>CM062817.1:78767456-79967456 GCA_031772625.1 Pinus tabuliformis
GTCATTACAGTACTTGTTAAGATGAAAGCTATTAATTAAAACTACGAATCTGGAAAGCGAAATAATGGATGCTCTGCTGGCAGAGGATCAGGACCCTATCCTCTAGATGGGGACGTTCAGCACCTGCCCCTGTAATCAGATTTACTAATGCACACTGCACTCTCATTCACCGGTGAGAAACAAACTTAAGTGATTAATGAAACAGAGTACTAACAAAACAAAGAATACCAGAGGTAATGCTATCAAATCTAAACAGAGTACCAGAAAGAAACTACTGCACACTTACACACTTGACAAGAAAGTAAATGGGTGAATCTTGTGAGGAAGGTGGGCCCAGTCCCTCTCACAAGATTCCCCAGGAAAACGAAGACGGGATTAAGTGCTCAAAACAGTTTTATATTCATCTGCCAAAAAGATTAATACAATAGAGTTCAGACTTGCTGATGTTCTCAGAATCTCGCTTACAGACTGACCATAGACACCGACTAACTCCTTTTTCATGTAGATGTCTCTTCTTTATAGAGGGGACATCTATTACAATAAAGTATTACAGCCTATTCAGTTAACCCATCTTGTCAAAAATAAGCAATTCAGAGTGCTGTTACAACAGTATGATAATACATTCTTTTCTTGAGCTTTAGCTGTTACACAGCGGGTAACTGACTTTGACCGTCTTCTCGGAATCTTCATATTCCTTCGCCATTTCCCCATGCTTGTTCATGCTGACTGTGTTCTTCTTTCTTTAGACTTCCGCTTGATTATGCCACGTCAAGATTCTTTAGATAGCTGCCATCTGTTGTTCGTGGCTGTTACAAAATAGCTTGCTTTAGGTAATTGTTGTTGCTGACTGTAGCAACTACGGAGTTGCTGCTTCTAGTGTTGCAGCAACTGCGTAGTTGCTGTTTCTGGTGTTACAGCAACTGCGTAGTTGCTGTTTTTGGTGTTACAGCAACTATACATTGTAACTCCTGCAAGCTTAAGACAATTATTTGACAATTTAGTCAGCGTTTCCAAGGATAAGTATAAAGATATTCACGAATATGAAATAAACAATTAAACATAGATATGCGGAAGGTTACTTCATACCTTGGGGTTAATATGTCATTATAAAATAAAAGCTTTCAACTTATGACTGCAAAAGGGTAATGATACGGCAAAAGATAAGGTCAAAAATAGGTCAATTGTGAGTCCCAACATCCCCCCCAACTGAAGAGATTGCATGTCCCCATGCAATGTCTACTCTGAGTCTGAGTCGGAGAACTGGGACGAACAATGCAGATTACTAAGACAATAGCTTTAGGGAGTAACATCAAACTTGTCTCTGAAACCACAAACAGTTTGTATATGTTTCCATGCTGCTGCCTCTTCTCTGTTAGAAAGTCCAAACTGGCCCTTATACTGATCACCCGGCAACCATAAAAGTGGGAACTTGAATTTGTAACCCATCCAATTCTCAGCACAACGTTGCACGCATTCAACATACCGAGGTACCCTTGATAATGCTACTTGCAGATTTGATGGGTTATACGGGTGATATTCCTTCCTTTCTGCGGGGCAGTTATCCCAAAATAATTTATTTGCTTTAACAGCCAATGATGCTTTGGTCTTTACATACTGCTGACAGTCTGTTAGGACCTCTGCTCGCAGTCTCATAACATGATCCTTCATATCATCATTGTCTATCATTTTTAAGTGTTGTAAAATGAAAGTGGCAGCGTTCTGTGGTTCAGACCGAATCCACAAAAGACAATTCTGTTCGTTTTGGAGGCCTGAGACATAGGCGTTTTGCCAGGTAAGCTGATTCGCCAAAAAGGAGATGAAAGCTCTCAATTGTATGTCACCTACTACAGGTGTCATATTCATGTTTCTTTCTTCAGATACAGCCTCATTATGGAGGTACAATTCACATAGCAGGTTTTGGTCGCTTTTGGGTGCCTCTGCAAAAGTCTTCATAAACTGATCTGCTGTGACCACTTGATGAGGCCTCCCCTCTTTGATAGCCTTCAGCTGAATGAATGCAAGCCTTTCCCTTAAAAATGTGGCATAGTTAAAGGAGGGTTTCCTTGTGGCGAGCATCCTTTGACATAACTCAAACATCTGGGACATCCTGTGTTTCAGTTCCTTAATTTCTTTATACTGGGCCCTACACTGTTCCAGTGCTTCCCAGTTCTTATAAGCATGGTCAAACCAGGTCCCTTTCTGTTGTTCAAATGCTTTGCCTTGAGAGTGATGATATTCTCTCCACCATGTACGTTTCAATTCCTGAAAGCTTTCTGTTTCTATACATGCATCACTAACAGTGGGAAGCTCTGTTTGCATACAGGCATCACTCAGAATCATCTGTTCTGTTGAATTGGGCTGGGATGATCCAGCATCTCTCTCTTCATCTTTAACCAGAGCTTCTTCTTGTATATCAGATTGGGTAGGCCGGGGTGAGTCCTTATTTTCTTCTTCCTTTTCTTCCTGCATAGCGTCGGGAAGCTCCTTTGTTTGTTCCTGTGCAGCCTCTGAGGAACTTACTGGTTCTTGTGTGTCAGTAAGTTCTTGATCTTGTGCAACTTCAGGTGAACTTACTGGTTCTTGTGTGTCAGTAAGTTCCTGGTCTTGGTCTTGCATGTTCTCTGGATGACCTGTTGGTTTTTGTGTAGCAACAGGTCTCACTGACTGCACTTCTGCTGAAGCTCCTGTTGGTTCTTGTGTATCAACAGGGCTTTCTGACTGCACTTTTTCCAGAGATCCTGTTGGTTCTTGTGTAGCAACAGGTCTTTCTGTCTCAGCAGAGAATTGTGGAATTTTTACTTCAGCATCAGCAGACTCCTTTGTTTCATTTTCAGCCGCGGGGGCTTCCTTTATTGGTTCTTGTACTAACCTATATCCTGCCTGAGCATATATCTCACCACAACTTGTACACAGATATTCGATATCTTTGCTTTTCTCTGCTGCCGACGCTGCTCTTGCTAAAACATGCAGGCTGAATTCTTCTTGATATGCTTCCCTGATCCTTATTATCTCTTCCTGGTAATCCTGAATCTGAGATTTCAGAAACTCAATTTCTTCTTGCAGGGCGGGTATAGTAGGCTGATCCTGTGAGACAGTAGATTCCAGTGGGGGCAGAGGTTCTGCTACGTCAATTTGATCAATATTTCCCACAGGTGGTTCTTGTGTGTCACCTGGGGTAGTGGCTGGTTCTTGTGTTGCAGCCACTTGCTCACTATCATTCTGGGTGTCGGCAGCTGGTTCTTGTGTATCAACTGTCTTAAGATATGATGCCACGAAGCTATGAACGCTCTGCATCTCAGCCTCTGTGGGTGAGGGAGAGGGGTTTCGAGGAGTGGCTGGAGTGCGGGGTTTTAAAGCGATGGATGGTGAGCTGGAGGAATTAGGGGATCCAACTACTGCCGATTTTCGTTTTGGTAAAAAGGCAGGGAATTGAGGTGTTTTTCTCTTCCTGCTGGCTCTTGAGATCGGAACAGTAGTCGGGGTGGTGGGTGCTTTGGTTGAAACCCTCGTTCTTCTTCTTTTTACTGGGGTTTTCTTTGCCTGCTGCATTTTTCGTTTAAGCTGCGTAATTGGGATATTATCGTCGGAATCATCAGTAGAGATACTGAGTATGGGGGCGGGAGAATTGGTTCTTTTGGGAGACATGGTTAATTCCGCTGCTGCTTGTTCCTTTTCTATAACATGCAGAGGTGTTTGCTGGGGTTGTTCGGGAATATGCTCTGTTTGCTGAGGGTTTTCCAAAGGGGTTTGCTCAGGGGTGTCGTCCGTTTGTTGAGGAGGCTCCTGGTCTCGCTGAGGTGTGTCCTCAGCTTGACGAGGAGTTTCCTCTTCTTGATGAGGACTACCCTGCACAGGCTGTGGAATTCTTTCCTCCGGATGGGGATTAATGGGGGGTGGAGGGATGTTCAGAGGAAGAGCTCTGTTAATCAGCAGTTGGATTAGGCGATGGTGTTTTAGGGAGAGAGCTAGATTCTTCGCTTTCATAGCATATCGTGCCATATTTTTAAGACAACCCAGCAAATAATATGGCATGTCCAATAATTGACCATTTCTTAAGTGATTTAACAGGACGAAGTCGTGCTGGTAGATTACCTGGTAACGACCTTCGCATGTCAAATACTGCTTGACGAATTCAGCGACTCTTGGCCATGGTTGAGGTAACGACCGCAATGCTACACCTCTGCCCTTGGTTTCTACTTTCTCGCCCGGACGGAGAAAGTCTCGCTGCGCGTTCAGAATCAGGTGCTTCCTGCTGAACCACCTTGTACCAGTGGCTGGGAGTCCGGTGACTTCGGCGATGAATTCTTCCGTAACCGGAACTTGAATTCCTTGGACGACAGAGAATCCTTCTGTCAAATTGCATGTGAATTCCAGGACTTGCTGCTCGTCAAAGTCCGGAAGTCTCCTGAAATATTCTATCCATCCAGCTTGTAAGAAAATTTGGTAAATTTCCGAAAAGAGCTCCAGAACTGCTGTCGTGCCTGGTTCATGAGTGATGAGGGTTCCTCCCATGGCTGTTGTCTCGGTAAATCTTCAGAATTCGGGGCCGAGCTACCGATTTCAACTCAGAGTATACATCACAAATGGTAACATGCTGTAGTTTTTACATACAACCGGGAGAATTAAGGGTGGCAGTGGTTGGCGTGGTTTACCATTGTGGAAATTGCTTTGGTAACCCCCCCCTTCCTACGTGTGAATGATATGATTGGGAAATGCAATCATTTGATGGACCTATCAACCTTTTTCCGCTTATCTATTATTTAATGCTTATTCATAAACATGCGTACCTTCGTCCTTTACCTTTTTTGATCGCTGCGTCAAAAAGTCTTTTCTCGTCTACTGTCAAATTATAATCATTACCGTGGATCTGAAAGCACGGGAATATGGGTGATTTATAATGATAATGACGGGAAGTGACGGTGAGGTACTGTAATCATCACGAAAGGTGGTATATTTCGTGTGGAAAGGATATTTCAGATCAGGAAGCAATAACGTGGCACCGAGATTGGTGTTGCAGCAACAGAGAATTACCGTTGGGGCAACTGGGATTAGGGGAAAACGTTTGTAAAAATGGGGAATGTGCTGGAGTAATGGAACTAGTGTTACAGCAACAGGAATAATGTTGGGACAACGGGAAGTGGTGTTGCAGCAATGGGGAATGGTGTTGCAGCAACAGGAAATGGTGTTGCAGCAACAGGAAATGGTGTTGCAGCAACAAGAGTTCGGAGTCCGCCCAGTAATTCCTTTTGAAGCCTTTGCTCTCAGCTACTTCCCCATGCTACATCTGCAAAATCTCGAAATATAATATTGCAATCCTTGGCAGGATTTATTAGTTCTAAAAAAAAAAATGTCTAATCCTAAAAATTACATAAATAATAGAAATTCAAGTGCTTTGAGGGACAGCAAGTTCCCCTGGAAAAGAATACTGTTTTATTGCCATGCAAGTGGCTTTAAAGTCCTCTTTGGAAACCGGCCGCTGATACAACCGAAGTCGGTAGCCATTCACTAACAGTGGTGTTCTGCTTCCATCAATTGTTAATAGTCTAACCGTTCCATTTGGGAAAACAGTATCCACTTCATACGGTCCCAACCATCTTGTTCTCAGCTTCCCTTGAAAGTTCTCGAAACGTGAGTCATAAAGAAGAGCCCAGTTACCTTTCTGGAACTGCTTTTGCTTAATGGTTCTGTCATGCCATCTGCTCCTTTGTTGCTGTATCATAGTTGTTTGGTGGACGGCATCCAGTCTTTTCTCGTCCAGTTCCTGCAACTGCTGCAACCTGGCTGTCTGTGCATCAGTTAAATCAAGGTTAACAGCTAAGGCAGTTCTTAAGGTTTTAATTTCAAATTCTACAGGAAAAATAACATTCTTTCCAAAAACCAATTCATAGGGTGAAAATCCTGTTGTGTTTCTCCAAGTGGTTCTGTAGGCCCAAAGAGCCTCGGGCAAACGCTGAAACCAGTCCCTTCTATTCTCCTTTATTGTTTTTGTTAAGATAGCTTCTATGACCTTATTTGTGCTTTCCACCTGCCCATTTGCTTGGGGGTGGTAAGGTGTGGTCATCTTATGCTTGATATGATATTTCTGAAGCGTATCTTTGAAACCGTGAGAATTAAAAGGAGGTCCTCCATCAGTGACTAATTCTCTGGGTAGTCCAAATCTAACAAAGATTTCTTCAAATAAGAATGTTAGTACCGCTTCTTCATTAGCTTTAATGAGTGCTTTGGCCTCTACCCATTTAGTCATGTAATCTGTGCATACTAAAATGTAAACTCTTTGATTGGATGGAGGATTAATGGGACCTACAAAATCTAATGCCCATTTCTCAAAGGGTTCGAGAGTTACCTGAGGATTGAGTGGCATTTCATCCCTATGGTTGGGCTGGCCCATTCTTTGGCAGCTGTCACAAGCCTTCACATATTTTTTAGCATCTTTAAAAAGTGATGGCCAGTGATAACCCATTCTAAGTACCTTGTGAGCTGTTCTTTTATCTGCAAAATGTCCTCCACAAGGACCATCGTGACAAGCTTTCAATATGTCATAAATCTCATCTTCCCCAACGCATCTCCTGATTTCTTGATCTATTCCTGTATGGAACAGACACCCGCTTATCCAGCTATACCTAGCACTTTGCTGGATGATCTTCCTTCTTTCTCTGTGTGATAGGTGTGATGGTAATTTTCCTGCAACTAGGTAATTGGCAATGTCTGCATACCAAGGTGAGTGAGCAGATACTGCAAATAGATACTCATCAGGAAAAGAATCATCTACCGGAACATTTTCATTGGTTTTTAAACGAGAAAGAAAATCAGCAACTACATTTTCTTTTCCTGGCCTATCTACAATTGTGATATCAAATTCCTGTAATAGTAATAACCACCTGGTGACTCGAGCATTAGTAATTGATTTATTCATTAAATACTTGATGGCCGAGGTGGTCAGTATGCACAAATGTAGTATAGCCAGTAATGTAATGCCGAAATTTATTAATAGCATAAATAACTGCTAAAAATTCTTTCTCAGTTACTGTATAATTTAACTCAGCTGGTGTCATGTTTTTACTAATGAAATAGATAGCATAGGGGAGATTGTTTTCTTCCTGACCCAGGACAGCTCCAATTGTCGTATCAGAGGCATCAGAGGAAATATGAAAGGGTAATGCCCAATCAGGTCCTCTCAAAATAGGAGCTGTGGACAACTGATGCTTAAGTTTATTGAATGCAGTCTCACAGTCATCAGTCCACTTGAATTCAGCATTTTTCATTAATAATACAAACAAAGGGGAAGCTATTTTAGAAAAATCCTTAATAAATCTTCTGTAATATCCGGCATGTCCTAAAAAACTTCTCACCTCCGTTTGTGTTTTGGGGATAGGAAGGTTCTGAATCACCTGAATCTTAGCTGGGTCGACTTGGATTCCTAAAAATGAAATGAAATGACCTAATACAATGCCCTGATTCATCATCATGTGGCACTTTTCAGTGCTTAAAGCGAGGTGTGCTTCAATGCACCTCTTAAGTACTTTTTCAAGGTTTTGCAGAGCATCTTCAAAGGTCACTCCATAAGGAGTAAAGTCGTCCATGAATATTTCTAATGAATCGTTTAACATATCAGAAAAGATTCCTATCACCGCTCTCTGAAATGTCGCTGGAGCATTACACAACCCAAATGGCAGTACTCTATAGGCAAAGGTTCCCCATGGGCTGGTAAATGTGGTTTTGTCCTGATCCTGGGGTGCAATCCTGATTTGGTTGTATCCACTAAACCCATCCAAGAATGAGAAGAATTTCTTACCTGCTAAATTATCCAATACTTGATCAATAAAAGGTAAAGGGAAATGATCTTTTTGGGTTGCTTTATTTAATGATCTATAGTCTACACATACTCGCCATTTCCCATTCTTCTTTGGTACAATTACGAGTGGAGAAACCCACTCGCTGTCAGATATTGGATATATGAATCCTGCATTTAAAAGTTTTTGGAGTTCCTCCTTCACAATTTCTCTGAGGTTAGGGTTCATTCTTCGTTGGGGTTGACAGACTGGTCGAGATCCCTCCTTAATGTATATACGATGAGTACATAATTCAGGGGAGATTCCTTTCATGTCTGTGTAGTCCCATGCGAATGCCTCTTTGTTTGCTTGGAGTAACTTTATTAATTTCTGTTTTTCATCATCAGTCAAATCAGGATTTATATTCAGCGTTTTACCAGGTTCAATTTCAACTGCTGTGCTCTTGGAAGAGTTGCCTAATGCCGTCTGGCCTAAGTTTTCATTTTTCATATTCTGCTGGGATTCAGGTTCTAGGATTGCAGCGAAGTGATTAAATGTTTCTAGATTAACCGAAGAGGGTTCAGAAATAAAACTGCTAATTAGTTCATCTTCGTTGGAGTCTTTAAAAGTCAAAGCCTGCCCAATAGTCAATATCGGTTGGGTTTCCTCATCCTCATAGTCTACCCATATAGAATTGTCACTGTTAATCATGGGAGTGGCATGGGGATAGAGGGTCAGCTGTTTAGTCTCTTGTCCATTGGAGATGGTCATTGATCCAGATCTACAGCTGATGAAAGCATCTGCTGTAGCCAACCAAGGTCTCCCTAGAATCAACGGATGACCCCCCAACTTTGTTTTGGTTTGTAAAACCACAAAGTCAACCGGGTAGTTCCAGGATTCTACAGAGATTATAAGGTCTTCAATGACCCCTTCAGGTTTGATCGTAGAACGGTCAGCTAATTCTAAGATAGTAGGAGTTTCCCTGATAAAGTTTTTCAGCTGGAGCAATTGAGCTGTTTCGAGAGTCATGATATTTATTGCAGCTCCTAAGTCTACTAAGACTTTCGAGATAAAGGTTTTTCCGACCTGGACTGTTACTGTAGGGTGACCAGGGTCACCATACTTGACAGGATAATCTTTTTCAGTCATTAAGGCAGTTAATTCCCCCATCACATGAACTGTGAGGGGGTCCTTAGCCTTCCTTCCAGGTTTCTTTACACAGATGTCTCTAATAGTTCTAGCGTATATAGGAACATCCCTTAGTGCTTGCAATAATGGGATTTTGACATACAAGTTCTGTAACTCTCCTAAAAGATTGAAGGTAGGTTGTTCAGGTGCTTTAGTGAGAGTCAGTCTTTCAGGGAATGGTGGATCTACCGTTTGGTCGTTATTGTTAGGTGTTGATTCTACTGTTTCAGTACTATGGTTAGCTGGTTTCTCTTTTCTATTCTCTTCTTTGTCAGAGTCCGTGATATCATCTATAATAGGTTCAACTATTCTCCCTGAGCGAAGGTGGATATCATTACATTGCAGGGGAGAAATAGACTGACTTTGAATGTCAATAACTTGCAAGGCCTTATTATTATTCGGATTGGGGTTAGGTTGTACAGGCAGCTGTGGTCTCATTGCCTGATTATTCGGAGGATTATTAGATGGTAAGGAAAGAGATTGTTGTTGAGGAAAGGGTATCTGTTGGGCTGCCCAGTTTGGGTTCCATTGATTAAAGTATGGTTGCTGGGGAGCCCAAGGATTCCACATAGTAGGGTCAGGAAAAGGGATATTTGGTTGCTGCATAAGTGGAAAGTTCATTGTGTTGAAGGGTGGGTATTGCATTTGATTCATGGGTGGGTAAAAAGGAGAATTATTATTCCAACGATTGAATGTTGTATTAGAGCTCGTACCTTGTCTTTGCGGCCATTGCCTCCTCTGAGTCATTAGGTACACCGCTTCAGCTTCTTCTTCAGTTGTCTGCAGTGCTGCTTTGATTCCAGGCAGAGAGGGGCATTGCTGTGTTTCATGATCCTTCTCGCAGATTGTGCATATAGGCATCCTATCCAGTGGGCATTCTCTAAGTGGATGTTTTTCTCTGCATTTTGAACAGAAAATTGCCAGAGCAGCTTCTACTTCTGCCTGTTTCTTCTTGACCTGCAGAGCATCAATCTGCGAAGCAAAAGAACTTAGCATTTCAGTTTTAAATTCTTCTAATAAATTACCTATCTCAGCTCTTGTTGCTCCTCCACTGGCTGACTTCTGAACCCTTGAATACACATTATCTCTGCTTTTTGATCTGCCTGCCGCTCCCCTTGAACACCGCATACAGAGCCTAATAATCTCATCAAAGGGTTCTTTAGAAATGTCCCCTTTTCCAAGCATGTTCAGCATGTCCAGGCAATCATCTCTTACCCCTTTCAGCAGTATGGTTTTCAAAATGTCTTTGCTCATATTAGGATGATCAGACCGCTGTAGATTATACTGTAATCTTTCCACGAAATCTTCCAAATTCTCGTCCTCTTTCTGGACCATTTTAAACAATTCTTCCTTTCTTTCTCTTGTCCGGCAGTAGTCTTGGTACTTAGCCAGAAATCCCTCTTTCATTTGGTCCCAGGTGGTGATTGCCTGAGCTCCCAAGCTCATAAACCACCTCAATGCGTTCCCTTTTAGTGTTGCTGGAAACAATTTCAACTTCTGATTAGGACTTATGTAATCATAGCTTCTACACAGTATGTCGAATTCGAAGAGGAATTCGTCCGGATCTTCGGAGGACAACCCATGGAAATTGGGTAATGCCGAGAGTGGAATATTTTTCATGGGGGTTGTTCCTCTCGGAAGTTCCCCAATAGGGAATTCCAGGGTAGAGAGCGAGTTTTCCCCTCTCCCTTCTGTTCTGTTATCCTCCATCGGTATTTTCCCTGAATCACTCGCTTTATCTTCTGTGTCTTCTGTTTCTTCAGGTTCCTCTACCGGTTCCTCGGTGTACTCTGGTGCTTCCAGCTTCCTCTCAGGTCCTATCACTTCCTCCGTCTGTTGGTCTGTTTGTGAGGAGTATTGGATCTGGGGTCTCCGGGAACTCGTCCTCTGTGATGCTTCGGCCTTAGAGATGATTTCGTCGATGTAAGTCTTCCTTCCTCCTTTGCCGCCTGTAAAATTAGGTTTCTTGCGTCCTCTCATACACCTGTTATTTTCACAAAGAAACCATTAATGCTTTTAGAATTCTTTAGTTGCCTTCCCCGGCAACGGCGCCAAAATGTTGGCTAGTTGAATTGTTTATGAATTAAACATTCAAGTACCACATTAATTGTCAACCAGGGAAAGTCTTTTTATTTCAAAGGCTACTGCGTACTGTATGTACTTAAAGTCTAAAAGCATCGAAAAGCTGTAGTATACGTAATCCTTACGCTATGTCATTACAGTACTTGTTAAGATGAAAGCTATTAATTAAAACTACGAATCTGGAAAGCGAAATAATGGATGCTCTGCTGGCAGAGGATCAGGACCCTATCCTCCAGATGGGGACGTTCAGCACCTGCCCCTGTAATCAGATTTACTAATGCACACTGCACTCTCATTCACCGGTGAGAAACAAACTCAAGTGATTAATGAAACAGAGTACTAACAAAACAAAGAATACCAGAGGTAATGCTATCAAATCCAAACAGAGTACCAGAAAGAAACTACTGCACACTTACACACTTGACAAGAAAGTAAATGGGTGAATCTTGTGAGGAAGGTGGGCCCAGTCCCTCTCACAAGATTCCCCAGGAAAACGAAGACGGGATTAAGTGCTCAAAACAGTTTTATATTCATCTGCCAAAAAGATTAATACAATAGAGTTCAGACTTGCTGATGTTCTCAGAATCTTGCTTACAGACTGACCATAGACACCGACTAACTCCTTTTTCATGTAGATGTCTCCTCTTTATAGAGGAGACATCTATTACAATAAAGTATTACAGCCTATTCAGTTAACCCATCTTGTCAAAAATAAGCAATTCAGAGTGCTGTTACAACAGTATGATAATACATTCTTTTCTTGAGCTTTAGCTGTTACACAGCGGGTAACTGACTTTGACCGTCTTCTCGAGATCTTCATATTCCTTCGCCATTTCCCCATGCTTGTTCATGCTGACTGTGTTCTTCTTTCTTTAGACTTCTGCTTGATTATTCCACGTCAAGATTCTTTAGATAGCTGCCATCTGTTGTTCGTGGCTGTTACAAAATAGCTTGCTTTAGGTAATTGCTGTTGCTGACTGTAGCAACTACGGAGTTGCTGCTTCTGGTGTTGCAGCAACTGCGTAGTTGCTGTTTCTGGTGTTACAACAACTGCGTAGTTGCTGTTTTTGGTGTTACAGCAACTATACATTGTAACTCCTGCAAGCTTAAGACAATTATTTGACAATTTAGTTAGCGTTTCCAAGGATAAGTATAAAGATATTCACGAATATGAAATAAACAATTAAACATAGATATGCGGAAGGTTACTTCATACCTTGGGGTTAATATGTCATTATAAAATAAAAGCTTTCAACTTATGACTGCAAAAGGGTAATGATACGACAAAAGATAAGGTCAAAAATAGGTCAATTGTGAGTCCCAACAGGTAGCCCCCCTCTACATGGTTCGGGGTAGTGCCTCAGGGAATTTTTTTTTGGACCCTATATTAGGTTAGGCGGAGCTACCTATGGTTTTGTGCATGGTTTTCACACATGGCTTTGGACGCGATGGTTTTTGGTCCATGGTATTAGATGCTTCGGCATGTATAAATATGTATTGTAACATGGAAAGGAAAATAATGAAAAATCAAGCTGGTAGTCCCAATTTTGGGATCCAAGGGAAAATCTCTGTGTATATATGTTTTATGTGTTATGCTCTCGCCTTTGTTTATTTTGTGTTTTAGAATTCGTATGCAGGTAATTTTTGTACGGGGTTAAAACCTAAATTTGTTATCGAAGCTATTTTGGCTTCAAGGGGATGCCTTTGTTGCTAAGGGGTTTCACTCGGGCTTGTAGTAGACCCTATTTAGTGGGACATTTGTAGGATCGATTCTTGTGGTGAAAGAAGATGGCGAGCAGTGGAAAGATAGAGATCGAGAAATTTAATGGTCAGAGTTTTTAGTTGTGGAAACTCAAGATGGAGGATCTGTTGGTGGATAAAGACTATTGGATCACGGTAGATCCGGGTACTAAACCATGGAAGAAGTTAGATCAGAAGGAAAAGAGCATAATATGATTGTGTGTCTTAGATTCATTGTTAGTGAATGTATCAGGGGAAGCTACAATGAAGGCTTTGTGGGACAAGTTAGGGACTTTGTACTAATCTAAGTCTCTGGTGAATAAGGATGAAAGATGGAGACTTGGTGACAAAGCATCTGAATGCATTTAATACTGTGGTAAGTTAGTTATTGTCTGTTGATATTAAAATTTCAGATGAAGATAAGTGCATTAATTTGTTGTGTTCTCTACCATATTCATGGGATAGTCTATTTATTGAAATAGGTAGCAATGCAATTGCCTTGCAGTTTGATGAAATAGTCTCATCCTTGCTAATGGAGGAGATGAGACAAAAATATGGAGAGCTAGAATGGTGATGCCTTGTCTATACGAGGACGGTCCAAGAATAGAAACAAAAATAAGTCATTGAGTGGGAGATCTAATTCTAGAGGGAGATCTAAATTTCCAAGAAAACTTGTAAAGGTGGTGTGTTGGAAATGTGGAAAGGAAGGGCACTACAAAAGGGACTGTAAATCTAAATATCCTGAAAAAGGAAAGGGATCTGATGATGCTCCTTCTGCAGAGGCGAAAACCACCTTAGATGAAGGTGGGGATGTGTACTTGGCTTCTTCAAGTACACATGTAGATAATGAGGCATGGTTGATTGACTCAATTGCATCCTTTCACTTCACTCCCCATAGAGAATGGTTCTGCGAGTATGAGAAATACGATGGTGGTGATGTTTTCTTAGAGGATGATAGGAAAGCTAGAACCATTGGTTGCGGAAAAGTAAAGTTGAAGTTGCAAGGTGGAAGGGTTAGAACACTTTCTAGTGTTCTGCATATTCCTGCATTGGCCAGAAATCTGATTTCCGTAAGCAAGTTGGATGATGCAGCTGTAAAAACAATGTTCGAGAAGGATACCTGCAAGATGGTTCAGGGAACACTGGTATTGATGTGGGGAGTTCGGATTGGAACTTTGTATAAGCTACAAGGTAGCACTATTGCTGATGGGCGCAACAGTTCTGTGGTTCCTGAAAGTGGAGCAGAAAATATAGTGGTCTTTGGAGAGAAGACCATGTTGTGGCATCAAAGGCTTGGACATATTGGATAGAATGGCTTTCGAATACTTCATGGTAAAGGTATGGTAGAAGACATCACTAATAGCTCTCTGGATTTTGATTTCTGTGAAGATTGTGTATATGGGACGCAGAATCGGGTGAGTTTCCCCTCTGGTGGTAAGAGGGCGAAACAAATATTGGAGCTTGTGCATATTGATGTGTTTGGACCTGTGAAGGTTCCATCACTGGGTAAGTCTATGTACTATGTATCATTTATAGATGACTTCTCAAGGAATAAATGGATATATTTCCTCAAGAAGAAATCTAAATTCTTTGACAAGTTTAAAGAATTTAAGGCTTTGGTGGAAAACCAGATAGAGAAGAAGATAAAGGTGTTGAGGACAAATAATGGTGGAGATTTTTGCAGCAAGGAATTTGAAGAATTCTGTAAGAAGTGTGGTATAGCACGACAGAAGACTACTCCATACACACCTAAGAAAAATGGAGTTGCAGAAAGAATGAACAAGATGTTGATGGAAAGGGCAAGAAGCATGCTCAGTGGTGCCGGGTTAGGATAGGAATTCTAGGCAGAGGCAGTGGAGACAACATGTTACCTGGTCAACAGATCACCTTCATCAGTGTTGGAGGATAAGACTCCACAAGGGGTATGCACTAGAAAGAAACCCTCTCTTTCACATCTAAGGGTATTTGGATGTGATGCATATGTACATGTCCCAAAGGAGAAAAGAAAAAAGTTGGATAGTAAATCTGAAAAGTGCATCTTTATTGGGTATAAGGATGGTTCAAAGGGTTATAAGCTTTGGAACCCAGTAACAAGGAAGGTTGTGTACAGACGAGATGGGGTGTTCAGAGAGGTAAAAGATGTTGTTAAACATGAAGTATAGCCAAAGGAACTTGAGAAGATAGAGTTTGAGATTAAGGAGGAAGAATCAGACTCTAAAATAGAAGAGGAATCAGAAGATGAAGAGCCACAAACTCCAGTTGTGAGAAATCAATTTGAGAAAGAAGGAAGCAAGAAAGGTATAGTCCACCTGCTTTTTCTTCAAAATTTTCTCTATCTATTACTGATGATGATCCAAAAATTATGAAGGAAGCACTAGATTCAGAGGATGACAAACTCTGGAAAGAGGCCATGGTTGATGAAATGACATCTTTAGACAAAAATGAGGCTTGGGATCTGGTGGAGTTGCTGGCTAGAAGGAAACCCATTGGCAGCAAATGGGTGTTCAAGAAGAAGATAGATGAAGAATAAAAAGTGGAGAAATACAAATCTTGGTTGGTAGCAAAAGGTTATTCCCAGGTGGCGGGAATTGATTTTGGTGATAATTTTTCTCCTGTTTGTTATAGGGAAAAGTGTCTATTTAGAACTACTCTATCCCACTAAGGTGTGACAACTACCTTAGAAACAAACAGAGAAAAACTACTTTTGTATTTCCTTTATGAATTATAGATAGAGAGGAATAGAAAGAACCAACCTGTATCTTGCGCTAATCCTTTGATCCAATCCCTCTCTTCTTTGATGGTCTCCAGCTACCTGCTCCCTTGCATGTCCATCTTCACAAAGTACCTGTAAGATCACAGAAGCAGAACACTATACAAAGACATGGATCTATATTCATAAACAACTTAGGATCAGATTTAAGTTAACCATACAAATGTAACTAGCATCAATGATACAAAAGCATGGAGGAAAACTCAAATAGTTTTTATTGATAAACAAGAAAAGATCCAGGAGGAGTTACAACCAGCGGTTCTGACCCAGCATCAACCTCCCAACAAAGAAGCCCCTCTTCACCTCAAACAAAGCATAAATCACCCAACAATCTGATGTTTGTCTCTAGAAACCAACAACAATTCCTTACAATATGCAAAATTTCAGCCTCTGGATCTCTGGGATGAGGGATCCATATATAGATATGTGTAAGGAGGATGAGTCAGCTTGTGATTTGATTAGTGTCTTCTCTCTATCAGTTCTTGCTTCCACTTCGAGACTGAGGGCCTCTTACTCATCTTTGGTCAAATTTAGTGAGGCAAGTGTCACAGGAGAAGATTCTGGAAGCTTCCATTGCCTCTCCACCTCGCGGAATGACACTACCATTTGTCATTTCTCGCCCATCGCACCCCACAGAAGGGATTTTCGAAATGCAACGCACTTCCCATGTGTACAAGGTGCGATGCATCGCACCCTAGCCATGGAGCAAGTGCATTGATCCAGTTTTGACTAGTTCTGAGTAGTTTTTCATGGAGAACTTCTGGGAGAAGCTGTAATCTGTTGACCTTGTTCCTTTAGGGGTTAGAACAACACTTTTAGGGACTTAGGAGCCCTTAATTTATGGACATTTCATGCTTGGTGTTGTAGGGCACAAAAATGTCTATAACAGTTTCCCCCTAAAGTATGAGGCCGTTAACCTTTTGGTGTCGGGTGAAATGCTTTATTATGAGGATCCGAAGTTCTTTCAATGCTGGGAGGAGACCTGTAATAAGATACAATACAATACATTATCTTCATACTATTTTCATGATCTAGCTGAGGCGGGCATTCCCATGCCCAACTTTATAAATTCATTTTCATGTACATAGGACAGACAATCATCTGAGTGTAGACTGATGATTCTGATAGAGCCATCATCCTTTTGGTAGGATGATTATCTGTGCTGCAATGCTGTACATTTAATGTCTTTATTTCCCTGAATATATATCGCAGCCCGGATGGATGAAACTAGATCCGAGGTCTTCAATCTCGTCCGATCTTCACTCGAAGTACAAGTCGATCCATGTGAGAAATGTTCTGAAGTCGAACATGGAAAGACATCTCTTGATTACCAGTTAATGATGTAAACTGTTAACAAGCGCGAGAGGAATCACCGATAATGATAATGACCCTCAAGGTACTGCAGTACAATTCACGTGGTGTGAATAAAGGACTTGGCGTCGAACACCACGCAAAATCTTTCGGTCGAAGGCCATTGATGTATACCTGTCGCCGGAACTGAGAAACTTGCCATTGAGGCATGCAAGCTTCAAAGTACTGAATGGGGTGTTCCTAGATCAACTTCTTGGATAATGAGCTGATGTCGATAAGAAGTGATCCGTCATAGGAGGGCCTTAATGAATCCCACATCAATGACATGGAACGGAGAAAATGATTTTGATGGAGGTGAAAACGATCTGATGATATAACGTTTAGGGTGGTGGTCATGAATGAATGGAGTATAATGTATGGTAGTGGGTGAGACACAGGTGACTTCTCTAGATGACTTCTCTTGAACATATCGGCGACACTGATGTGATGGATTGGTAGCGTTAACCCCAAACGTGGATGGTATGGCATGACCATGGTGATGTGACCGGTGAATGAAACAACCCAACCCGACTCGGACACGGAGTGGAAGTGTCATGTTCAAGAGCGACTTGCTACCAACAAAGTTTCTTTGAGTTTTCTTCCCAATTTTTCCCCAGTCATTGCTGACCAGTACCTATTTATTTTTGTCAAGCTTGAGGAGGATAACATATGCTTGTTCTATAATTTTCCCTTCGGGCAAACCCATCGCTATGTTTTAACGAGCCTAGCGATAGTGAAACTCGTTCTCGTCTAAAGACAAGTTTGTCGCTATTAATCTTTTTAACGAGTTTAACGACAAAGATAACTCGGTCCTTTTCAATTTTAGAGAGTCTGAAAAGGAACGTAAAGGTAACTCCAAAGTTCCTTTTTCGTCATCTAATCCCTTAAGTCCGAAAAAGTATAAAACAATACAGAAGGGATGAATTTTCGATAGTTTTAACGAGCCGAACAAAACAAGCGCTCGATCTTTTTGTGTAATAATCCCTCAGGTCCAAAAAGATTAAAATCTAGAGGAGGGATAGCACTTCCTGTCCCTTTAACGAGCTGGAGAGACCAATGGCTCAGCAATATTTTCATATTTTACGAGTCAGTTGAAAAGAGCTTAAAGGAGACTCGTCTTTTGAGGAACGAGTGATAAAACGGATAGAAGTTGATTCCAGGTAAGGTTTGGAATTTTCCAATCACGGCAGTGTTACAAGGATGGCTAATGAGATCACTCTTCGCAGCTGTTCCTCAAAATGGGTAAACAATCAAATGGAGGTGAATGACCGGCCAATGAAAAGTGGAGGTGACGGTGCAAACACGACCAAGGCTTTAACCGCTGAAGGACTACATTCATGATGGTTATTTACCGGGGAATTGTTCATTTTTTAATGAGATTAAACGCGGGTGGAAACATTTGCTCATGTCTTATGTTTATTTTTTAACGAGCTTGAAATATGTGCTAAAACTGCTCGATTAATCCAGTCTTGTGATAAGAATGTCTCATATAAAAACGACAACTTTTAGAGATTTGCCCCACATCCTTTCTTTATGCAAGTTAGGAAACGACCAGTCCTACGAGTTTAAAGGGTTAGAGGTCCTAAAAATTTAAAAAATAAATAGTCGCTCTTCGCTTGCATTCCAAAAGGTTTGCATGCCCCCAGGTATAAAACAGAGTTTCAAGGTTACCCCTTCTTTAGTCCGTTAAAACATTTGTTTTACCGAGAGAGGCCTACCTCTTACAGGTTACCCAAAGATTGCTCTATTCACAGTGCAAACAAAACACTTCTTCGGCGATGTCTATCGAAACAAACAAAGGTGAGCGACGATGCCCGCCAACTCACATAACTTTGACAAGAGAATCTTGTTCTAGAATAACCCCCTCTTCCAATCACGGACGGGGGTACAGACTAGTCATATTCTCCCGCGGAAACCTATCCTATACCCAAAGTTCTCGTGCCGAAGCAGACCAGGGTGCATGCCCCCTGGGTTTCAGTGATATCCCTCCGAATCACTCGCGCTCATCGGGAGGATGGACTGGAGATTGAGACATTTCTTGCGTGAAAAGACCATTCAGGGATGGTATATGACTATTTGCTATGCGTGATCCGGGAAATGAAAGCTGGTCCGAGCTTGACCACTCTTCCTTCGTGCGGAAAACACATCACTCTAAAGAGTGATGAGATAATGGCTCTCATGCAATAAATATAGTCTCATCCAAGGAGTAGATTGTAATCCAGGGGTCCTTGAACTACCATTACATTCATGTGAACGGTTTTCCCTCTCAATGTTATGGGCACATCGGGAAGGATCCCTAACGGTCGACTGGTTCCTTTATCAAAGCCTGTCAGATTTCTCATCTCAGGAAAAAGCGGTGGCGAACAAAGCGCTTCCCAAGCAGTTGAGGAAAGGATACTCACAGAAGCCCCCTCATCTATGCTGGTACCAGCCATAACCATATATCTGAACAATAATTCGGAATGGTACACTAGCTGGTAAACGGGGTCTGCTTAGTTGATTCCAGTTGAAGGAGACAACTAGGTTGCTTGGAGGTGGGACCGAATAGACGGCCGGGTACGACTCTGACGAACTTCCTTCCTGCGGTAAAGGAACGGGTAAATTTCCCTCATGTTCGTTGGAGTCTGTGCTTATGAAAAGAATTTGGACGGTGTCATCCTTGTTCTCTTCAGTGATTGTATCATCTGAAGATGGAACCTCAGAAGGCAAGACCGGGTCAACTGCCATCTCGACCTTTTGACTTTCGTTTGGTATGGATTCGGATGGTTCATCTTCAATGACAGATGCTTCGGCCGACCACCTGAGTGGGTCAGCCGTATTTGCAACTAGTGATGGACTCGGCAAGAGTTTTTTATATCCAGGAGGAAGTCGTAACGGTGAAACCGGACGATCATCCAAAACTCTTTTAGCTTCGTCTAAGAAGGGACAACGGTGGACGACATGATCGTCTTCGCACAGTTTACAAGGAAATCTATATTTTCCTTTTTGTCCTGGGGCTTCACTTTCACTAGTTGACGGTGTGTTTTCAACATGATCATCAGAGGTTGACGACACCGGGTTGTGCAAACGAGGAGACCAGTCCCTTAAGATCCGAGGGATGCAAGGACAATCTCTGTGAAAGTGGTCTCCTTTGCAAATGACACATGGCGATTTAGGCCTGGTCGGTGCAGTGTGTGGATTTTCGTTAGACGACACTCGTTTGCCCCCATTCACTTTCGGCTCCTTCTTCTTCTTCTCTTTCTTCTTCTTTTCCTTCTCCTTAGGAACTTGACTTTTGGCTTTACCAGCCCCATCAAGCGAAGAGGAAGGAGGAGAGGAAGAATTAGAGGAAGTAGAAGGTTGGTGGGTAACTGTGGACTCGTTTAATTGCTGATTTGATTGTTCAGGAATAGTGCTGTTCTGAACGACAGAGGTTGAGAAGAGCCATATAGGAAAACCAATCGTCAGTCCTGGAAGTGACAATGTGGCCATATGGGGTGCACCAACATCTCCCCAAGAGGAGAAGGGACTAGGATTTCCTCCAAGGGGAATTCCTTGGTTGGTGGACTCCATTTTCTCAACCCAAGATCAACGTAGGAAAGGGGTAATGAATATTCCGTTTAAAATCAATTTTTAGACGCTTTGACACAACTTGTTTTTTCAGTTTTTAAGAGTCGAGAAAAAACAAAAGATGACTCTAGTCACCTTCGATTTTTAATGAGCCTGAAGTGACAAGTGCTCAGATGGACCTTTTCCGTTAAGGAGTCTGAAAAGGAATGAAAGGGACTACTCTAGAGATCTAGGTAGAGGGAGTACCAAACCAGTCGCAAAACTGCAGAATACTTTTTACGGTACGGCAGCCAATCTTCCCGAATGCTGTGTTCAGTGCATTGCGATCGATAGGGCGGCAGACACGGCTTCCTAAGGATAAAGGATTTAAGCCTATAGGGGTCTCCCAAAATATACTCGACGGTACGTGGGAGCACAAGTCCATACTGGCACTTATCGTCTCAAAGTGGAGGAATCACCCAACCATCAGTGAGGACAATAGTTACCAGGCTTTACGACGCCGGAATACGTCTCTAGCCTAGACCTCTAAATGTTGTGCGTTAAGTTCCAAAGCATTGTTAGATTCATTGAATTTATTTTAAGTTGATCTTGTTTATGAAGTTTGCCTTTCGGGTTCACCACAAGATGTAGATGTAATTCCTAAAATGCAATCTAAAGATGATAAACAAACTTTTATCTCTTTTGTGCAATGAAAATCCTAGCTACTAGGGGAAAAGAAAGACACAATCTTTTCACAAAGAGCAAAGAGCACACCGTAAATGCACTTTCCTAAATCAAGCCAAACAGACTGTCTATATGCAAATGCACATGCATGTATTTGTTTTCGACTTTCTTAGTATTGATGCTAAAAAGAAAGTTGATGTACAAATCTGAATTTCTTTTCAAGCGACAAATATAAACAAACTCTTTTTCGAGATCAAAAACCAGAGATGATTATGACACCTTACGATTTTGAAATGAACACTTGTTCTTGACACTAGAAAATCACAAATTCAGACCAAAAGAAATAGTAACAGTATAATCGACCATCAACAGCAACCAAACTTTCTCCTATGATCGAAATCGACACTTGCGACAGATTCAAATCAAAGGACGACAGTACGACTATTCTACTTTTGCAAAGGAAAACTGTAAATGACTCAACAAACACACAAAAACATCTACAGTTATTTTGTACAAAGGAGGCAGAATAACAGCAAGGAAAAGAGGCTTCAAACAGACATATACTGATCACAGGAAGCAAAATTCAGGGATAGAACTGGAAAGAATGAAGCACAGGAACCACAGTTGCACAGAGCTAGTCTGATCAGCGCACCTGTAACACAGAGAATCTGAAATGCAGCGCAGGTTGCCCCTTCGGGAAGTGTGCTGAAATTCAGGATCTCTGAACAGTACCTGCGTTGGGCCAGAAACGAGACTCAGTCCGGGTTCTGGGTCACAGTTTGCAGTTCAGTCCTTGGTTTTTGGCCGAGTAAAAAGCAATCAATAATGCAACAATCAGGGGTAGATCTAAGGAGGATCTAAGAGCTATCACAAGGGCAATCAGATAGTCTATGAATTAGCTGTTTAAATCATAAACAGATCCAGTGAATGGATTGAAGCAGCAGTTATCTACTTTGCATTCGTTATGGAAAATGCAGTTCGAAAGCTACTTATAAGTTTATGAAACAAACAACACAGAATGACACACAAACAAACTAATTAGACATTCCCCAGTGGAGTCGCCATTTTGTTATAGGGAAAAGTGTCTATTTAGAACTACTCTATCCCACTAAGGTGTGACAGCTACCTTAGAAACAAACAGAGAAAAACTACTTTTGTATTTCCTTTATGAATTATAGATAGAGAGGAATAGAAAGAACCAACCTGTATCTTGCGCTAATCCTTTGGTCCAATCCCTCTCTTCTTTGATGGTCTCCAGCTACCTGCTCCCTTGCATGTCCAGCTTCATAAAGTACCTGTAAGATCACAGAAGCAGAACACTATACAAAGACATGGATCTATATTCATAAACAACTTAGGATCGGATTTAAGTTAACCATACAAATGTAACTAGCATCAATGATACAAAAGCATGGAAGAAAACTCAAATAGTTTTTATTGATAAAGAAGAAAAGATCCAGGAGGAGTTACAACCAGCGGTTCCGACCCAGCATCAACCTCCCAGCAAAGAAGCCCCTCTTCACCTCAAACAAAGCATAAATCACCCAACAATCTGATGTTTGTCTCTAGAAACCAACATCAATTCCTTACAATATGCAAAATTCCAGCCTCTGGATCTCTGGGATGAGGGATCCATATATAGATATGTGTAAGGAGGATGAGTCAGCTTGTGATTTGATTAGTGTCTTCTCTCTGTCAGTTCTTGCTTCCACTTCGAGACTGAGGGCCTCTTACTCATCTTTGGTCGAATTCAGTGAGGCAAGTGTCACAGGAGAAGATTCTGGAAGCTTCCATTGCCTCTCCACCTCGCGGAATGACACTACCATTTGTCATTTCTCGCCCATCGCACCCCACAGAAGGGCTTTTTGAAATGCAACGCACTTCCCGTGTGTACAAGGTGCGATGCATCGCACCCTAGCCATGGAGCAAGTGCATTGATCCAGTTTTGACCAGTTCTGAGTAGTTTTTCATGGAGAACTTCTGGGAGAAGCTGTAATCTGTTGACCTTGTTCCTTTAGGGGTTAAAACAACACTTTTAGGGACTTAGGAGCCCTTGATTTATGGACATTTCATGCTTGGTGTTGTAGGGCATAAAAATGTCTATAACACTGTTGCCAAGGTAGGTTATATTAGATTAGTGTTATCTGTTGTTGCTACTTTTGATTTTGAGGTAGAACAAATGGATGTGAAGACAACCTTTCTTCATGGGGACTTGGAAGAGGAGATCTACATGAAGCAACTTGAAGGCTTTGCGGTGAAGGGTAAGAAAGAATTAGTATGCAAGTTAAAGAAGTCTTTGTATGGGCTAAAACAGTCACCAAGGATGTGGTATCACAAATTTGATACATTTATATGGGGACTTGGCTTCACCAGAAGCAAAGAAGATCACTGTGTGTATTTCAAATTAATTGGTGACCATGTTATTTATTTGGTCTTGTATGTGGATGTTATGTTGCTGGTTGGAAATGACAAAGAAATTATCCAGGATTTGAAGACCCAATTGTCCTCCAAATTCGACATGAAAGATATTGGTGCTGCAAACTATATTTTGGGCATGGAAATTAAAAGAGATTGGGCAAAGAGGAAGCTCTAGTTAAACCAGAGGAAGTATATCGAGACAATACTGTAGAGGTTTAATATGCAGGATAGTAAATCGGTGAAGGTTCCTATTCTTGTAGGTGTAAAGTTATCTGTCGAATAGTGGCCCAAGACACAAGAAGAGGAAGAGGACACGTTGCATGTTCCATATGCAAGTGTAGTCGGTAGCCTAATGTATACGATGGTTTGTACTAGACCAGACATTGCACATGCACTGGGAGTATTGAACAGGGTTATGTCAAAATGAGGGAAGGAGCATGGGACAACAGTGAAGTGGGTTTTCAGGTATTTGCATGGCACTAATGATTATTGTTTGTGGTACCAAGGAAGACCAGGATTGGACAAAGTTTTGGATATTCGTGGCTTTGTTGATGTAGACTGGGCTGAATATTTGGATCAGATAAGATCTGCAAGTGGGTATGTGTTTAACCTATTTGGAGGTGCAATCAATTGGATGAGTAAGAAACAATCTATAGTGGCACAATCAACTACAGAGGCAGAATACATGGCAGCCACTCATGCAAGCAAGGAAGAAGTTTGGTTGCAAAGATTGTGTTCTAGTATGGGATTAGTGAAGGGAGCTATAAGGATAGACTGTGACAACCAAAGTGAAATTTTCTTGGCAAAGAACCCTGCTTACCATTCAAAGGCAAAACACATTGATGTTCAATATCACTTTGTGAGGGATATGATAGAAGGAAAAAAGGTGTTGCTGGTAAAGGTGGACACTTTGAAGAATAGTACAGATGCATTGACAAAATATGTGAGCTCTGAGAAGTTCTCTTAGTGTAAAGAAAGAATGGGCATTGTAAGGTTGGATAAATGACTAAGATCTCTTGTGGCTCCCCATAGAAAGAAAACAACAAGTGGGAAAATGTTGGGTTGTGTTATATTCCTTCCATGACTAGCTCCCTTAGTTAACCAGGGGGTTAGAGGGGGGGCGAAGCCCCCTCTTCGTTGCGTCGATTGCGTAGTGGGGCGGAGGGGGGGTCATAGGGGGTTTGAGGGGGGTGAGTAGCCCCCCTCTATGGGGTTCGGGGCAGCACCCTAGGGAATTTTTTTTTGGACCCTATATTAGGTTGGGCGGACCTACCTATGGTTTTGTGCATGGTTTTGGATGTGATGGTTTTCGGTCCATGGTATTGGATGCTTCAACATGTATAAATATGTATTGTAATATGGAAAGGAAAATAATGAAAAATCAAGCTGGCAGTCCCGGTTTTGGGATCCAAGGGAAATCTTTGTGTATATGTCTGTTATATACATATTTTGGCATTGCAACCCCAAACTCATATGTCCATAAACTAAGGGATCCTTAAGTCCCTAAAAGTGTTGTTTCACACCCTAAAGGATCATGGTCAACTGATTACATCATTTCCCAGAAGTTCCACATGAAAAACTACTCAAAACTGGCCAAAACTGGACCATACAGACTGCTCCATGGGCAAGGTACGATGCATACTGACTGCCTAACTGGCCAGTGCGATGCATACTCAAATGGCCTTCTATAGGGTGCGATGAGTGAGAATAGACAAATGACAGAGACAGTTTGCAAGGTGGATGATCATGGAATCTTCAAGAAACTTCTCCTGTGACACTTGCCTCTCTAAATTCGCCCAGGGATGGGTAAGAGATCATGAAATCTCCAAGTGGAACCAAGAACTATCATTGGAATGACACTAATAAAAAACCCAGAGTTGACTCACACCCTTGCAAGACATCTATAAATGGATCCCTCATCTGAGAGATCTAGAAGGCTGGAATTTGGTATTTTGTAAGGAAGTGCTATTGGTTTGTGGGTGAGAAGAGACATTGCATTTTTGGGTGAAGAGGGATTCTACAACTGGGAGGATGATGCTAGATCAGACAGCTGGGTTGTAATCCTCTCTTACATTACTATTAATAAAGTTATTTGAGTTTTCCTCCATGTGATCTTGTATTTATGAATCTTATTGTTTATGAATGTAATTGTATGGTCAATGTGTTTCTGATTCTGCATTGTTTATGATGTTTTAGATAGAGATGCTTTGATAGTTTGCTGTTACTTTGACTCTACAGGTACTCTTTGAAGCGGGACAAGTAGGAGAGGAGTGGCAAATTCTATCAAGGAAAGGAGAAATCAAGCTAGGATCAAAGTGGAAGATCCACGTTGGTCCACTTTTCTTCTCTTCCATCTATCACATTTAAAGGAACTCTTGAAAAGATTACATCGTTTTTTTCTAAGATAGCTACCCGTCTTAGTGGGACTAGCAGTTCGAATAGACACTAGTTTTCCCTGAAACAAAATGGCAACTCCACTGGGGAATGAATAGTTTATTTTGTTTGTTTATTGTTTGCTTTATAAACTATAGATGGAGCCTAAAGTTAGCCAGCTAGCCTTCGAAATTCCTTTTCTATGCAATTGCGAAGTAGATAAACGCTGCTTTAGTCAATCTCCAGGTTGGTTTATGAACTGAACATCTAACTTACAAAGCATCCTAAGTGCTCTTGTGGTAGCTTAGAACCTCATCAGATCCTACCCTTATGCTTTGTGTTTACTGTCCATCATTACTCAGCCTAAATCATTGAACTTAGCTACAAGTTTTGAGAAAAAACCAAGCTCAGTTTCACTCCCTGGCCCATCGCACTGTCTATAACTGTGCAACCTGGATGCATCACACCTCCCGTGTGTTGCAGGTGAGATGCATCCCTGTTTCCCTGTGTTACAGGTGCGATGATTGAGTGAACTGTTTTTCTTCTTTGAAATTTGGTTTTTTCTCTTTGTTTTCAGCTTTATTCAGTAGTTTTGTTGTTCATGATCAGTACCTTCTTGCTATAACCATCTTCCTTCACATTATTTTAGCTTCCATCAGTTAGGAATTGTAAATGTTTTTGTGTGTTTTTCAATCATTTACAATCTTCCTTTGTCGAAAGTAGCCTAATCGAACTGTCGTTTTTGATGCAAGTGTCATAATTGTCATTCTGAATCAAAAGAAGAGTGTTGTAAAGTCTTCTTTTTCTAGATAGTTGATTTTACTTTCGTCATTGTACTTGATTCTGAAATTATTAGTATTTCAAGTGTTGAAAATAGTTTTCAATTCGAAATCAAAAAGTGTCGTCTTAGTCTTCCTTTCGTTTTTGAAAAGATAAATTGTTAGTACTGTCGCTTTGAAAGAAAATAGTTCAGATCTATACTTAGGTTTCTTTTTGTCATTCACACATTAAGAAAGTGGAAAACAAATACATGCATGTGCATCTGCATTTTGACTACTTGCGAAATTTGATTTAGGAAAGTGCATTTAGTGTGTGCTCTATGCTCTTTGCTGAAAGAAAATCATTATCTTCTTTCCTTTGTAGCTAGGATTTTCATTGCTAAAAGAACATAAACGACTGTTTATCATTTTAGATTACATATTTAGGAATTTCACATCTACATCACGCGATGAACCTTGAAAGACAAACTTCTAAGAAAGATCAACTCTAAAATAAACCTCAATGAACATAAAAAAACTTTGGAATCTAACGCAACACATCTAAAAGTCTAGGCTAGAGACGTGTTCTGGCTTCGTAAAACCTAGTAACTATCATTTTCATCGAAGGTTGGGTGATTCCTCCTCTTTGATACGACAAGTACCAGTATGGACTTGTGCTTGCCGTACCGTACAATAGGCTGATATCCTTTATACTTAGGAAGCAGTATCTGCCGCTCTATCGATCATAATGCACTGAACACAGCATTCGGGAAGATTGACTGTCGTACATAAGTCCTTGGTAATTTCTCTATCATTTATCACCAAGTTGTATTTTGCATTTTTACGACCGATTTGGTAAACCCTCTATCTAGACTTCCAGAGCAGTCACTTTCGTTCCTTTTTGACTCCTTAAAAGAAAAGGTCCATCTGAGCACTTGTCACTTCAGGCTCATTAAAAGTCAAAGGCGACTAGAGTCACCTTTAGCTTTTTCTCGACTCTTAAAAATTGAAAAACAAAGTTGTGTCAAAGCATCTTAAAATTTATTTTAAACGGAATAACATCCTTGTTCCTATGTTGATCTGAGGTTGAGATAATGGAGTCTACCAATCAATGAATCCCCCTTGGAGGGAATCCTAGTCCTTTCTCCTCCTGGGGAGATATTGGTTCTCCATATAAGGCTACATTGTCCCTTCCAAGAATCGTAATCGGCCTACTGATATGGCTTTTCTTGACCTCTGTCGTTCAAAACACTGCAATTCCTCAACAATCTAATCAGAAACCAGATGATAATAAAGTTACCCCTTCGCCTTCTACTTCGTTTGTTTTTCCTTCCCCTTCTTCCTCTTTGCTTGGTGAAACTAGTGACACTAAAAACCAAGTAGTTGAGAAGAAAAAGAAAGGGAAAGAGAAGAAGAAGAAGCCAGCTAAACAAGGGAACACCAATGCATCGTTTGGCAAAAATCCACACACTAAAGTTTCCAAACCAAAAAATCCATGCGCAATTTTCAAGGAGAACCATTACCATCGAGATTTCCCTTGCATCTCGTGGATCTTGAGAGAATGTTCTCCCCGGTTGCACCATTCGGTGTCATCAACCCCTGACAGTCAGGTTGATAACACACCATCAACTAGTGAGAATGAAGTCAACAAACAAAAAGGAAAAGTTAGAGTTCCATGTAGGTTATGTGAAGGTGATCATACTCTTCACTGTTGTCCTTTTCTAGATGAAGCCAAAAGAATTTTGGATAACCGTCCTGTTTCACCGCAACAACTTCCACCCGGATACAAGAAACTCTTACCAAGTCCTTCGCTAGTTGAAAATCCGATTGACATAACTCTGTTGTCGATCAAATCACCTATCATTGAAAGTGAACCTTTTGAGCCCATACTAGATCAATGTCAACTGGTCGAGATGGTAGTCGACCCAGTCTTGCCTTTACAAAATCCACCTTTAGATGATATAGTTCCCAAAGAGGATGAGAACGACACTATTCAAATTCTTTTTGTCGATATAGAGTCTAATGAAATTGGGGGCAATCCGCACATTCCTTCACAACAGGAAGAGACCCCCCCAGTTCATGAAACTTATCTGGACATTTATCCGATACCTCCTCTGGGCAATCTAGTCATTTTCTTTAATTGGAATCAACTAGCGAAACCTTGCCTTCCATCTAATGTACCATTCCGAATCATAGTACAAGTTTACAAAATGATCGTGTCTGGCACAATCATAGATGAAGGGGCTTTGGTGAGTATCCTTTCCTCAATTGCTTGGAAAGTGTTTGGTCCACCATCATCTTTTCCTGAAAGAAAAAATTTGTCGGGCTTCAACAAAGGAACATATCGATCGTTAGGGATCTGTTAGGTTCCTATACCAATAGGTTTCATTTTTCATGATTGATTGTGGAAGGGCCAAATATGTTCATCCTTTCATGCTGTAAAGGTTCCATATTTTGTAAACAAATGAAGAAAATTAAAAATGAAAAGAGGGTAGGCCCTAAAAGAAAAATCAAAGGGCAAGAAGAATGAATTGGTTGACAAAAGAAAAAGAAATTGAACCCCAAAGAAAGACCAGGAAAGTGGCCAGTCAAAATGCCACTGCTATCTTATTTGCAAGTTCACAATGTGCAAATACTGTTGTTTATCACACTTGATGGATGGCCCAACAGTTCAATCTGGACCACTCCATATTTAAATTTGCTGTTGTAGAATAGAGAATGAAGATCTGTCCAAACAGTTCAAGCTTGGTAGGATATTAGCTAGGTAGAGAAAATAAGGAACCCAACTGCTTAATCTGGGCCCTTGGAAGAGATAAGGGTAGATTTAGATAGGAGGGCAGTCAAAGGAAAAGAGGAACATCAGGATTTGCTAGTCCAAGTGCACCCAATCCAAAGGAAGAAAAAATGCTAGGTGTAGGCTGGGTAGGCAGTTTGAGGTTGCAGAAACAAGTTTCTGATCACTTTTTGTCTTGTCGAGAAAGACTCATCTCATCAGTGATACAAGTACCAAGGCAGTGGTTTGGTTGTTGAACAGTGGAAGCATGACTAATTTCCCCTTTCATTACCCCAAAAATCATTTACTAACATCCCCTCAAGGACCTTGGGATCTGCCCAATAGTCCTATTTCACTTCATTTTATGAGAAATGCCAAGTTAAACCTTGAGTTTACTTAGTTAAAAGAAGCCACATTTCTTGTGTAAAAATGATCATTCCATACTCATTTCATTTCCCTATGCCTAAGTTTTCACTCTATGAACTTAGCATTTATTCATGTAGTTTCATTCCATATATTCATATTGACATCTTAACATTATTATTTAGCTCCCTTGATCATTTTCCCTACCCCTATTCTACAAAAACTATATAAAAAACCCAAAAAATATAAATATCCCTACCCATTGGCAATTATAGCCATACCATACAAGTTCGGGGAATATTAAGTTCATTTGGGGCTTTATATTAAACCTTCCGCATTCATTAAACCTTTGTAGTTTGTTTAACGCCAGGTTAAATAAATAACCGTGCTAACCCTCCCTCCTAAAGCTTGTGTTAAACTCTCCGCGCGCATGTTTATATGGGATTTGTTTAACAGTTGGTTAAACAAATAACCATGGCGCCCACACAAAACCCATATAACCCAAAGCTTTAAACCCTGGTGCATTATTAATACGTTTAAATATGGTGCGGGCCCCCCTCATTGTGAAACCCCGCAGCTTTGAACTCCCGACGACCGTCCGATCCCGCGCCGTAGATCTGACGGCTGGCGGCGATATCGCAAGCTCTTATTCGCCGAAGGTTAGCGTCTGGGGGATGGGCGGTATTGCTGTCGTACCCCTACCACGCGTCGACTTCCCGGCGTGATCGGAGTCCCCTCTTGCAAAACAACCCTGGGCCAAAGGCGGTGCGGGGAAAAACGCTTACCGCCCGCCACCTGCCTAATGACGTCAGGCCCACGTCACCAATGACGTCGTGTCCACGTCGCCCACTACTCCTCTGCAGTACTGTCACATCATCTACTGACATCACCACCTCGCCACCGTGTCCTGCACCATGTCACCATACACGTCAGATGCCACGTCACCCTCCGTACCCGCTACGTGCCAAAAAGCGCTAAAATGTCCAAAATTCGTTAAAAAGTCGTAAAAACAACTGTTTTCATTTATTTTCTATTATGCGCTTATGGAGAACGTGCATGCCGTTTACGACGAATTTGCCTCCAGAACTCCAATTAGCCAACCAAGCGACTTCCTCCTGCAAATTCCGCCCCTCAGCTCAGCAGTGTCCTACTAATTGCCCTCTGCACCATCAAGCCCATTGTTGACCCATAAACCCTGTTTTTTCGAAATTTCGCCATTAAAATCGATTGAGGAACTAGAATTCACAGAAAATTGCACTCCTACCTGTGCATCACCACCTGTTAATTTACTATATGAGCCATTATTCAAAAACAAACCGGCAAACTTTGCCCCCCTTTGCAAACTGGCCATTAAAACACACTTTGAGCCCATTTCCACCGGCAGATTCTCTAAACTGCCCATGCATTGAGTTCATTTGTCAAAATCCTCTGCAAAATTTCACTCCGATCAAAATTCAAGCCCATTTCCTCTGCATTCTACTCACAGAGCTTGCAATCTAGTAAATTCATTTAAAGACCCTGCTACACTCTAGAACATTTGTTTTTGACCACAAATTTTACACAGTGAGGTCAGTTCTAGATAAGCTCAATCTGCAAATTCCCTGACAAGAGCTTCAGGGCCAGTATCCTGTTTCTGCTGTTGAACACACCTGAATTCCAAACTAAAAACATAGAGAAGTTACAAATGGCCACTCCAACAACACTAAATATCACTCCTCTCAATGCACCCCATAAGGAACTCGAAGCATTACCTTTGGCTGATAGGGACCACTTAATTCAAGACTTGGTTGGTGACAGAAACCACCTGTAGACATTCTGTCAGCTGAGGAACAATCATTTGAACAACAGTGACATTTATGGCATTTGGGAATCAAATTTTCCCATATACTTCCTTCCTTCTGTCAATGTCTTCCCTGAAATTATTCGCCTCTGCTGTGAAAACTATGAGCCAAGTCAAAGGGCAGTCAAGTCTCCATCTGGGAGCATCCTCTTCCATATAACTCCTGACTCCATCAATCAAATGCTAAACTTCAAGCAAACTCAGCTTCTGGTCCCTCTCTCTATGAAATTCCTGCTTGATGAAGGTCCTAAACTCTCCAGCTCAGAGATAGCCCGAATTGCCAAAGTATTCATGAGAGCAGATCGCCAGCCAACAGGGCCACCTCCTTTTCTCTATATAGATTTCAATGAAGTGGGAAAATTACTAGTAGATATGATATCTTATGTGCTGGGTTTCAAAACAAGTGAACATATTGATCATACTATATTGGTCTTGCTGTCTGCATTTACCCCAGGACAGCCCCCTGCTGTCAAATACAACTATGCCAAATTCATTGCCAATAAGGTACATGACCAATTGCTCCAACTGGATAGGGAGGGAGTCTTCAAATACTCATCTTACATCTATCATCTATTCATGTATTATCAACCAGACTGTTTCCAATGCCCCATCAAAAGATTGGACTCTAAAGGAGAAAAGAGGTCTGTCATTTTTTGGACCTCAGTCTTTCATGAAGTCCGCAGCTCACCCTACTCTTACTGTGAGTTCATTTACCTGTTTGTCTATCCAGTCTCTTGTCTCCTGATGAGAACTCCTCCTACTAGGATATCCTATGACATGCAGAAAATATTGTAGCTTTCAAAGAATTACAAAATAGGTGACTGGTACTTTTACAAGAATCACACTGTCATTAGGATATATGGCTGTGAGCTCTGTCCCTATAGGCTGCCAAGATATGTGCCAATGAGACTGTTTGCCTTGGAATATTACAGGCAACTCATCAATTCAGATTTAACTCATTTTCATAGTGCCAAGAAAAAGGCTCGCTTGAAATTAAAAGACCAACTAGGCCCCTTTGTCATGAACAAAAAAGAAGGATGGCAAGATGCTGATCAAATATTGGGGGAGAAACTCAGGTTAAAAAGGAGTTTTTGGTGGGTACCTTATGACCCAGATGGTTTCATCAATGCCAGGAAAATAAAATATAGGATGTCAGCCTATGAACATTGCAAAATCCCACACATTGAACAATTTGCTAACCAAGATGAGTGGGTGCAAGGCACACTAGTTGAAGAGTTCACTTAGGAAGAAATAATGGAGCAAAATGTCAAAGATTTGGAAAAGACTCTTGACTTGGATTCTTTTGAGCAGGTAACATTCAAACTGCCACAACAAGTCGGAGAGGGCACATCAACTGCTGCAGCTCCACAAGCTGCCCAAGAAAGGACTACACCAGCAACAGGAACAAAAAAAGGCAAGGAGGTAATGGATGCAGAGCAAGAAACAATGACAGAACAACCAACTACCTCAAAGGAGCAAAGTCAAGGGTAAGCCGCTCCACAACAGACTGAGGCACCATAGATTCTAGTATTGCAAACTCCTCTCAATGAGGAAAGAAGCAAGAAACGGGACAGGGAAGAGAACACACCTGTAAGTGGGTCAACACAGCAACCAGAAGCCAAAAGACAGAGAGTTGATCCTCAGGTTGAGGAGGAAATTAGTGAAGAAGTCATAGAGAGTCCAAGGAGGGAGAGAGAAACTAGCTAGCAAATGCCTACTAGCTCATTCCAGCAAGAGCAAGAGAGGAAACATGGTATGGAGGTGTCTCCCTCAAGGCAGCAAAGCAAGCAACCGCCTGGTATTAAAGGAACTTTCATGGAAATCAAGGCCCAAAATGAGTTGTTAAGAGTACAGTTGTATGATCAATTTCTCAAGACAACACCCTCCAAACAGCAGAGATTAATGGCAGCTTATGAATTTAAGGAGGAAAATATGATTTTAAGTCATTTCATGCCTAAGATACCACAGCCACAGATAGCTGCAGATTACATAAAGACAAACCTGGAGGTCCTCGCCAAGGACATACACCCAATGGACCAAATTGAGTTGCACAAGCAGACAGGTGAAATGGTCTATGCTACTCTAGCATACAAGGTAACGTTGGCCCATCAACTGAAGGAATCATTGAAAAATACAAACACTCAATTGGATTTGGAGAGAATGTCTTCCTCGGCTAAGGACAATAGAATAAAGACATTGGAGGAAATCATTGTGGAACTAGGGCATGATCCTAAGAAGGATGCCAAAGGCATCCAGGCCCTCATAAAGAAAAAAGAAGAAGATATTGCTGCACTAAGAAAGCAATTGAGGCTGCCTGCAACTATGCACCCTCAAACAACAGAACTTGTACAAGAGAAGGAAGGTGAAGATATGATGGATCTGTTGATGAAGATGAACCAAAAGATAATTCAAATGGAGCAAGAATTGGAGAAAGCATTGCAAGGCAAGCAGGGAGAGTCAACCTCCCAGCCACCTGAAACAGCTCCAACAGTTGCCATTATTCCTCCCACACAAGCAGCAGCAATTCCTCCTGTCATTCCAGCATCCACAACAGCTACATCAACTACAGATGCTACAACAGCAGCAACAACAGCACCAAAATCTAGCATGAGTATGGAAGAAATGATGAAGGCAGTCAAAGAGCTAGAAGTTCAGGTGACAGAGGTGAAAGAGGCGAAAGAAAAATTGGCCAAGCTGGAGGCAAGCTATGACAAGTCCAACATGACAGTGGCTGAAAAAACAAGAGAAATAAAAGCCTTGGAAAACAAAATAAAAGCCTTAGAAAAGGAGCTTACTCTAGATAAAATTCTAGCTGAAATCAAGAAAATTTTGTGGGCCAAAATTGGCCAGTCTGTCACTGACCAATGACATTCAATTCAGACTATACATGAACAAATAGAATTGATAGGCTTAGCTCAATTTGAGACTCAAAGGGCCAGGGCATAATTGGGAAATATGCTTGAGCAGGCCAATAAAATGATTCAGTTTCTGAACACTCATACCAAAGAGCAGCTGGCAGCTTTGGATATCAGTAGCAGGACAGATACTATTCTGATAGTGAAAAAGGTGTTGACTCTAAGGAATTTTGTACAGAATCTAGAAAGAAAGTGCCAAGAAATGCAGGAAGAAATAAATGACTTCAAACTAAAAGTTGCAGCATTGCAGAGCAAAGGGTTACCTAGCTTACTGACCAGTAGTGGGAGATTGCTAACCCGTGAACAGTATACTACCAGAATAAATAACTATGTTTCCATCAAATTACAACATCCTCAAGCACCTCAAAAGAAACAGGGCCTCCCTCTGGATAGAGTCTTTATGACAAATTAGAAAATCTGTTCTATATTGACCATGAGATAAATCACCTGTTTGAGGTTCAGCCCAACTTTTATAGATATACTGATGCTGATGAAACACTGATTAAAATACAAAGACATTAGTTGCCTACAGAGTATTGGTGGCAGGCAATGCTGGAAATTTTACCCAGGTGATTTCATTTTTGTTCATTTTCTAAGTCAGATACAGGTCAGCAACTCCACATACACGGGCCACTTGCCGAAGTGTCAAAATAACAGAAAAAGAAGGTTAAATGTAATGGTAACTCATTAAAAAAAAATCAAATACAGGTGGCAAAAGACAGCACATCAGGGACGCCAGCCAAAGCTATAACTATCAGCCAAAAAAGGAGCCTAAAAGTCAAAAAAAGAAAATCACCTAAGGCGGCCAGTACAGCCTAACTACTTCCACATGTTGCGCGGACTTCCACATCAGTTATTGCTATTTGCCAGAGTAGATACATAAATTTATTACTAGATATTTTGCTACGGGATATTTTTGTTAAAAACTCTCTTATATATACTCCCAATTGATATGTATTATTGTTGGTGATTTTCTCTCTGAACTGCGCTGTAAATTCTCAGGCTCTCTAATACAAAGGCTGTTTGAAGTTCACTACTGTTGGACCGTCTGAATGGGGATTTAATGTTCTAGGGAACTGCTACAGAATTCTTGTGTCTTTCTATGGATCAATAAGTTGCTCTAACCTGTGTTTATGTCTTCTGTGTTTGCAAATATCATATATGTTTCATGGTCTTGGTAACAAAGAAAAAGAATAGCCCAGGATTTGTTTAAATGCACCCTGTGTTCAACCTCTGCTATTAATTATGTTTTCTTCAGAATTAGTCATAAATATGAATTCTTAGCTGCTCATGCTTGCACTAATTCTTTCATTTTTGAATGCTATTTGGGAATTCTTAATTGCTCATTGATAATATTCATGCACTTTCCCTTTGCTAGCATAACGAAAGATTCTTGATTGCCTTTCATTCCCTGACTTTCATTCCACCAATTCCCAGATTTAAAAGTTGTTCCAAGACTGATTATCTTGCTCTGTAGCATTGCCCTTTACCAAAGAAAACACTCTCAGCAGTTCTTCATCATTAACTCCATTTGCCCAATGGAACATAATGTTTTAGACTTGCATCCCAGCTCTGCTTGAGATCACCATCCAACAAACTTAAAACCAAACTTTGTGCATCATAACTAGCCTAAAATACTTCAAAACAAAGCTAAATTGCAAAGAGAGAGCCCTCTCTGGTTGCATATTGGCTAGAATCTGCAACTAAAAGACTGGTTAGTGGTTACCTCGGCCGTATTCCCCCATTAGAGCTTTCCTGGGGAACAACCTGAGTGATAACATCATTGGCGACTCCACTGGGGATTTGAATGACTATTTGTTACTGCTGTCTATTTTCTAAAGCTACAGATGGAGCCTGAAGTTAGCCAGGTAGCCTTTGAAACTGTTTTTGCTGTGCATTTACAGGAGTAAATAAACGCTACTTCAGTCAATCTCCAGTCTAGTTTTAGGCTTTAAACAGCTATCCCAAAGATTTGATCAGTTTCCGTGATTTAACATATATAAAGGAAAGCCCAAACTTTCCCATATTTCAAAAGGAATCCCTTCAGAAAATTCTCAAAAAAGATTGTGATCTTTATAACATTCCCAGAAAATACCAAAAACACAAAGTTAGAAGCTGGCTTCAAAGAAGAAAACTCGGTACACCAGGTCAAATCCTGATCCAGATCCTCCAACTGTTCTTGAAAATCCTAATTTAATCTCTAAGACTCTTAAGAAACAAGAAAATCTAGAAAAATCTGCTGATTTAGATCTTGACATACTTCAGCTTAGACCTACAGAATCTGGGCTTGCACCTGGGAGAGGAGTAGTCCTTTCAACAACCTCTCCTAGTTCTTCATCCACACCTCAGAGTATCCTCTCTACTCCCCCATCAACTGCACAAATTCTCATTGTTGTCCCTGCTGTTCTAGCTGTATTATTTCTTCCCGTTGTCCCATTTATCCCTGTAAATATGGCAAACCGTTATGCTCCTCTACAGTTGCCTGGAAATCCAGGGGCTATGCCTCAGGATTATCAGAGAAAAATCACATATTTTGATGGTACTGGCTCCTATACAGCCCAACAACACACTAAGAAAATGCAAGATTATTTTGAGAATTATGAAATTGATGATGATGATGTGAGAATGAAGATCTTTGTCCAAAGTCTAACTGGTGATGTAAGAATTTGGTTTAGAGCGCTTGCTGCAAATTCTATAGCTGATTCAGAAGCTCTTTATCAATCCTTCTTAAACAGGTGGGAAAAGAGGAAAGACCCTTTACACATCTTAACAGAATATGACAATTTGAAAGGAGGCCCACAAGAAACAATCCAAGACTATTGTGCTAGGTTCAACAATGTCTATAATGCTATTCCTCAGAACCTTAGACCTCCACCTGATTTGGCCTTAATCAAATTCCCTGATGGATTTGATTCTAACATGGCATATCAACTGAGGGAAAGAGCCCCTCCAAGCTTAGCAGACATGCAGAATATAGCTGTTAGTGTGGAGGCAAACCTGATTGCTAAACGAAATCAGGCAAGAGCTGAAAGAAGAACAACTTTCAAAGAAGAGCCTTCAGCATTTGAACAAAAACTGGATGCAATCATTAAAGGTATGGACAGACTTGGAGATAGGGTGGAAACTATTGAAAGGAAATCATCTTGGGAATGTCAACCAAGTAACACTGTGAGAAATCCAAACTTTAGAAAAAATCAAAATCCAAATATGGGAAGGGCTGCCCCTGACTAGAACATCAGACCTCCATTTCAAGAGAACTATGCCAAGGCCTCAACATCTAGTGAACCAGCTGAGGACACCCAATTCAATCTAATGGGGTTAAACAGTGAGCAACAAATCTTCCTAACCCAAGATGACCAAGAAGCTCATAATTTTAACCAATTTCAAACCAAATCCGGAGAGTCATTTGATTTTAGGGAAGGCTATGATGCAGCGGTCTATGAGGTTCATAAACAATACAAATTAAGAAGCAGAACCATATATGTGCCTGAAGCTACTAAGATGAAGGATACCAAGCAGCCAAAGAAAACAAAAGATAAAGTTGTCCTGATAGAACCCTCTACCAAAACAGACCCAGACCCAAAGGAAGTCACTATGGAAGACATATCAGACCTACAACCCTAAAAAAATCAGCCATACACATCCCATTCTTCAAAAGAAAATCTAAACTGTTCTCCTGAAAATAATTTCCAACCAAATGTACCTCAATATAACACTCCTGATGAAGAAAAGGTCACTAAAAATTCAGCAGAAAAGGAAAAGTTTGTTGTCCACAATACAAAAATTCAAATGGAAAAACCTTTTAAATTAGAAACAGAAATAGGCAAGCTGAAAATAGCTATTCCTCTCTTTGAATTGGCTCAACATGAAGTTTATAGACAACAAATCAATAGGTCACTACAAATACCAGAGAATAGGGATGCAGTCAATGTTCTAGATGATCAACCTGAATTGCTTTTTGGTCCTGAGGTCAATGGTAAAATAGTAGATGGAGGGGTTCCTCCATTCTATGTAAGCTTAAACATTCATGACAAAGTGCTGCATAATGCTATGTTTGATTCGGGAGCTTCCCATAACCTAATGCCTAAATCTGTGATGGAGAGATTAGACCTAGATATTACAAGGCCATACAAAGACTTGTTCTCATTTGATTCCAGCCAGGTTAGGTGTCTAGGCCTAATTAAAGATCTTTGTGTATCATTAGTCCAATATCCAGCCAAAACAATCTTGATGGATGTGGTGGTAGCTGATATTCCACCTAAGTATGGAATGCTTTTGTCCAGATCTTGGGGTGCAAAACTCCAAGGGTCTTTACAGCTAGACATGTCCTATGCCACTATTTCAGTCTTTGGCCACTCAAAGAGATTATACCGGGAAACACTAATGAAATATGTGGTTAGCAGTCAAGAGAAACCACAAAACTTCCCCATCTATTCGATGCACTCCGATATGGATTCATTCGTTTTATATAATGCTGAGATGTGTCCCAAAGCTGATGTCAAACTCCTAGAAACAACACAAACAGAAAGCATGAATGAACAATCTAGTGCCCAAGGTCAAAAAATTGTTGATGTGATTGATGCAACCAAGGAAAATGACATATCATTTGAGTTACAAGAGCCAAATCTACCCATTGAACAAGCTTCCAAGACTCCTACGGCTAGTCATATCCAAGAAATCTTATGGTACTTAGAGTTTGATGGCTCGGTAAACAAATTAGGAGCAGGGGCGGGGGTTTGGATACACAACATGCAAAATTACAATGCTGAAGGTCATGCATATAGGTTAAATTTTAGATGCACAAACAATATGGCTGAGTATGAAGCCCTTTTGTTAGGACTCAAACTGATCAGAGGTATTGGGGCAACCAAGGTTTCAATTTTAGGGGATTTAGATCTGAGTATACAGCAGATGAAGGGAAATTTTGTTACAAATGATCTTAGGTTGAGAGCTTACAGAGGGGCAGCCATTGAAATACTTAAAACCTTCTCAGAATCTCAACTCACTAAAATTCCTAGAAAGCACAATCTACATGCACATAGCTTGGCAACTTTTGCCAGCACTTGCAAGCTACCATTTGAGCCCAACCACCACTTCACTGCTGAAATCAAACACAAGCCTGCTGTCCCAAATAACGTCAAGAATTGGCAGGTGTTTGAGAATGATACACAGATAAATAATTTCCTGACTTTGAAAGAGGAATTCTCAAGTATAAACATTGATACTAGCACCATTGATGAACAACAACAAATATACAAAAGTGAGCAAACTATCTTAGCTGAAACAACAAATCTGATTTTGCACCCAACAACTTTTGATGACAAGAATTTACAGGAGCTGAAGCAAATAGACCTTGATGAATTGGCTGAGGCGAAATTTGAAGTAATTGAACTAAAGGATAATTTTCTGCCTACGGGCTTGACTCCTTTAGAGGACATATTTGATTCAAATGATATTTCAAGAAAGCCAAAAATGAAACCACCGAATGCAGAAATTGAGGACTGCAACATTGGAACCACAAAAAATCCCAAAATTGTAAAATTGTCAAAAGCATTACCTTCTGATCAAAAGCTAAAATACATTGAGCTGTTCAAAGAGTTCCAAGATGTCTTTGCCTAGAGTTATGAGGACCTCAAGTCCTATGATACTTCGGTCATCCAACATACTATACCCTTGAAAGAAAATCAAAAACCTTTTAAACAAAAGCTTAGAAGGGTGAATCCTGTCCTCCTTCCCCTGATTGAAAAGGAAGTTAAACGAATGTATGAAGATGGAATCATTGCACCTATCAAGTTCTCAGAGTGGATTTCAAATCTAGTGCCTACTAGGAACCGGGGAGATAAGACTGTGTGTTGACTTAAGAAATTTGAATAAAGTCTCTCTCAAAGACCACCCCTTACCAAAAATGTATCATGTCCTACAAAGGGTAGTGGGGGCTTCTAGGATCTCATTGTTAGATGGATTCTTAGGATTCAATCAGATTTTAGTCCACCTTGATGATCAGGATAAAACTGCCTTCACAACACCTTGGGGAACCTTCAAATATGTCAAAATGCCTTTTGGACTCAAAAATGCTGGGGCCACTTTTCAAAGAGCAATGGACATAACCTTTGCCAAAGAGATCCATGATTTCTTAGTCATATACCTTGATGACCTCACTGCTTTTTCAAAATTAGACCAAGAACATTTAGACAATTTAAGGCAAGTGTTCCTAATTTGCAGAAAATATGGCATATCATTGAACCCAAAGGAATCACTGTTTGCCCTAGAAGAAGGCAAACTCTCAGGCCACATAATTTCAAAGGATGGCATTAGGATTGACTCGGACAAAATTCAAGCTATTCTCCAAGTGCCTCACCCAAGAAACATCAAGGAACTATAAGCCTTTCTAGGAAAGATCAATTCCCTAAGAAGATTCATTCCCAATTTGGCCGAGCTAATAAGACTGTTGAATAATATGCTGAAGAAAGATTCTAAAGTCAAATGGATGATGGAAGCTAAACAAGCCTTTGAGGACATCAAAACAGCTTTAACAAAAACACCAGTCCTCACAAGCCCCAAGTTTGATATAGATTTCATGATTTTTTCCTTTGCATCTGAGCATACTATTGCTGTTGTATTATTGCAAAAAGATGATCAAGGATGTGAGAAGCCCATTGATTTCTTTAGCAAAGCCCTCAGAGATGCTCCCCTAAAATATCGGATCATGGAAAAGCAAGCTTATGCCCTTGTAAAAGCCATCAAGGATTTCAGAGTTTATATCTTGTACTCACATGTGATAGCCTATGTTCCAAATGCTGTGGTTAAGGATATTTTAACTCAAAGGAATTGAAGGTAAAAGGGGTAAATGGATAGCTAACTTTCTAGAGTATGACATTGAAATCAAGCCTACAAAACTCATAAAAGGACAAGGGTTAGCTAAATTAATGACTGAGACCAATTTCCAAGCCCTTGACATCAATGAACTGGATAACGAACAGGAGCTAGCGACTCCACAGATCAATCAAGCCTTTTTACAATCACTTTGGTATGCTGACATATGTTTTGTATTCTTAAACCTGCAAGCTCCTCCAGGGTTATCCAGGACTAAAAAGAGATTCTTAAAAATGAAAGCTTCAAAGTTTTGTATTATAGATAATGTGTTGTTTTGGAAAAACCATGAAGGTATTTTGCTAAATTGCCTAGTTCAGGATGAAATTGATAAAATACTCAAGGAATTTCATGCAGGGGACTGTGGCGGGCACTTGTATTGGAAATCAACAGCTGATAAAATCCTAAGGGCTGGATTTTATTGGCCCTCCCTGTTTGCTGATGTGAAAAAATTTGTAATGTCCTGCCACAAATGCCAGATCTTTGAAGGCAAGAAAAAGCTGCTCCCTTTGCCCCTCAAACCTATTTCAACTGAAAGGCCATTTCAGCAATGGGGTTTAGACTTCATTGGGGAAATCCACCCTTCCTCCTCTGGCCAACATAGGTGGATTTTGACAGCCACAGACTACTTTACCAAGTGGATAGAAGCTGCCCCTTGCAGATAAGCCAATGACTCAGTCATCATGCAATTCTTAGAATCCAATATGCTTTCTAGATTTGGCTGTCCAGAAAAGATCATTACAAACAATGCAACAACCTTCAAATCCAAAAGAATGATCAGTTTTTTCCACAAGTACCACATTACCTTGGGCCATTCCACAACCTATTACCCTCAAGGCAATGGTCTTGCTGAGTCTTCCAACAAAATCTTAATCAACATCATCAAGAAAGTCTTGGAGGAAAACAAAAAGAATTGGCATAAAAAACTTGTAAATGCACTATGGGTAGATAGACTGACCACCAAAAGATCCATTGGAACAAGCCCATATGAATTGGTTTATGGCATGGAGGCAAGATTCCTTTCATCTTTGGTAATCCCAGTGATAAAGTTGCTGCAAGAAATACAAGCAGAACCTAATGATATTCGAAGAAGGATCAATCAAACTGGTGAGCTCCAGTATTGTAGCAATAATGCTACAACTCCTGGGGCTTCCTGTCTCTTAATTTTATCAACCCGGTAGTTCGTACAAACTTGGAAGCCGCGGTGCTATATGCACAAGTACTAGCTCTTGTCGCAGCTGTCACTTGGTCAGCTGGCACAAGTCCGCTAGGGCTCAAGCCAACTTCTATAGGCTCTCAGAAGAAGCTTGCTAATTGATGGACGAAAGCTAATCTCAAAGGAAAGCTACTTTACTTGACAAAAATGAACTGAAAGCAAATCAAAGCATGTAAACCTAGGAAACCCTAATTCAACTAGTCTAACCTCTACAATGCAAGGAAGGTAAATGCAACTTATACCAATGCTATCACTACCTCTAACAACTGAAAATGCATGGATCTAAACTGCTTGCATCATGAAAGTTATGTTTTTGTATTTTTCTTTTAAGTGTGTGGAATGATGGTGATCTTGTGCTAACTAGGGTTTGGTTGTGCAGATGGGATGGAGAAGGAAGGAAAGCGTGGGATAGGTTGGGGAGGCTAGGAGAGGTCCCTAGGGATCCTTGGCATCCATCCACAGAGGTTCCTCGCATTCAGATGCTCGGCAACCGAGAGAGTGGCCCCCTACAGGATGGCTGTGGAGGATCCTACAAGATACTCTGTTTTCTACAGGATAGTCCTGTAGGTCTTCTACAGGATGTTTTCGAATTGGATTTTTGAGGATGGATGGTTGATGGAAGATGCATGGATGGTTATAGGGGTAGGATGGGGGTCTGAAGTGACCTACGAACTGATGGATGGAGTGATGAGATGATATGTGGAAGGCTGATTTGGCTTTAAGGTAGTTGAGGCAACAATGGAGAAGAAGGTAAGGTTACTTTGGCAAAAGAGAAGATGGGAGATGAGCGAACAGACTTGGTGATGGAGGAGCTGATCTGAACGAGGCTCAGATGAACGAGGAGGTGATGAAGGTGATAGAGATGCCCTACACAATGCTTATTCAAACAAATCAATGAATTCTTGCAAACAAACCAAGTCCTAGCTAACTCAATCCAACGGTTAATGAATGAATAAACAGCAGCCTTGTTTGAAAAGAGAACCATATACATCACATGAGAAAGAACATGCCAAAAGATCTAAATGCATACAAACTCCTACCAATCTATTATAAACATGAGAAGCTACTTGAACCATCAAAAGAAACCTAAGTAACAAAGCATGAATTAAATCTAAAGAGAAGATTTTATTCCAAGAACGCAACAAAGACACATAAATATAAACAAGGGAGGTACTAGGCGCTTGAGATGGGCCCAACCCCAAGAACTACAGCCTCCCAAGAGTGAGTTAGAGCTGGTGCAAAGCTGGATCCATCTTTATTAATCAAGAAATGAAAAGTACATCAAAACTGTCCATAAGAAGAGCTTGAGAATGAGCTGAAAGCAAAGCTAATCCATGGCCTAAAAATCGAACTACAAGCTAGCTAACTAATGGCTAAAACCAAATGACTAACTAGCTACAAAAATGACTACCAACTAGCTAACAAAAATGACCAACCACTAGCTAACCAAAATGAAGCCCCAAGCCTTCTTATTTATACAATTTGAGGACCCAACAGTCCTCATAAAAGTTAGGGACTTGGCTGCCCAAGACTTGTAGTTAACAGCAGTCCAACTTGACTTGCTTGGCTGCCCTTGAGCTCATTGATTTGGTGGCCTTTGAACTCCGAGCTGATGGTGGAGAATTCGAGGTAAGGGCCCATAAATGAGGGGGACACCTTCCTACAAATCCTCTAGCTTGTTCTCCCACGAATTTGGCTGCCAAGTGCTCATTAAGACCTTCAATTTTGTCTCCAAGTTGACCAACAAGGCTACACAAAGCACCCATTAGACTTGTTGGCATAATGACTAACCAAATTCACTCTATTAACATAAAAATAATCAAAAACATGCAATAAACAAATGAGAATGGTGGACTAAGCCAAATGAGGAGGTTGAATGAGCCCAAATAATTGTGCATTTTTGGGGCTCATCATCACCCCCCTACTGAAAGTGTTGCTCATCCTCTGGACGTCCTTGGCTAGCATCTCGTCCGATTTCGCCTTCGGCTTCCCTCTTTTCAAACGTTCCTGTAGAAACTGTTCTGTCTTCCTGTAGAAACAGACTCTGTCTTCCTGTAGAAGCAGTCTTTGAGTCCATCCTCTTGATTTGCTTCTCTCTAGGTGAAGGTTTGTAGCTTCCTCATGCTCTGTTTAGCTTCTGCCTTCTCTACCGCAGCCTTTTTTCTTGTTCTGCCTTTGTTTGAATGTCTTGCATTTTTTCATCATTGGTTTTCTCTTATTTTTCAATGTATTTTTCTTCCTTGCCATTCTTTATTTTTCTTCAGCACTTCCACTAACTCATCAACATTAGTTCTTTGAGTATCCAGCCTTGTCCTCCCCCTCTCGCTTCTATTTGGCTCCTTGTATTTCTCTTGATCATGTAAAAGATCCCACCTATTCATTGTATGACTGTACTATGACAAGACACAAACTTGCTGCTCTTGGTTGGTTAATGACATGCCTTGAATAGTCCAAGCTATGATTGATTTCCACCTTACACTTATTTCATCTCATTAGTCTTATGGTCAACTTTAAGTCGCACCAATGTTTGTTAACTCTTCATTTGTGCAATTTTGGCCACCTTCAATTAATCCTTCTTGCTGTAACTGCCAAACCTGATCTGTCACAGTAAATAAATTTTTTCATTCCCAGCCTGATTGCTTTTTATAAGCATTCTCAAAGTAGTGTTCCCCTGTTCTCGATTTAGACAGCTCCAAACTAGCTTGGATTTATGACATGATCCCTTTACAATCCTGGATCACCTGCATAAAATTTTTATATGATACCATACTCTGTTTTAACAATTATGCTCATGCCTGCAAAAGACCCTAACCAAGTTTTCTTCTTAAGACACGTTCAGATATGCAAACTTCAAATTTTTCATACCCATGCTGGCATTCACAGCTGCATATGGCGTCCTTATAAGAGGATTTTAGATATGAAACGTGGAGAGATGCAGAAAAACTGAGAAATTCCATGCAACACACAATCACACTGCTATTTTTGACTTACAGGCAAACTGGTCTCTAATTCTCCTGCTCCAGACAGTTCAATTCTCCACCTTTCAAAATATATATCGTGCATGGAAGAGTGTTTACGAGCCTACCCTTCTCGGAACTTCAGATTTGATGAGGGAAATCTCAGGTTTCTTTGTTCCAAAACGTTGTGTCATGCTTCCTGTAGAAGACCCACCCGTTTCCTGTAGAACGCCCTTGCATAGGTGGGTTTGAAAAATGGCCGAGAAAGCTTGGTTTGCTGCTATGGGGCTGGTGTGGAGCTTGTTGCAGCTGCAAGGAATGTGGTAAACTGGAAACAACATCGGTGAGAGTTCGATTGGCCATTATGAAGATTTCCGTTGATGGAGGGTGAGCTGGCCAACTACACGTTGGCCCCATGCAGACTGTCGGTCCTCACTGCAATTTTTAACTATTTGTTCCTTGCCTATAATCACGTCCATCGATCACGCTGAAGGTTAAATGGTCACCACTGCCTGTTTCCAAATTTCCTCTTGAGTTGGCTGAGCACACGTGTCGTATCCACCCACCAAGCGCTGTTGAACTAGATGATAGTGTCTAGTTGGCTGGCCACTGATTCTCTTAACCACAACCATCTCATTCGTTCATGCAATGCTTCGAATTACATTCATGCAACAGAGGAACAAGGTTAAGTCACGTACCTGCAAGTCGTGCGTGGTTGCTTTGTGAAGCGTCTTGCTGCATGCATGTGTTGATCTTCATTTGCTGCATGTATGGTAGCTTGATTGATGATTTATGGCTGTTTTCTCTTGTGCAGGTGCCCTCTGGACGGATGCATGCAACAAAAGTTCATTTCCACGTTCAGATTTGCACATTCAAGCTGCTGTTGCTGCATCTTCACCAAACCAGAACTTCTTTTTGCCATTTCTCCCAAACGGCAAACCGGATTGAGCTGAAACTTGGTGGGCATGTTCCTACCATCATTATGCATCTCCCATAGCAAATTCGTGATCAATGGATGCACGGATTTCGAGAAAAATGGAAAATGGCTGAAGAATTCAGAGGTCGATTTCTCGGAAACCGTGCATCGGAATCGGCTGAAACTGCTTGGGTAGGTTACCATCACTCACATGCATATCCCCATGAAACAGGTTTTGAAACGGATGCACGGTTATGGAGAAAATGCAAAAATGGCTGATGGTGATGGAGGCTGATTTCTTGGAAACCGTGCATCGGAATTGCATGAAACTGCTCAGGCATGTTGTCATCAACCTTGTATAATTCCCCATAAAGTGGTTTGTCAAATGGATGAATGGTTTTCAAGTTATGGCAAAAACAAATTTGGTTCTATGGATTTTTGCCTCAAGGCTTTTTGCATGTGCTTGCATGGGATGACAAAATGAATTTTGTTTGTGATGCAGGTATGGAGATGATGGAGGATGAGTTGGAAGACTGCAGGAGGACTCTTGAACCTTTGAGGAAGCTACCATGCTTGCAAAACCACTTTTTGAAATGCATGCCTAGTTTCCCACAATTTCTACAGGAAGATCCTGTAGAAGCACAATGAGAAGCAAATGAAGTGGACAAATGATGGAGAAAGGCAAGGGATGGACACACAAGTGCTTGTAGGCCTAATCAACAGATTCCCACCATTAGATTCATTTTTGAGATTGAATTTGGCTCGTCCAAAGGTTCTACAGGATGTTTCCTGTAGAAATATAGAGCATCCTGTAGAAAACACAGTTTTGAGGAAAGAAGCATAATGACATGAAAAGAATGATGGAAAAGGGGTGAGGAGTGGAAACATAGATGAGTGTAGGCCTCATGGACATATTCCAAGCCTTCAGGTCCTCTTTGGAGATCAATTTGGCTTTTTTGTAAGCTTCCTGTAGAAGATACGAAACTTCCTGTAGAAGGCACAAAAACTCCTTTGTCTTTGATCTGAGTGCTCCTCCTGTCATGACACGTCCTCCTTTAACCTGCAATGTCATTGCTGCAACATGAACTTATTCAATGGAGATTAGCTTTATTTTTCTTTTTCTTTTTTCTCTTTTTTTTTTTTTGAAAAACAACTAGGGCGCCTCATGGAGGTTTTCACCCTAATTGCCTGCCTTGGGTGCCTCCAAGGGAGGTTTTCACCCAAAGATCTTTTTCTCTTTTCTCTTTTTTTTTCAACCCATTGACCGCCTCATGGAGGTTTTCAATCAATGAGCCAACCTAAGGCGCCTCCGAGGAGGTTTTCACCTTAGATTTCTATTTTCCTTTTTTTCCTTTTTTTCTTTTTCTTTTTTCTTTTTTTCTTTTTTCTTTTTTTCTACCCTACCCTACTTGAAAAACAAAATCATTCTCAAGTATAAGAATACTTCCAATGGAGCCATGTGCACATCGAGATTAGAGACAAGATGATGTAAAGGCTCGGAATGCATGCTTTGACAACTATCCAACTTTCAGAGACAAAATGATCTGACTTTGAAAGTACAAAACATAGCTGAGGAAGAGAGTACTGCTGCAACTTAGTGACTGTCTGGAACCATGTCTCAATATAGCTTTGATATCCTTGGTCCTTTTGCTGATCTGGATCATTCTTCATGTCACCTTCCATCATGACCTTCTGATCTTCCTCTTTTTGTTGATCTTCTTCTTGAGTACATGGAAGATTTGATGGTAACCATGAAGGAATTCTCTCGATCTCTGATTCTGATCTCTTCTCTTCATAAAGTGCAGCCCATGGTTCTTTGATCTCATCACTTGAATCTTCTTTTGCTGGATGTGATCCTTCAATGCTTTCAAGATGATCTCTTTTTTGCATTACTTTCCCTGAGCTTTGGTGAACATCATTGAGCTCACGAGGAATCATTTGCACATGTTGTGCCTCAGATTTGCAATTAGGTTGAGCTGCTCCATTGCATGGTTTTGGAAATGGAGGTACGGGTAGATGAGTGGAGGTGTGAGTTTGAGATGGAGATGGATGGCATTGTGGTTGGGTAGGCATTTGGGGTTGCCTTGGTGGAGGAGGAGGCGATGGTTGTGGATGAGCAGGTGGTGGAGGAAAATGAGCGGGATGGGAGTTGTACTGGGGCCTCCACTCCTGATAAGGTGCATTCCACTGAGGCTGTGGCTGAGCATAAGAGTGAAATGAATGAGCAACTGGTTGGGCATAATATGGATCTGTGAAGGAACAAGGAGGATATGACCAAGGAGGAGGTGTAGACCAGGAAGGATGAGCAGGGGGATCCCAAGAAGGCATGAAAGTGGCTTGACAAGGGTCATAATAGGTCTCGGGTATCCCTTGCATCTCCTGCTGGTAAGATCTAGGTCCATGTGGCCTCCTTTGGTTCATATAATAGAGTGATTCAGTGGCTCCCTTGGCTCTTTGATATGCAGCTTTGATTCTGGGCAAGGAAGGGCATTGATCTGTAGGATGGTATTCTTCACATACAAAACACACTTCTAGGGAGTGCATTGGACATTCGTTCCTAGGATGCATTTTAAGGCACCTAGGACAAAAAATGACCAAAGCCCTCTTGGCTTCTTCTTGCTTCTTTTGGATCCGCAAGGTATCCAGTTGCATGGCAAGAAACTGCCTCATATCTCTCTTGAAATCTTTGATCTGATTTTCAAATTCATCCTTGGACAAGATGTTGCTCTCAACATTTCTGCTTGTAGCCATTTGCTTCAGAGGAATGTTTTCTTCTTCTTCTCCCCTATAGGTTCTTCAGATATGTCTTGATGTCCACCCAGGGGTTCTTTCATCACAGCCATCGAAGAAGAACGTTGGCTGTGTGAAGCAGTGGGGGTGTTGTGCAATCATTTTTCTAACTTATCTCTACTCCTACAAGGCATGAAATAGATTGAACTGCAACTAACTATCTTGCGAAATTGAAATGAAAGCAGGAAAGGACTAATCTATTTTGCTCAAATCAAATTGCAAGAATGAAATGCTAGGCTACGCTTGCGAAATTGAAACACTAATCTTACGCTTGCAGAATTGAAATGCGGAATTGAAAGGCTATTCTAGGAAAGCAGGAAATGCTAATCTATGAAAGCAGGAAATACTAATCTAGGAAAGCAAGAAAGGCTAATCTACTTTTGCATAAATGAAATTGCATAATGGAAATGAAATAAACTACTTAGAAGAAGGTTGTAGTAGAAAATAGAAGAATAGCAACAATCACCAATACTCTGCCGCTTCCCCGGCAACGGCGCCAAAAAGATGGTGAGCTCCAGTATTGTAGCAATAATGCTACAACTCCTGGGGCTTCCTGTCTCTTAATTTTATCAACCCGGTAGTTCGTACAAACTTGGAAGCGGCGGTGCTATATGCACAAGTACTAGCTCTTGTCGCAGCTGTCACTTGGTCAGCTGGCACAAGTCCGCTAGGGCTCAAGCCAACTTCTATAGGCTCTCAGAAGAAGCTTGCTAATTGATGGACGAAAGCTAATCTCAAAGGAAAGCTACTTTACTTGACAAAAATGAACTGAAAGCAAATCAAAGCATGTAAACCTAGGAAACCCTAATTCAACTAGTCTAACCTCTACAATGCAAGGAAGGTAAATGCAACTTATACCAATGCTATCACTACCTCTAACAACTGAAAATGCATGGATCTAAACTGCTTGCATCATGAAAGTTATGTTTTTGTATTTTTCTTTTAAGTGTGTGGAATGATGGTGATCTTGTGCTAACTAGGGTTTGGTTGTGCAGATGGGATGGAGAAGGAAGGAAAGCGTGGGATAGGTTGGGGAGGCTAGGAGAGGTCCCTAGGGATCCTTGGCATCCATCCACAGAGGTTCCTCGCATTTAGATGCTCGGCAACCGAGAGAGTGGCCCCCTACATGATGGCTGTGGAGGATCCTACAGGATACTCTGTTTTCTACAGGATAGTCCTGTAGGTCTTCTACAGGATGTTTTCGAATTGGATTTTTGAGGATGGATGGTTGATGGAAGATGCATGGATGGTTATAGGGGTAGGATGGGGGTCTGAAGTGACCTAGGAACTGATGGATGGAGTGATGAGATGATATGTGGAAGGCTGATTTGGCTTTAAGGTAGTTGAGGCAACAATGGAGAAGAAGGTAAGGTTACTTTGGCAAAAGAGAAGATGGGAGATGAGCGAACAGACTTGGTGATGGAGGAGCTGATCTGAACGAGGCTCAGATGAACGAGGAGGTGATGAAGGTGATAGAGATGCCCTACACAATGCTTATTCAAACAAATCAATGAATTCTTGCAAACAAACCAAGTCCTAGCTAACTCAATCCAACGGTTAATGAATGAATAAACAACAGCCTTGTTTGAAAAGAGAACCATATACATCACATGAGAAAGAACATGCCAAAAGATCTAAATGCATACAAACTCCTACCAATCTATTATAAACATGAGAAGCTACTTGAACCATCAAAAGAAACCTAAGTAACAAAGCACGAATTAAATCTAAAGAGAAGATTTTATTCCAAGAACGCAGCAAAGACACATAAATATAAACAAGGGAGGTACTGGGCGCTTGAGATGGGCCCAACCCCAAGAACTACAGCCTCCCAAGAATGAGTTAGAGCTGGTGCAAAGCTGGATCCATCTTTATTAATCAAGAAATGAAAAGTACATCAAAACTGTCCATAAGGAGAGCTTGAGAATGAGCTGAAAGCAAAGCTAATCCATGGCCTAAAAATCGAACTACAAGCTAGCTAACTAATGGCTAAAACCAAATGACTAACTAGCTACAAAAATGACTACCAACTAGCTAACAAAAATGACCAACCACTAGCTAACCAAAATGAAGCCCCAAGCCTTCTTATTTATACAATTTGAGGACCCAACAGTCCTCATAAAAGTTAGGGACTTGGTTGCCCAAGACTTGTAGTTAACAGCAGTCCAACTTGACTTGCTTGGCTGCCCTTGAGCTCATTGATTTGGTGGCCTTTGAACTCCGAGCTGATGGTGGAGAATTCGAGGTAAGGGCCCATAAATGAGGGGGACACCTTCCTACAAATCCTCTAGCTTGTTCTCCCACGAATTTGGCTGCCAAGTGCTCATTAAGACCTTCAATTTTGTCTCCAAGTTGACCAACAAGGCTACACAAAGCACCCATTAGACTTGTTGGCATAATGACTAACCAAATTCACTCTATTAACAAAAAAATAATCAAAAACATGCAATAAACAAATGAGAATGGTGGACTAAGCCAAATGAGGAGGTTGAATGAGCCCAAATAATTGTGCATTTTTGGGGCTCATCACAAACTATTAACTTGCAGCAGACTAGAGAGGAGGTATATCAGAGAAGTTAGGTTCTACAAGAGAAACTGAAAAAGATGTTTGATAAAAGAACCAAAGCAGAGGATTTAGTCATTGGGGATAAAGTTTTAAAGTGGGATTCTAGAAGAGAGGATAAAGGGAAACATGGAAAATTTTATTTTCTTTGGAAAGGACCATTTTTTATTCAGACTGTACAAGGAAACAACACCTATTTTCTGAAAAGCTTAGATGGCACAGAGGCAGATGATGGACCAGTAAATGGTTGAATGCTGAAACATTATTTTGATCCTGTTTGTTAAAGAAATCAACACTTTAGTTTGTACATAATACTATTTATTTTCTGCAATTTACTACAGCAACATAATAGGGAATCAGATGCAACAAATTTTGAGGGAAAGACAAGGAATTGTGCCACCTTTTTTTCAATTTACCAGAAGAAATTAAGAAGAAATATTGGGAGTTGTGAAGATGGTGACTAAATATTCAGGCAGAGTAACCTAAACACAGCTGCAACTAAGTGAATGAATGCATGAGAAACACTCAAATTTTGCAGAAACACCTTTACAACAAAGGAGGAACTTCAGATTACAACAAGAGTTGAAAATAAGGCCATTTGACCTGATGTTCTTGACTTTTCACCTGGAAAAACCATCCCCAAGTGGAGCCATTGTTAGGTTCCTATACCAATAGGTTTCATTTTCATGATTGACTGTGGAAGGGCCAAATATGTTCATCCTTTCATGCTGCAAAGGTTCCATATTTTGTAAACAAATGAAGAAAATTAAAAATGAAAAGAGGGTATGCCCTAAAAGAAAAATCAAAGGGCAAGAAGAATGAATTGGTTGATAAAAGAAAAAGAAATTGAACCCCAAGGAAAGACCAGGAAAGTAGCCAGTCAAAATGCCACTACTATCTTATTTGCAAGTTCACAATGTGAAAATACTGTTGTTTATCACACTTGATGGATGGCCCAACAGTTCAATCTGGACCACTCCATATTTAAATTTGCTGTTGTGGAATAGAGAATGAAGGTCTATCCAAATAGTTCAAGCTTGGTAGGACATTAGCTAGGTAGATAAAATAAAGAGCCTAACTGCTTAATCTGGGCCCTTGGAAGAGATAAGGGTAGATTTAGATAGGAGGGCAATCAAAAGAAAAGAGGAACATCAGGGTTTGCTAGTCCAAGTGCACCCAATCCAAAGGAAGAAAAAATGCTAGGTGTAGGCTGGGTAGGTAGTTTGAGGTTACAGAAACAAGTTTATGATCACTTTTTGTCTTGTCAAGAAAGACTCATCTCATCAGTGACACAAGTACCAAGGCAATGGTTTGGTTGTTGAACAATGGAAGCATGACTAATTTCCCCTTTCATTCCCCCAGAAATCATTTGCTAACATCCCCTTAAGGACCTTGGGATCTACCCAATAGTCCTGTTTCACTTCATTTTATGAGAAATGCCAAGTTAAACCTTGAGTTTACTTAGTTAAAAGAAGCCACATTTCTTGTGTAAAAATGATCATTCCATACTCCTTTCATTTCCCTATGCCTAAGTTTTCACTCTATGAACTTAGCATTTATTCATGTAGTTTCATTCCATATATTTATATTGACATCTTAACTTTATTATTTAGCTCCCTTGATCATTTTCCCTACCCCTATTCTACAAAAACTATATAAAAAACCCAAAAAATATAAATATCCCTACCCATTGGCAATTATAGCCATACCATACAAGTTCGGGGAATATTAAGTTCATTTGGGACTTTATATTAACCCTTCCGCATTCATAAAACCTTTGGAGTTTATTTAACGCCAGGTTAAATAAATAACCGTGCTAACCCTCCCTCCTAAACCCTGTGTTAAACTCTCCGCGTGCATGTTTATATGGGATTTGTTTAACAGTTGGTTAAACAAATAACCGTGGCGCCCGCACAAAACCCATATAACCCAAAGTTTTAAACCCCGACGCATTATTAATACGTTTAAATATGGTGCGGGCCCCCCTCATTGTGAAACCCCGCAGCTTTAAACTCCCGACGACCATCCGATCCCGCGCCGTAGATCTGACGGCTGGCGGTGATATCGCAAGCTCTTATCCGCCGAAGGTTAGCGTCTGGGGGATGGGCGGTATTGCTGCCGTACCCCTGCGACGCGTCGACTTCTCGGCGTGATCGGAGCCCCCTCCTACAAAACCACCCCGGGCCAAAGGCGGTGTGGGGAAATCTGCTTACCGCCCGCCACCTGCCCGATGACGTCAGGCCCACGTCACCAATGACATCGCGTCCACGTCCCCCCGTACTCCTCTGCAGTACTGCCACATCACCTAATGACATCACCACCCTGCCACCGTGTCATGCGCCACGTCACGCTCCGTACCCGCTACACGCCAAAAATACGTCATGATGACGTCATCCCGAAAAACGCCAAAAAGCGCTAAAATGTCCAAAATTCGTTAAAAAGTCGTGAAAACGACTGTTTTCGTTTATTTTCTATTATGCGCCTGTGGAGAACGTGCATGCCGTTTACGACGAATTTGCCTCCAGAACTCCAATTAGCCAACCAAGCGAGTTCCTCCTGCAAATTCCGCCCCTAAGCTCAGCATTATACCTGCTAATTTCCCTCTGCACCACCAACAACATGTATTTACCCATTGTTGACCCATAAACCCTGTTTTTTCGAAATTTCGCCATTAAAATCAACTGAGGAACTAGAATTCACAGAAAATTGCACTCCTACCTGTGCATCACCACCTGTTAATTTACTATGTGAGCCATTGTTCAAAAACAAACCGGCAAACTTTGCCCCCCTCTGCAAACTGGCCATTAAAACGCACTTTGAGCCCATTTCCGCTGGCAGATTCTCCAAACTGCCCATGCATTGAGTTCATTTGTCAAAATCCTCTGCAAAATTTTGCTCCTTCGATCAAAATTCAAGCCCATTTCCTCTGCATTCTTCTCACAGAGCTTGCAATCCAGTAAATTCATTAAAATACCCTGCTACACTCTACAACATTTGTTTTTGACCATAAATTTTACACAGTGAGTTCAGTTCTAGATAAGCTCAATCTGTAAATTCCCTGACAAGAGCTTCAGGGCCAGTATCCTATTTCTACTGTTGAACACACCTGAATTCCAAACTACAAACAAATAGAAGTTACAAATGGCCACTCCAACAACATTGAATATCACTCCTCTCAATGCACCCCATAAGGAACTCGAAGCATTACCTTTGGCTGATAGGGACCACTTAATTCAAGACTTGGTTGGTGACAGAAACCACTTGCAGACATTCTGTCAGCTGAGGAACAGTCATTTGAAAAACAGTGACATTTATGGCATTTGGGAATCAAATTTTCCCATATACTTCCTTCCTTTTGTCAATGTCTTCCCTGAAATTATTCGCCTCTACTGTGAAAACTATGAGCCAATTCAAAGGGCAGTCAAGTCTCCATCTGGGAGCATCCTCTTCCATATAACTCCTGACTCCATCAATCAAATGCTAAACTTCAAGCAAACTCAGCTTTTGGTCCCTCTCTCTATGAAATTCCTACTTGATGAAGGTCCTAAACTATCCAGCTCAGAGATAGCCCAAATTGCCAAAGTATTCATGAGAGCAGATCGCCAGCCAACAGGGCCACCTCCTTTTCTCTATCTAGATTTCAATGAAGTGGGCAAATTACTAGTAGATATGATATCCTACGTGTTGGGTTTCAAAACAAGTGAACATATTGATCATACTATATTGGTCTTGCTGTCTGCATTTACCCCAGGACAGCCCCCTGCTGTCAAATACAACTATGCCAAATTCATTTCCAATAAGATACATGATTAACTACTCAAACTGGATAGGGAGGGAGTCTTCAAATACTCATCTTACATCTATCATCTATTCATGTATTATCAGCCAGACTGTTTCTAATGCCCCATCAAAAGATTGGACTCTAAAGGAGAAAAGAGGCCTGTCATTTTTTGGACCTCAGTCTTTCATGAAGTCCGCAGCTCACCCTACTCTTACTGTGAGTTCATTGACCTGTTTGTCTATCTAGTATCTTGTCTCCTGATGAGAACTCCTCCTACTAGGATGTCCTATGACATGTAGAAAATATTGCAGCTTTCAAAGAACTACAAAATAGGTGACTGGTACTTTTACCAGAGTCACACTGTCATTACGATATATGGCTGTGAGCTCTGTCCCTACAGGCTGCCAAGATATGTGCCAATGAGACTGTTTGCCTTGGAATATTACAGGCAACTCACCAATTCAGATTTAACTCATTTTCATAGTGCCAAGAAAAAGGCTCACTTGAAATTCAAAGACCAACTAGACCCCTTTGTCATGAACAAAAAAGAAGGATGGCAAGATGCTGATCAAATATTGGGGGAGAAACTCAGGTTAAAAAGGAGTTTTTGGTGGGTACCTTATGACCCAGATGGTTTCATCAATGCCAGGAAAATAAAATATAGGATGTCAGCCTATGAACATTGCAAAATCCCACAGATTGAACAATTTGCTAACCAAGATGAGTGGGTGCAAGGCACACTAGTTGAAGAGTTCACTCAGGAAGAAATAATGGAGCAAAATGTCAAAGATTTGGAAAAGACTCTTGACTTGGATTCTTTTGAGCAGGTAACATTCAAACTGCCACAACAAGTCGGAGAGGGCACATCAACTGCTGCAGCTCCACAAGCTGCCCAAGAAAGGACTACACCAGCAACAGGAACAACAAAAGGCAAGGAGGTAATGGATGCAGAGCAAGAAACAATGACAGAACAACCAACTACCTCAAAGGAGCAAAGTCAAGGGTGAGCCGCTCCACAACAGACTGAGGCACCATAGATTCTAGTATTGCAAACTCCTCTCAATGAGGAAAGAAGCAAGAAACGGGACAGGGAAGAGAACACACCTGTAAGTGGGTCAACACAGCAACCAGAAGCCAAAAGACAGAGAGTTGATCCTCAGGTTGAGGAGGAAATTAGTGAAGAAGTCATAGAGAGTCCAAGGAGGGAGAGAGAAACTAGCTAGCAAACGCCTACTAGCTCATTCCAGCAAGAGCAAGAGAGGAAACATGGCATGGAGGTGTCTTCCTCAAGGCAGCAAAGCAAGAAACCGCCTGGTATTAAAGGAACTTTCATGGAAATCAAGGCCCAAAATGAGTTGTTAATAGTACAACTGTATGATCAATTTCTCAAGAAAACACCCTCCAAACAGCAAAGATTAATGGCAGCTTATGGATTTAAGGAGGAAAAGATGATTTTAAGTCATTTCAAGCCTAAGATACCACACCCACAGATAGATGCAGATTACATAAAGACAAACCTGGAGGTCCTCGCCAAGGACATACACCCGATGGACCAAATTGAGCTTCACAAGCAGACAGGTGAAATGGTCTATGCTACTCTAGTAGACAAGGCAATGCTGGCCCATCAACTGAAGGAATCATTGAAAAATACAAACACTCAGTTGGATTTGGAGAGAATGTCTTCCTCGGCTAAGGACAACAGAATAAAGACATTGGAGGAAATCATTGTGGAACTAGGGCATGATCCTAAGAAGGATGCCAAAGGCATCCAAGCCCTCATAAAGAAAAATGAAGAAGATATTGTTGCACTAAGAAAGCAATTGAGGCTGCTTGAAACTATGCACCCTCAAACAACAGAACTTGTACAAGAGAAGGAAGGTGAAGATATGATGGATCTACTGATGAAGATGAACCAAAGGATAATTCAAATGGAACAAGAATTGGAGAAAGCATTGCAAGGCAAGCAGGGAGAGTCGACCTCCCAACCACCTGAAAGAGCTCCAACAGTTGCCATTGTTCCTCCCACACAAGCAACAGCAATTCCTCCTGTCATTCCAGCATCCACAATAGCTACATCAACTACAGATGCTACAGCAGCAGCAACAACAACAACACCAGAATCTAGCATGAATATGGAAGAAATGATGAAGGCAGTCAAAGAGCTAGAAGTTCAGGTGACAGAGGTGAAAGAGGCCAAAGAAAAATTGGCCAAGTTGGAGGCAAGATATGACAAGTCCAACATGACAGTGGCTGAAAAAACAAGAGAAATAAAAGCCTTGGACAACAAAATAAAAGCCTTAGAGAAGGAGCTTACTCTAGATAAAACTCTAGCTGAAATCAAGAAAATTTTGTGGGCCAAAATTGGCCAGTCTGTCACTGACCAATGGCAATCAATTCAGACTATACATGAACAAATAGAATTGATAGGCTTAGCTCAATTTGAGACTCAAAGGGCCAGGGCATCATTGGGAAATATGCCTGAGCAGGCCAATAAAATGATTCAGTTTCTGAACACTCATACCAAAGAGCAGCTGGCAGCTCTGGATATCAGTAGCAGGATAGATACTATTCTGATAGTGAAAAAGGTGCTGACTCTAAGGAATTTTGTACAGACTCTAGAAAAAAAGTGCCAAGAAATGCAGGCAGAAATAAATGACTTCAAACTAAAGGTTGCAGCATTGCAGAGCAGAGGGTTACCCAGCTTATTGACCAGTAGTGGGAGACTGCTAACCCGTGAACAGTATACTACCAGAATAAATAACTATGTTTCCAATCAAATTACAGCATCCTCAAGCACCTCAGAAGAAAAAAGGCCTCCCTCTGGACAGAGTATTTATGAAAAATTAGAAAATCTGTTCTATATTGAACATGAGATAAATCACATGTTTGAGGTTCAGCCCAACTTTTATAGATATACTGAAGCTGATGAAACATTGATTAAAAGACAAAGACATCAGTTGCCTACAGAGGATTGGTGGCAGGCAATGCTGGAAATTTTACCTAGGTGATTTGATTTCTGTTCCTTTTCTGAGTCAGCTACAGGTTAGAAACTCCACATACACGGGCCACTTGCCGAAGTGTCAAAATAACAGAAAAAGAAGGTTAAATGTAATGGCAACTCATTAAAAGAAAATCAAACACAGGTGGAAAAGGACAGCACATCAGGGATGCCAACCAAAGCTACAGCTATCAGCCGAAAAAGGATCCTAAAAGTCAACAAAAGCAAAGCACCTAAGGCGGCCAGTACAACCTAATTACTTCCACATGTTGCGTGGACTTCCACATCAGTCATTGCTATTTTCCAGAGTAGATAGATAAATTTATTACTAGATATTTTCCTACGGGATATTTTTGTAAAAAAATCTCTTATATATACTCCCAATTGATATGTATTATTGTTGGTGATTTTCTCTCTGAACTGTGCTATAAATTCTGAGGCTCTCTAATACAAAGGTTGTCTGAAGTTCACTATTGTTGGACCGTCTGAATGGGGATTTAATGTTCTAGGGAACTGCTACATAATTCTTGTGTCTTTCTATGGATCAATAAGTTGCTCTAACCTGTGTTTATGTCTTTTGTGTTTGCGAATATCATATATGTTTCATAGTCTTGGTAACAGAGAAAAAGAATAACCCAGGATTTGTTTAAATGCACCCTGTGTTCAATCTCTGCTATTAATTATGTTTTCTTCAGAATTAGTCATAAATATGAATTCTTAGTTGCTCATGTTTGCACTAATTCTTTCATTTTTGAATGCTATTTGGGAATTCTTAATTGCTCCTTGATAATATTCATGCACTTTCCCTCTGCCAGCATAATGAAAGATTCTTGATTGCCTTTCATTCCATGACTTTCATTCCACCAATTCCCAGATTTAAAAGTTGTTCCAAGACTGATTATCTTGCTCTATAGCATTGCCCTTTACCAAAGAAAACACTCTCAGCAGTTCTTCATCATTAACTCCATCTGCCCAATGGAACAGACTGTTTTAGACTTGCATCCCAGCTCTGCTTGAGATCACCATCCAAAAAACTTAAAACCAAACTTTGTGCATCATAACTAGCCTAAAATACTTCAAAACAAAGCTAAATTGCAAAGAGAGAGCCCTCTCTGGTTGCAGATTGGCTAGAATCTGCAACTAAAAGACTGGTTAGTGGTTACCTCGGCCGTATTCCCCCATTAGAGCTTTCCTGGGGAACAAACTGAGTGATAACATGATCCTTCCAAAGTTATCGATAACTTTGAGAAAGAAAACCGTTTATTTGAACGTGATGGTAGTCCAAGGTCCACTAGATTACAATCTACTCCTTGGACATGATTATATATATAGCATTGAAGCCATTGTTTCCACATTCTTTCGAGTGATGTGTTTTCCACATGAAGGCAGACTCGTGAAACTTGTCGACTAGCTTTCATTTCCTGGTTCAAACACAACTATAAATCAAACATCATCCCTAAATGGTCTCTTCGCATCAACAATGTCTCTTCCATATTCATCCCATCAACCTAATTACAGTGAGTAGTTCGGTGAGTGTGATGAAGATTAGGGGGCATGCACCCTAGTTTGCTTCGGCAGGCGAACCCAGAGGAAAAGAGAGATTTTCTTGAAAGGTCATAATACTTAGACCGAATAACATTCCCATATAGGTTATGTGATCAGTCTGACGTGATTATTTCCTTTGTACAATTGTGAAGCTTGCAACATTCACCTTCGTACATTATGTGATTGGGGCTCATAGAAATCACCTTCATCCATTTCGATGGGCAAAGCAAAGGAAGAGTTTTGTCAGTTGACAGAAACAATCTTGCCTAACCGCAGGAACTTCCATTTGGTAAACTAGAAACTCTCCTTTTACTGAAAGACCCAGGGGAATGCAAACCTTTTCATGCAAGTGAAAAACGACCTTTAATTTTCTTAGTTTGTAGGTTCTTAACCCTTTAACCTCGTAGCTCAGTCATTTCTAGCTTACATAAAAAGGTCATGAGCACATGTTATAGTAGTGATCAAGCTCATTAAAAAATAAATCTACCAAGAGACATTATCAAAAGACTGGTAAGAGCAATGTTCCCGCAAGGTTCAAGCTCATTAAAAAATCAACCTGCACTGAGCACATGTTGGCACAAGGTTCAAGCTCATTAAAAAATAAACTCGCCTTTGGTAAATAACCTTTGTGATCATTTTGCTATCTGCCCTTTGTGAGCTTTGGTTGTGTTCCTTCCATCACCTCCATTTCATTCGGCTGACCATACACTTCCACTTGATTGTTTAACCTTTTGAGGAACATCTGCGATGAGTGATTTTGATTGCCACCCTCTTCACATTGCCATGTTTTGAGAAGTTCCAAGCTTACCTGGAACCAGCTGCTACCCAGAAATATCACTCATTCCTAAGAAACGAGCTTCTTTTAAAATCTTTTTGGACTCGTTATTTATAAAAAGATTGGCGAGCTATTGGCCTTCCCAGCTCGTTAAAGTAAGGGTAATGCTATCCCTCTCACATATTTTAATATTTTTGGACTTGAGGGATTATTAAACAAAAATATCGAGCGCTTGTCTTTGTCAGCTCATTAAAACTATCGAAAAGTCATCCCTTTCGTATTATTTTACACTTTTTTGGACTTAAGGGATTATGCCACGAAAAATGACTGTTGGAGTCTCCTTTTCGTCCATTTTCAAACTCTCTAAACATGAAAAGGACCGAGTTATATTTGTCGTTAAACTCGTTAAAACAATAGCGAAAAACTTGTCCACCCAGACAAGAACGAGTCTCACTAATGCTAGGCTTGCTAAACAAAAAGCGACAAGTTTGCTCGAAGGGAAAATTATAGACCAAGCATATGTTATCCTCCTCAAGCTTATCAAAAATAAAGAGGTACTGGTTAGCAATGACTGGGGAAAAATGATCTGAATTTGAAACTACTTGTAAATGGCTTGCAAGGTATTCAATTCAGATATATACATATTTAAAAGATGTCCATGTCTTGCAAAAAGAAAACAAATGAAAATTTCAGCTGTTCATGACCCATTTAAGCATAGCAGATTTATTTCCTTTTACTGTTTAACACACTAAAACAAATTTTTTATACAAAAAAAATCAACCACAGATGTAAAAGAAGTTGATAAAGCAGTTCACCCCTCCTGGGCTACGTCTGCTGGGTCCAAAGCTCCCAAATGGGCCTGTCCTTGTTTTAATTAAATGCTCAAATTGAATATACAGCTGAATAGAAGCATCTACAGGTGGAATAGATGGTACAAATGGATTCAGAACACTTGAATCCTTCAGGATTGACTACTGGTTCACCTCCAATGGATACTTGCAACCCTATACAGTCTTCACAACACTGGGCCTAGTGGCTCCTAGAACTTTAACAGCTCCCAAAACCTATGCAAATGACCTCAGATGGCTGTAAGACCTACACCAATGGCTTCAGGAGGTCGAAAATACCCAAAATCAAAAAAAATATTCGTCCAAAACCGCCTTTCCTAGCCAAAGTTATGGCCAATTAAAGTTTCTCCAGTCTGCCCCTAGAAAAACTCCAGCTAACTGTAGTTGGAGGCCAGGTAAGCCCGCCAATTTTGGAGCAGCCACCAAATTTGGCGCTCCGCCATTATTCCCACCAACTTGACTGTAGTTACATTAAATGCGCATGTGACCGTTTACCTCGGATTGCGCGCTGGTGGTTAGTGTGCTGGCGGTTGGGGCTTAAGCCCTAGGTTCTGGGCCCGCGGTCATATGGAATGGGGGCTGGCCGCTTAGGGGCTGGCCCCCTTCATTTCCTGCCCAACAAATAGTTTAAAATTTAAATCAAATTTTTTCTGCCCATATGATAAGAGCTGCTCCCATGGCCTAACGGTAAGGTGTTGTATTATGGTTGATGAGGTCGTGGGTTCAAAACTTTGAACTCCCAAAAATTTTAAATATGCGCCCATATAATGCTTGCTGACGTCATCTGGGGCCACGTGGCGGCCTCCGGGCCTGCCACGTGGCAGCTTTCTATTGGCTGTGTAAAGGGAATATTCCTTGGAATATTCCAAGGAATATTCTATGGAATATTCTTTTTTTTTTTTTTTTTTTTTTTTGAAAAATTCAAAATTCCAATGTTACTGAGAAATTCTTCTTTTTGCCATAACTTTCTCATACGGTGACCGTTTTTTGAACCGTTTGCGGCGCCGGAATCAGGAGAATGAGAAATTTCCAGTAGTTCAACTTTGAACTAGTTCTAAGCATTTTAAATTTTGAGCATTTTACGACACTTAGGACATGAGCACCTGATCACGCCTCCCCATTGGGAAGCTTTTGGACCCCAAAAGCCTTCAACTGCCTGTTAAAGAGGTGAGGGTACAGCTCCCTCACTCTGTCCACCTCCATCCACTTTACCTTGTTTGGTTTGCTGCCTTTGAAACCAACCCGAACATAATCTACACTGCCCCTCCTTGAAGTGCGTGTCCTTCTGTCAAGGATTGTATCTTCTTTCATCTCATCTAAAAATTCTGGTGAGAAATCTTCTATAGATGGCAGCTGAATATCACTTTCATGATCAGCAATCAAAGGAGGTTCATATAAACGTAAGTTCTCTATATTGACAACAGAATACATTTGCATGTAGGAAGGCAAATCTAATTGAAAAGCATTATTTCCAACCTTCTTGAGGATTTTGAATGGACCATAACGAATAGGCTTCAGCTTTTTACCTTCTCCTTGCATCCTTTCCTTACTAATGTACAGCCATACCTCATCCCCTTCCTGAAACTTGTGATCGACTCTATGCTTGTCGTGTCTTTCCTTGTACTTGCCTTGACTCTTCTCAAGCTATTCTTGAATTTGCTGATGTATTTGCTGAATTCTTTCAATGAATGAACGAGCTTTGTCAATATCACTATGTCCCTCAATGGCAACATCTTTCTCAAGAATGAAATCAAGAGGTGATTTTGGCAAGTAACCAAAACAAGCTTCAAACTGTGAGGTGTTTGTGGAAGAGTGCTTGGCACGATTGTAAGCATGCTGTATGTAGTGCAAATGTTCATCCCACAGCTTGGGATGCTTGCTGCAATATCCTCTCAAGAGGTGCACAATGGTTCTATTCACAACTTCTATTTGTCCATCTGTTTGCAGATGGAAAACAGTACTTTTCTTCAACTTTGTGTCCATCATCTCCCATAGGTTGGACCAAAAATTCCCCACAAATCTGGAATCCCTGTAACTAATAATGGAAGTAGGCAAACCAAAGTGAATCCATACATGATGAAAAAATAATTCAGCAGTTTGTTCAGTAGTTATAGTTTTCTTACAAGGCATAAGTATACACATTTTGCTGAAACGATCAACTACTACATATAAATAATCATGCTTCTTTCTAGATTTTGGCAAACCTCCTACAAAATCCATAGAGATGCTTTCCCATGGTCTAGAAGGTACCGACAAAGGAGTATACAAGCCAAGCTTCCTATTGCTAGGCTTGCTTGTAGCACATAATGAACATCCTCTTATGAACCTTGAAACAGAATCTACCATGCGAGGCCAATAGCAATACCTCTGTAGATGTGCAACTGTTTTGCTCACACCAAAATGGCCAGCAATAAGAGAAGAATGAGCTTCTCTTATGACATTTATTCTCTCCCCCTGTGGTATACAAAACTTTCCCAAATGAAACAGCAAATTGTTATGCATGTGATAGTCATTTTCCTCTACATGATTCCCTTTATTCAAGTTAGCATACACATCTTTAAAGTCATCATCAGATGCATATTGTTCTATGTAACTATCATGTACAATGGAATCATTCTTAAGTAAAGTAACAACACCAATAATAGGCCTTGAAAGCATATCAGCAACCTTATTCAAAGTACCTTTCTTGTACCTTATTACCAAATGGAACTGTTGCAAGAAGCCCATCCATCTGAAGTGTCGTGATTGTTGTAACTTGCTTTGTGATTGCAAGTATTGTAAGGGCTGATGGTCGGTATGTATAACAGTTTCTTTGCCCATCAAATAGTGTTTCCACTTTTTGACACTTTGCACCAATGCATACAAATCCTTATCATATGTAGGATAATTTACAACAGCACCATTAAAAGTTTCAGAATGAAAAGCAATAGGCTTACCATGTTGTAGAAGAACTGCACCCATGGCATAATCACTAGCATCGGTTTGTATCTCAAATGGCTGTCTCAAATCCAGGAATGCAAGGACCGGAGCTGAACTAATCTTCTCTTTCAAAGATTCGAAAGCTTTTTGCTACTTGCCTCCCCATTGGAAAGCATGCTTCAGACTTGTCACTGCATGCATAGGAGCTCCTATAGAAGAGAAGTTAGAGATGAACTTCCTCCAATATTGAGCTGCACCCAAAAAACTTCTTACCTCTGTTATGGATTTGGGAGTAGGCCACTTCATAATAGCCTCAATCTTAGCAAGATCAATTCTCAAAGCACCTCCTCCTACTATGTGTCCCAAATAAACCAAAGAAGTCTTTCCAAATTCACACTTTGACATTTTAAGAAATAACTGATTCTTCTTCAAAACATCAAGCACTTTCCTAACATGCATGACATGATCTTCTCTAGACTTGCTGAAAATTAAGATGTCATCTAAGTAGAAAATAACGAAATCATCAAGAAAAGGACGCAAGACATCATCCATTACGCGCATGAAAGTTGCAGGTGCATTGCACAAACCAAATGGCATCACAAGCCACTCAAAGAGTCCTTGTTTGGTTTTAAAGGCTGTCTTCCAAATGTCACTTTCTTCAATTCTTACTTGATGATATCCACTGCACAAGTCTAGCTTAGTGAAATATCGAGCATCTTTCAGCTGGTCTAGCAAATCATCTATCCTTGGGAGTGGGTAACGATTCTTTACCGTTATCTTGCTCAAGGCCCTGAAATCAACACACATATGCCAAGTGCCATCTTTATTTGGAATCAATACAATCGGTGACCCACATGGCGAAGTACTTGGCCGTATGAAACCCTTGTCCAACAAGTCCTTGATTTGCTTCTTTATTTCAGCATTCTCCATAATAGACATGCGGTACATGCCTATGTTTGGAAGAGGACAATCTGGATGCAAATGGATTTCATGCTGAATCTCCCTCTTAGGAGGTAAACCTGTTGGCTCCTGAAACATCTCATGATATGCATCAACTACATCATACAGTTCTGACTTAAGTTTTGGATCACAATTGTCAAATGACTCATGATTCACATCAACCTTGGGCTTAATCATAAGAAGAAAAAAATTCTTACTTGAATTGACCAGCCTTTTTACCTATCCTGCATTCACCATCGCTATATCTGTCTTCTTGCGATGAGCTCTAACAATGAACTCCTTGCCATCTTTGAAAAGATGATATTTGTTTTCATGGTGATGAAAGATAGCTTTCCTGTCAAACAAGTAAGGACTTCCCAAAACAATTCCTGCTATATCAAAAGGTACCACATCAAGTTCAACTGTGTCAATAAAATGTGCAGTAATTGCAAAGCGCAATGTGCACTTTCTTGAAACTTGTAAATTTGCATCCTTGCAAATCCATCCAAGTGGATATGGCTTCGGATGTGGAACGGTCTCAAGTTTAAGCTGCTTGACCAAGTCCTCTAATAAAGGTTTGCTTGTGACCCACTATCAAAAAGTGTGTCAACTTTAGTATGTTTTGAAATCACCCTCACATGAAACAGTTCAATTCTTTCTTCCTCATTAGGAGCTTGTACATGGCAGTTTGAGGTACTAGTGCTCGCTTGAGTTTCAATTTCTTTTCCCTTCAAGTTTTTCAAACCCATGGCTGCAATTTTGGTTTCATCACCTGAATCATCCCCTAAATCTTGTGGTGTAGATGTAGTAGCAGTAGTTTTCTGTTTCCCTTTGGATTTGTTAGATTGAGGTCTTTTTTCAGGATGTAATTTCCAACAGTTTTTCTCCTCATGGCCTGGTTTAGAACAGTGTTTACAGATCACTTTCTCACTCTCCTATTTGACAGATGCATTCTTTTTTCCCTTTCCCTTGGAGGTTTTCTCTTTGTTTTTCCCCTTGGGGGGCTTGTTTCTACCCTCTTCAAATGTGTTTTTTCCCCTTGCCTCTAAATGTGTAGCTTGGACACAAACCTCGTCCAGGCTAGTAGGGTTAAACATCAAGATGGTGTGTCTAAGGTAGCTATGCAAGCTACCAATGTATTTCAGCAAGGTTTCTTGGGTCTGTAAATCTACCCCTAACAAGAGAGCTCTTCTCCTGAATTCTTGGGTGTAGTCTTGGACACTCTGACCCTTAAGTTGTCTGAAATTTTGCCAATTCATAATGGCTTTCTGCATGTGAGCAAGAGGATAAAACTATTTTTTAATGGCTAACAGAAATTCAGGCCATGTTAAGGTAACCTTACCAAATTTCTTGATCTCCTCTTTAGTCTTGGCCTCCCACCAGACCAATGCTGCTCCATCCATTCTCAAAGAAGCCAACTGAATCTTTGTGGCATCATCATGCATATTCTAGATCCTCAAGTAAACTTCCAACTGCCTAATCCAGTTGTCAAGCTTTTCTGCATTCACTTCACCATTAAACATAGGTAATTCGAATTTTACATCAAGCTTCAAAAAAGGACTTTTTCCAGAGGATCTATGCTTATGCACAGAAGAAGAAGATGAGGATGAAGAGGAAGAAGGTGACGATGGGGGTGGTGGATCACCATTACCTCCATGTCCTTTCTTGGAATGATCATCATCCTTCTTACCTCCTAAAGAGCCCTCTCCTTCATGTGGATGTTTGGACCCTTCTCCAGCCAATTTCTCATTTCTTTCTTGGTACAATATCCTCACCATTTCAGTGAGGTCCAAGAAAGCCTTTATGAAGACTCTTTCTTCTTCTTTTGGATCCATGTCTGCAGGAATTTCTCCTTCATGTGCAGACATTCTTGAAGCTTCTGCTGAGATTCTTGAGGGTGAAATTGAAGGTGGAGGTGATGGCTCTCTGGCCTTCCTTGACTGAGGATTCTCTCGTTCTCTAGTCAACTGTCCTTCCCCTCTTTTAAGTTTCAACCTGGTAAGCATCAATACTTGCAAGACAGTTAGAAGATCTTTGCACAAAACCCTGCTCTGATACCAACTTGATCTGAATTTGAAACTACTTGTAAATGGTTTGCAAGGTATTCAATTCAGATATATACATATTTAAAAGATGTCCATGTCTTGCAGAAAGAAAACAAATGAAAATTTCAGTTGTTCATGACCCATTTAAGCATAGCAGATTTATTTCCTTTTACTGTTTCACACACTAAAACGAATTTGTTCTGCAAAAAAAATCAACCACAGATGCAAAAGAAGTTGATAAAGCAGTTCACCCCTCCTGGGCTACGTCTGCTAGGTCCAAAGCTCCCAAATGGGCCTGTCCTTGTTTTAATTAAATTCTCAAATTGAATATACAGCTGAATAGAAGCATCTACAGGTGGAATAGATGGTAAAAATGGATTCAGAACACTTGAATCCTTCAGGATTGACTACTGGTTCACCTCCAATGGATACCTGCAACCTATACAGTCTTCACAATACTGGGCCCTGGTGGCTCCTAGAACTTTCATGGCTCCCAAAACCTCTGCAAACGACCTCAGATGGCTGTAAGACCTGCACCAATGGCTTCAAAAGGTCGAAAATACCCAAAAGAAAAAAAAAAAATCGTCCAAAACCACCTTTTCTAGCCAAAGTTATGGCCAATTAAAGTTTCTCCAGTCTGCCCCTAGAAAAACTCCAGCTAACTGTAGTTGGAGGCCAGATAAGCCCACCAATTTTGGAGTGGCCGCCAAATTTGGCGCTCTGCCATTATTCTCGCCAACTTGGCTACAGTTACATTAAATGCGCATGTGATTGTTTACCTCGGATTGCGCGCTGGTGGTTAGTGCACTGGCTGTTGGGGCTTAAGCCCTAGGTTCTGGGCCCGCGGTCATATGGAATGGGGGCTGGCTGCTTAGGGGCTAGCCCCCTTCATTTCCCGCCCAACAAACAGTTTAAAATTTAAATCAACTTTTTTCCGCCCATATGATAAGAGCTGCTCCCATGGCCTAACGGTAAGGCGTTGTATTATGGTTGATGAGGTCGTGGGTTCAAAACTTTGAACTCCCAAAAATTTTAAATATGCGCCCATATAATGCTTGTTGATGTCATCTAGGGCCACGTGGTAGCTTTCTATTGTCTGTGTAAAGGGAATATTCCAAGGAATATTCTATGGAATATTCTTTTTTTAATTTTTTTTGAAAAATTCAAAATTCCAATGTTACTGAGAAATTCTTCTTTTTGCCATAACTTTCTCATACGGCGACCATTTTTCGAACCATTTGTGGCACCGGAATCAGGAGAACAAGCACTTTCCAGTAGTTCAACTTTGAACTAGTTCTAAGCATTTTAAATTTTGAGCATTTTACGACACTTAGGACATGAGTACCTGATCAAAAAATGGGAAGAAAACTTGAAGAACTCTATTGGTAGCAAGTCACTCTTGAACATGACACTTTCACTCCATCACCGTGATTGAGTTGGGTTGGGTTTTTTCCATTCACCATCACCATTGGTCCGTCGTGCCATCCATGGAGTTAATGCTACCAGCCCATATCAGTGTCACCAATATGTTCAAGAGAAGTCATTCAAAGAATTTACCATCCAGCAAACACCTCATCCACTGCATTACATCCACGCTTCATTTTTCATGACCGCCATTCCTGAACCTCATATCATGAGATTGTTTTCACCTCCACAAAAATCATTTGCTTTGTTTCGCGTCATAGATGTGGGATACATCAAGCCCCTCCTATGACAGGTCACTTCTTGTTGACATTAGCTCATTATCCAAGAAGTTGACTTAGAAACAACCCTTTCAGTATTTGAAGCTTGCATGCCTCAATGGAAAGTTTCTCACTTCCAGTGACAGGTTTACATCAATGACCTTCGACCGAAAGACTTTGTGTGGTGTTCGACATTGACTCATGTATTCACACCACATGAATTGTATTGTAGTACCTTGAGGGTCATCATCATTATCGGCAACTCCTCTCGCGTCTGCTAACAACTTACATCATTGGCTGGTAATCAGGCGATGTCTTTCCATGTTCGACTTCAGAACATCTTTTCACATGGATCGACTTATACATCGGGCGAAGATTGGACGAGTTTTGAAGACCCCAGATCTAGTTTCATCCATTCGGGCTGCAATATATTCAAGAAAATAAAGACATCAATTGTACACAAAATCTGCACAGATAGTCATCTAAGCCAGGGAAGATGACTCTTCATGCAAAGAATCACAAGTCTGCAACAGCAAAAGATTGTCTGTCATATGTACATGAAAATGAATTTATAAAGTTGAGCATGGGAATGCTTGCCTCAGCTAGATCATGAAAATAATATGATGATGATGTATTGTATTGTATCTTATACAGGTCACCTTCCAGTTCGAATACCTTGGATCCTCATGAATAAAGCATTTCACCCAACATCAGAAGATTTACGACCTCATGCTTTAGGGGGAAGCTGTTATAGACATATTTGGGCACTGCAACCCCAAACTCATATGTCCATAAACTAAGGGCTCCTTAAGTCCCTAAAAGTGTTGTTTCACACCCTAAAGGATCATGGTCAACTGATTACATCATTTCCCAGAAGTTCCACCTGAAAAACTACTCAGAACTGGCCAAAACTGGACCATACAGACTACTCCATGGGCAAGGTGTGATGCATACTGACTGCCTAACTGGCTAGGTGTGATGCATACTCAAATGGCCTTCTGTAGGGTGCGATGAGTGAGAATAGACAAATGGCAGAGACAGTTTGCAAGGTGGATGATCATGGAATCTTCCAGAAACTTCTCCTGTGACACTTGCCTCTCTGAATTCGCCCAGGGATGAGTAAGAGATCATGAAATCTCCAAGTGGAACCAAGAACTATCAGTGGAATGACACTAATAAAAAACCCAGAGCTGACTCACACCCTTGCAATACATCTATAAATGGATCCCTCATCTGAGAGATCTAGAAGGTTGAAATTTGGTATTTTGTAAGGAAGTGCTGTTGGTTTGTTGGTGAGAAGAGACATTGCATTGTTGGGTGATTTTCTTGTTCATGAGGTGAAGATGGCTTCTACATCTGGGAGGATGATGCTGGATCAGACAGCTGGGTTGTAATCCTCTCTTACATTACTATTAATAAATTTCTTTGAGTTTTCCTCCATATGATCTTATATTTGTGAATATTATAGTTTATGAATGCAATTGTATGGTCAATGTGTCTCTGATTCCGCATTGTTTATGATGTTTTAGATAGAGATGCTTTGATAGTTTACTATTACTTTGACTCTACAAGTACTCTTTGAAGCAGGACAAGTAGGAGAGGAGTGACAAATTCTATCAAGGAAAGGAGAAATCAAGCTAGGATCAAAGCGGAAGATCCAAGTTGGTACTCTTTTCTTCTCTTCCATATATCACATTTAAAGGAACTCTTGAAAATATTTCATTGTTTGTTTCTAAGATAGATACCCATCTTAGTGGGACTAACAGTTCGAATCGACACTAGTTTTCCCTGAAACAATGTGTTTTATGAGTTATGCTCTCACCTTTGTTTATTTTCTATTTTAGAATTCGTATGCAGGTAATTTACATATGGGGTTAAAACCTACAGGATTTGGATAGTCCCTCGCGTAATGTCCTAGGCCTCCACAATTGTAACAAATCAGTTGTCCTCGCCCTCTACCAGGCCCTTCTCCTTGATATGGAGGCCGCATTTCTGCCCGCACCTTTTATGCAAGTGTCCTGTCCATCATTAATTCGTAACTATGGCAATTGCACTCATTCTGACCTACTGATTGACAGAAATTGCAAAAGAGATGTTGTGGTGTTTGTACGAATTTCTAAAACAAATGGAAATTGTTGGTTGCATGTTCCCAGCCACCTGGCATATAGTGCACCATAGTGCGGGCCCTGTACTTGGCCCTGCCACAGCGTCCGGTCATAGAGGCATTGGTCCCCCTGCTGCAACATAGTTCACAAAGACTGGGTAGTGATCCTTGTCATGCCCCTAACCCTTGCATACCAAACTTCTTCGCGTGCCTTTGGCTGAGTTGTTTTGTCCTTCTTTAGACTTCGCATTTCGAGACAAATGTTTTGAAACTACGAAAGAATCTGTTGAACCCCCAGATTGGCATCTTGCATTGGTGTCTCATGCAGTCTCATCACGATTTTTAGAGCTTCTACCTGGGCCCCAATCTTCTGTTTTGATAGCGCAACCCTTAGTTGGGGTAGGAGTGAGGCTATGAACCTGTTGTGGCTAGCAACAACCCCCCTTCTCATTTAGTGTCATTCATAATACTAAATGTGTGGGGAACCTTAGTTATAAAATCTAGGAAAAGTAGTGCTTAAATTTCCTTTCCGCAAATAAAGTTACCATCATAAGCTTAGGAAGCTCCTTGGAAATTCTTAAGATCTAAGTTTATGATAAGGTAAAAATCTTTAAAATCGCATTGTAAAAAGATAGTGGGATGCCACCTTACAAGCACAATCCCAACATTAGCAAGATCACGACAATGAACAAATATCGCATCGCATTCAACAAAACTTACATGAAACACTTCAAAATCTGCCGATATGCGATGACGCCGATTGCAAGATCACATCTCGCAAGAAACAGGTTAACGAAATTTTTCATACATAAAACTCCTGCGATCTGCGATATTGCGATTTTACGATAAAGCAATGTTGCGACGTTAAGCCAGATCAACGCTGCAATGTTATGTTTTTGCGATGTTGCAATCTGCGATGTTGCGAAGCATGTCGCAAAATCGCTCCATCGCAGATCTTTCGGGCATGTTATTCAAGAAAAGTATTTTCCATAAGCTGAAACATGGTTATGCGCCTTAAATGCTAATAAAGGAGTTAGTTTTAAGTTATTAATGGAATATGAGTGCGTGTTTTTCGAAGAATCATTTCACATAAGGTGTTGTATTTGGTATGTCTGCGGCATTTAAAACCTCTACCATCACCCTTCCTTGTCATTCATTTCTACCTCACTTGTGAATTGCAGGAATGGAGAACAAAGGATGATACAAAGCAATACGCAAGTTGAAATGGGAAAGAAAAGCAAAGCCCCGAGCTCCGAAGAAAAGGAAATGGCACCTTTGTGTACAGACACAGCTTGTAACAGAGACGTGGGAATAGCTACGTGGGAAGGCATGTATAATATGCTCGAAGAGGAGAATCCCAGAGTAATGGAAGTTACTGCTATTGCAGGCTCATAGAGTCCTTCTGAAGCATCCCTAACAGAGCTAGCTTGCTCATTCTTACATCGGATAGCAGCAAGGCCAAAAATCCTCCCATACACGGACATGGTCAAGTGGATACTGGATAGCGCAGAAATTAGAAATAGACAGTTCAAAATTCATAGTCAAGGGCTCATCGGTTCATTTGTTGCGCAGGATTTAAAGCTCATGTATCATCTGCCCGAGCCACAAGCAACTTATAACAAGCAATTCATGGAGAAATTCGTAAAGGAAAATCAGGACCTGGCAGAAACCACCAAAGACTGGTCCAGGAGAGACAAACCATTGAAGAAAGATAAACACGGTATGTACAGTACTGGTTCCCTTACCTCCCCATATTGCTTTACTGCTGCCATGCTCTGTAGAATATTTGGAATGCCAGATAGCAACAAATTTTCATCCGAATGGCTACCATTATTGGATGCTGCCACAAATGCCACTGTTGTAGATTGGGCCAAAATTTTATCTAATAACCTAGTCACAGCCATTGTCAGTTACTGGTCCAAAAGAGCTGCGGCTCAGAGAATTTAACCTCCTTTTTACCTATCTGCATATATTATGGATTCAATATGTTATGTTTCTAAATTTCCTGTTATGGGTTGGAAGTGTACCACTCAAAACCCCTTACCCATCCATGTCTATTATAAAGAATTGTGGGACTCTCAGTTCACTCCATACTTCTACCAAATTTGTCATGGAATTATGCTGCCCTTGTACAAAATGTTGTATGATAAAGACCCCCTGAGGTGCTCGCCTGAAGCAAAGGTAGACATCCTCCCTGTCGCAAGATGGTTCGGGGAGGAATTGTTTACTTATGTCAGGGTATTAGGAAGTTCTGCACCCCCTCATGTCCTACCTCTATATATTCCTGATAAACTCTTAGCTCGAGAGATTGTATATCAAACTTGTGGGGAAGGTGGTCTAACTAAAGACTTAAAGGATAAAAAGAAGGATATATGGCCACAGTTTCCTGTAGTCCATGGGGCCTTTTCGCTATTTGATGTGGGCCACACATTCACGGAAGTAAAGAATATGGCATGTTTACAACTATTTAAATTTTCGGGAAGACCATTTGACCCTAATGGGGTTGCCCAGAATTTTACAACTACAATCAAGATAAAGGTGTTCTCTGGAGAAAAGGATTTATTTGATGATATATTCCAACAGAAAAGCACACTTGAAGAAATTTTACACGAAGCCCAATTGCAATTATCTCCAGAAGATTTCCAAAAGTTCACAATATACAGAGAAAGAAGGTTAGCCAGTATTCCTCTAGAGAAACTACGCCTACCCTCAAGAGAACCAACTCCAAGTGTTAGTCTTAGTGGGAGTTCAAGCACTAACGGATCTAAATCCAAGTCTGAACAAGAAACATCTGAACACTCTAAGAGATCCGGAAATGAACAGGATAAGAGCGAAGGGTCAGTAAAGGATACTGCCCAGTCAATGGAACTTCTACATCAGCAGGTTATTGCCTCCCCGCAAAGAGATCCTCCTCCTCTCATCATTCAACCATTTCCAGTCACAAACGAATTAGATAAAGAATGGGAAACCTTCAACGAACTGATCAATCTTGAAGGACAAGCCATAAAAACACCTGTGAGCAATGCACAGGTAGCAAAAGAAGTAGTCACAAGAATAGTCAGCGATGTCTCAGATATGGAGCATATTCCTGTTGCCCTATTTTCTGAGCTTATACTCAACATAAAAGAAATTCCCCCAATGGATATATTTTATAGCCCACAACATAAAGTAGTGGTAAGAAGACAAAGAAAGAAAAGGAAATTGGAAAATACAATCTCTCAAGACGCAAAACAATTAGACATCTTGTGGAAAGATCCCACTAGCAATCCTACTGAAAATCTCACCAAACTATCTCAGATCGCAGGAGCATACGCCTCTGCGACTATTGATAAAGCATCTGAGGTATAGAAGTTGTTAAAAGAAAGGGAAGACCAGATACAAGTACTGCAACAACAGTTGCAACAAGCTAACACCAATAATGAAGCACAGAAACAGCTTGAAAGGTTGTAGCAGGACTTCCAGCAAATGCAGATAGGATATCAGAAAAGTTTGGATGAGAAAGGAAAGCAGTTACAGGATTTACAGGAGATGCACAAAAACGACCCTAAGCTTACAGAATTTATTACGGAGTCCATTTCCTTGAATGAACAATTACTACAACAGCAAGAAGCATTGGGCCAAAAGATATCACAGTGGAGTTATTATTGTGAAATTAGTGATAAGACCACTAATCAAGTGGTAGATTTACGAAGTGACTATGATTTGATTGATAAATGGGTGACTGAATATTTGGCTTGGCAAGATAAAGACGAGGGAAAAATAGCAAGTGCACCAAGGATAAATGAAAACCATAAAGAAATGCTCTTTAACGAATGGGACGAGCAAATCAGGGAAGCAGAACAAGCGGCAGAAGGAGCAGCCATGGCAGCAAGCAGTCTTATTGATTGTGTAAATGAAAATTTGCATAGAGAAAATTTGATCACAAAGACCACTCTAGGATATTTACCAAACGCACAACAACTAGAGGCAGAATGGAAAAAGAGAGCACAAGAAAACGCAAAAGCAATTCAAGGGCTGAATAGTTTAAACTGGTAATATTACTAGGCATACTTGGTGAAGCCGCATACCAATGGATGACTGTTAAGTGTATCATAAATGCGACCGAAAAAATGGCACTAGCTCTCGTCGATTCTGTTTTCTCAGCTCAGCTAAAATCGAAAGTCAGCCAACCAACACTCCTTAAACAGATGCTGCATATGTGTGATTTCAAAGACCAAATACAGAAGTAGTTTAATTCTGGATTCAATTTTAGCTTTAATTTTGTTTTATTTTCCTAGAAACAGGACGGTCATTTAAACGGCATCCTGAATTTTTGTAAATAAGTTATTTTTAGATTTAGTTAGTAGTATTTAAACCCTTCTCATGCATTTAGAGAAGGGTCCAGAAATTTATCAAAAACGTGTCCTCAGAACATGCACTTTTGCACCCTCCGAGGAGGTTTTGATGAATGAATGGAACAGGATTTGTTGATGTTTGCATTTGATATTTGCTACTGATGTTGCACTTTTGTACTCTTAGTGGATGTTAGAGCAAGGAGAGATAAATCATTATCGCTTGAAGCTCATGACTAGGACTAGTTATAAATGGTACTTTTAGCTCTTAACCATTTCTGCTTATGTGTTAAAGTGATATAAAGTTTTTAGTTGTTTATGTATTAATGTATGAATGCCTAAGTTATCATTTGACACTTTTTACGGTGATAGCTATTTATTTATGCTTAATGTATGAATAGCTCATTATGTGATATGTTTTTCACAATTGTTTTGTCTAACTTTTTATGCGAAGTGGTTCATCCTTATTGATTTCTTTTCTCATAATAGCCGAATGGTCTTTATTACCAGTTGTTATTTGAAATATTTTTAGATCGTATAATAAAAGAATTACATCCCGAGTTAGTATAGACTTAGATGTTGCTTCTTATTAGAATACAATAGCATAGCATTAGATTAAAGTTAGAAATAGAATATCTTAATTAGGAACTGTTAGATTAGGAACATCAAATTCTATACACAAACACTCATAGATTGGGAAACTGGTCCCATATCCCCAGACGTACCCGCTATACCAAATGGATAAGGAGCTGCCAACCAAGGTCCGGACCGGGCGGGTATCTCCCTTGTTGTAGACCCAATTTTCGGGGCTTCAACATATTTGGTGCTAGAAGGAGGGCCTGAAACATGTTGCTTGTTGGGGTTCGTTTTCAAATTTAGCATTTGAATTATGATGACCTCTCTTAAACTTCCAATTTGGAGTTGCATCCATGTTCGTGCATCTTCCAACACTCCACCCGAAGTGGTAAGACTCTTGTCTCAGGTTAAATTTAATGGTAAGAGAAATTCTTCTGCTTTTAATCATGCCCTTCAATTTATTCAAAATGTTTCAAATTCTAATTTTCAAGGAATTGATGAAGGCATTTTATGCAGAATTTTTACTCTCACATTTGTAGCAGAAGCTAGAAACTGGTGTAGAACCCTTCCGGTTGCCTCAATCACAGCTGGGATCAATTTGTTACGGTTTTCGTTTGTAAATTTGAATACTATGGTTATGATCAAGTATATGATGAAATTGAGTATCTACGAAAAGAAGATGAGTATGTTATAGATTTTAATATTTGCTTTCATCTGAATTGTTTGAAATTTGATGTCGAAAATGAACCCATAGGTGAAGAATCACTAGATTGTGTTGATCATAATTATTTTCTGCCTCCTCTTCCCGATCCATATGAGATTAGTCCAAGCTCTGTTCAATTCCCTTCTGACATAAATAAGAAATCCAACTTGGATATGCAAATAAATTGTGATGAAAAGGTTTCCCAAAGCTTAGAGGATATTTCGGATCCAATACAAGAAGACAAAAGCGACAATTTTGGAAGAAAGGTCGCCTTGGAATCGGGAAGCAACTTTGAGGCAAATTCCAAAAATATGATCGCAACCCAACAAATGCAAATGCCAAGGTTAGAACAGCAAAGTAACTTTCTTCCAAAAAACATGAGCACAAAAAGGTATGATCTAAAACCTGAAATCTACGATGAACATAATGCACAAGAATTCTCAAAAAGAGATATTTTTAAATGCATTATTTCAGAGTCACATTTTTCTCTTTATCCTAATATTTTTAATGATGGTAATTTTTCCCCTCTCAATATTAATGATATTTCAGAAAATACAGAGGCTGATCTAAATGAATCAGCATTAAGTTTTTTTCAAGATAGAGAAGCAATTATAGAACACCCTTTTGCCATTAACGAACATGAAAGGCTTGTCCCTCCTTGTTTAAATATACTGGATGAAAAAGAGAAATCTAGGGAATATTGTGAAGTCATTTATGATAATTACTTTGATATTGAAGATGTTGATTTATCTCGAGAGAATCATCAAGAACTTCAAATAACATCTGAGAATTAGAGGTATTTTAAATGAGAAATCATTTCAACCGATCCTCATTCTAAAGCAGCAAATCATCTGCATGACTTCACTATCCAAGAAAGTATTCCAGTCTATGATTCATATCATGATCAAGCTTTCACGCCTGTTCATAATCATAATTCGCTTTCTAATTCACAAGATGGAGTTCAAAATTACTCAAATTCCATAATTCTGGCCAATCCTTGTGAAAGAGAGAATATTTCAAAACAATCCCAATTGTGTTATAACACTAGTTGTACAGATAGTCATTGCATTCTATTCCATTTGCACCCATTTTGTATAAAATCAGATTTAGCTTTAGATTTTAATTTTCAGACTTTTGATATATTATGCTGGCATACTGAGCACCTTACTATCAGACATTTGAGTGATGTATTGCCCTGTTGGAAAGTTGAAGTTTTTCGAAAGAATGTAGAGCTGTTTCAATTTCAATTTCAATCAATGTCAATGTTTTATCAAAAGCTTCTATCTTATTCAAGACAATATCAACAAAAGAATGTATTTTTAGAAATCTGCCAACAATTCAATTTAATTGATAATTTTCCTTTGAAAGATTTCCATCCATTCTTCATTGATCCATTCAAAGAAATATATTTGGAAACTTTTCTTTCACCGGAAATTGTCAAAAGCTTAACTTTCACACATAACATTAATAATATGATACAGGCTGTTAAATCCAAAAATTCATATCTTCAATCTAGCCTGTCATCTCTTTCCTTGAACGTTTATCAATCCGTAATAGAAATCCATCCAGATTTTTATGATCCAATAGGTATTCAATTGGAAAGAAAATTTCATAAGAAGGAGATTTCGAGTAAAATTCTAACAATAGTTGTGCATTATAATTCCACATTTAATGTTCTTAGTTCAGCAAAAACTTTATTTCTAGTACTAATATTTGAAATGTATATATGTGTAGGAATAAAAATGAGAGAATGGTTACACTGGAAATATGACTATACCTAGTCAATTTCATGTATATAGTTAAAATAGGAGTAGAATTAATTTAGTTAGTTTGTTATGTTGATAGTTTATTTTTAACAGTCTGCAGGTAAAAATAAACGAAGTAATTAGCCCTCTTCATATCATATAAATATCCAAGGGAATAGTTACCTCTCATCTTCTTTAAATATATCTTCCATAATAAAATTTGTTGTCGTTAGCTACATTAGGCATTTACAAATAAGATACCAATTATCTTTCAGATTTTGATTTTTCGCTTGTATAAATAGAAAATCTTTTGGAAAATTGATCTTTATTATCGATAGATACAGTTAAAGACTCTAGCCTAGATATGATACTAGTTTCAACTTCATAAAGTTTGATGAAAATAACCTTTTGTGAAGAAATTGTTTTATGCCAGTACAATGAAAGGTATCAATAAAAAAATAAAGATTCTCTGTAGAACAGCTATTTCGAAAAAACTCTATTATTTTCGTCCAGAGCTATCTTAAGGAAACAATGACTTCCTCCCTGATAAGGAGATCACAACTTTCAGAGGAACAACCCAAGAATACACTTCATCTTGAAGAATAAGAGGTCTCATCACAAGCCGGCTTATCATAATCATTGATATTATAACTTTCCGACTTTGCCAAATATTGTACACCACAACAGGGCAATGACTCAAGATTGTTGCAATCAAAAGACAAGGGGTCTCATCACAAGCTAGCTTGTTCAGCAAAGTTATAAATCAAGTGAATGACTGTGTCATAAATTGGCTATCAAACCAAGACATTGTTCTTTAAGAAGTAAAAAGAAAATCAAAGCAATAAGTGTGGATATGGATTCTTCTTTGAAAGTTGTAGGCTGCTTTAATTAGGATACATTATCATTGCTGGGTAACAGGTAACCCTGTCGAGGCTATAAACGCCTGCTGGCAACAGAGGCTCTACCTACAACAAATGAGCATATTTAAAATTGGTTTACAAAGAAGACTTTGTTTTATCTTTATAGACCAAGTAATGACTAATGTAAATACAAGGACTAGCTAGAGGAAGCAAATAATCAAATTCGAAAATAGTTGAAACAAAGTGTCATTGACAGGTTAGATCATAATGTACTTTATCTTTCCATAATAAAGTTTAACCTTCTGAAAAATTTTCTGTTTTGGAAGTTTAGAAAATTTAATAGAAAAACAGAGATAAACTGGTTCTTCAAAGTGAATCGCCAATTGTTGTGGCCAACAACAACCCCCCTTCTCATTTAGTGTCATTCGTAATACTAAATGTGTGGGGACCCTTAGTTATAAAATCTAGGAAAAACAAAGTAGTGCTTAAATTTCCTTTCCGCAAATAAAGTTACCATCATAATCTTAGGAAGCTCCTTGGAAATTCTTAAGATCAGTTTATGATAAGGTAAAAATCTTTAAAATTGCATTGTAAAAAGATAGTGGGATGCCACCTTGCAAGCACAATCCCAACATTAGCAAGATCGCGGCAATGAACAAATATCGCGTAGAATTCAGCAAAACTTACATGAAACACTTCAAAATCCGCCGATATGCGATGATGTCGATCGCAAGATCGCATCTCGCAAGAAACAGGTTAACGAAATTTGTCATACATAAAACTCCTGCGATCTGCGATATTGCGATATCGCGATTTCGTGATAAAGCAATGTTGCGACGTCAGGCCAGATCAATGCTGCGATGTTATGTTTTTTTGATGTTGCGAAGAAAATCACAAAATCGCTCCATCGCAGATCTTTCGGGCATGTTATTCAAGAAAAGTATTTTCCAGAAGCTGACACATGGTTATGCGCTTTAAATGCTGATAAAGGAGTTAGTTGTCAGTTATTAATGGAATATGGGTGCGTGTTTTTCGAAGAATCATTTCACGTAAGGTGGTGTATTTGGTATGTCTGCGGCATTTAAAACCTCTCCCATCACCCTTCCTTGTCATTCATTTCTACCTCACTTGTGAATTGCAGGAACGGAGAACAGAGGGTCCGATGCAAAGCAATACGCAGGTTGAAATGGGAAAGAAAAGCAAAGCCCCGAGCTCCGAAGAAAAGGAAATGGCACCTTTGTATACAGACACATCTTGTAACAGAGACGCGGGAATAGCTACGTGGGAAGGCATGTATAATCTGCTCGAAGAGGAGAATCTCAGAGTAATGGAAGTTACTGCTGTTGCAGGCTCACAGAGTCCTTCTAAAGCATCCCTAACAGAGCTAGCTTGCTCATTCTTACAGCGGATAGCAGTGTTAGAGTCGGTCTAGTAGCCCTCCATCAGGGATCAAAGCTCTTTGCATTTGCATAAGTAGGTGTCTCATCAGTGTCATCTCATTGCATTCCATTAGGCATGCCATAACCCTGATGAAGGAGCTGGTGTCTATATTCCCCTCTTGGCACTGCTGGATCAAGTTGTTTCAGTCAATAAACTCTTTCAAGGTTTCTTGTCTTGTCTTGAGGTCAAAGTCCTAGGTCTAGGGTTTAGGTCCAATTTGTCTTTGAGGTCATGTCTTTAAAATTCAATAAATGCCCAGCAGGCCAGAGGGATGACTATCAAAGTTTTTCTTCAAAAGATTTCATCTTGTACAGCTAATTTTTACCTTGGATTTAAAAACCCTGTTTTTAAAGACAAGGTCATTTTTTCATTTTTGTAAAAGTTGTGAAAATTCAAAATTCTTCGAAAGTCAGCATGCAGCCCTGGTCCCCTTTGCTAAGATTCCTCAGAAGCTATCCCTACAAAAATTTTCAAGAAAAAGCATCAGTTCAACCAATTTCAGGACAAAAGGAAACCATAAAGTCAATAGCATTTAAATTTTGAAAAAGTGTCAAGTTAAAAACATTAGAAAGAGGGTTTGAGGGGAAATTAATTTAAATCAAGCCTATAAAGCCCCTCTCTCCCTTCATTTGATCATCATTTGCCTCAAAGCAATAGTGAAGAGCGATTTGGAGAGAAATTGGGTGAAATTGTAAACAGAGCCCGCGCGCGACCTGTCAAGACCTGCGCGCGACGTGTTGGGCAGGCGCGACGTGTCAGGGGGGTCTTAGCAGTTAGGAAAATACACTGGCGCAATGTGTTGGGTGCGCGCGACCTGTCAAGACCATCTCGCGATGTGTTGGGAAGTCATCCACAAAAAATTGCCTGTAAACTGCCAAACGACCCCAAAATTCTTTAAGAGTGCAGGTAGGCCTCTGATCATCAAAGTATTTTTCTTGATAAAGAAAAATGAGCATGGGAAATGTGTTTTAATGCCATCAAGTTGAAATGAGAAGTTCATGTATATTTGCTTTAAAAATGTCAAAATGCAAGTAGAGATAGGGTTTTGTTTTGCTGCTCTCAAGGTCATCCCTTGCACTCCCATTTTTTCCCCCACATCCCAAACATCCCCCTTATCATTTTTACCTAATCTCCCTATCAAAAAATATCAAAGGCCCAACACCCTACCCATATCCCTAAAATCCAATAATATAACCTTAAACCCTACTTCCCATAAAATCTTTGCAAATGATAATGGTATGATGTTGTATATGTCATGATTCCTTCCCTTAATTCCCTTTTTCATGTATTTTCCCTAATTCCCCTTAGAAGTCTCCCTTCCCTAACATCTCCCTTGTGTTATTTGTCCCCTTGAAGCAGCATTTCAAACAGGGAAAAACAGCAAGTCATTTGAGCAGAAGCAACAGTACATTTCAGCGACTTTGCTCTTGAAACCATGTCAGAAACCGAAACCGACTATGAGCAAAGTGATGACCGTGAGTCAACACCAGAGGTTGAGGTACAAAGGAGGCCTCACAGGGGTGGTAAGAGTGGTCACCATGTGAGAGAGGAGCCCACCTCTTTGACCTATTTGCAGGCTTGTCCACTTGCAGTCACATGTTTCCGCTACCTCTCATGTTATGAATTTTGCAAGAGGATTTCTCAAATTCAGCACCATAGGGAATTGGTCCGCTTGTTTGTTTTGCATCTGCATGATGGGCATGTAAATCTTGGAGGGGTGGATTTTATATTGTCATCTGAAATTATTGCTCAAGCAACAGGGATACCCAATGTGGGAGAAGAGTGGAACAAGCGCAAACTATTGGACAGATTTCGGTATGAGCCCTACATTAAACTTGCCTACATGAGGTACATGACTGGTATGTTTCCCTTTAGATTTTTGAGGGATGAGTATGCTCCCTTGATGAGGCTCATCATGCGCTATTTCACCTATGAGGGCATATTTTCATATTTGTATTCGTACCATATTCGCTTGTTGATGCATTTCACATGGGTACGCATGATGAACATACCATTTTTCATGTGCCGGAATATTGAGAAGATGGTGCCCTTGGTGCAGAGAAAGAGCCCAGCACAGCAACACAGGAGTGTCTATCATTATGGTTTGATCCAGCTTGTGGTCATACATCAGTTGGCTCAACAGGGTATCACATGGGAGGATTTTATCTCTCGAGATTTTTTCACAGCACCAGCATCATCACCCCCTGAGGTTTTTCATGAGGAGGGAGGGCCTTCACAGCAGCATGATATTCCTGAGACCAGACATGTCAGCTCCCCTCCATTGGTCACATATCAGAGAGGTCACAGGGCCTTATTTGCATCAGCTAGGCGAGTATTATCTCCACACTAGGTGGAAGGGATCTCGCCTTCTTCATCAGCACCACGAGTGTTATCTCCACACCAGGTGGAAGGGGCCTCGTCTCCGATAGCAGCACAGGTACCAGAGAGAGGCAAGCAGCCCAAGATTGATGAGGGGCCATCAGGTGTTCCAGGCATAGAGGTTGTTGACCTTGATATCAGTTCTCCTAGCCTAGAGTCAAAGGAGATCATTCAGCACCTAAGGGCTGAAAATGACTCATTGCAGCAAAGATTGGAAATGGAAAATTGGACAATCACCTACTTAGAGCAGCGCAACAAGCAACTTGAGGAGGAGCACACTCTTGATGAGTTGTGGAGGATCCATGAAGACCGCAACTTGGCGCGCAAGAGACCCGGTGATTTGGTACCCGTTGAGCGAGAGGCTATGCTTCTCCAGGTCAATGCTCATTTGGAGAGGTTGCTGGCCAAGGCCAACAAAGATAAGGACCTGCTCCGGAACATGAAGAACCACTATTGGGCCCGAATGCACGTATGCAAAGCAAGAATGAAGGTGCTCCAAAGACGGTTGGCCAAAGCACTAAAACGAAGGAAAATACCCGATCCCCTCCACATCTTGGCTGAGGCTTCCTTGAAGGAGCATGATGCTAAATGACTTAACTCCAGCACAAATTTCAAAAAATTTTGAGCATTTTTGGTCACTTGTGAATTTTGGGCAAAAAACAGGTTTTCTCCACCAACACGTAGCGCGCCGCGCGCGACCTTTTCGATGGGCAACTCCATTTCGGGAAAACTCAGCATTTTTGGATTTTTCATGCAAATATACACCTGCTCAGCAATTACCAAGAGATTTCATCAAGTTTTGAGCCTCCAGAAAGTAAAAAAAAAAGCAAAAAATGACTTTCTGCCACCTTTTTGACACACAGGAAGCAGTCTTGGGAGATTGCAATTTTGGAGGGGAAAATGGCCACCAAATTCAGAAATTCCACTTGGGTTGGAAAGTAGACATCCAGACCTTTCCAAAAAGCCCACTTTTTCCTCATTTGGACACCTGGAAGTGCGTCAAAAACAGCTCCAAATGTGCACGACGTGTTCAGGATCAAGGCGCGACGTGTTGGGTAGTTTTCACAGAAATTCACCTACAGCTCAGCAAAACGCAGTTTTGACTAGATTTGACTTTTTGGGGTAGATTTTGATCCTCCTTGTTGTAAATGATGTAATTTTATGATATTTTGACACTTATTTATCTCTTCTAGAAGATTCATTCATGAGATAGGCAAAAATTTAATGAATGAATTGGTTTCCTAGCTTATAGAGGCAAGTTGTTTTGACTGCCTAGTTTTCAGTGCTCAATTTAGAATTGGTTGAAATAGCTCCTAGGATAGTGAGCTCGACCCCTAGAGGCAAGGAAAGATGTTAGATTGCCTATATTATGTAATTTCTTGGTCATTTTCATGGTTGGACTCTTGAGGGAGAAAGCTCTATTGTATTACTCATTGTATCTCTGCAATTTTGGCAAAGGAAGAAAGACCAGGGTTTTGCAGTCCTTTTTGGGATTCCTGTGGTTACATGTATTGATGGTGTGTTTCTCTTTGTACTTGTAAGTTTTTTATGTGAATCATCTTCTTACTTTTCCTTCTGCAAATTAGGCAAATTAAGTGTTAAAGTAGAATTCATGATTGTCATGCTCTGCTTTTAAGTTTGCTTAATATTTATGTTTTCATCTATCTAAAGAGAACTCTTGAAGGTTTCTTGCTCTCTTTAGCTCCTCACCGGTCATTCCTATCCATTCACTTAATTCAAAGGCATCAATACAGTCTCCTACCTTGCCCCAAAGAACCCCCTGCAAAAACTGTGTCCAATCCCCGCACCCAAAATTGCCTTTCCCCAATTTTCCACCAAAACCCTAAAAATCCCAAATCAAACCTTTTTATCAGTTTACTAGCCTAAAATCATTGTTTCCTCATTAGTTATCTCACCCATTGAAGATCTTTACCGAGATAGACCGGAGAGAGCCATCTCCTACCCCGTAGGGCTAGCTACGAGGCTAAGTGGTTTGATGTTGCCTTGAAGTTTACCTTTCTCAGCTTGAGGTGAAATTTCGAGTGCTAACAAGCAGCAAGGCCAAAAATCCTCCCATACACGGACATGGTCAAGTGGATACTCGATAGCGCAGAAATCAGAAATAGACAGTTCAAAATTCATGGTCAAGGGCTCATCGGTTCATTTGCTGCGCAGGATTTAAAGCTCATGTATCATCTGCCCAAGCCACAGGCAACTTATAACAAGCAATTCATGGAGAAATTCGTAAAGGAAAATCAGGACTTGGCAGAAACCACCAAAGACTGGTCTAGGAGAGACGAACCACTGAAGAAAGATAAACACGGTATGTACAGTACTGGTTCCCTTACCTCCCCATATTGCTTTACTGCTGCCATGCTCTATAGAATATTTGGAATGCTAGATATCAACAAATTTTCAAACGAATGGCTACCATTATTGGATGCTGCCACAAATGCCACTATTGTAGATTGGGCCAAAATTTTATCTGATAACCTAGTCACGACCATTGTCAGTTACCGGTCCAAAAGAGCTGCGGCACAGAGAATTTATCCTCCTTTTTACCTATCTGTATATATTATGGATTCAATATGTTATGTTTCTAAATTTCCTGTTATGGGTTGCAAGTGGACCACTCAAGACCCCTTACCCATCCATGTCTATCATAAGGAATTGTGGGACTCTCAGTTCACTCCATACTTCTACCAAATTTGTCATGGAATTATGCTGCCCTTGTACAGAATGTTGTATGATAAAGACCCCCCGAGGTGCTTGCCTGAAGCAGAGGTAGACATTCTCCCTGTTGCAAGATGGTTCGGGGAGGAATTTTTTACTTATGTCGGGGTATTTGGAAGTTCTGCACCCCCTCATGTCCTACCTCTGTATATTCCTGATAAACTCTTAGCTCGAGAGATTGCATATCAAACTTGTGGGGAAGGTGGTCTAACTAAAGACTTAAAGGACAAAAAGAAGGCTATATGGCCACAGTTTCCTGTAGCCTGTGGGGCCTTTTCGCTATTTGATGTGGGCCACGCATTCACGGAAGTAAAGAATATGACATGTTTACAACTATTCAAATTTCCGGGAAGACCATTTGACCCTAATGGGGTTGCCCAGAATTTTACAACTACAGTCAAGATAAAGGTGTTCTCTGGAGAAAAGGATTTATTTGATGATATATTCCAATAGAAAAGCACACTTGAAGAAATTTTGCACGAAGCCCAATTGCAATTATCTCCAGAATATTTCCAAAAGTTCACAATATACAGAGAAAGAAGGTTAGCCAGTATTCCTCTAGAGAAACTATGCCTACCCTCAAGAGAACCAACTCCAAGTGTTAGTCTTAGTGGGAGTTCAAGCACTAACGGATCTAAATCCAAGTCTGAACAAGAAATGTCTGAACACTCTAAAAGATCCGGAAATGAACAAGATAAGAGCGAAGGGTCAGTAAAGGATATTGCCCAGTCAATGGAACTTCTACATCAGCAGGTTATTGCCTCCCCGCAAAGAGATCCTCCTCCTCTCATCATTCAAGCACCGCCAGTCACAACCGAATTAGATAAAGAATGGGAAACCTTCAACGAACTGATCAATCTTGAAGGACAAGCCATAAAAACACCTGTGAGCAATGCACAGGTAGCAAAAGAAGTAGTCACAAGAACAGTCAGCGATGTCTCAGATATGGAGTATATTCCTGTTGCCCCATCTTCTGAGCTTATACTCAACATAGAAGAAATTCCCCCTATGGATATATTTTATAGCCCACAGCATAAAGCAGTGATAAGAAGATAGAGAAAGAAAAGGAAATTGGAAAATACACTCTCTCAAGACGCAGAACAATTAGACGTCTTGTGGAAAAATCCCACTAGCAATCCTACTAAAACTCTCACCAAACTATCTCAGATCGCAGGAGCATATGCCTATGCGACTATTGATAAAGCATTTGAGATACAACAGTTGTTAAAAGAAAGGGAAGACCAGATACAAGTACTGCAACAACAGTTGTAACAAGCTAACACCAATAATGAAGCAAAGAAACAACTTGAAAGGTTGCAGCAGGACTTCCAGCAAATGCAGATAGGATATCAGAAAAGTTTGGATGAGAAAGGAAAGCAGTTACAGGATTTACAGGAGATGCACAAAAACAACCCTAAGCTTACAGAAGTTATTACAGATTCCATTTCCTTGAATGAACAATTACTACAGCAGCAAGAAGCGTTGGGCCAAAAGATATCACAATGGAGTTATTATTGTGAAATTAGTGATAAGACCACTAATCAAGTAGTAGATTTACGAAGTGACTATGATCTGATTGATAAACGGGTGACTGAATATTTGGCTTGGCAAGATAAAGATGAGGGAAAAAGAGCAGGTGCACCAAGGATAAATGAAAACCATAAAGAAATTCTCTTTAACAAATGGGACGAGAAAATCAGGGAAGCAAAACAAGCGGCAGAAGGAGCAGCCACGGCAACAAGTAGTGTTATTGATTGTGTAAATGAAAATTTGCACAGAGCAAATTTGATCGCAGAGACCACTCCAGGATATTTACCGAATGCACAGCAACTAGAGGAAGAATGGAAAAAGAGAGCACAAGAAAAATTAAAAGCAATTCAAGGGCTGAGCAGGTTAAACTGGGAATATTACTGGGCATACTTGGTGAAGCCGCATAGCCAGTGGATGAATGTTAAGTGTATCATAAATGCGGCCAAAAAAATGGCACCAGCTCTCATCGATTCTTTTTGCTCAGCTCAGCTAAAAGCGGAAGTCAGCCAGCTGACACTCCTTAAATAGATGCTGCATACGTGTGATTTCAAAGACCAAATACAAAAGTAGTTTAATTTTGGATTCAATTTTAGCTTTAATTTTGTTTTATTTTCCTAGAAACAGGATGGTCATTTAAACCGCATCCTGAATTTTTGTAAATAAGTTATTTTTAGATATAGTTAGTAGTATTTAAACCCTTCTCATGCATTTAGAGAAGGGTCCAGAAATTTATCAAAAACTTGTCCTCATAACATGCACTTTTGCACCCTCTGAGGAGGTTTTGATGAATGAATGGAATAAGATTTGTTGATTTTTGCATTTGATATCTACTATTGATGTTGCACTTTTGTACTCTTAGTGGATGTTAGAGCAAGGAGAGATAAATCATTTTCGCTGGAAGCTTATGAGTAGGACTAGTTATAAATGGTACTTTTATCTCTTAACCATTTCTGCTTATGTGTTAAAGTGATATACATTTTTTAGTTGTTTATGTATTAATGTATGAATGCCTGAGTTATCATTTGGCACTTATGTACGGTGATAGCTATTTATTTATGCTTAATGTATGAATAGCTCATTATACGATATGTTTTTCACAATTGTTTCATTTAACTTTTTATGCGAAGTGGTTCATCCTTATTGATTTCTTTTCTCATAATAGCTTAATGATCTTTATTACCAGTTGTTATTTGGAACCTTTTTAGATCACATAATAAAAGAATTACATCCTGGGTTAGTATAGACTTAGATGTTGCTGCTTATTAGAATACAATAGCATACCATTAGATTAAAGTTAGAATTATAATATCTTAATTAGGAACTGTTAGATTAGGAACATCAAATTCTATACACACACACACACTCATAGATTGGGAAACTGGTCCCATATCCCCAGTCGGACCCACTATACCAAACGGATAAGGAGCTGCCAACCAAGGTCCGGACCGGGCGGGTATCCCCCTTGTTGTAGACCCGATTTTTGGGGCTTCAACAGAACCATTCGCGGTGCTGCCCTTTAGTTAGGTTCATGTTGGCCTCATGGATCATACACTTCAACCTTTGGTCAAAATCCTTGGGCATCTCCTAAGGCTTCATCATGATCTCCTTAAACCCCACAATTGACTGTGCTTGAGACTTAGGTCTACTAAATTCTCTATTCAGCGTGGTCTGGATATCTTCCAACGCGAGCATTGGGTTATCATTACTGTACTTAATGTACCACATGAGTGTGCATTCCTGCAAAGCACTGACGAGCGTAGCTTTCTTCATCTGGTCGTCCATGATACCCTGAGCTTCCTATATAGCCTTCGTGATGAACCAAAACTGGTCCAAATCTTCATTTCCTACGGCCTTGAATACATATATCTTTACGGAGTTCGCCATGTTGAACAACGATGGAGTTGGGGGTGGTGTAGGTGATGAGGTGAGAGGTGGGGGTGAGGATGGAGGTGGTGTGGATGGATGGGATGAGGATGGAGTTGGTGTAGGTATCCATGGGAACCCTTGTCTTATCAGCTGAACAATGCTCAGTGGACAAGACTATGCTACTCCTTTGTCGTCACTCAAAGGAGGCTTGATCAGTGGGATATACTTAGGACATTTTCTTCCTTCGTCCCTGAAAGAATTTCCGCTTCGCGTAGCTCCAAACATCAAGGTAACCACATAACCCGTTGTTCACACAAGAGCATCTTAATCCAAGTATTTAGTGACTTTAAATACTTACCTCATGGTCCTTTAAAGAAGCGATGCTCTGCTTCGCTATAACTAATAGAGGTATCGACCACAAAATCTATCACAAATCCTCCTATGATGCGGTCGCGCCAATGGTCTACAATGCATGTGATCTTATCTTTAGACGCTTATAATCTCCTTACTAACTCCAGTGTCCAAACAATCGGAGTGTCAAGCCTCCACCTTCCTTGGCCGTCTGCCAACTTCACGATCCACTCATATAACTCAACCGGGAAGGAACAAAAGAAGATTTCGTGTATTTCTGTGTACAGGTATCTATCCAACCACTATTCTTTCATAAACCACAGATTCTTGTTTTCTTGTACCACAAATTCTTATATCTTTCTATCCAACCAGTTTTCGATCTCTTTCATAGTTGGATTCCAATGATATGACATCACACATCTCATTATGAAGATCCCGGTCTCGACAACAGAACCATTTTTTGGCTTGATGGGCCCTGACCTAGGTTTAGCGTTAAGCAGCCAAGCAAATCCCTACACTACTGGCGCTTTCGGCATCAATCCGCGGAGCGCGGACTGAAGTATCACCCAAAGCAATACGGGGGGATGCAGGAACCAATTTTCGCCACCCTGAGATAGTCGTGATGTCGATTTTATATCCTCACTCATGTCTTCACGCAGATCGTTAAGCCCTTAGGGCTTATCGATGTACTTCCTTTTCCGTCTTTTAGAACCTCCTCGAAGGTATCCGATTACCCTTCGCGTAACCTTAGACGATGATTCAGGCACTTATACACCTCTATAACTAGGTTACTAACTTAGTCCCCCAATTGTCTTAGGTATTAGCGAAATTTACCATACAAGTAAGATTATCCTCGCGTAAACATATATTATTACTTGTGTTCACACAATAGATGGAAACATATATTTTCATGCATCAACTTAACATTATATTTGAAACTCAACGTTCAACATAGCATAATCGCAACATTCATAACAGTAGTAAAATAATGCTAAACAGATGGAAAGTACATAGCAAGTTCAGAACACTTCTCTTTATTGATGATTCATATTTTCAACACAGACTCTAACCGCCCTGTGTACATAGTTGCAGGGGTCCGCGCACTAAGCTGTAGACTTCTACTCTAGGCCTCTACGCACTCAGCTATAGAGCCTCTCTCCCCACTAAGACTCTCGCTCTTAGCTCTCCCCAACCTATTACATCAATGACTCATGACTATTGAACTCCCTTAGACTCTCTTTTTATACAATCCCATGGTTCGCGGACCAAGGGCGGATCTCTAAAACCGACACAACCTATCTAAACTAAGGGCGGAAAAACCTTTTTGACTTTAGGTATATTCATGCTTCGCGACCAAAAAATGTGGAGACTTTACATTCTTCATACAAAATTCAGGCCTTCTGCCCCAAAAATTGGGTTTGTAACCCCACAATTGACCCCCAGGGGACCTGTTCCTAACACAAACGTAATGTGCATGCAAAGGCAAGTTTCTTTTTGTAGATGCAAGTGTATATTTATTTTCTAAGAAAATATGGCACAATAAATTTTATTTTCATGCAAACATGTGTTTTTTTCAAGAAAACTTTGCAAAATGTCTATTATCTCTATGCATTTAAGCACATATTACCTTTTCAAGAAACTATTAAAAAAATCACACGTTCTTTTCAAGAAACTAGGTTACTTGTCCTTTTTATGCACATACATAACATGCAAGGTTCACATGTATTCTTTTTGAGAGAATTAGTAGAATAATTGCATATTCTTATTCAAAAGAAAACTAATGCAATAAATATTGTTTTTGTGTATGCCAACACACTCTATTTTTTGTTCACGACGACACTAACACAAATGCAATTATTCTTGTGCACATGAACATATTTTTTTCAAGTAACCTTACCAAAATAAGTGCATATCCCTATTAAATACAATCAAGAAGTTACTTATCTTTATTGTATATAACTTGACATGTTCCATTTTGTCTGAATCCAACCTAAAATAGGAATAGAGAAGATTCACGGTTATTGCCTCCTTAATGGCCTTGATCACTATCATAAGCCATATAAACATGCATCTTCATCTGTGACCTATGTTAAAAATTGCAACAAGAAATTCTCAATTTTATTTCGCCTTAATTAAATTGAGAAAATTTGAATTTCCTCATCAACATACAACTTGGATGATGTTAACTTGTGTGACATGTCTTGTGTCACCCAATTTACTTAGTAAATTTGAGTTGGAGGAGTTAGAGTTTAGTTCTTCATGTGTAATTTCTAATTTGTAGCAATCAAGGTCAGTTATCTCAGGTGTTTTTAGTTTAATTAGTTCCAATTTTTGGAGGAACTAGTGGAAGGTTAGTTAAGCAATCGGACTTCAGTCAAAATCAATGATCATCTAGTTAATTGAGCAATCAACCCAAAATAACTAGTGCATGCAGAGAATTCGAGTTACCCAGTTGAGGTTGAGTTTCCAAGACATTGTAACATCAATTGTAGACTAGTCTTGAGTGTACAAGTGTTTCTTGTAGTTAGATGATCAACCCAAGGAATTGCACAATTTAATTAGAGGGATTTCCTAAATAATAAGGGCTAATTCCTCAAGGAAAATCTCAAGGAAATAGGAGCTCAAGCCAAGGAAAAATTTGACTAAGTCTAGGTTAGAGGCCTTTAGTAAGTAGAGAGATAGGTTGTGCACTTATAGGGTGAGATCAATTGACAAAATAAATTGTAATACATCTCTATTCATTTGATTAATGCAAGAATGCATTGGGGTTTTTAGCAGATTGCTTTCCCCAGATAAAAATACTTGTTGCATGTGTGTTATTTCTTCTTGCATGTCTGAGATTTTTGTTCTAAATTGTGAATTAATGTTCACCGAGAAGTAGCGTAGGTTTGTGTCTTTAGATTTTGATTAAAAATTCTTGAGAATTTGCAAATATACAACCTAATTTCTACATGGTATTAGAGCTCGATTGACATTAGAGCATAAAACTCGAAGTTGGTTCTCAAAGGTTCAAATTTGAAGATCAGTGTAGCATGATTTCTTTAGAGACGAGAATATGGCCTTCAATGGAATAAGGCTAGAGTATGCCTTGGAAGGCACCTCTAATTTTGTTGTATGGAAGGACCACATGGAGGCAATATTGGATGAAAATAGGTTGCTAGAATACATCAAGTCATATGTTGCAAAACCACAAGCATCTAATTCCCAGGACCTTTCTTAGTGGAAGAAAGATGTAGACAAGGTGAGGAGAATAATCTTGGAGGGAGTACATGATCATATTGTCTCGAATATCCATGGAAACGAAACTCTGTTCGCAATTTGGAAAACACTGAATTTTTTTTCGAGAATAGTAGTGACCACATGAAGCTTATTCTCAATGATAAACTTCTAAGTATCCATATGCAGAAGAATGACAATACAATTTTGCAATATTTGAATAAGTTTACACAGTGTCGTGATGAAATTGGCAGGGTTGGTGTTAATGTCTCTGAAGAAGACTTGGTAACCCTATCCATTATGGGCCTTCCCAAGCCCAAATCTAGGGTTTGTGATAATTTTGGTCACAAAAGGACTTTATGGGAAAAAGACCCAAGTGAAGGGGTTTTAGACCTAGATAGGGTTTAAAATTCTAAAAAGAAAAATTAAAATTAAATTCCTAAGTCTAAAGAGGATAAAACCCCTAAGATTTAGAGGGTTCCTAAGAAGGCTTGGGGAATCTATTTAAAAGATACATTATTATAAGGATATAAATCAAGTGAGAGGAGCTCACTTGGTCGAGTAGGGCTGCAATAAAGGTAGCTCCAAGGAAGGTCAATCCTTTAGGCCAAGGATGGATACAAGGGAGGTTAAGTCTAATCATCTCAAGTGCCTTCGATCAGAAGAAAAGAAGCAAGGCCACAAACCTTAGGTGCCATGCCAAGAAGGAGGAGAAGAATAAAGGTGGTTTATATCTCTAAGATATCGTAAGGATGAGTAAGGAAGAGAAGCTAAATGGAATATAATTTGGGCTTAAGAGTATTGGATAGACCTATGAAAGATTAGGTCGCAAATATTCAGGCATCAAGGAGAAGAGCCATAACTTATGGGAAACATGTTTAGAGGGTTGTAAGGCCAAGAATGTTTCGAAAAGAAGGGTAGTATGACCTTGAGAACCAACAAGAATAGGTGAGGCTAAAGCGTGAGGTTTGGAAGGTAATGTGGAGATTTGATTAGGTAAAAATATCATATTTCTATGCTTAGAACCGTTAATAAATATGCTTCTCGTTGATAATTTTCTAGGAGATGTAGTAGTTGTTCTTGAGGTCTAGAACAATAGATCCATTAATCCCTAGGTTAGGGAAGATTCATCATAACGAAGGTTATGCTATCTAAGATAACCACAACTACTAAAGGAGATCTTTTGTGCTTAAAGAAGGCCAATATTAAGAGCAGATGTAGGTAGACTTGTAAGGAAAAATCTATGCACAAGATTGATGGTGAAATCTCCCGTGGAAGGACTTGAGTGATTCAATGAAAGTGTGATTAGGTCTGAGCCCTAATTAGGTTATGTTCTATTTTTTTTTCCTTGGATCAAACCTAATACTAAGTGTTGTGATCCCTCCTAGAACAACACATAGGATAACGACTCAAAGGAAGATAAAGGTGGAAGTTTAGAAAGTATTTTTGAGGTCTATATTCCATAGGGTATGGAAAAAAGAAGGATACAAGCCCTAGATGAGGAAAGATATGGTGACAAACCTTATATTGAAGGGCAGAAGTTTGGTAGTGCATTTAGAGCATATATGAAGAGTTTTTGGAGGTCTTCTTCAAGGGTTTGAAGTAGCGATATGAGAGCCCAATATCTGGAAGAATTTGATAGTGAGAAGAAGCCCTAGGTGAGGGCAGACTTAAAGTTCCAGATTTATTCAATTGAGGATAATATTGCAGAACATAATATAGTGTGAAGAAGCCCTAGAAGAGGGAATATTTGAAGAATTATGATGGATTGTTCCACATTTGAAGCAGTAGTATTAGGAATCCAAGATCATTCAAGGATTCACTGAAGTTGGGCAGTGCAAGAACACAAGTAGTGTAGGAACAATAGTGTAGGAAGGAGTCCTAGTTTTGGATAGTGGTGGAGAAACCAAAAGAACATGAGTTAGGAGGGTTGTAGTGGCTTCCTATAAGCCTTATGTATAAACTCTTGAAGGACTAAGATTATTTTTATGAGAGTAAAAATTCGGTGAGCTCAAGATTGATTCTTGAAGGACGAAGAAAGGAGTTTAAGGGAGCAAATCACATTAGCCCATGTTCATTGTTGAAGAAGGACATTTGAAAGTGATAGATAGCAATCTTCCATGCCCTAAGTGTGTCTTTGTCAGGCATGATAGGAAGACACTAGTGGGATGAAGGTCCCTAAGATTTGTTTCCTTGAAGGACTAAGCTAGTTGGGAAGGAATTCCAAAGGAGCTGAGGAGCAACAATGGGTAGTTGAGAGTTGTTCACAAATAGAGTGGTGAACAAATTGATGTGTTGATGCATTGAAGGACTAAAGATCAACTAGAGAGCATTTGGATCTGTGTTTAGTGACATAATGGAGTTGTTTCATTGATAGAGGAAGAGTTGCGTTATTGTAGATCAGGAGCTAAAGGACTAGGTAGGTGTGTTTAGGGTAGAATCAAGGAAACTACGAGCAGCTATACATTAACTAGATGATCAATGTATCTTGTACTTATGATGTATGACGTCCATTAACCCTAGTATGGGAGCCCTAGACAGTTGTATTATAGTTTGTTCATATAACAAAGATGGGTTGAAATTTTTTAAAATTGTCATGTGCGCTAGTTGATTCACTTATGTGTATTTTTTTGTTGTGAAAGGTAGGAAAAATTGAGGAATTTGAGTTGTTTATGTTAGTGATTTAAGACATTAAACCTATATTCTCACGTGCCATGGAAATTCAATACAACAAAGTATGATGGAAAAGGGTCAGTTGATGTATGCACTCCACAGTTAAAGTTGTTGGCATGCTTTTTATGTTTATGTTTATGTATTGTGTTTTGTAATTGTTTCCATATGTGAATACTTACATAGGTTGTGGATATCTTGTTGTATTCGAGATGCTTGTGAGATCAAATGAACAAAGGTATGACCTTGGAAATGCTTGGTGAATGATCTTGGTATGTTGGAGAGGTATATTTACTTCAAGTGTGATATAGTAATGTAATATTTTGATGCTTGTTATGATTGTAAGGCAAGGTATGTTGTTGAAGTAGCTAAAGATGCTATTTTGTAGAGGTTTATTGTGTGCATATGATGGTTGAGCTGATTGCTTGAAGAGGTGTTGTTAAAGATGCATGAAAAAGTTATGATGTAAGGCAATGAAAAATGATTTGGTTGAGTGGCTTATGTCAATGCATGTTATTCGAATATTTTGAAATTCACTTTAAATATTTTTTAATATTCAAAAGTTGAAAGAGTTTGGAAACAAAGAGACAACCTTGGAATGCAAAGAGGAAAAATTTTCATTCATATTCATGCATGGAATACTAATAGCCAACAAACTATATTTATAAAATATGTGTTATTGCAAGGAAAAAATGTTATAGAGAGTATGTGGAAATTTTTTGTTTGTGAGTTACCCGACACAAAGAAATAGAGGTAGAAGAGTAGATGTGAAGTAGATTTGAGGAGAAGAAGTTGAAACATAGATGCAAGTATGTGGAATTATTGTTCGTGTAAAAAAACACATTATATTTTTTATGTATTAGGGGATTGTAGTCTCCTTTTAGGTTGTAACCTAAAAAAGAATAGGTTGGGGCCTTTTGAGGTAGGAACCTCCTATGGATTGTAGGCTACATAAAATTTATATAAGCAGGAGTAGGAGATTCCCAACAAGTTATAGCTTGCAGAATAGCAGAGAGGTTGGATCCTCCAAAAGGCTAATGTAATAGAGGAAGTATGAGCTTGCCTTTGCATCAAAAAAAAAAAAAAAAACGTGGTTTTATCCGTTTATGATTTTCCATTTACATCTGGTGTCCATATGTGTTGATTTTATTTTGTCATGGATTATTTATTTATTTTTCAGAGGAAATATCTTGGCATATCCTCCCAAAAGGATCACTCCATCGACTTATTATCAGATCCTAACCTTGAGGGAATCGAGAAGAATTGACTGTGTGATCTCCCATTGGAAAGGTGCTTTAGTGACAAGAACTTGTCCAATTGAGCTAACCCTCAAGTCTATTAAAATCTTATTTTTCTATGGAGGTGTTGTAGCAGCTGCAACACCCTCCAAAATTTTGGCCTGCATCCAATTTCAGAGCCTTCCTTGGGTTTTTCCTTCATGTTTGCAAGCACTTGGGCTCATCTTGTGAGCCCATGTTGAGTCTTTGCACCCTCCTCGCTTATCGTTCATCGGACATATTTTTGCATGTTGGTCACAATGTCATGCTTGTAGTCATGTTCTGGCAATGCACAAGGTCCGCTTTCATTACAGGTTGGGTCTGCTATGTAAAAATTTGTCACACTCACACACAAAGTTGTATGCACTATCACGCAAGCGTCGTCGCGGTTATTCAACAATCTGTCACAAGTGTTGCACAAGCATCGTTGTAGTCATTCAACAATCTGTCATAAGTGTCGTGCTTGTTGCTCACATCATCTGTCAGTCACACTCAGTGTATGTTATCTTGATGGTTCGAGGTGTCTTGTTGTCAACTCATGTTGAGTGTGTGTTCGTGATTTCATGCATGTACAAAGTCACTCATTCACACACTTGGTCATTTTGTTGAAACACTGTTGACCGGACCAACCTCCAACAACCGGACATCCACTGAGCCACATTGTGCAGATTCAACTCTCAGTGATTATGTATTGTTGCCTAGAATTACGTATATCTTGAGGCTGCCTCCCAAGCAGTCTGCACTATGCAACCCTAGAATCAACTTGACCAACTGTCACCCAGAACATCGTAGAATTTTCCCAACAAGCCATTTCAATCTGTGCTACCCGTGAGCACATAAACTGAGCCTCCAGCTGGTCAATCAGAGAGTTTGACCAGGCACTAACCTCATGCCTCACTCCAAAAAATTACGCAAAAGCTACCAAGCATGCCCGCTCCACTGACTAAAGAAACTGCACAAACATTCCAGACAAACCCCTAGTGTCTGTCACTATTGTTAGTGTCAGTCTTTCCAGCCTTCCTCCAGTGATCAAATATGCTCTTACAAAGTGGTCTCAGAGTGTCAAGGTCAAATTTTGTCATTTCAAAGAGTTTTCAAGCAAAATTTGGTCACTAGGCATTAGGTCTAGGGTTTGCTTTCACTCCTTCTAAAGTTGTCCAAATGTCGGTCTATGTCACTATTCAGCTGCGTCTATCATTATTCATAGGGTTTTCATTATCATGTCAGTGTCTAATGAGTCATTTTACACCTTGTTCATGCTTCAGTTGCACCTAGGCAGGGTCATTTCCCTCTCCTAGGGTTTTGAAAGCTAATTTCTCTTGGACGGTCAAATCATCAGCAAAACTTGTATCCTGATGTTCATACACCTTCCCCTATCCTTAAAATACCTTACCAAATGCTTCCCATCACTGAGATCCCCCAAATTCCTCATTTTTGCACAAACCCTAGTTTCTAGCTACAACCTGGCAATTTTCTAGGTTGGGCCTGTGTTTTTCCCTTTTGGACCCCTTCCCCTCGCTCAATCTCTGAGATTCCACTTTCCCCTGCTTCCTAACATCCCTCCCCACTCCCAAAATTTCCCCAAGAATTTATAAGCCCCCTATCCCCTTCATTTCGCTTCATTTCGACAAAATTCCTTGTTTCACACACCGGAATAAGTTTCACTCAAAAGAGGTTTTAGAGAAATAAAATATGACTTTTGGAAAAGTGAGAGAGGTTTTTGTTCAAAACACTCCAAGGAAGAAAAACCTCTTTCATTTTTTTCACAGGTGTCATGGTTTGAGAGAAATGTCAAGAATACCGTTGCCTCAGGAGAATCAAAGACACCTCTGAAGTGACCTTGGGAAAATCAAATTTTCCCCTAGATTGGTTGGCCAAATGATTTTCTTGATGGGTAAAATGATAACTAGACACAAATATCTTTCCAATGAGCTATCATGAGCTCAATTTGGGGTTGAGGAAGGCATTCAAAAGTTGACTGCAACAACATTCTTCCTTGAGGCAGCCTTATTTGGCACATTTTGACCAGTCTTGGGAGATTTGATTTTTGATAGGGAAAATTAACTCCAAATTGAAAAATTCTAGTTGGGTTGGAAAGTAGACACAAATAAATTTCCAACGAGCTATCCTGCGCCCGATTCCGACACCGGGAAGGCCTCCAAAAGCCTCCTGAAAAAGCGCGACCCGTTGAGCCTGGCGCGCGACCCATCAGGCTGCCTTTTCCAGTGCAAAATTTACACAGGTGCGACCCGTCAGTGGCGCGTGACCCGTTGGGTGAGGCGTGCGACCCATCAGCGCCCTCAATATCAAACTGCCTGCAAATTTTCCAAGGAGCCACAAATTGCCAAATTTTGCAAGGTTTGCTTAATCGAGGATGAGAATGGTGTTGATGGATTTGAATAAGGTCCCCGAAGAAGATGAGTCAAATACCTTTATTATGTTGTACAAAGATGGAAAGCCAATCAGCCAAGTTTCATGCTCCAATTCTCTAGGGAAGATACCTGTAGCCTTGCATGTTAAGGAGATGACTCCAGCGGCAATGCTTCCACTATCAAAGTTGCCTCGGGTTTATTTTCATGCAGCTGGCCAGAATCGGCAACAATCATTAGAATTTGAGACATTTCTTGGTTATCTCCTCAAAAGAGACAAAGTTGTGTGTCATTTTAGATGGTATGTTGGTGTTGCTTATCGTCTCATGAAGTCGTGTAGGGATGATGAAGTTCGAGGTGGTGTTGCATCTAATGATAACAGAATTAGAGAACCAATGGCAGCTCAAGTGGATGCTGTGATTGGGCCCCAGAATCCTTCTTTATACACCAGGATATCACAAGATGATATAAAACGTGAAGACTCTCGGTCTAAGATGGTTGTAGAGGATGCTTACTTGCAGCCACAAAATTTTCAAACATTACACACAAGGCTGGTGAAGGGCAATGCAAATTGGGGGATTTCTAATGACTATCAACAAGGTGGACCATAACCAAATGTGTCAGCTCCATATGAACACATGTTTCCATTGCATAGGGCATTTGAAGAGGTCAACAGGTGTATTCAGAGTGGTTCACCTCGAGTAGAAAACAACACTTCACCTCGAGTGGAAAGCAACACTCCACCTCTGGTTGAGAATGCATCACATCAAAAGGAACATGGCACTAAATAGCTCAGCCACAGCACAAATCCCAAGAAATTTTGAGCATTTTTGGTAAATTTTGGTTTTTTCAGGCAATTTACAGGTTTTCTCCATTAACGGGTCTCACCCCCCGCACGACCCTTCATCCCGGCAACTCCATTTTGCAAAAAACTCAGCATTTCCAGATTTGTCATGAGAAGTTACATATGCTCATCAATGGACTTGAGATTTTATGAAGTTTTGGGCCTCCAGAAAGTCAAAAAACAAGCAAAAATTGACTTTCTGCCACATTTTTGAGTTGCAGAAACTAGTCTTGGGAGATTTTATTTTTGACAGGGCAAATGAACTCCAAATTGAAAAATTCTAGTTGGGTTGGAAAGTAGACTCGCAGACCTTTCCAACAAGCCTACTCTTGCTCAATTTGGCCACCTGGAAGTGCCCCAAATGTGGTCCCAAAGGCGCGCGACCCGTCAGGCAGAGGCGCGCGACCCGTCAGGCAAACTTCTCCAGATTTCAGTGTACAGCTTAGAAAAACGCAGTTTGACCCTGTTTGACTTTTTGGGGTATATTATTATCCTATTTGATGTAATTAATGTACTTTATTGACACTTTTACTCTTATGTACCTCTTCTAGAATATTCATTCATGAAAAAGGTGAAAATTAAATGAATGAATTGGTTTCCTAGCTTATAGAGGCAAGTTGTTTTGACTGCCTAGATTTTAGTGCTCAGTTTAGAATTAGTTGAAACAGCTCCTAGAAGGATGAGCTCGACCCCTAGAGGCAAGGGAAGAGGTTGGCTTGCCTATATTATGTATTTTCTTAATCATTTTCAGGGGTTGGAAGGTTGGACTCTTGAGGGATAAGCTATCATTGTATTATTCACTGTATCTCTGCAATTTTTGGCTAAGGAAGACCAGGGTTTTGCAGTCCTCTTTGGGATTCTTGTGGTTACATGTATTGATGGTGTGTTTCTCTATGTACCTATAAGTGTGTTATGTGAATCATTTCCTTTCTTTTCCTTCTGCACATTAAACAAACGAAGTGTTAAAGTAAGAATTCATGACTGTCATGCTCTGCTTTTAAGTTTGTTTAATTTCAATGTTTTCTACTGTTTAAGGAGAATTCAAAGTTATTGTTTGCTCTCCTTAGCTCCTCACCTGTCATTCCGGACCATCCACCTCAATCAAAAGCATCAATACTGTCTCCTACCTCGCCCCAAAGAACCCCCTGCAGAAACTGTGTCCAATCCCCGCACCCAAAATTGCCATCCCCTCAATTTGCCACCAAAAACCCTAAAAACCCCAAATCAACCTTTTTGATCAGTTTACTAGCCTAAAATCAGTGTTACCCTATTGGTCATCTCATCCATTGAAGATTTCACCGAGATAGACCGGAGAGAGCCCTCTCTAGCCCCGTAGGGCTAGCTACGAGGCTAAGTGGTTTGATGTTGCCTTGAGGTTTACCTTTCTCAGCCTGAGGTGAAATTTCAAGCGCTAACAACTATCTCCCTCAAAAAATTGCACAGCTTTTCTAGCAAGTCAACCAGTCAATCGACCTACTACTCACTCGGAAAACTGCACAGTTTTCATGAGTAGTGACCCAGTTGCCCAACATCCCGCTCATCTCAAAAATTATGTATGGATGTTCAGCAGGCCAGCCTCCCAGCAATTGCGCAATTTTTTACATTAGCACTCTCGCAACCTTCTGCCATCACTTTAAAAAAATTGTGCATTTTTCCAAGCAAGCCTCTTGCAGCCTGCTTCCAGCTCCCCAGAGAAATTGCATAGTTTTTGCTGCCAACCCCCTCTGTTGCCTGCACTGCTTCCCTCAAGAATTGCGCAGATATACTCTCCAGTCAAGCCAAATCCCGTAGACAGTCACTACTAATCCGGATTATCCATGTTAGTCTCCTAGTGACTTCTGCGCAATTTTCACCAATAGTGTGTGGAGCCTGCATCCCGGCTTGAAATATGCCTTGTGCAGTTTCAAGAGCCTTGTCCCCTCTCTCGGTTACCTTCATCCGAAGGGTAAAGATAATACATCATGGTAGACTAATAGACTTCTGGATTTGATGTCATCTCGTCATGAGCGATTGCAAATAAAGGTACATGGATGAGACATGACATGACAATGAACGTGTTGACCAATGAGAGCACATGCAAGGAGATTTTCTCGCAAACAGATGAACAAAGAATGCATGTGATGAGATATTTTCGCGATCTAATAAACATGTGAAGCATGCCAAAGTACAAGTGAAGGAGCAACGTGCACATTTGACATCAAGGAAACACCAAGACCATCGAAGACTCCACACACCTTTCCATGTGGTGGTGAAGATATGATATGCCAATAGGACATCCGTCACTCAACATCACTGCAAATTGACATGCACACCGGCAACAACATGAACAATACCAGCACTGTCGTGACGAGTCATGTCATGAGTCATCTCGGCCACATCACTACTGTGGGCTATATTGTTGTAAATTGATGTAATGTAACGTGGAAGTCCAAGAGACGCACATGTAATATGAAGTTTCATGTAAAGTTGAAGCGTCTTATAAGTCAAATAGTCATGAGGGAAGTCGAACATTCACAAGGGCTAGTTTTACCCTTGGCTATAAATACCCCTCATTTGTACATGTAAAAGAATTTTCACCTTGGCTCCTCCCAGATAACCTTGAGAGTCCGTAATCTTTTCTTTGAGGAGCGAGCAATGGCTCCAATTCCCCGATATTGGGGTTAGTGATGTGATGGTGTACCGATGTGTATTGGAACTTTCACTTAATTCAGAAACCTGTTAACAGTCCAACACGTTTTCACACATGTATTGTATTCGTTTGTAAGACTATTATTTGGACGCTTGTAATGCATGTTGCTTTAACTTGTATTAATACAGTTGAACTATTTCGGTTGTTTTAGTACATATGATGTTGGAAATGTGTTGTATTATTTTCTAACACTGTTTTAGCCATGTGGCCTATCTCACATGACACTCGACATATTCATTCTTGTAAACTTGTTATAACGCTCATCACACTCATGTTGGCTATTCCGTTGGGTGTTGTATGTGCTATATTCACCTTGTGTTTGTTATTTTTGTGTCTGTGTGGACTAATCCACCGGAATTTGTGCATGTCTTATTGTGTTGTGTGTCTCTACCAAAGTTGGAACTATTCCCTTTCAACCTGAGACTCACTTCCACCCTCTCCCTCTATAGTGAAAGAAATCTGACACAAGCTCCACCAAGCACTCACCATACACATGAACCTCGTTGTTCGAAGACAAAACATACCACTCTCACATGCTAACAAGCAAGAGCTAAGGAATATCTTTAAGATAATGGCAACTGGGCCATCTTACCAGACGGGACTCCTACACCAAACGATGTAAGGTCTAGTTGGGACTTCACATCAGGGAGATCCCCTGAATGTTGGCGATCCAGCATCGTCAACATTTATGGCGCTAGAAGGAGGGCCAGATGACAATCTAAGTCCTTACAATCTATTTTGAATCTTTGCACATCTATCATGGAGTTTGTTATAGTTCACCCTCCAAAATGTTTGTCCAACGGACACATCTTTCACGTTGAGAGGGAGTTCTGTGACAACTTTTTAGAAATCACGTATGATGGTGAAGGTGAAGTGGCCTGGCCTGAGCACTTAGATGAATTCCATGCATTTATGGAGAACTTGGAGGGTTTCAATGAAACATAGTTCTATTCACTGCTCGCACACACACTTCACGACCACCCATTGCGATGGTGTAGAATACTTCCTCATGACTCCATGCACTCATTCAAGTAGTTCAGTGATCTAATTGAATTTGTTTTTCACCATTTTGATCCTGAAGCACTTGATAAAAATTGTTAAAATAATGGAAGGCCCCACATGAATTGCCTATGGATTTTTCACAGTGCTTCCGTCTATTCATGTTTGAAGCTCCAAATAGTCTGATGAAATTCCAATATCTCATGGATAGCTTAGAATATTTCCTCACCAAATCACTCTGTCCCAAGATGAAGCTAAATTTCAAACACCACTCAACACACTTCGGTGATGGAGCTGTCAAATCACAAGTGGACAATGTTGTTGTCATAAGTGCTTGTTCACCTTCCCCTCATTAGATAGCTCCACCCCTACAGAGTGATGTGGGATAACATGCACACACAACTGTTCGAATATCACATCCTTCCACCCTCATTACTCTCAATATCTACGTAGATTTGGTTGGGAAGCCCATGGGTTATCATACACACTTGTTACCTCAACCTCCATCTCCATATTCTGTTGATCCTCTGGATTGCACTATCTTATGTTATTCCATTCTAGACCCTACACCTATTGTGAACGAGGATCAAGCCATCAACGGAGTTGATGTTGCACAACCAACCTTCGTTGTCATTCACCAAGAGTATGACCAATCATCTTAGCATGAAACAGTGGTAAAGGATGACCTCCTTCTATCCGCACCTCCTCCACTATTTCCTCACATCATTAGTGATTATGTTATCTCTAATTGTCCTTGTGTTAATCCATCCACGGATGCATCTACTTCCGATCATTCGCAGAACACACCTAATGTCAGTCCATCATTTGATATTTGAGAGGAAAAATCTTTCATTGAGAATCCACTTGATGTTTCATCTACTTTTTTCGGAAGCATAGAGGATGAACATTCTTGCTTCTCATATACCCCTCTGTCTGATTCATTAAATCATGGTGATGCCGACAAACATCATGAATTTAAGTATGGGGGTTTACGCAGTGCATTATATTAGATCTCATTTTGGGATTCAACTGCGTTAAGTAAGTCATTCACGTATGACCATTTCCATGAGAGGTAGTCGTAACTGACTAATTTCTCATGATTTTTGAATAGTTCACTTAGCACTCATTGCATCGGGTGATGCTCACAGGGGTGAAGAAGTGGGATTGAAACTAGTGAAATGAATCACATACCATCAATCATCACTTCTGGGGCTTGCACCCGGTAACCAGGACTTCCCAGGAGGTCACCCATCCCAGAACTCCTCTGGCTCAAGCGCGCTTAACTGTGGAGTTTTCCCCACAATCAAGCCCACTTAGCTTGCTACCCCATTTGCAAAACCTTAGCAAGTATTGTGCCTCATGAACCATTCAATTAGAGATCCCTTGACTCTTTTTGAATTTAAGTATGGGGTTTACGCAGTGCATTATATTAGATATCATTTTGGGATTCAAATGCGTTAAGTAAGTCATTCACGTATGACCATTTCCATGAGAGGTAGTCGTAACTGACTAATTTCTCATGATTTTTGAATAGTTCACTTAGCACTCATTGCATCGGGTGATGCTCACAGGGGTGAAGAAGTGGGATTGAAACTAGTGAAATGAATCACATACCATCAATCATCACTTCCGGGGCTTGCACCCGGTAACCAGGACTTCCCAGGAGGTCACCCATCCCAGAACTCCTCTGGCTCATTCTGGGATGGGTGACCTCCTGGGAAGTCCTGGTTACCGGGTGCAAGCCTCGGAAGTGATGATTGATGGTATGTGATTCATTTCACTAGTTTCAATCCCACTTCTTCACCCCTGTGAGCATCACCCGATGCAATGAGTGCTAAGTGAACTATTCAAAAATCATGAGAAATTAGTCAGTTACGACTACCTCTCATGGAAATGGTCATACGTGAATGACTTACTTAACGCAGTTGAATCCCAAAATGATATCTAATATAATGCACTGCGTAAACCCCCATACTTAAATTCAAAAAGAGTCAAGGGATCTCTACTTGAATGGTTCATGAGGCACAATACTTGCTAAGGTTTTGCAAATGGGGTAGCAAGCTAAGTGGGCTTGATTGTGGGGAAAACTCCACAGTTAAGCGCGCTTGAGCCAGAGGAGTTCTGGGATGGGTGACCTCGTGGGAAGTCCTGGTTACCGGGTGCAAGCTCCAGAAGTGATGATTGATGGTATGTGATTCATTTCACTAGTTTCAATCCCACTACTTCACCCCTGTGAGCATCACCCGATGCAATGAGTGCTAAGTGAACTATTCAAAAATCATGAGAAATTAGTCAGTTACGACTACCTCTCATGGAAATGGTCATACGTGAATGACTTACTTAACGCAGTTGAATCCCAAAATGATATCTAAAACATCATGAATTTTTAGATCTTGGTTTTCTTGACCTCTGTACTCCTTCATTTGATCACGATGTTGACTCACTTGTTGTTAATCTGTCTAAGCCACTGGTATCCAATGATCTATCTATTGGCGATGTGGAAACCCCGCAAGCTGTCGAGGCACTTCAGCCTAAGCTAAGGGTTATGTCAGGCCCTCGCTGTCCTCAGGCTAGTTCCACTTCCGATCAGAAAATTTGCGAGACACCAAAGGCTCCTCATCACTAATCTTTATGCATTAAATATCGATCCACCACACTGATTTTGCTTCCTCCACCAGAATCACATGATCCCGTCAATATACTTGTGCACTGGAGAATCATTCATAGCAAGCACACTTGCAAGGCGTAACTTGTCTCTTTTTCTCATGTTTGCTTGTCTGCCACATTCAAAAGAGTGCATATGCTTATCATCTATACACAGTGTGTCACAACACCATGGTAAGTCCATAGAGTGTTTGTCTTGCGCTTTCACTTTTTTTTTTTTTTTTTTTCTGTGGACGTGTTTAAAATCAGAGTGTGTTGGTCTTCATTGTTATATATTTTATGTTTGTTGGTTCGCTTGACTGTGCTTCTCGCAAACTATGCCTTCACCAATATGGTCCAACCAATACGCCGATGGCTACATTGGAAATAGCACTTCACGTGAGTAGGCACATTCACTGTTTAGTGTAGGAGTAGGATTAGTGTTTGTTTTCTTGCTTGTCTTTGCTTTCTGGTTTGCTTGTTTGTTTTCTTGCTGACTTGGTTTGCTTTGCTTTCTCATTTGCATATTTCCTACCTCTACTCATACATCCCCCAAAAAAGGAAAACTCAAATTAGTAATCAAAAATCAAACCACACTCAGGAGCTCTAGATGCTATTGTGGCTCTATCATCAAGAATTTATCTATTCACATTGTTAGCCCTAAAAAAATCACTAGTAGAAATTAAAAGAAAGAAACATGCTCTTACTGGAACAACAAGGGCTTGTGGGACTCACAAAGTGGTCGCACAAGTTCTTACCTCTCATCATACCTTCCCAGTCATTCAAGTCTTCAATACTAGGGAATCTAATAAAAAAATTAGATCACAAATGTTCTTATCTCTCAAGCTCCTCTCTGACAATGGTTCCAAAGTGTTGAATGAATTTATTGACAACAATTTAATGACATAAATATGTCAATATGTGATTGTAGGCTTAGAGGCATTACAAAATATATGCGAAGAAATTGACATTAGTAATCCTTCATACTCAGCTACAACAATAAGGATTCTATTTGGTATCAGGGGCTTGGTCTCTGGAAAAAAACTTAGAACACTAACTCCTGCAAGGTTGATCAAGTTCTTACAGACTACTTCTAGGTCTTTCCTTTAATAGATATTACCCTGGTGCTGAATAAAAATCAAATTGAAAGGACACTCTAGAAAGGTCCCAATCAGTTGAATACCTATTGTAGGGATTATTACAATACAAAAATCTCTCAATAAATACTTATCCCCAATCACATCTAAAGAATCACTTGCACTTAGGCTCCTTTAGTGATAGGCTCTCTATCCTACTATTTTAAGAAGAAAAACTGCTCTATTGGGATCATTGGATTCATGGTGCAAAGGCCTTCCCTCAAGGGTTTTATTATTTCACACTCAAGGGAAATGTGTTCTTACAACCATGGAAAGTTTCAAATATTTCGAGGATCCCTTAGTGATCAATCTCCTGCAAATCTAAAGAAATATGAAATAAAAGAATCAAGGCATCAAAAATACTCAAAACCACCAACTATGTGCGGTGTTTCCAAAACCAATATCAAAAAGAACAATCCAAAACACAATTGTTTAGCTTGCTAACAAGATCAAACCTAGATTCATCAACAAGAGACTATCATGTGCATTAAACCATATTGCAGGTTTATCAGTGAGTCAAGGTGAAAGAAAGGATAAAAATCATTTATCAAATATGTTAATTTATTAAGTAAACCCATGTGTCATTTATGAAATTATAGTGCCAAATATTAAATATATGTATTAAAAATTAAAACACGAGAAAGGTGCAATCCATTATACATTTGATCTACTAGATAATAGAGAATTACTTAGTATTATATGCAAATCTTGAATACTGCAAACCAAGCTTGTATTTCATAAGCCAAATGAAATCATTCATATACCCAATCTATATGCTCGCTAACCAAATTGTCATTCATTATGCTAGATCTCATTACAACAAAGGAAACCCCTATATCTGAATACACATAATAAGGATAAAATCTATGAGTTATGAATCAAATGTTCACAGGGTACAGGATTTCATATATCCAACCTGTTAAGAGAGAGTATTACTTTGTGGTATTCTCAAATTGATGGAACCAAATATACCCTAACACTAATTTCATGAATCCACTCCATACACATGTGCATTTACATTCATTTCACAACATTTCCTGAAGCATTCACGATGCACACTCAATATAAAAATATATTTCATGATCACCCATTATATTTCTTTCCATTAAACACATTGAATAATTATTCTTCATAATATAATACTAGTCTCCACCATTTAGCACATGCAGTAAATTTAATCTCACTAAATCTTTAATAAGATTTCTCTTCCCAATTCACACACATAAGAACTTAATTCTACTAATTCCAAATTTTAAGAATTCTTCAATAATCATGCACATAAACACTTCATACACAGAAGATATGAAACTCCATTTCATTAATAAACCCTGTACATACAAAATACTCAAATATATTTGTTTCTCTCTATGAGCCTGATTGCACATTCATTTAGCCATTAGTTGTCATTTCCCATAGGCTTACAATAAGTATAATTAAGAAATGCAATAGATTTTCCTAATTCCTAAAATCACTCCATAAATCATCTGTAAATCATATTTTTCTAAACTCTAAAGTCACTCAATCTATCCCTATAATCTCATGCTTTTCAAGGTAGATTCTCAAGCTAAAATATTATATATTATTTCTTATCTCTATCCATAGTTGTTTTAGAACGAAAGAAATTAAAATTATGTACACTAAGGAAATAAACTTCATTTTCCATGTTGAAACCCGGTTTGGAGATTTATCTCCAAAAATCTTGATGACTTGGAAGCTCTAATGCTCCCACATCAAAATCCCAAGGTAGAAAATATTTCATGGTATCCTGACCATGAGTTGTTTTTGATAATGTACTCCTAAATCCCATACATATTTTTGTTGTTGATCATTGAATTTGTCATGTTATTGTGCTGTTGCTATTGCAACATCTTGAATTCCACTATAATTTTGGTTTTTCCTTGTTGCAAACTAGATGTTTTCACCATGCTGCTGCTCACTATTTTAAGTGAAAATTTTCTAGCCATGGAAACAAACAATATATAAATCCATACAAGCATACTTTCAGCATCATTCCACACTTCTAAAGTTTCTATCTTAACTCTATGTCTCACTTCAATCTATTGATCGAGCTCTGTCTCCATGCTACTAGCAAACTCTTCGTCCTTTGACTCTATTTTATCCTCACTCACAATAATTTTTGCAAGTTGTTCACCCCTAATTCCTATTTCACTTGCATCAGTTTGAAAATTGATAATCACTTCTGCCACACCTACATGCACACAATCATTTGAATACTAAAAGTTGTCTCTGCCTTTGGTTCGTCATTCTTTATGAGCATCCCATTCAAGTATTGCTCCTCCTCTGTGCTAAGAACAAAGTTTTAACTATGTTCTCCTCTATCTTCATCTTTCCTCATAACAACTTCAAAGGATTGTTCATCATTAATAACACCTGCAACCATAAACAAACCATCAGGATAAACATAATGCTTTTTAGTCTCAAAAATCAAATTTCCACCAACATTACTAGCTTCTCTATTGGGTCCCTATAATACTAGTGATTACCCCACTACTATTGTAGTTGTATCCCTTATTAATATTGTTGTGCCCCTATTGTCCCCATATTGTTATTATTGTGCCCATAGAATCCCTCTATTGTTATTTTTGTGGCTTTATATTATTATTGTTAGGTCGGCTGGGTTATATTGTGACTCCTTAGACTCCTATATAAAAAGGAGGTTTTGTCATTTGAATCATCCAAGAATTGTTCATTTGTGTAATGTAAAGGAGGTTGCCCCCTCGAAGAGGCTGAATTCTAAGGCGTTGATCTCTCTTTTCTATCTTTTTTTGAGTTGGTTTCATAACATTTGGGATCAGAGCTTTGGATTCTAGGGTTTTGCTGCTCCAAACAGGTCATCGTGGCATTTTTGCTATAACTTTTTTTTTGCAATGTTTCAGAAGCTTAAAAAAAACCCATTTAAGAAGAAATCACGCTGAATCTTGGATCCAAATTTCAGAGCTTTTTGTGCTATATTTGCGGAGATATGATCTGAGGAAGTTGGTCTTTTTGCAGACTCCTGAATTACATTCCAAACAGGTGACCTGGGGAAAATCGTCATAACTTTCTCTCTTAGCATTGGATTGAAATTTCGTAAGAAGGTACAAAAAGAGGATGGACTGTAGTTTCTTGTATATAGCTTTTAGAGCCAAAGGTCAAAACAGTGACTCGTGGCACATCGTACAAGTTCGCTCTACTGAACTAGTCTATAATCATGTCATCATGGGAGATTGTGCATAACTCTTCCTTGGAGAATCCAATTTGGATCAGACTGGTGGCATTGGAAAGAGGACATAGAGGGCTACTACAGGTCGCAATTTCAAAACTGGATGATCTGAAATTGCAGAGATACATCAGATTCAATATCAAGCTTCTACAAAGTGAAAAAAGGTGTGTAGTTTTTTCTAAATTTTTGCATAAGTTTTGTTTGAAAAATTAGTTTGAATTGGTAATTGATGCCCCGAGGAAAGAAAATGCAAACACCTAGTAAGAAACCTGAAAGCTCTAGCATGACTCATGAAGAATAGGAAGAAATGCAACATGATATATCAAAATTACGAGACCAAGTGCAACAAGTGTCACTTGCACAAAAAGCAACAGAATCTAAGATGGATGGATTAAGGAAAGATGTAGAAGCTAAGATGGATGGTTTAAAGGAAGGTGTATAAGCTAAGATGGATTGTTTAAAGAAAGGCATAGAAGCTAAGATGGATAGCATGGAAGCTAATATGAATGGCATGGATGCTAAAATTGATGGCATGGATGATGAGATGGAAGAATTGAAGATAAATATGAATAAGTTGCTACAAGAAATGGTCACTAATGGTGAAAGGGTAGTAAAGGAAACTCATGATGAGAACAAAAGAAATGTTAATCATGATTCCATAGACTCTAATGTTGGATCGAAGGCCCACCATATTCCAAAAATCAATATGAGGAAGTTTGATGGCAAGGATCCCGCAACATGAATATTACAGATGGAGCAATTTTTCGATCTCAATAATGTGCAAAACACACAAATGGTACGTATTGAAACTTTATATTTGGAACCAAATCAGTTTGTATGGTATCAATGGCTTTGCTCTCATAAAAAAATTATCACTTGGGAAATTTTTACGAAAGAATTGACAACACATTATGAGGATACAAAAAGCAACACTTTTTTTAGCCAATTGATAAGTCTCAAACAAAAGGGTTCAATAATGGAGCACATTGAGGAGTTCCAAAAATTGAACATAAGGGTAAAAAATATTCTAGAGGAGGATAGGATTGATGTGTTCATAGGGACTTTAAAGGATAATATCCAACATGATGTTCACCTTTGGGAACTTGATTCATTAGAGAAGGCATTCAGGTTAGCAAGAAAAATAGAAAGCAAAATTATGGCAACCAGAAGCATACCACTCACAACTATAAATATGGAAGTTTTGTTGCCCCTAGTATTCCACAACCTATAAGGTTGATACCACAACAATTGGAAGAAAAAAGAGCAAAAGTGCTTTGTTACAGTTGTGATAGCAAATACACTAAAGGTCATAAGTGTGCTGAGAAGAAATTATTCTACATAGATTTTGAAGAGGAAGAAGAAAAGGAGCAAGAAAGGTCAAAAGAAGAGGATATACTCTAGGAACAAAGCCTAGATAAACAAGAAATGAATCCGACCATATCTTGTAATGCATTGGCGGGAATTACCACTCCTCAAACCATCAAGATAGAAGGACAAATCAAGAAGAAAAAGGTAATAGTGTTGATTGATTCAAGAATTACCCACAATTTTATTCATTGTAAGATAGCAAAAGAATTGAATTGCTTCTTATATCCAGCACCAGAGTGTCAAGTGATGGTTGCAAATGGAGGAACAATAAATTGCTCTGGAAAGTGCCATAATATCAAGCTATCAATGGGAGAATATGTATTGACTAGCCCAATGCTTTCCATTCCAATGGGAGGTGCTGATGTTGTACTAGGAGTCCAATGGCTACAATCCTTGGGTACAATAGCTTTTAATTTTCAAGAACTTTTCATGAAATTTTCTGTGGAAGGAAAGGAATTTGAATTAAGGGGTATTGCAGGGAAACCGGGAAATATTATCAGCTCTAATGGTATGACAAAGCTTATAAAAAAGGAACAAAGAGGTGTAATTGCACAACTATGTTTGCTAGAGTTTCCACGTTGGAATCATCTATTTCTCCAGATCTCCAAAAAGTCTTGGACAATCATTCCAAGGTATTTGAGACTCCCAAAGGTATCCCACCTATTCGTGATCATGATCATGCTATTCATCTGATTCCAGGAAGTGTTCCTCCAAACATCAGGCCATACAAATATCCCTATGCCCAAAACAGTGAAATTGAACGTATGGTTGCAGAAATGCTAGAGGCTGGTATAATTCAACCGAGTCAAAGTTATTTCTCTGCTCCAGTAGTATTGGTGCACAAGAAGGATGGATCATGGTGCATGTGTCCGGATTATAGGGAGATCAACAAGCTCACTATTAAAGATAAGTTTCCCATTTCTGTCATTGACGAATTACTGGATGAATTGCATGGATCAATTTACTTCACCAAGTTGGATCTTCATTCAGGATATCATCAAATTAGAATGAAGACTGAAGACATTCCGAAAACAACATTTAGAACTCATGAGGGTCATTATGAATTTATGGTCATGCCTTTTGGCCTTACCAATGCACCTTCAACATTTCAAGGTTTGATGAATTCCATTTTCAAACCATTCCTTAGAAAATTTGTGCTAGTATTTTTTGATGATATACTAATCTACAACAAGTCTTGGAAGGATCATGTTGAACATGTTGACAGGGTGCTACAACTATTGGAGGAGAAACAATTATATGCAAAAAGATCCAAATGTTTCTTTGGAGTACAAGAGGTGGAATATCTGGGTCATATTGTATCTCATGAAGGAGTTAAGGTAGACCCTAGCAAAATTAAAGCCATTAAAGAATGGAAAATCCCCACATCCATAAATCATTTGTGAGGATTTCTCGGGTTGACAAGGTATTATCACAAGTTTGTTAAGAATTATGGGAGAATAGCAGCACCTCTAACAACATTATTGAATAAAGATGCATTTTCATGGACTCCAGAAGCAACAAAGGCCTTCGAGCATCTTAAAGAGGCAATGTGTCGAGCACTAGTCTTAACTACACCAGACTTCACAAAAACCTTTATTTTGGAATGTGATGCTTCAGGAAATGGAATTGGTGTTGTTTTAATGCAAGATGAAAGACCCATTGCTTTTGAAAGTTGTCCAATCAAGGGAAAGTTTTTACACAAAGCTATTTATGAAAAGGAAATGTTGGCAATACTCCATGCACTTAAGAAATGGCGAACCTACCTAATGGGAAGACACTTCAAGGTAAAAACGGATCATGATAGCCTTAAATACTTTTTAGAACCAATATTATCCTCTGAAGAGCAACAAAAGTGGGTCACAAAGATGTTGGGTTATGACTTTGAAATCATCTACAAAAAAGGGAAGAAAAATGTGGTGGCAGATGCACTCTCAAGAAAGGATGAGGATGTGGAAGCATTGTTGTGTGCCATTTCTATTATCCAACCAGATTGGATAAACGAAGCAAGGGAGGAATGGAAGAACAATCAAGAAGTGTGGGCACTTATTCAAAAGTTACAACAAGACTCTAGTACATCTGATACATTTAGCTGGAAAAATGATTCGTTATGGTACAAAGATCGCTTATACCTCTATAAGAATTCCTAGCTAAAACAAAATATTCTTATGGATTGCACACTTCTCCCTTAGGAGGGCACTCATGATTTTTAAAAACTTACCAAAAGGTCAAGAAGGAATTTTTTTGGGAGGGCCTTAAATCAGATATTGAAAAGTTTGTGGCGGAATGTTTGGTTTGCCAACAAAATAAAGTTGAAACAATTAAGACACCGGGTCTATTACAACCTTTATCCATTCCAAGCCAACGTTGGGAGGAGGTTTCAATGGATTTTAACACAAGTTTACCCAAGTCTGAGGGAAAGAGTGTCATCATGGTGGTAGTTGACAGAGTTTCCAAGTATGCACACTTTTGTGCATTATCACATCCATTTATAGCTAGTACAGTTTCTACTGCATTTATGGAAACAATTCAAAAGCTACATGGAAACCCAAAGATTATTGTAAGTGATAGAGATCCCATTTTCACTGGAAATTTTTGGACAAAATTATTTTCTTGTCTTGGTACTCAGTTAGCTCATAGCTCATCTTATCATCCTCAATTTGATGGGCAAACTGAGATATTAAATAAATGTTTGGAAGGATATCTTCGCTGCTTTGTATCTAATAAACAGACACAATGGGTCAAATGGTTGCCTCTGGCTGAATGGCGGTATAACACTTCCTTCCATACAACAACAAAAATGACCCCATTTATGGCACTTTATGGATATTAGCCACCATCCATCACATCATATTTAAGAGAAAATTCTAAGGTTCAAGCAGTGGAACATCACATCGAACATCAACAAGAAGTCCTCCAACTCTTAAAGGATAACCTCGTGTTGGCACAAAATAGAATGAAACAACAGGCAGATCAACATTGCAGTGAAAGAAGTTTTGATGTAGGTGATTGGGTATTCCTACGGCTACAACCATATAAGCAAACATCCCTCAAGCAAGCTAAGAAGGGTAATAAACTATCACCAAAGTATTATGGTTCATACAAGGTGTTGCAAAAGATTGGTACTATGGCATACAAATTGGAGCTTCCTGCAGCTTCTTGATTGCACCCAGTTTTCCATGTTTCATGTTTAAAGAAGGTTATAGGCTACAATATCCCAGTTCAAACAATATTGCCCGAATTTGATGAGGAAGGAAAAATTATATTGGAACCAGAAGCAATCACAGAAACAAGAACTCGACAGTTACGAAATCGATCAATTTCAGAGTATCTTATCAAGTGGAAGAACTTATGTGCTGAAGATTCCACATGGGAGGATGAAAGTTTTATACAGAAGCATCCAGAACTACTCAAGCATTGAGGACAACACTTTTTTGAAGGAGAGGGGCATGTTGGGTCCCTATAATAGTAGTTATTACCCCACTACTATTGTAGTTGTATCCCTTATTAATATTTTTGTGCCCCTATTGTCCCCATATTGTTATTACTGTGCCCCATAGAATCCCTCTATTGTTATTTTTGTGGCTTTATATTATTATTGTTAGGTAGGCTGGGTTATATTGTGACTCCTTAGACTCATATATATAGAAAGGAGGTTTTGTAATTTGAATCATCCAAGAATTGTTCATTTGTGTAATGTAAAGGAGGTTTCCCCCTCGAAGAGGTTGAATTCTAAGGCGTTGATCTCTCTTTTCTATCTTTTTGTGAGCTGGTTTCATAACATTCTCCATGTATTTCCCCTTACTCAAGATCACCTCTGTGAACTACCTCCTCACACTTAGTAGCTTTTAGTTCTTCCTTCAAACTATGTCTCAACTTCTGTCTCTGCTTCTTGGCCCATAATATTTCAATGAGCCACTTAGCCCTTTTCCTCAGGTTCCACCCATACCTATGGTTCTCCTCATTTTTTTGTAGCAAATCTGTAAGCATATTCAACCATGATTTTATCTCAATGAGTTCACTCTTGTATTCTTCATCTTTCATTTTCCTTATGCCAACTGCATTGGCATCTCTGTGGCTTCCATATGAATTCTTCAAATGGCTTCCCATAGTCATCTTCATCTTCCCCTTTCATGAGCTTCTGCTTCCCACTATGACTTGCAAATCACCTATGTAGTAGCATACCTCTTTCGTGCTACACATGCCTCACCAAACTTCTCCTCTGAGTTCAAACTATTGTAATTCTTGGTCCCCTCCTATAGAACCCCTTTCGAGCACTCCTTGCTCTTCATGTTTCTATAGTCACACTTTTTCCTCCATCAAAGATATGTTAGCTGTCAAAATTCTCACCACATCCTCCTTCTTAATTGCTGCTACCAATTATCAATATCCACCAATCTAAAAAACTCAAAATCAATTTACCTTTTTCTATCTTAATCTTGATCTAATTTTTCTTCCATACTGTCACGCAAAATTATTATGTTATCTCTAGGCCTCATGATTTTTCCTTCATGCTATGCACAAAAAAAAAATCATGCTCTAATACCACTTGATGGAACCAAATCTACCTTGACACCAATTTCATCAATCCGCTCGATACACATCTATTCATTTACATTCATTTCACAACATTTCTTGAAGCATTCAACATGCACACAATATAAAAATATAATTCATGAGCTCCCATTATATTTCTTTCCATTAAGCACATTGTATAATTAATCATCATAATATAATACCACTCTCCACCATTTAACACATGCAATACATTTAATTTAACTAAATCTTCAATAATATTTCTCTGTCCAATTCATACACAAGAACTTAATTCTACCAATTCCACGTTCTAAGAATTCTTCAATGATCATGCACATAGACACTCCATACACAAAAGATATGAAACTTCATTTCATTAATAAAACTTGTACAAAAAAAATACTCAAAAACATTTATTTTTCTCTATGAGCCTGATTGCACATTCATTTGTTCATTAGTTCTCAATGCTCGTAGGCTTACAATAAGCAGAATTAAGAAATGCAATAGATTTTCTAAATCCTAAAAGAACTCCATAAATCACTCCATAAATAAGATTTTCCTAAATCCTGAAATAATCCATAAATCATATTTTTCTAAATTCAAAAGCCACTCAATCTATCCCTAGAATATCTCATGCTTTTCAAGGAAGTTTCTCATGCTAAAATCTTATCTATATCCATAGTTGTTTTATAAATAAAGAAATTAAAATTATGTACAATAAGGAAATAAAATTCGTTTTCCATGTTGAAACCCTATTTGGAACTTTGTCTCCTATTGTAGCCACTGCAACACCCTCCAAAATTATGGCTTGCACTCAAATTTCAAAGCCTTCCTTTGTCTTTCCTTTGATTGGTACAAATACTTAAGCTCATTTCATGAGCTTTCCTAGGGTCCTTTGTTCCCTTTTTATTTTTGGATCAACTGTCATCTTTTGGCATGTTTGACTATTTCGTGATGTTTGTGGAACTTTTTTGGTGGTTTCAAAAGTTGATATTTGTGTAAACAAGTTGTCCTAGCTATGTAAACACCCGCCACACTCATACACAAAGTTTTGAGCAATGTCGCACAAGTGTTATCACGTTCATCCTAAATCCTATCTCAAGTGTCGCACTTATCACTTCTTGTTATGAGACAATCACACAGAGGGTTATGCTTTGTCTTATTGTTCCAGTGGCCTATGTTGTTGTGTCATCGAAGTATGCTAAGTGTTTGATCACAAGTTCAAGTTCTTCTTACTCCCGCACTTAGCGTTTTTTCTTAAAATCTTCCTGACCGGGCAACTTAGCTTCACCGGACCCCGACTAAATTGCGCATTGCATAGTCTCAGACCTCAGTGATGGTAGAGAAACTATATGGTACCACATCCTTCCTCCAAAATCCATCCAGAATTGGAGGGCATTCAAAAGGATCTTTCTTGAGAAATTCGTTGAAGTTAAGACCCCTGCCATGTTATTGAAGGAGTTGGGTAATCTTAATATGGAGCAGAAGGAAAAGGTTAAAGATTTCAATCAGAGGTTCAAATACACATTGAACCAATATTGCGCAGTTTTTCAAGCGAACTATGAAACCAACGTTAACAAAAAAAATATGAAGATGCTATTGTTGTAGAGAAGGAACTAAACATTATTAGAGTTATCACAGATGATGATTTCACCAAGGAATCCAATGACATAGGTAAGAGGTCCCAGGCATCCATAAGCAGGGCTCAGAAAAAGGAATCGAATAATTTGGAAAACCTTACTCATCTCATCAAGTCCCTGGCCACTGAAATGGCCGAACTCAAATAGAGGAAAAGCACAACTACTATGAGAAGTAAGTCCCACAAGTACTTCCTCAAAAGGAATGCAACTTTTGGTAACAACAACAATTAGCCAATGAAATCTGCACATAGTTCCAATATGATTTTGAACATTAAGAAAATTGGCACAGATTCATACAGTAGGTTCCACTATGACCATCATTCAGAGAAGACGTGCCCACAATGGAACCAAGGCATGAGAAGTGTGGTTGCACATTTTATTGACTTAGTTGAGGAACAAGCTAAGCCCGATGATGAAGAAGAAGAAGTTGTTGCAGATGATGAAGCTCTAAGTGTGTTCTTGTAGCCCTGAAAAGTACTGCCAATAAGGAACCTTTGAGTGATGGTCCGTCCCATAAAAAGGGTAACCGATACAACTTGAGAAATCAATGGATGACCATTATAATTAAGGTGCCGAAACATAAATTCAAAGAAAATTTGTCAAGAAAATTGAGTCCTCTGGCTAACCCAATGCAAAACATTCAGAGCAAGTCTGAGAAAACTATTCCAACAAAAAGTGTTTCCACCAACAATAAAGATAAAACCATCCCACTACAAACCATAAACCGAGTTCCATTCCTAGACACCTCAGTTAGTCTTCCCGCAGTAGATTACAACATTGTAGAAGATATGAATAAGGTGCATGTGAACATCTCCCTATTCGAACTCACAAAGATCACGAGCCAGTAGGAAATCCTTTTACGAGCACCTGGGAAAAATTATACCAGTAATGACACCTCTTCAGACAAGGGATCTAGCAAGTCTCTTGATGCTCTTGCATCTATGCTTAATGCACTCTATCTGGAAGCAAACACACTCTGACCACCATTCTTGTTAACGTTTGAAATATTTAACTTCAATTTACACAATTTCTTGGTTGATTTCAGTGCATCGATTAATGTCATGCCACTCTCCGTGGCCAAGAAGATCAATGCTCAATGGTACAAGACAAATGCTCAGATCCTCTAGATGGATAGAACTTGTGTTCCAGCAATCGGTGAACTCAAGCTTGTCATCATCCAGTTATTAGTTGATGGATGAGTTCAAAAATGTATCAACATTGTAATTGTGGACATTCTAGAAGAATATGGGGTATTACTGAGCAAAGACGCATCAAGAAAGCTACAAGGATACTTTTCCACTGAGTGGTCACACTTATGGGTTCTGTAGAGAGGTAGGAATAATCAGATCTCGGTAGAGTCAGAGAGATACATGGAGCACACCCTGACTCCCTTGAATGGGCATAACAAGGAATTGGATTTCGCAAAACTTGTTTTCAAAAATTATTTTCTGGAAACACAGTTGGGGTGTTATCTTGTAGATCCATCACCAGTTCCACCAGACGCACATTTGGACCTCCTTTCTGTTGGAAATAATACTGAGAGGGGGGGGGGGGGGGGGGGTGAATCATTATTATCAAATCAATATAAATTTTTCATTTCCATATTCAGATTCATATACGCTACTTCAGATAAGGAAAATTGTGTGTATACGCAACTGTGTGTAAAGCAACAAGCGTATATCCAGTAAACTTATAATTCAGTTAGTTGCTTCTTAATGAGTGCATTAGAACATTATTAACCATATGAACAGTAAACAGGAGCAGTAAAGCAGAAAAAATCATCACACATAAGTAACACACATGGACACCAAGATATAAGGTGGAAACCCAATGTGGGTGAAAACCACTTGCTGCAATTTGTCTTTATCTTCTTTAATAAGAAACTTCTTTTTAGAATGGTTTTGTACTGGTGCAGTCTTATAACAGTATGCAGGCTTCTACCTGCAGAAGGTTACAACTTTTTCTCATTCTCCAGACTCTCCTGGAAGGGAGCTACAACCCCCTTAGCTCTTGTAAGACCTACTGAACTCTACGATCTTCTTTCTTCCTCCAGGGACCACGTTTCATAAATTTTCATACTGGATACTCCTGAAGCACAACACCATAATCTGAAGGCCACGTTTCATCCAATTTTCATACTGGACCCATCCACAAGATTGAAGCACAAAATTGATCACCACTGCAATACACCCATCAACTACACTTGCATCATCAATCTCTGAATCACCCAATACCGAAACACTGAAACCCTGTCAACAACACAGTCACCAGAACACAGAACAGACAACAGAACTCTGCAACAATAACCAGATCCAACTGCAACTTCAAATATCATATCTCATAATGTATACACTACTATGAAGAACCAAACCAGCGTACATATGCGCTTTCACCAAAGCCAACCCGCATACATATCTACAAATATTTACTCATAACTTTGCAACTGTTCTAGAGATCAGTCATACCCAAATCATAACATTCATACAATAAAACATGCATCAATAATTCAGATCTAGTCTATCAATAATCAAACCATATAATGACAAACATTCTAAGCCTTAAGACCCCGATCCATCGTTCATCATCATCCACATGAGTGCATCCTTGATTCAGATCAAGCAAAGCATCACAAACCCATAACCATCTTATCAGATATTCATCACTTCCTCACATGCACCCTTGGCCTAATGATCTTCTCCTTATATAGGTTTAGGCTTCTCTCAATACCATGGTCTGAGACCATTTAGAACTAATACTAGGGACCCAATACCTAGGTTCAACACTTCGGACGCAATACCAGGGACCAAATACCATAGGTCTAAATACCACAGACCCAAAAATAAACTTTCCCACATGTATGTGCTTTTCTGTGCATGAAAGACATGCATAGGCATACGTGACTTTTGATCAGCAATACTGCGTGTATACGCGCCTTTGTATGTAGTGAACCTACATGTGTACACGACTTGGTATATAGTGAACTTACGTATATACTCTTCTTTCTTCATTCTTTGTAGTATGATCATCAATTCTTTGCTACTGACCTGCTGCACTATGATCTGTCATCTGTGAGAGTTGCCATCAAGGAAAACACTTGTATCATAATGCCAACAATCTCCCCCTTTGGACTTGATGGCAACCACCACACCAATTCACTCTCCCCCTTTAACATCAAGGGCAAAGGGCAGACCAAGATATTCTCTTCTTTGATATACATTATGTTGGTCATGCTCCCCTTAAGTACATGCTGAAGTTTCTAATTGAGCTCCCCCTTTGTACATGCCAAGATGTACCAATCCGTCCATGCTCCCATAAGCACATACAAGGTCTACAAAAGCATAACATGACTCTATACACACATTGCCAATGACCTTCCTAAAGACTCATCAGTCTCCCAACCAAGTGGGGATACACCATTTTGACTCAAACACAAGAACCATTACATCATCCATCCCATGCATAGTGGGGTAACAAGATACATCATATGACTCACAAAGACCAAGGACCTAAACAAGACCATGACAGTTATCAACATCTATCATAGATTATATGATCTACACTATAAGCATCTTAAACTGCAATCCATTCTCTTGGTCAATCAAAAATCAGTAGCAATATATGTCAATAAGCATCATTACCAAGGACTTCTAACCATAATGCCAAGAATGCATTATTCAAAGCATATGCTCCCCCTGGGCCCGTGCCAACCATCATATACCACGACAGAACCATTTCCTGAGTCTGTTCTGTTGTTTTTCTTTAGAGCTCCATATACGCAACTATGCAGTGTCTAACTCGCATATATACATGAATTATCTTCATGATACCTGCGTATGAGATTTAGAACACTAATGTTCCACACTTTCAGCTTCCTCTGATTTTGTCATGTCTGTGTACTCCGCTATGCCACATCTTTCTGGCTGTACTTCCTTTTTCTTCCATATCTTTAACTGTGATGAAGTTTTCTCCTTTTGGTAGGGTGCCCAAAATCTTCTCCTGCATTCCTTTGCTATGTGTCCAAGCTTGTTACATGCATAACATCTTACATGTTTCATATTCCTTCTGTAGCAGTCAATGGCTTTGTGACCAAACATATTCCAAGCAAAACAATATCCCTTAAAGTACCTTGAACGTGATGATATTTCTGTGTGACGATCTTGAACCATTCTACTTCTTCATCTGGCTGCAACATGTCCAAGATTATGACATACATAACATTCAAAATTATTCATCGGAGGAAATAGTCGTCTATCAGTTCCACAATTAGGAGCAAAAGATTTTCTTTGAGAAATTTCTTTCCTTGGCTGTTGTCCTCTCATCTCCTTGTTGATCATTTTAGATTTCTCATTAGAGTTCCTTGTCTCACCTTGTGAGCTAGATTCACCTTCAACAAATTCATGAAAACCAAGACCATTTTTGATAGCAGGCGACCTTTGACTACCAAGAATATCATCCAAATTCTTACTACTGTCTTGAAATCGTAATAGTTTATCCTTTTCTTCTAATTTACCTTTCAAGATATCTACCTCAAATTGATGTTGTTCTTCCTTTTCCAGACATTTCTTCTTCAAAATTTCTTCAGACTTTCTTCCTTCTTCCACTTGTTGCCTTAGTTTGATAATCTCTTTTTCCTGTTCTTCATTTAGCTCCTGCAATATTTGACGAACTCTGAAGGCACATTCCAGCTGAGCTTTTAAACTGATAATTTCTTCTTTGAGTGCACTCTGCCTTTTGCTCAGTAGCTCTTGTTGATCTATGATTTTATCTAATGCTTCATTTGCTTGTTCATCATCAATTTGAGGTGATTCAGGATCTGAATACTTGCTTCCACTCAACGGCAAGCTGTCATTGTTCCTTTGAGTTGTCTTCTTCTTTTGACGTGCTTTCTTTCCCATTGTTCTATGGATCTTCTTCAAGTGATCAAGCTTTTACCAAAGGACCTGCTCTGATTCCAATTGTTGGAAATAATATTGAGAGGGGGGTGAATCAATATTATCAAATCAATATAACTTTTTCATTTCCATATTCAGATTCATATATGCTACTTCAGATAAGGAAAACCGCGTGCATATGCAACTGTGTGTAAAGCAACAAGCGTATATCCAGTAAACTTATAATTCAGTTAGTTGCTTCTTAATGAGTGCATCAGAACATTATTAGCCATATGAACAGTAAACAGGAGCAGTAAAGAAGAAAAAATCATCACACATAAGAAACACACATGGACACCAAGATATAAGGTGGAAACCCAATGTGGGTGAAAACCACCTGCTACAATTCACCTCTATCTTCTTTAATAAGAAACTTCTTTTTACAATGGTTCTGTACTGGTGCAGTCTTATACCAGTACGTCGACTTCTACCTGCAAAAGGCTACAACCTTCTCTTGTTCTCCAGACTCTCCTGGAAGGGAGCTACAACCCCCTTAGCTCTTGTACTAGCCAATCCATTTACTAGTACGTAGGCACTGGCCTACTGAACTCTACGATCTTATTTCTTCCTCCAGGGACCACGTTTCATAAATTTTCATACTGGATACTCCTAAAGCACAACACCATAATCTGAAGGCCATGTTTCATCCAATTTTCATACTGGACCCATCAAAAACATTGAAGCACAAAATTGATCACCACTGCAATACACCCATCAACTACACTTGCATCATCAATCTCTGAATCACCCAATACTGAAACACTGAAACCCTGTCAACAACACAGTCACCAGAACACAGAACAGACAACAGAACTCTGCAACAATAACCAGATCCAACTGCAACTTCAAATATCATATCTCATAATGTATACGCTACTATGAAGAACCAAACCAGTGTACATACGCGCTTTCACCAAAGCCAACCCGCATACATATATGCAAATATTTACTCATAACTTTGCAGTTGTTCCAGAGATCAGTCATACCCAAATCATAACATTCATACAATAAAACGTGCGTCAATAATTCAGATCTAGTCTATCCATAATCAAACCATATAATGATAAACATTCCAAGCCTTAAGACCCCGATCCATCGTTCATCATCATCCACATGAGTGCATCCTTGGTTCAGATCAAGCAAAGCATCACAAACCCATAACCAGCTTATCAGATATTCATCACTTCCTCACATGCACCCTTGGCCTAATGATCTTCTCCTTATATAGGTTTAGGCTTCTCTCAATACCATGGTCCAAAACCATTTAGAACCAATACTAGGGACCCAATACCTAGGTTCAACACTTCGGATGCAATACCAAGGACTGAATACCATAGGTCTAAATACCATAGACCCAAAAATAAGCTTTCCCACATGTACGCTCTTTTCTGTGCATGAAAGTGTGTGCATACGCATACACAATTTTTGATCAGCATACCGCGTGTATACGCGCCTTTGTATATAGTGAACTTGTGTGTGTACACGACTTGGTGTATAGTGAACCTACATATATACTATTCTTTCTTCATTCTTTGTAGTCTGATAATCAATTCTTTGCTACTGACTTGCTGCACTATGATCTGTCATCTATGAGAGTTGCCATCAAGGAAAGCACTTGTATCATAATGCCAACACTTTCATGTCCAATTGGTGATAATGAACTTTGTAAAGGTTGCACTACTACTACTACTACTACTAGTGCGGTAAGAAGTCCTTTTACAAATGATATGTAGACAATGTACTTTGACAGATCCAAGACATAGGAGGGATCTGGAGCTGGTTGTGTTTTAATAGACCCATTGTAGAGAAAACACTTAATCTCTAGTCTCTTGGAATTTGAGTGCATGAACAACACTGTAGAGTATGAAGCACTCGTCTTGGCCTTAGAGAAGGGCATTGACCTCAATGTTTGTATCTTGAAAGTGGTAGGTGACTCTGAAATTGTGGTGCGTCAGGTACGTAACACTATACATTATGTGTCACCTCATCTTAAGAGTTATCAATAAGAGGTATGGTAACTCATCTCTCACTTCCATGATTTCAATATTATTTCAACACCAAGAATTCGTAATGCAGTTTTGGATGCCTTGGCAAACACAACTTCTAGGATGTTACCATTAAGGGACGACTTTACTATTGAAATTTTGTATAAACCTTCCATCCCTGATAACAAAACTAACTTACACATTTTTTATGATGACCAAAAGATACTGTACTTTATGGCCAATGTTGACGTATTTAAAGATGCAGCGATTGATGAGGACGAGCATGAGCAAACACTGCAGGATATAACCATCACAAGAAAAGGCAACCTCACCCCTAAGGGTGTGGTATCATTAGAAAAGTTGTATGATTTGCAAAACCATTTTTGGGGATCTGTGAATGCCAAGACCCACAGTTCTACATTTTTGCATGAGTAGATCAATTTAGGAATGGAGAAATATTTGAAGTTTGTCAATATCGGTACTTGTTGCACATCACAAGAGTGGCACGCCTTTATCCGCCTGTTCAAGCAGTACCATGATGTCTTTGCGTGGACATACGATGATGTCAAATCATATGACACACAAATAATATAACATGGATACCAATCAAGGAAGTGGCCAAGCCTTTTCAATAGAAAATAAGAAAAGTTCATCCAACACTTGAGCCCCTCATACAAAAGGAATTGAGAAAACTATTGGATGCTCGGATCATTTACAAGGTGCAACATTCAACGTGGGTATTCAACTTATTCCCTATGAGAAAGAAGTCTGGGGAGATCCACCTGTGTGTAGATTTCCACAATCTCAACCACGCCTTGGACAAGGATAATTACCCAGTGTCATCTATGGATCAGATATTACAAACAATATCTAGGGCCAAATTTTTTTCTTTTCTAGATGGATTCTCCAATTATAACTAGGTTCTGGTAGCAAAGCCTAATAGATTAAAAACTACATTCTATACTAAGTGGGGCACGTTCACATTTCGACGAATGCCATTTGGGGTGGTCAATGCTGGTGCAAAATTTTGATGTGTAATGGGCGTCACCTTCCATGTGCTTATTGTACATATATTTGTGGTCTAACGCGATGACGTGACAGTGTTTTCCAAATAATGGTCAAACCACCTGCGTTAGACCACTTAAGTCACCTGAAGAAAATTTTTGAGCGATGTTGAAAATATGAGATATCCTTGAACCCCAACAAGAGTATCTTCATAGTGTCCGAGGGTAAATTTCTTAGATGTATTATTGCTAAAAGTGGGATCAAGGGAGATGCAAACAGGGTTTGAACCATCACATAGATTCCCCACCCAGTGAACAAGAAAGCTATGTAGTCTTTCTTAGGGAATATCAACTTCCTCATAAAGTTCATCTCCGACTATGCTCAGAGTGTTAAACCAATACAGGAGATGATCAAGAAAGACACAGTCTATAAATGGGATAAAAGTGAAAATGACATGTTGCTCATACTAAGCACGCTATAACAGAAGCACCCATGTTGTACAACCCAGACTTCAAAAAATACTTCTTTCTCTACACTTTTGCTTCCGACACCTCTCTTGTTGTTGTGCTTACTTAGAAGGATTAGTTGAACAATGAATGACCTCTCTCCTTCATGAGTGCAAGCCTGCAAGGACTAAAGCTCAATTACCCTACCATGGACAAACAAGCTTATGCAGTATACAAGGTGGTAAAGCACTTTAGACCTTATTTATTGAAAAACCATTATATTATCTTTGTTCCACAACCAACAGTCAGATCACTACTTGTTCAACAAGAGTTGGGTGAAATAAGGGTGAACTAGATGACCGGATTAAAGGAATATGATCTTGACATCAAACCAATCCACACCATCAAGGGTCATGGTCTCTGCAAGTTAGCAGCAAAAGCATTCAATGCAAAAGAGCAAGAAGAAGAGCTCGCAGGATGGGAGCAAGAGATCGAAATGTACAACGCTGAGCGAGCCTCCCATGCTTTAGATATAAACTCTTGGTACATAGATGTGTGCTAGTACCTTGAGCATGGCATTATGCCCTCTCACTTCTCTATGTGGTAGAAGAGGGCACTCCGACTCAAAGCATTGTCACGTCAGTTGGTGCATGGGGTGTTGTTCAGGAAGCACCATAAAGGGATAACTCCTATATATAGAAGGGAGGTTTAGTCATTTGTATCATCCAAGAATTGTTCATTATGTAATGTAAAGGAAGTTTCCCCCTCGAACAGGCTGAATTCTAAGGCGTTGATCTATCTTTTTTATATTTTTGTGAGCTGGTTTCCTAACAGATATTGCTCGGGTGTATGGAGGCACATGATTCAGACAAGGTGTTACATGATCTACATGACGAGCCAACTAGGGGACACTTTTTAGGAAACACCACAATGAACAAGGTCATGCGGGCCAGTTTCTAATGACTACATTATTCAAGGATGCTCATGTCTATGCCCACAAGTGTCTCATCTGTCAAAGGTGTGCCAAAAGAAATCAGAAGTCAGCAGCCCTACTGTAGCTTTTTGCAGTAGAAGAGCCATTTCAACAGTAGGGCTTGGATATCATTGGGGAATTTTTTCTTCACTCATCGAAGCAGCATTGTTATATCCTAACTGCTACAGATTATTTCATGAGGTGGAAAAAGGTAGTCCCGCTGAAACAAGTAAACGACTATGAAGTCATCATCTTTCCGTAGCAGAATATCATCTCTAGGTTCAACATTCCTACGTCACTTGTTTTTTACAATGCAACATACTTTTGCTCGTTAAAGCTTTATGATTTTTCATTGGAAAATTAAATTATCTTGAAACATTCTACTAATTATTATCTGCAGGGGAATGGTATTGCTAAATCCATGAATAAAACCTCATCTATATCATCAGAAAAACCATATTCTTTGAACAAAGAAACTGGAACTATGCGTTGGTGAATGCCTTATGGGTTGACCGAGTCACGCCTAAGACTGCTCTAAATACCTCCCCTTACTTCCTGGTGTATGGAAAATAAGCCATCCTTCCGCTTAACATCTACTTGTTTGCTCTCCAATTTTCCCAAGAACCCTAGGAAAGCCATGTATTTTAGTTTAGCATAGGATGGACACCTTGCACAAGCTACAGGAAGAAAGGATGAAATAAAAAGAAAATTTTTCACTTCAACAAAGTTGTATCAAGAGATGGTTTGATAGAATGTCTGCACAGAAGAATAGATTTAGTGTGGGTGACTTAGTTTTGAAGTGGGACAAATCCCACGAGAACAAAGGAAACACACTATTTTTCAATCCCTGTGGATCGGTCCTTACACAGTCCATGGAAATCTTGGCCAACACATGTATCATCTTTAATAACTTGATGGGAAGATTGACTCTTTCCCTGCTAATGGCCAAGACTTAAAACAATATTTTTAGTGAATATATGGGGCTGCACCCTACACTGTGTACATAGTCTTTGGTTATTTTTTGTTTATGTTTTGCTTCAGTTTTGTGTTGTTTTGGTCATGTAAATAAGTGTTGTTCCTTACTATGTTGTGGCTTCCAAGTGTGTGTGTGGTTGAATTTCAAAGAGTCTTGTGACACTGCAATTCTTGGCTATCCCTTTGTCTGTCTTCCTTGTGTTTGTTGTATCTTTTGGCCGATAAAGTTATGACAGAAAATACAATTCGTCCGTAAGGAGATTTTTGGTCCAACCATGAACTTGTGTCTAGTCTAGAAACCTCATGCCTACACTCAGTTTTATGCTTTGGTGTTTTCAATATTATCCAACTAGTAGAAATGGAGAAGGGGAAAATCTAAATGAGAAAACCTAAATCAGAGGTCTTTATACACTTATATGAAGGAACAACCTCTCTTGCTCTCAATAAGTTAGGATCCCTCTTATGCCCCAAAATAAATAAGTGTCGATGCACACATTTATTTAAATAAATAAATAAAGGCGAAAGAATAGAAAGGCTTCCCACAGAGAGAGGTGAAGCAAGAAACTCCACCGGGGTACGGTCCAGGGTCGCTGGCAGTCGAGAAATGCTTGTGTTCCTACAAGATTCTGCCAGGGTACTTTGCAGGCCTGTTGGCAGCGGAGCAACACCAGAGATGAAACACCATACTCTGCATAATCTTAATCTCACAAGCTAAACTAACCTTCCCAAATCCGAAACATTGTGATTATGCTGAATCCTATGTGTGTTCAATTGAGAAGGTACATAGGTGACCATGTATGCCCATGGGGTAAGTTGGGAAGCCAAAGTAATCTACACGATGAATCAATACTATCGAGAAATGACAACAAGAAATTCCAGTTTAATTTGTCCTTGAATTAAACTAAGAATTAAAATTGAATTCTATTATCATAGCAACTTGTAAATAGTTAATTAAGTTTAATTAACATAATTAGCTTAGGAATTTTGAGTTGGAAGTCTTTTGGAAGTCATTTATATGTTCTCCTTAAGTTTTAGGGGTCCAAGATGGGTTTATTTGTGAGTTGTAATTAGATAACTCTGTTTACTGAGTTATGTTTAGTTAAATTAGTTCTAACTGTTTTTGGAACTAATAGAGAGTTAACAGTTAGTTGGTGCACTAGTGCATCCACAAGTGTCACTCTAGTTAACTAAAGATTTCCTCATCAGAAATTCATGCATGTTGATTCTAAGAAAGACCCAGTTGAGACTAGAGTGCATGGACAGTGTACTATCAGTTGTATTATTTACTGGAGCACAAATATCAAGCATGAATTAGAGATTGATTCTATGTTTGGATTGCTCAATTTTGGAAGCATGAATTCCATTTAAATTCATGTTATTCATCCTAGGAATTACCCAAGATATTAGGGGCTTGGAGAGCTACAAAATTGGCTAAGTGCTAGCCAAGAGATAACTTATGAGATGAGAAAGTTGAGCGTACTTGTAAAATTGTTCTAGTGAGAACAAGATTTATATCTTCACTCATATTTTTTATATATGCAATACAAATAATGAGGTTTTGAGCAGTGGATTTCCCCATATACAAATTGTGGTATGTGCCATTGATGTATCGTCTTCATGTTCATATTGTTTTCATCGATCTATTGGCTTCCGCTGGTTGAAAGTAGAAGTACATTCTTGTCCTATGTTGTAGTACATTTCATGAGCTCGTTAATCTATAGGATTTTCTACATGGTATCAAAGCTGAGAACAATATACTAGAGGAGATTTCAAAGTTTTGAGTTTTAGGTTACAGTTGAAATTCGAATTTTCAATACATACTTTAGGATCGACAGATAGCATTCTACAGTTTGCAGCTTGAATATGCCTTGGAAGGTAGCTTTAATTTTATAGCATGGAGGGACAGAATGGAGACTGTACTAGAGGATAATGGCTTGAAGTAATTCATTGATCAAGAAATTCCTAAGCCAACATCATCAGATGCACAAAATTTGGGTGAATGGAAGAAGTGTGTGGCAAAGGCGAGGAAGATAATCCTTGAGGGAGTTTGAGACCACATTGTCTTGAGTCTCCATGGAAAGGAAAATCCATATGCTATGTGGAAAAAATTGATGGACTTGTATCAAAATAACAACGACCAAAGGAAATTGGAATTTGTTAGGCGAGGAGGTAACTCCTCAAAACGAATTGTGTTTATTCATTAAGATTACTCATGGTTATATACATGAGGGAGTGACTCTTGGGCTTCACCTCCCGATGAATCTTCATTTTCCATTATTTACTATTTACATTATTTATAAGTGTTCACCCAATCCCAATGATTAGGTGTCAACATTGCCCCCCTTAATCTTAAGGGATGTTGGTGAGTCCAAACATCATTCTGAATCTTTCAAACTTTTCTCTTCCAAACTCTTTGGTGAAGATGTCTGCAATCTACTCATTAGTGGAATAATGGTGTAGATGGATTGTCTTGGCCTTAAAATGATGTTTAATCAGATGGTATTTTGTATTGATGTGCTTTGTTCGATCATGGAACTTTGGGTTCTTGGCCAAATTTATTGCAAAGGTGTTGTCAATCATGAGTGGAGTTGAATGTACTTGTTTTACCTACAAATCTTCCATAATTTTCCTAAGAGTTTCTTTTGTTTCCTCAACTGCTGCCACATATTTTTTCTCTGTTGTGGAATCTGCTGCAACTGATTGTTTGCGTGATCTCCAGGAGATAGATCTTGATCCAAGACTCATAGCATAACCTGAAGTAGATACCCAGTTTCTTTGTCCCCATCGAAGTTTGAATCAGAGTATCCAATCAAGCTGAAGTCACCCACCTGTGTATACTTGAGTCCAAAGTCTTGGGTTCCCTTCAAGTAATTTAGAACTATTTTTGCAGCAGACCAGTGTCCCTCACAAGGCTTTTGAATAAACCTGGAGAGGATTCCAACAATAAAAAAAATGTCTGGTCTGGCAATAATCAGGTAGTTGAGACTTCCTACAAGCTATCTATACTTTGTTGCATCCTCAAATTATTTTCCTTCAATGGATGTGAGCTTTAAGTTTTGTTCCATTGGAGTAGTCAGAGGATTGCACTCAACCATGCCAAACCTATTCAACATATCTCTAATGTACTTAGTTTTAGAGAGGAATATAGAATTCGGATGTTGAGTTACTTAAATACCAAGATAGTAGTGAACATAGCCCAAGTCAATCATTTCAAAACCTTTCCTTAATTCCTTCTTTATGGATGAAATGTAGCTCTCATTGTTCCCTGTCATCAAAATATCGTCTACATATACGATAAGATATACAATTGTTTTTCCAACTTTCTTGACAAGCAATTTGCATCATCAATATCATAATGTTTGAATTTGAGTTTCATAAGATGCTCAGTTAAGTTTTCATACTAGGCTCGCGGTGCATGCTTGAAGCCATACAAGGATTTCACATGTTTTCATGCTTTATGTTCATGTCCGTTCATAGAAAATCCTTTAGGCTGGGATATAAAACCATTCTCTTTCAGATCCCCATTGAAGAAAGAAGTTTTTACATCCATTTGATGGAATTTCCAACCGTTCTGAGCTACTAGGGAAAAGAGTGTCCAGATGGTATACCATTTTTCTATGGGGGGAAAAGTCTCCTCATAATTGACCCCTTCCCTTTGAGATTTTTTTTTTTCCACAAGCCTGGATTAGTGCTTGTCAAGTGAGACATCATCTTTATACTTTTTCTTGTAGACCCACTTGCATCCAATTGGTTTGGTTCCCAATGGAGGGTCAACCAGATTCCAAGTTCCATTCTTTATCAGGGCATCATACTCCTTTTGCATCGCTTCTTTCCATTCATCATGAGAAGCAACTTCTTTGAAGGAAGTCGGTTCAAAATCTGTAGACAAATTCAGTTTACAATCATATGAAACATTAATATCAACAGGTGAATCAAAATCATCTACATCACCTCCATTTTGCCTGGATGAATTTCTTGTTCCTGTCTTTCCAACCTCATCAGGATTAACACTTTCAAGTGTCTTTTTCATCCAATTTGGGGGACCTTTCTAAGATAGTCCAGGCTACTCAGTTGATTGAGTTGGGACTGAATCAAGATTGAGTCTCCCAATTATGTCAATCACATCACTCAAAGTATCATCAGTAGTTAGATTTTCATGTGGGGGAGAGAGTGCTTCAGAAGAAGATTCCACAGATTGATCTAGTATAGGAATCCCCCCTTCAAGATGTGGAATTTGATTATCAAATTCTTGAAATGATTTTGCATGTTTGAATCTATCCAAGCGATCAAGTTGTCACTCAACAACATTGTCAGCTTTGGAAGATTCAAGAAAACTTACATCTATGGACACAACAAAATTTTTATTAACTTCATCGTAGAGATAGTATGCTTTGGAGGTATTTGAATACCCCAAGAAGATACACTTACGACTCCTTGCACCAAGTTTGTTTCTATGTACCTTTGGTATCAAGGCATAACAGGTGGAACCAAAGACCTTGAGATGATTTACCGAAGGAATGTGGCCATACCACATTTCATAAGGAGTCTTGTTTCTAATAGCATTAGATGGACATCTATTCTTTACATATACAACACATAGAACTGCATCAGCCCAAAACATCAATTTTACATTCTTGAAAAACATCATGGAATGTACCATATTTAAGATTTTCCTATTCATTCTTTCAGCTACTCCATTCTGTTGGGGATTATAAGGCACAATTGTTTGATGTTTGATCCCATGCTGGTGAAGATAGTTTTCAAATTCATTTGAAGTGTATTATTTTCCATTATCAGTGCAAATAGAGCCAATATGAGATTGTGCATCATTTTCAATCCATGTATGAAAGTTATTGAATGTTTGAAAAGCATCAGATTTGTTCTTCAATAAATAAACCCAACACATTCTGGTGTAGTCATCAATAAATTTCATCATATATTTGTTTTCATTTACAGAAGGAACAAGCATTGGACCACATAAATTTGAATGAATGAGTTCAAGTTTTCTATGTTCTCTAGAATGTGAATCATGAAAATACTGTTTGCTATGATTTCCTAGAATGCAAGCATCACATTGCTTAAGTTTCCTAGGAATTGTAGGCAAGCCAGTAACACCACTTTTCTTCAACAACGAAGGTTGTCATAGTTCAAGTGTCCAAATTTAGCATGCCATAATAGACTTGATGGAAATGTACCTTCATTATAATGAGAACTGTATGCGATATTTTGTGCACGAGCAGAGGTACCTTGCTGCTTCAAACGTCTTTCTTCTTCTATATCCATCATGACAAGTTAGTGATCTAATGCTTTTCTCACCTCAACCATGCCATCAAACATATGAATGGAGTGTCTGTGCTAGCAGATGTGGACCAAGGAAAACAATTTTCTCCTTATCTATGGGAGATATAAAACATCATGCAGAAGAAAGTCTGGAAGACCAGGAAATTTGAGCCTGATTGTGCCAAGCCCTGATGGCTTGAGTTTTGATTTGTCTGCTAAGTATACTACTCCATCAACATTGTTAGTAAATTCTTCAAAAAAATATCTTCTAAAATTCATGTGACAAGTTTCTCCATAATCAAGCAACCAATCATTTTTCCAATAAGCAAGTGAAGCATTAAACAAGTCTTCATTTACTCCAATATTACAATGTGCCACAACATAGTGAGTGGATTCAAGTGCTTTACCTTTCTCTTTGTCATTGGTTTTACCTTTGGCTTGATTTATTTCTTGCTCAATTTTTTCCCAAGGCAACTTGCATGTGGATGCATCATGTCATCCATCTCATTGTAAAGTATGTAATGGAGATCAAACTTTTCTCCTTGAGAGTGTCTTCCTCTCCTTCCTATGAAATTTCTTCTTCCTCTTCCTCTTTAACCACCTTTTCCTCTGGAAGAATCTTGAGCATGATTCTTCTCTCTATGTGAAAGACACAAATTCTTCAGAAGATTGAGGAGCTGTCTTCTTCCCAAAATCTTTCTCTCTCTCAACAAATTTATTCACAAGGGAGTCAAAGGTAATCTCTTTGAGGATTCCATTTGCTTGCAATGACTCAAGATAATTTGAATAAGTGGGATAAAGTTCCTTGAAAAAAGCTATCAGAGGAATGTCTAGTTCAACATTAGTGACTTTGATGTCATGCATAATAGATTTTACTTCTGATGCTAGATCAATAGGATCATCATTTTCTAATTCAAGACTGAACAATTTAATCATCTATTGGACAACTTCAAGCACAGAGTGTGAGCCTTAGAGTTCCTTCAATTTTTGTAAGGCTTCAAAAGCATTTGAAAATGCTGAAATATTGCAACTCACTTCTTTATTTACGGATGCTGCAATCAAGGCATAGGCCTTGATATTCTTGTTTTCCCAAATGGTGAACTCCTTGTTTGAGGTAGGCTTTGTAGGTTAATTATCTCCTTCTCCTACACAAACTCCTTTCCACAACACATTGAAAATGAGAGTGTGTTTGATCTTCCGAGACCACTCAGGATAGTTCTCCTTTCTGGTGAGAACCACACCCACAATATATATCAATGAATACATTTTATAATCTATGTACTATAAAAAAATACTTCTTCTGCCAATAGACTATAAGAAATTTCACCTCTGCTGATAATATACTATGAAAATTTTCACTTCTATTCTGGTGTATTTTTATTTTTATTTTTGAACAAAGGTATTATGTGGCGGAGGGTTATATGGGTAAGGGAATATATGGGGAGGTATTAATGGGGGGAGGGTTATATGGGGAAGGGAATTCAACGCAGTGAGCGGATAACATATAATAGTGAGGAGCATTCAGCATAACGCTTTGGAGCAGAGGTATCCGAGGGAGGGCCGACAATGCATGAGCAACATATGTATATGGAGGAGGGGCCAGTTACCACAATTATCAAAAAAACGCATCGTGTTAATAGTTTGGACAAGAGGAGAGCATAGAGACAATGTGCTATAGAGAAATAGCCAAAGTAATAAAAAAAACCGCTGTGGGTATGATATGGATATGGAATATCTATTATGCAATGGAATGGAGTCAAATAACATAACAACGGAGCATAGATATGTGTGACTGTGGTACCGATGTGTGGGATGTGAGGCTAGGAGTGGTATTAAACGGAACACCAAACAAAAATTTCATATGAGGTATGGAGCATTCACTGTAATGAAATCATTCAACATTCAACATATTCAACATTCAGTGTAACACATCGTTTATTTTCCATACCAAAAAAAAAGTCGACATACAACATATCACCTCAACAATAAATATGCCGCACGAATAGCCCAGTATTTGAACGCAGAGATCATGTTCAACAATAGTGCCGGCAGCCACGGTTTCATGGTCATAAACCCATAAATGAATGCACATCAGAGCACTCACAAAAGTTTCAACGATGTTCACGATTTGCAAAGTTTCGCACCATAAAAACATTCCAGCACCATTACACACTCTCTAAGCATAGCATAGCATTCATGATTTTGAAATGACTAGAAGAACTAAATTTTGCATAGAATATGACAAAGAACAGAGGGAAAAAGTATGGCAAAGAAATCTGACAGGAGTTATAGTACAAAAAACTAATTTGGGACTTGCACTCTGATATCATGTCAGGCTAGAAGGTAACACCTCAAAATGAATTGTGTTTATTCATTAAGATTACTCATGGCTATATACATGAGGGAGTGATTCTTGGGATTCACCTCCGGATGACTCTTCATTTTCCATTATTTACTATTTACATTATTTACAAGTGTTCACCCAATCCCAATTATTAGGTGTCAACAACATTGAAGGACAAACTTTGAAAAATCAAAATGGAGAATGGTGAGACAATTCCAAAATACTTGACCAAGTTCACTCAATGTTGTGATGAACTTGGAAGTGTTGAAATCACGATTGACGAGGATGATATGGTGATTCTTGCTCTTTTAGGACTCCCAAAGAGTCGACATATTTATCAGGACTTTGTTAATGGTTGGGAGAAGCTGCCAAATTGGGAACGTCTGTGGTTGGATTTGATGCAGGAGGAGATCAGGAGGAACACCAGGGATGGCTCTTCATCAAATATTAATGATAAAGATAATTGTGCCTTAGCAATTAAGGTGAAGAAGGGGAAAGGGAAAGATTCCCATTCCAAATCAAATTCTTATCATAGATGTAAGAATAAATACATGACGAAAGTTAAGTGCTTTCATTGTCATGAGCTGGACCATTTTTCTACAAAATTTCCACTTAAGAAGTCCAAGAAGAAGTCCTTAGGAGGAGCGGTGGGTGAGGCTATGGCATCTCAATTCGAATTGGACTTTTCCCTCATTGCATACATGGTGTCATCAATGATGGGAACTATATGGTACTCAGACAGTGGAGATTCATTCGACATGACTGGCGACAAAGAGTTACTCATTGACCTCAAGGAGACATATCTCTAGATGCATGTTGAGATGGGTGATGATAGAAAGTATAGTGTTACTAGATTGGGCACGATTAATTTTTAGAGGGAGCATGGGGCTCCACTCACCTTGAATAATGTTATGTATGTGCCTAGGCTGAAGAAGAGGTTGGTATCCATTTCCATGCTTGAGGATAGAGGCTATGATGTGATCTTCTCTAAAGGAAAGGCGTTCCTTCAACACATAGCCACTAGTCAAGTAAAGAAGATAGGGATTTGGGTGAAGAATCTCTATAAGCTGGAGGTAGAGGAGTGTGATTCTTTGAGCACAAAAGTAGAAAGGGTGCATAGCCAATATGTTGGTGAGTTGTGGCACACATGATTGGGCCACTTGCATCACAAGGCTTTGAAGATATTGCAACAGATCTCTACCAGTCTTCCCAAAGCTACGCTTGAGTAAGTTGATACATGCAATGGTTGTACTTTGGGAAAATACACCAAATATTCCTTTCACGAAAGAGATAGTTGAGAAGAGGCTATTCTAGAGCGAGTTCATTCATATGTGTGTAGACCATTCTCGACAACATCTGCGACTAAACATAGTATTATGTTATATTTGTTTATGGTTTTTATCGAAAATGATGGATATTTTTCATGTAGAAAAAGGATCAAACCATCATACTTTTTTGTGATTTTAAAGAACTGGTGGAGAAAGAGTCATCCAAGAAGATTAAAGTTTCATGGAGTGATAATGGTGGTGAGTATGTCTCAAATGAGTTTAATAACTTCTATGTAGCGGAAGGGATTAAACGGGAGTTGATGACACCCCATAACCCTTAGGAGAATGGGGTGGATGAGAGGAAGAATAGAAGAATAGTAGGGGAAGTGAGGGATATGTTGCATGATTAGGGCCTACCACTACACTTGTGGGTTGAGGCATGAAACACATTGGTTTATGTTTAGAACCGTAGCCCACATCAGATACTTGATATGAAGACACCAGAGGAGGCTTAGTCCAGTAAGAGGCTAGATGTAGGTCACTTCAAGATTTTTGGGTCATTGATATATTTCCATGTGACAAAAGATGCATGAAAGAAGCTTGAGCCTACAATAGATTTGGGTATATTTTTGGGGTACACTGATACACCTCACAACTATTGCGTGTACTTGCTGACCAATAAGATGAAAGTGTTTCGTAGGGATGTCAAATTTGATGAGGAGAAGGCCATGCAAATTTCCCTTGAGAGGGAGCTTGAGCTACATGTGGATGAGGAGTTTTTAGCTTGTAAGGTTGAGGAGCCTCAGATTGATGTGGAGCAGCCACATGCATAGGATCCGGGAGTAGAGACATCCACTTAGGTGGAGTCTTCCAGAGAGGGAAGAAAGTGAACCAGAGAGGCTGATAGATTGTTGGATGATGCATGGGAGAATGTGGAAGCACCCACTTCTCAGCGCAGGAAGAGGAGGTAACATGAGAGGTACATTGGATACATAGCTCTTATGGTCGAATGTGTTTTGATAGATCCATATTCATTTAAGGAAGCCGTGCAACAGCAGGTTTGGGTTGATGCCATGGTGGAGTACAACTCCATATTTCGTAACAGTGTTTGAGATGTGGTCTTGAGACTAGAGGAAAGGTCAGTGGTGAGCTCCCATTGGCTTTACAAGGTAAAGTAGGCTACAGATGGTAGTGTGGAGAAGCATAAGGCTAGATTTGTGGCACAACATTTCACAAGTAGAGGGGTTTGACTATGATAAGACCTTTTCTCCTATTGCACGGTACTCATCGGTCATATCTATATTGGTACTATTAGTGCAGATGGGTTGGAAGATACATTAACTGGATGTAAAGACAACCTTCCTTAATTTCATGATTGAGGAAGAGGTGTACATAGAGTAGCCTAAAGGTTTTAATCCCCTTGACCATGAGTCGCATGTGTGTTGGCTCAAGATAGCATTTTATGCGATGAAGCAAGCACCCCGTGCTTGGTACACCAGGATAAATAGCTACTTCACCGGGTTGGGCTTCACGAAGAGTGAAGCGGATGTGAACCTATACCACATAGTGGTGGAAGGTAAACTATTGATCATTGTACTTTATGTTGATAATCTCATATTGATAGGTGATGATTAGCTGATCAAGTCTTGCAAGGAGGATCTTGCAAGAGAGTTTGAGATGAAGGACATGGGGCTCATGCATTAATTTCTTGTCATGGAGGTATGGCAGGGAGATGGGGAGTTGTTTGTGTCTCAGGGAAAGTATGCTAACGAGATACTCAGGATATTTCACATGGAGAGTAACAAAACCATGGAGACTCCTCTAGCAAGTAACTAAAAGAAGGAGGATGCTACTTCTAGAGAAGTAGTGGAAGGTACTATTTACAGGAAGCTTGAAGGATCACTCATGTACTTGGTGAACACACAACCAGATATGTGCTATGAATTTAACTAGCTTAGTCAAGCGATGGTTAGGCCTACCAAGCAATATTGGAAGGTGACAAAGCATGTGTTGAGATACCTTAGGGGCACTTCTCAATATGGATTATGGTATAGATGGGTGGAGGGAGTGAAGATTCAGGGCTTCATCAATGCAAATTGGGTAGGGAGTCCATCCAACAGGAAAAGCACATAAGGAGGTATATTCAGTATTGGGTTAGTGACAATTTCTTGGTACAACAGGAAATAGAGATCAATTGCACTCAGTTCGACAGAGGCAGAATACATGGTTGTGAGTCAGGAAGCATGTGAAGCCATCTGGATGAGGAATATCCTAGTTGGTTTGTTTGGTCAGCATTTGGATCCAACCATGATTTACTGTGATAATCGGAGTTGTATCAAATGCTCTAAAAATCTAGTTTTTCATGATCATTCCAAGCATATTGATATCCGATATCATCATCTCAAAGATTGTGTATTGAGGCAGATTATGTTTTTAGAGTACATTCCCACGAAGGTGAAAGATGATGACATTTTGACAAAGGAATTGTTAAGATGTAAATTTGAGTCTCACAGAGATAGGATCGGGGTAGTTGATAATCCCTTTCTTGTTTAGAGGGAGTGTTGCGAAATGGCAACAAGAAATTCCAGTTTAATTTGTCCTTGAATTAAATTGAGAATTAAAAGCAAATTCTATTCTCACAACAATTTGTAAATAGTTAATTAAGTTTAATAACTTAATTAGCTTAGGAATTTATAGTTGGAAGTATTTTGGAAGTCATGTATATGTTATCCCTAAGTTTTAGGGGTCTAAGATGAGTTTATTTATGAGTTTTTATTAGATAAGTAAGTTTACTAAGTTATGTTCAGTTAAATTAGTTCTAATTGTTTATGGAACTAATAGAAAGTTAACAGTCAGTTGGTGCACTAGTGCATCCACAAGTGTCACTTTAGTTAACTAAAGATTCCCTCATAAAAAACTCATGTATGTCGATTCTGAGAGAGACCTAGTTGATACTAGAGTGTAGGGACAATGTACTCTTAGTTGTATTATTTACTGGAGTGTAAATATCATGCATGCATCAGAGATTAATCCTATGTTTGGATTGTGCAATTTTGGAAGCATGAATTCCCTTTAAATACAGGTTATTCATCCTAGGAATTAAGTAAGAGATTAGGGGTTTAGAGAGCTACAAAATTGGCTAAGTGTTGGCTAAGAGCTACCTTGTGAGTTGAGAGAGTTGAGCATACTTGTGTGGAATTTTTCTAGTGAGAAAAAGCTTTCTATCTTCACTCATATTTCTAATATATGCAATATAGATAACGGGGTTTGAGAAGTGGCTTTCCCTAGATATATCTTGTGCTATGTTCCATTTATTTATCTTCTTCTAGTTCATATTGTTTTCATCGATCTATTGGATTCCGCTGGTTGAATGTAGAAGTAGATTCTTATCCTGTACTTTAGTACATTGCATGAGATTGTGAATCTACAAGATTTTCTATAAATACTCCTTGAAGGACCAAGGCCTTGTACAAAAGAAACTAACCAAAACAGAGAAGTTGGAATTCAACCAGTGTGTCACCAAGTGTTGTAGCGGCTACAACACTCTCCAAAATTTTGGCATGCACTCAAATTTCGGAGCCTTCCTTGGTCTTTCCTTCGATAATTTCAAATACTTAAGCTTGTTTAATGAGCTTTCCTAGGGTCCTTTAACCCCTTTTTCTTGTTGGATCAGTTGTCATATTTTGGCATGTTGTTAGACCTTTTCTGGTGGTTTTGAAAGTTGGTTTGTGTAGACGAGTTGTCTTAGCTATTTAAACACCTACTGCACTCATAAACAAAGTTTTTAGCACTATCACACAAGTGTCATCACGGTCATCCTTAAGTGTATCTCAAGTGTTGCACTTGTCACTTCTTGTTATGAGATAAACACACCAAGGGTTATGCTTTGTCTTATTGTTCTGGTGGTCTATGTTATGTGCCGTTGAAGTATGCTAAGTGTGTGATCACAAGTTCAAGTTCTTCATGAAGTTCATCGTCCTCTTGCATGCACTTAGCCATTTTTACAAAAATATTCCCAACTGGGAAACACAACTTCACCGAACCTCGATTGAACTATGCATTGTGTAGTCTCAAACCCCGGTGATGTGAACTTGTTTCCTGGAACTACGCAGTCACTATCCCCTAGGGAAGTTGCACTGCGCAATTCCAGAGCTCAATGACCTTCCTTCATCCCCAAAATTGTGCAATGTTTCCTCCTAGTATGACTTGAATTGCACACTTCGCATTTTTAGTCCTCAATATTCTCCCCTTGCCTACTGGAACCCTTTAATGCACAGAGAAACAAGCCTCTCTTGGCCTCCAAAAATACGCAGAAGTGTACCCCCAGTGTCCTCCCTCACCTCAAGAAATGCATAGATATGTCCTCCAGGTCTCTCTGTTGCCCAGTCCCCCTTGGCCCTGAAAAATTCATAGATCTGCCTCCTAGGGTCTCATCCCACATCAACAATTGACTTCTTGAACTATGCAATCCTGACTCCTAGTGGCCACTGCGAAATTTTTCTCCTCAGTGAGGATTGTGCTAAAAATTTCCTCAATCAAGCCTGAGTTGCACTCTGCACAGTATCAGTCACCATCCTCTCTCCCTATTACCTCAAACTGCGTAATGTAGAGTTACTAGGTCCTCTCTCCTAGCCTATCCCCTATCCTAGGCTCAGTTCATGGATAATAATGTATCATATTTGACTAGGGGGTTTATTTATTAATCTCATCCCATCATGATTGAATTATAGGAACAGGTACAATGTCAAATCATGGCAAGATGATGAAGAAGGAGAAGAAGGAGGAAGCATGCCTGAAGACTCACTTGTAGCTAGATGAACAAATGAACCTATCAAGAGAAAGAAAAAGGAACACATGTATGCAACCAACTGCCAAGACCAAATATCATTGAAGACCATACATCATCAAGTTATGTAGAGGAGGAGAGAAATCATATCCAAGAACACATCTATCACTTACCAACAATAGTGGCTTGACATTGCACAACATCAAGCCAGTCCATGTCAGTAGTGTCATGTCAAGTCATGTCATGAGTTGTCATATGCCACATCACTATTGTGGGCCATGTATATTTTAAATCAAATGTATTTTAAAGGGAAGTCCAATGGACACACATGAATATGAAGAGTAATGTCAGTTGAAAATTCATAAGAAGTTGTATAGTCATGAGGGTAGTCAAAGAGTCATAAGGGGTAAGCATCACCCCTTGTTTATATATACCCCCTCATTATATGAGTAGAGGACTTTTCACCTTGGCTCCTCCTACAAAGCATTAGAGAGTTAAGTTAGTTCTTTAAGGAGCAAGGAGTGGCTCCAATGTCCCACTACTTGGGTGTGGATCCTGATTATATACTTTATTCAGGGGTCTTTGTTTTAGCTAGATGTATACCCCAGGAAGATTGTACACCTCTCCACATGGGGTGGGGGGAGAGGGTGGGGAAATTGTCCCCCTTGCAGGGGTCCGGGCTCTTTATTTATGTGCTCATTTCCAGAAAGTTGGAATGGTTTAGTTATGGCCATTAGTAACTCTGTCTTTGGATCTAGTACTTTAAATTTTGATGATGTTTTCGGTGCAATCCTTGGTGAGGAAATGTGATGGAAAAGCTCCAGTGAAACTTCATGAGACTAGGGGAAGAAAAATGGAAAGAGGAAAGAACCCAATATATCGCAGTAAGTCAAGGAAAGGTAGATCCAAGTCCAAATTGGGGATAGTGTGCTGGAAATGTGGGAAGAAAGGATACCTAAAGAAAGACTGTAAGTCTCAGAAGGGAAAATAAGGATATGCTCAACAAGAAAACAATCATGAAGTGGATGTGACAGGTGATGCGTTGCAATATGCTTTGATTCTTTCTTTAGAAAAATATTATTAATGCCTCGGTGGTAGATTCAGGGGCCTCATTCCATGCCACACCTGATAGGAAAAATTTTCATGATTATGTTCAAGGAGATTTTGGACAGGTTCATTTGGGTGATGATAAACCCTGTAAAATCATTGGAATGTGTAAAGTTTTCATAAAACATCAGAATGGAAACTAATGGATATTTAAGGAGATAAGGCATGTTCCAAATCTGAAGAAAAATCTAATTTCAACAGGGTAGTTGGGAAGGGAAGGTTGTGTAACTACTTTTACAGATAAAACATGGAAGGTCACTAAAGGAGCCTTGGTAATAGAAAAATGAGAAAAGGTTAGCATATTGTATTTATGCAATGGTATTTATAATTATGTTAATGCTTTAACCTCTACAGGATCAGATACAACAATGTGGCATCATAGGCTCGGGCACATGAGTGAGAAGGGATGAAGATTCTTCACTCAAGAAATTTGTTTCCAGGTTTGAAGCATGTTGATTTGGAATTCTGTGAGAATTGTGTTTATGGAAAACAGAAGAGAGTCAGATTCCTTAGAGTTGGGAAAGAAAAGAAGAGGTAAAAATTAGAGCTTGTGCATACAGATGTATGGGGACCTGCTCAGGTATCATCTCTCAGTGGATCTCACTATTATGTTACTTTTATTGATGATGCAACCAAAAAACCTGGATTTATTGTATTCGAAATAAATCTGATGTATTTGATACTTTCAAGAAATGGAAAACTTTGGTTGAGAATGCGACAGGAAAAAGATTGAAGTGTCTCATATTAGACAATGGAGGTGAATATTGCAGCAACAAGTTTGATAAGTACTGTTCAGAACATGCAATTTGCAGAGAGAAGACAGTTCTAGGAACACCACAAGAAAATGGTGTGTCCAAAAGGATGAATAGGACAATCATGGAGTGTGCAAGGTGCATGGGATTGCATGCAAGATTACCTTTACAATTTTGGGTAGATGTTGTAGATACTATTGTTTGTATAATAAATAGAGGGCCTTCAAGTTCCTTGGATGGTGGTTTCTAGAGGAGGCATGGATAGGTAAAAAGGTAAAATACTCATTTTTAAAGACTTTTAGTTGTGAAGCATTTATCCAAATTAATAAAGAAAATAGAATAAAGCTTGAGGAAAAATCAAAGAAATGTACCTTTATTGGATATGGTGTTAATGATTTTTGTTATCACTTATATGATTATGAAAATCACAAAATCATTAGGAGCAGAGATGTCATATTCAATGAAAAGGTTTTGTATAAGGATCAAATGTAGGAAAAAGAAAACAGAGAATACATAGTGCTTGATGAGATCATAGAAAAAGTAAAAGTGCCTGAAAATCATAATGATCAACAACCAAAACAACAATAGCAACAAGAACCTCAAACACCTGATACTAGTGTTAGAAGATCTACTAGGATAAGTAGACCCCCTAAACGACACTCTCCTTCATTATATTATGTATTGTTGACTGATTCTAGTAAACCATAATATTATGAAGAAGTAGTATAGGTAGAAACCAGGAAGAAGTGGGAGCTAGCCATGAAAGAAGAGATGGACTCCTTGCTACATAACCAGACTCGGGACTTAGTCATGTTGCCTGTAGGTAAAAAAACATTGTAGAATAAATGGGTTTACAGGTTGAAGGAAGAATATGGAGGTCAGAAAAGGTATAAAGCTAGACTTGTGGTGAAGGGGTTTGCACAGAAAAAAGGTATAGACTTTGATGAGATATTTTCTGCTGTTGTTAAAATGACTTTAATTAGAACTATTTTAAGTCTAGTAGCAGCAGAATATTTGCATCTTGAGTAGTTAGATGTAAATACGACCTTTCACCATGAGGATTTAGAGGAAGAGATATATATGCAACAGCCACAAGGATATGAGATCAAAGGGAAGGAGAAACTAGTGTGCATGTTGAAGAAGAGCTTGTACGGCTTAAAACGGGCTCCAAGGTAGTGGTATCTAAAATTTGAAAGGTTTATGTTTGAACAAGCTTATACTAGATGTCACTCTGATCATTGTGTTTATTTCAAAAGGAAAAATTATGGCTTCTATATTAAATTATTATTGTATGTAGATGACATCATTGTTGCAGGGTCGAACGTGTAGAAAATAAATGTGCTCAAAGGAAAATTGGAAAATTCATTTGAAATGAAGGATTTGGGTGCTCCAAAACAAATCCTTGGTATGAGAATAACTAGAGACAAGAAAAATCTCAAATTAGCATTGACTCAAAGTGAGTACATACAAAAAGTGTTGGAAAGTTTTAATATGCAAAACACAAAACCAGTTACTACACCTTTGGCTAGCCATTTCAAACTAAGTAAGGAGAAGTGTCCCAAGACTCAGGAAGAGATGGATTATATGTCTACAGTTCCATATGCATTAGTAGTTGGAAGCTTAATGTATGCAATGGTCTGCACAAGGCCTAATATTTCACATGCAGTGGGAGTTGTAAGTAGGTACATGAACAATACAAGAAAAGAACATTGGATGATAGTGAATTGGATTCTCAGGTATTCGAGAGCTACCACATATAAAGCATTATGCTTTGATGGTTCAAACATTGGTCTACAGGGATATGTTGATGCAAATATGGTAGGTGACCGAGATAAAAGGAGAAGGACCATAGGTTATGCTTTTATTGTAGGCGGAACAACTATCAATTGGGTTTCAAAATTGCAAAGTGTGGTTGCACTGTCAACGACAGAAGGAGAGTATGTTGCTACTATAGAGGCTAGTAAAGAAATGATTTGGTTACAAAGGTTTCTGGATGAATTAGGTAAGAAGTAGGAGTTGAGTAGGTTATACAGTGACAACCAGAGTGCCATTCATCTTGCAAAGAAATATGAATTTCATTCCAAGACTAAAAATATACATCTCAAGTACCATTTCATACGGTCAGTGTTGGAAGATGGACAATTGAAGCTGAAAAAGATACAAACTAGCTAGAATCCTACAGATATGTTAACAAAAGTTGTAACCAGGGAGAAACTAAGATTCTTCTCGATTTCAATTAGTCTTCAAGTATGATGACGAAGATGAGAAACAACCAAGTCCAAACTAGAGTCATTTTCCAACAAATGAAGTAGTGGTGGAGTTGCTATCATAAGTCTCCAAGTTGGAGATTGTTGGGTGTGGCACCTGATTATCTTCTTTATTTAGAGGTCTTTGTTTTAGTTGAATGTATACCCCAGGAAGATTGTACGGCCCTCCATGTGGGGGGGGACTTCCCCCCCTGTAGTGGTCAGGGGGCAGCACCTCCGAATCTAAAAATAGATGTAAAATTTCCTTGTAAAATATTATAATTTCGTAGTCAATCTGGACCGTGCATTAGGCAGATGATCTGAAGGTATAAGTTATGTTTAATTTAGGGTTTTTTCCATAGAAGGAAACCCCTCAATATATATGAGGGAATTGTATTGTGGATGTGTATATGTGTGTTTTCTGAGTGAGAAAGAGAGAGGAGATTGTGTGAGAGTGAAGAGGAATTACAACGAATCTGTTGTAGGTTGTATCTCTTCATTTTGTTGGATAATATAAAAGGAAGGACTCGTTGTTTCTCCACGGATGTAGACCAAATTGGGTGAAACACATATATCTGTGTCTCTCTTGCTTTATGCGTTTTCTGTGTTTATATTTCCGCAATATTTTATGTGTTCCATTGCTCTGTAATATATAATTTTCTAACATTACTGGGGCTAGTGATGTACAATGTAGATATGTGTCTTGGAACTTTTTCTTAATTACATAATCCTTTTTAGGAAAGCATGTTTCCATGCATGACTTATGGATGTTTGTAAAGCTATTATGTGAATTTTTGTATTTCATGTTTGCTTTCACATGTACTAAGATAGTTGAACTATTTCAGTTGTTTTAGTCCTTATATTGTTGGGAATGTGTTGTAATGGTTGTCACTACTGTCTCATCCTTGAAGAATATTCCATGGGATACTAGACAGACCTTTCCTTTCTCGTCGGTTATAACAACCGCCACATCCACGGTGGACTACTCCGCTGGATGGTAGATGAATCTTCCCTTTTTCATTGGTTGTAACCACTGTCACATCTGCTGGATGTTGGATAGGTCTTTTTGGTTCATGTGTGTATTTTCCTGAGCGATACTATTACCTCTCACTTAGAGGCTCACTTTTATCTCCCCTTTTGCAATAAGATAACCTAGACAAATTTGCCTTGCACACTCACCAGGCACACTCACCTTCTTTTTCGAAGATACTATTGCGTCACTTTCTTGTGCTAAGAGCTAGAGCCAAGGCAAATTTTTAAGTTTTTGGAAATTGGGCCATTATACCTGATGGGACTCCCACACCAAAAAGTGTCATATCGAGGAGATCCCCTGAATGTTGGTTGATCTAGCATCGTCAACATCTCCAGAAGTCTTAATGACTTGGAAGCTCTAATGCGCCAACATGAGGCTCCCAAGGTAGAAAAAATTTCATGGTCACCTGACCATGAGTTCTTGTTGTTGACGTCCTCCTAGATCCCATATATAATTTTGACGTTGATCATTATCTTTGTCATGTTGTTGTATTGTTCTTGTTGCAACATCTTGAATTCCACTATAATTATGCTTTTTCCTTCCTTGCTACAAACTAGTTGCTTTCACCATGTTGCTACTCACTATTTCAAGTGAAAATTTTCCATCCATGAAAATGGAAAACCTATACATCCATCCAAACATAATTTCAACCTCATTCCAGGCTTGTAAATTTTCTCTCTATACTATCTATCACACTTCAATTTGCTTATTTTCTTTATCTCGCTAGACAAATTTTCATTCATTATGCTAGATATGGTTACAACAAAGGAAATCCCTATACCTAAATACAAACAATAAGGATCAAATCTATGAGTTGTGAATCAAACATTCACAGGCTACATGCTTTCATATATCCAAGTTGTCAAGAGATAGAGTATTACTCTGTGGTATTCTCAATCTAATGGAACCAAATCTATCTTAATACCAATTTCATGAATCCACTCCATACACATCTATACGTTTACATTCATTAATAACATTTCTTGAAGCATTCACCACACATGCTCAATATAAAAATATAATTCATGAGCACCCATTATATTTCTTTCCATTAAACACATTGAATAATTATTCTTCATAATATAACACCACTCTCCACCATTTAACACATGCAGTAAATTTAATTTCACTAAATATTCAATAAGATTTAACTGCCCAATTCACACACATAGGGACTTAAGTCTACCAATTCCACATTTTAAGAATTATTCAATGATCGTGCACATAGACACTTCATACAAAGATGAAACTTCATTTCAGTAATAAAACCTATACATACAAAAGTAATAAAAAACATTGTTTCTCTCTATGAACCTGATTGCACATTCATTTGGCCATTAGTTCTCATTGCCCATTGGCTTACAATAAGTAGAATTAAGAAATGCAATAGTTTTTATAAATCCTAAAAGAACTCCATAAATCACCCATAAATAACTTCATAAATAAGATTTTCCTAAATCTTAAAATAACTCCATAAATCATATTTTTTTGAATTCTAAACTCAATCAATTTATCCCTATAATAAATCATTCTTTTCAAGGAATATTCTCACGCTAAAACATTATCTATTATGTCTTATATCTATCCATATTTTTTAGAAATAAAGAAATTAAAATTATGTATAATAAGGAAATAAAATTCCTTTTCGATGTTGAAACTCGGTTTGAAGATTTGTTTCCAAAAAGCTTGATGACTTGGAAGCTCTAATGCTCCTACATCAAAAACATTAATACTATAATTAGACTTGGACCTTACAAATTGATTGAAAATACCATACATCATATAGATTTGATGTATATCTAAATAAGGCGTAAGTCGATAGATTAAATGTAGATGAAACAAGAAAAAATTGTGCACGATGTGTTTATGGAATGTGATCAATACTACTTGGATCTGGGTTCCAACGATTGAACAAAACCAGTATTGCTTCACTGCACACAACTACTATAGCGTAGAGTTATCACATAGCTTGAATTCACACATCAAGTTTTATGCAATAGATCTATTTATAAAAATAAAGCGATTTCAGAAATGAATAAAAAATACTCACAACCTATGACAAACAAACCATACTATGTATTGAAAACATGCTAGCGAATGAGGCAGCACATGGGGTTGGAAGGTCCTTTCCAACCAACACCGTTTCCTAAAAACAAGCGTAGCTCCGATTAAATTCTAACACAAAACATAGATACAAGTATCAAGAACAATATTTTATTATGAAAATCCATAGACTACTTGATAAATGATATAGGAGGGACCCTTGTGGCCACACTGCAGTGTTACAAAACAATAGTCTATCTCTATTCTCACTATTCACTAACATCACCCAAAGTTGAAGCTTTATCTTTATATAAAAAATTCAAGATACATTGACATCTCCCATAGTTTGAGGTCCTATTCTAAGTATAGAGAAAAATTTCTAATAATATTAGCACTGATATGGAATGGAGGTATAATAAAGTGCCAAACTAGGGTTGAGCAGTCATTTCGTTGATGAATAGATCTAAACAAGAGATCTCCAATCTCAACCGCATCTCATTAGGATTAAATTGCCAAAGCAGAAAGAAAACTATGCAATCAATATAAACTAAATGTCTAATCTAGTAGGTGGGAGAATATTTGAAAACAGTGTTGAAAATAATACTGAGAGGGGGGGGTGAATCAGTATTATAAAGCAATTTAATAAATCTTCCTTATTTGATCTTTGAATTATTTTTGCATGTCAGTACCATAAAATAATGAGCATGAAAAACAGATAATCACACTAAAGAACACAAGATGTAAGGTGGAAACCCAATGTGGGTGAAAACCACCTGCTGCAATATGTCTCTATCTTCTTTCAATTTAGAAACTTCTTTTACAATGATTTTGTACTGGTGCAGTCCTTTACCAGTACGCAGGCTGCAACCTGCAGAGAGATACAACTCTCTCTCTTTCTCGTTTTCCAGTCTACTCCTGGAAGGGAGCTACAACCCCCTACTTCTTTTCATAAAGCATCAGATGATCAACAAGTACATAACAGATATAGACTACTACAGATATCAGATCAGCAATAACAGAAACAGCCCAGAACACCTTATCAACAGAGAAATTCAGTCAACAGAACATCTTAAAACAAAGACGCAGTTTTTCTTTCTGTGGCCTGCGACCAGACGCCGTTAACTTTCTGCTACTCTGCGTTCACACGCAGATATCCTTCTGCTCCGCTGCGTGCCCACGCACTGTTCCTGTGACTGGTCTGCGTTCTGTTGCTTCAGGGACGCACCCAAAGATACTATCGCGCCGCGTCTTTCGCTACAGAGACGCACCTGAAAACATTATCGCGCCGCGCCCTTCTGCTTCAGAGACGCACCTGAACCTTGATCGCCCTGCGTCCCCACGCAGGTCTCTTTCTACTGTACTGCGTCTCGGCGCACTTACCCTTTACAGTATCAGCGTCCCAGCGCACTTGCCCTTTACAGTATCGGCGTCCCGGCGCACTTTCCCTTCGCTGAACCTGCGACCCTTCAGATGTAAAAGATATGAAGACTTCAGAACAGACCCAAACAGTCAGATCTACAGATCTGATCATGCGCCATAGAGATTACAGTCCATTAGAAGATTCGCCCTCTTAGATCTGGACTAGATCTCACCAAATAAGATATTCAACCCAAGACACTTGCTCAATCCAAGTGAACTCCTTTGCTTTATATAGGCAAGCTCCTCCCCAAAACATGGAACAATACCACGAGCCGACACCATAGAAACACAAAACCGTCGGCTAGATACCACACAAGAAACCCCCACGTGCTTTTCTCTGCCTTGAAAAGTGTGCACTGGGTAGACGCACCCCCTGAACGGCTGGCCGGCGTCCCTGGACGCGGGTTCTGCATGGTATACCTGCGGGGACGCACTTTCTGCACCGATTTCCTGCGTCCTTCTTAATTTCCAACAAACTGAGAGCCTTACCACTGGAGTTGCCATCAAGTACAACATCTGTAACATACAGTCATACCAGAAAACATAATGCCAACAATCTCCCCCTTTGGACTTGATGGCAACCTTACAAACTTCAGCTTCATTCTCCCCCTTTGACATCAAGGGCAAAGGGTATGCTCCCCCTAAGCTCATGCTCCCCCTGAATATGAACCAAATCTGCAGCAACGCACCACCATGAAAGAGATAGAGACATATTGCAGCTATTTCCAAGATCTCCTTCTCCATAATGCCAACAATGCATTATGTGCTCCCCCTGAGCCTGTACCACCAATAAGAAGAAGTTCAACAAGATGATGCATCAACAACCCCCAGCTTTTGCCTGAGGTATTCAAACGTGTCCCTGGGCAATGGTTTGGTAAGAATATCAGCAACTTGTTCCTTGGAAGGAACATACTCCAACTTGACTTTCTGTTCAAGCACTTGTTCCCGGAGAAAATGGTACTTGATTGGTATGTGCTTGGTTTTTGAATGCATAACCGGATTCTTTGAGATGCTGATTGCACTTGTGTTATCACATAAGATGGGGATAGGTGGTGTACAAGTGATTTGAAAATCCTGCAAAGTCTGCATCATCCAAAGGAGTTGAGTGCAACAAGATGCAGCAGCAACATATTCTGCTTCAGCTGTAGACAAGGCAATCGAACTCTGTTTCTTGCTGAACCAAGATACCAGTCTGGAACCCATAAAGAACGCACCACCACTTGTGCTTTTCCTGTCATCCACGCTTCCGGCCCAATCTGCATCTGTATAAGCATGAAGAGTAAGATCTGTATCTCTAGGATACCATAAGCCATAATTTTGAGTCCCTTGAAGATATTTGAAAATTCTCTTTACTGCCTGAAGATGAGTCTCCTTCGGATTTGCCTGAAATCTTCCAACTATTCCAACTGCATGCATGATGTCCGGTCGGGTACCTGTCAAATATAGTAAACTTCCAATCATAGATCTGTAGGTTGGTTGATGTACAGCTGCAGATTCATCATTTGCACTGAGACTACATCCTGTGACCATGGGTGTACATACTGGTTTTGCATCTTCCATGCCATATTTCTTCAAAATCTGCTTGAGATACTTGGTTTGAGATAAAAAGATTCCTCCTTCCTTTTGTTGGATTTGCAAACCAAGGAAATATGTCAGTTCTCCTAGCAAGGACATTTCAAATTCTTTCTGCATGATCGAGGCAAAGCTTTGACTCATAGCTTCTTCATTGCTGCCAAAAATAATGTCATCTACATACACAACAAGTATTAGTAATTTGTCATTTTCAATTTTTATATACAGATTGCTATCTGCTGAACCTTTTGAGAAGCCTTGTTGATGAAGATATTTGTCCAACCGGTAGTACCAAGCCCTTGGAGCTTGTTTGAGACCATAGAGAGCCTTTTTCAATCGGCATACAAGATTTGGATCATTTCCAAGAATGAACCCATCTGGCTGTTCAATGTACACTTCTTCTTCCAAGTCTCCATTCAGAAAGGCTGATTTCACGTCCATTTGAAATACTTTGAAGTTTTGAAAACTTGAGAGAGCAAGGAACATTCGGATGGCCTCAAGTCTTGCAACAGGAGCAAAAGTTTCTTCAAAGTCTATTCCTTCTTGCTGCGCATACCCTTTACAAACAAGTCTGGCTTTGTTTCTAATTACTTCTCCATTTTCATTCAATTTATTTTTGAAGACCCATTTTGTTCCGATAACATTCTTATCCTTTGGTCTAGGAACCAGCTCCCAAGTGTTGTTCTTTTCGATTTGCTCAAGTTCTTCATCCATTGCTTTTACCCAACATTCATCTTTGCATGCTTCTTTCACATTTTGTGGTTCAGTAGAGGAGAGTAGTGCCAAATAGCTTGAGGCTTCTGCAACTGTTCTTCTTGTTTGTACACCTACTTCTTTCTGCCCCACAATCTGAGATTCTGGATGATTCTTCTGAACATATCTGGATGGAGTTTTCTCTTCTATTCTTGTCTGCTCCTCTGGTTCTTCTTGAGGTTCTCCTTGGGGTTCTTCTTCTTCATCATTCTGTCTTTGAGGGTAGCCTTCATCTTCTTCTATATCTTCATGATGTACTTGCCTAGGAATATATCCCTTCTCATCAACCACTACATCAATGCTGTCAACAATTCTGCCAAGTCTTTTATTGTAGCATTTGTATGCTTTGCTATGTGGAGAATAGCCAAGAAGAATGCCTTCATCTGCTCTAGGTTCAAGTTTGCCAAGCTGCTCATCAGTATTCTTGATATAGCATTTGCTCCCAAAGATTTTGAAGTGCTTTACCGAAGGAGTTTTACCACTCCAGAGCTCATGAGGAGTTTGAGTGCTGTTCACCCGGACATTTGTTTTGTTGAGAATAATAACCGCAGCATGTGCAGCTTCACCCCAGAAAGTTGCGGGAGTTCCTGATTCATCAAGCATAGCACGAGCCATTTGTTGGATTGTTCTGTTCATTCTTTCAACAACTCCATTTTGCTGAGGAGTTCTAGCTGTAGAGAATTCTCTCCTTATCCCATGTTCATCACAGAAATCGAAAAATTCATTTGAAGTAAATTCCCCACCTCTGTCGGATCTGAGGCACTTAATTTTGTGACCTGATTCATTTTCAACCAAGGCTTTGAAGGTCTTGAATTTTTCGAATGCTTCATCTTTGTGCTTCATAAGTCCTAACCAGACAAACCTGGAGAAATCGTCAATAAATAATATCAAGTATTCCTCTCCTCTAGGTGTTCTTTTCCTGAATGGGCCACATGTATCTGTATGTACTAGCTCAAGAGGCATGCTAGCTGATCCCTCTTTCTCTGGAAAGTTAGTCCTGGTTTGTTTTCCAAACTGACATGATCTGCATATGGTGTTGTCAGGAATTTTGATATCTGGAAGATCGCGAACTGCCTGATATTTGCATGCTTTCCTTATTTGTGAGAAGCTTAGATGTCCCAACGTTCGATGCCATAACCAGTGCTCTTCATCCTTGCTAAGATAGCATTGTTGTTCTCCTTCTTCAAATATGTACAGATTATTTGGAGTTCTTTTGCCTTTGAGTACTGTTTTACCTGTATCAAGATCACGAACAAGACATCCATTCGATCTGAAAATAACCTCGGTTTTTTGATCACACATCTGGCTGACACTTAGTAGATTATGCTTCAATCCATCAACATACAAAACATTTCCAGCCTTGACTTTTTCTTTCAAAGGAGCAATACCTTTTCCTTTTATAGTTGCAGGAGTATCATTTCCAAAAGAAACTTTCTTTCCCTTTTCTAAAGTAGAATAAGATTCAAGTTTTTCTTTATCACCTGTCATATGTTTCGAACATCCACTGTCAATGTACCATAGATTTTCCTGTCCTTCTGCATAAAATGCTATCCCACATCTTTCAGTTTGAGGTTCCTTTATTCTCCATGTTTTGGTGCTTGTGGCTTGTTCCTTTTTCTCCTGAAACCTGCTCCTGCATTCAGAGTCTTCATGACCAAAATTATTGCAAATGGAACATTCAACTTCATTTTCAAGAACCGAAAAGTTGTTATAGGTCCTCTTTGTAATCCCTGTCATACTTCTTTGTTTTTGAGCTTCCCTAGTCATGATTGTTTTATATGCAACACATTGAGCTGCTTTGTGACCAAAGTTATGGCAAGAAAAGCATTGTCCATTGAAGAAACTTCTGCGGTTATTGAATCTACCAGCCAACTGATTGTAATTTCTATTTTCATTTATTCTTGAACCAAACTGAGAAGATTTTACCTGTGGCTGGTTGTAGCTTTTGTTCACCCTTAGGATGGATTGTCCCTGATAGTTTCTGTTTGTAATTCGTCCCTGCTTTACCTGATTATCTTCATTGTTCTTCTGCTCATTTCTTCTTGCTGCATCAAGATAACTTTTTGAGGTGGATGCTTGAGAGGTTTCTCCATTATAGCCCAAACCTGTCTTGTTTAGAGGAGACCGCTGCACATTGATAATCTCATCCAAAGTTTCAGATCCTTTGACAAACTTAAGATTAATAGCTTTTGTTTTCTCAATTTCTTTTCTGAGACCAACAATTTCACCTTCTAGTTTTTCAAGATGTTTTTCCTTTTCATCAATTTGAAATTGCAAAGTATCAATGATCACATTCTTTTCTTCTATGCATCTCTTGAGTCTAGTAATTTCATCATAGAGATTATCCACATCTACAGCATCCTCATAATCATCATCTTCAAATGCCATTAACAACTTATATTTATTACCTTGTTCATCTTCATCACTGTTTGATAAGCCATCACTATCTTCATGGGTGTAGTAGCTTTTCTTATTTGCACTTTGTTTCCTGTTCCATCTAGCAGGTTCTTTTCCTTTATCCTTATAAGGACATTTTGCAGCATAATGACCTACTCTTCCACAAGCAAAGCATTTGAAAGGTAGCTTACCTCTGAACCTTCCAGAACCCCTTTGAAGATTTCTGACAAAATTTGATTCTTCTTCCTCTTCTTCTGGAACATGGCTTGCTTCATAGTAATCTTCTTTGCCTGATGCCTTAAAAGCAGCTTCCCTTCTGTCTGATGGACCTCCCTTTCTCATTTCATAAGCAGTTAGAATTCCATGTAGCTGAGACATAGTGAGAACACGGAGATTTTCCTTTTCTTCTATTGCAGATACTTTAGATTCAAACTTGGGGGATAATGATCTTAGAATCTTTTGAACTACTATAGTCTCTTTTATTTCTTCACCCAAATTTTTCATACAATTAACAATCTCATCTACCCGAAGAAAATAATTAGCCACACTTTCATCATTATACATCTTGAGAGTCTCATATTGAATCCTGAGAGTTTGAAGTTTAGCTTGTTTTACCTGTTCATCTCCTTCATAGCTAGTGATCATTTTGTCCCATATCTCTTTTGCTGATTTGAAGTGCATGACCTTCATGAATTCTGTTTGGGATATACTTCCTAATAGAGTACTGACTGCTTTTGCATTTGTTTCATACTGCTTTTTCTCAGCTGGATCTGTAGGAGTAGCTGAAGGAAAAGCATAGCCTGTTTCTACAATGTTCCAAACTTCTGTACCAAGAGATTGAAGATATGCAGTAACTCTTACCTTCCAATAATTGAAATTTGTCCCATCAAAAATAGGTGGCCTGATTGATGCTTCTTTCTCGTAGTTGCTCATGATGAACGATCTACCTTCAAGCGATCAAGCTTCTCTGAAGGACCTGCTCTGATACCAATTGTTGAAAATAATACTGAGAGGGGGGGGTGAATCAGTATTATCAAGCAATTTAATAAATCTTCCTTATTTGATCTTTGAATTATTTTTGCATGTCAGTACCATAAAATAATGAGCATGAAAAACAGATAATCACACTAAAGAACACAAGATGTAAGGTGGAAACCCAATGTGGGTGAAAACCACCTGCTGCAATATGTCTCTATCTTCTTTCAATTTAGAAACTTCTTTTACAATGATTTTGTACTGGTGCAGTCCTTTACCAGTACGCAGGCTGCAACCTGCAGAGAGCTACAACTCTCTCTCTTTCTCGTTTTCCAGTCTACTCCTGGAAGGGAGCTACAACCCCCTACTTCTTTTCATAAAGCATCAGATGATCAACAAGTACATAACAGATATAGACTACTACAGATATCAGATCAGCAATAACAGAAACAACCCAGAACACCTTATCAACAGAGAAATTCAGTCAACAGAACATCTTAAAACAAAGACGCAGTTTTTCTTTCTGTGGCCTGCGACCAGACGCCGTTAACTTTCTGCTACTCTGCGTTCACACGCAGATATCCTTCTGCTCCGCTGCGTGCCCACGCACTGTTCCTGTGACTGGTCTGCGTTCTGTTGCTTCAGGGACGCACCCAAAGATACTATCGCGCCGCGTCTTTCGCTACAGAGACGCACCTGAAAACATTATCGCGCCGCGCCCTTCTGCTTCAGAGACGCACCTGAACCTTGATCGCCCTGCGTCCCCATGCAGGTCTCTTTCTACTGTACTGCGTCTCGGCGCACTTACCCTTTACAGTATCAGCGTCCCGACGCACTTGCCCTTTACAGTATCGGCGTCCCGGCGCACTTTCCCTTCGCTGAACCTGCGACCCTTCAGATGTAAAAGATATGAAGACTTCAGAACAGACCCAAACAGTCAGATCTACAGATCTGATCATGCGCCATAGAGATTACAGTCCATTAGAAGATTCGCCCTCTTAGATCTGGACTAGATCTCACCAAATAAGATATTCAACCCAAGACACTTGCTCAATCCAAGTGAACTCCTTTGCTTTATATAGGCAAGCTCCTCCCCAAAACATGGAACAATACCACGAGCCGACACCATAGAAACACAAAACCGTCGGCTAGATACCACACAAGAAACCCCCACGTGCTTTTCTCTGCCTTGAAAAGTGTGCACTGGGTAGACGCACCCCCTGAACGGCTGGCCGACGTCCCTGGACGCGGGTTCTGCATGGTATACCTGCGGGGACGCACTTTCTGCACCGATTTCCTGCGTCCTTCTTAATTTCCAACAAACTGAGAGCCTTACCACTGGAGTTGCCATCAAGTACAACATCTGTAACATACAGTCATACCAAAAAACATAATGCCAACAAACAGACCCTGAGGGAACCTACATGTGCAATCAATTGTAGAAGGTGTGATTGCATGTCCAATGTGGAGCTTTGTTGTAGGAATCGTGAAGGAGGTACAAGGCATTCTCAAACCCTCATTAGTAGTGTTAATAATAATTAATCCCTTTTAAATGCATTCAAAAATCATAGGTAATTGAAACTAAATAAAATATTTACCTTAATATCCATAATTAACATTATTCCCTACATTATGTATAAAATATGGTAGTAAAGGGACAAAAGAGAGGGCTTAAAATGGTTAACAAAAGGGCAACTGAAAACAAAAGTGTCATCAATTCCAAGCCTTGACAACAACCATTTTCAAATATTGCACTCAAAATCCTTTGGGAAATTTCCAACTCTAGGAGATGACAACCATAGGCTCCATTTTCACAATAATTCAAAAATATTTCCACTTCCTCATGAATAAGGCAATGATGCAACACTTAGTCAACCCGATGAAAATATAAATTGTCACCTATAATGAGGTAGATTTGTGTGATGGCAAATGTGGCATTGTTTATTATGATATAAATTAGGAGGAACATTATATGTATAGAGATATACTAGGATGTATTTATACCAAGGGTCATTATAGGCCATAAGGAAGAGGTTTTCATTAGGAAAAAGTTGGTTTCAATCTAGTACTTGACATCTTTAGGTAAATTTAACATTAATTCTGAAAAAACAGAGATTTCCTAGATTTAGCAGATGCAAAGTGAAAATCAAATTCTTGTAAGATCTCAATCCACTTATAAGTTTTTTATTATTACTAGTTGGGTTAATACATGTTGAAATGGATTGGTTTATATGATCATGGCAATCTTTTGAAACAAAATATAGTGAGTAAGTTTCTAGGCAACATGAATTGTTGCTAGAGCTAGTTTTTCAACATAAGAGACCTTAGTTCAAGTCCAATGAGAATCCTTATTATATAATAAACACCATTATTCTATTATAAGTCATCCTCTTGAACTAATAGCATTATAAATATTGATTTTGATGCTGCGAAGTAAAGTAGGAAATCTCTACAGAAGTGTGAAGGACTCGATAGGAGGGAAGAGATAAGGAATTTTTTCAAGGTGTCAAATGATCTTTGTGAAAAATCGTCCCAAACAACTAGGATTCCCTTCTTTAAAATACACATGAAACATTTTGTGACATTGACATAAATAGAAATAAAACTTCTCCAGAACTTTTCATTTCCGTGAAGGCTCTATATCTAATCAATATTACATGGCGAAGGCAATTGGATTATATGTCAAACTTAAGTGGGTCAACCATGACTCCTAGATTGGGTAAGGCGAAACCTAGTAGTTGTGTAGACATGAAAGAAAATATGCATTTACGTGGATTCAAATGAATCTTCTAATAGTGGAACCTCTCAAATGACACACAAATATGAGTTGGATGATTTTATATTTTTCAAGAGTAGCTAGCTAGATCATCAAGATAGTCCTAAAATGTGTACTTGTCATGGAATGCATAAAACATATCCCATTCAAAAGTGGCTCCAACATTTAAAAATCAAGAATGACATTTTGCAATGTGGAAAATAACCCTAAGGATAGAGAGATATGGTCTTGTGTTGGTCTTTAGGTTGGATCTAAATATAATTATAGTTAAAGAAACCATCCATGATCGAGATGATCTCACTCTTGGCTTGATAATATGATTGATAAATGAGGTAAAGTAATTTTCTTTATATCTTGGAATTTCATATGCACACGAGCAATCCCTTGTTTCTTATCAATAGGTATGGGGCCAGAAACCCATTTAGTCAAGGAAAGAAGGTATATTAAACCATCTTTGAGTAGCTTTTCTACTTCTACCTTAATAGATGTGCCCTTTTGAATGTTGATTCACCATAGCTTTTGTTGAACATGTTTCACATTTTCATACATTTTGATCTAATATTTGACAATTATAGGGTCAATATCTAACATTTCTTCATATTTCCAAGAAAAAACGTTGTGAAATTATTTGAATAGGGTGGTGTAGATTTTAACCTCATATGGAGAAAAGTATGCCCAAATCAACATATTTTCATTTATTAGGATTCCTAGATATATTCACTATCATAATTTTTAAGATATCCACCATATTCCCTTTGATGCACATATCATGTGTCATGAGTGGACACATATTCTAATCAACATCTTGAGACATGATGGAATAAAATCTCCATTATCAATATGATTTATTAAAGGAAGAAAAAAACTTTGTGGTGCATGTCTTTGCATGCCTTATTTTTGTCATTCATGGATTCTAATATGATTTCATCTAGAGGCAAATCCATGTCTAATGAATCCATAATTGAATAATACTAGGAGGATAGGTGAAGTGAATTGATCAAATTACTCCATAGAAGAAGAAACGTGATTAGTGTCCATTACAGTTCATTGAAGCACCCGATATGTAATTTAAACCATATACAAAGGTGTGACACATCCATGCTTGTCTATTTTTCCTCTATTAAGTCAAAACAATTTGGTAAGACTTCATATCTTCAAAATACATTGCTTTAAATTAATATTTTGCAACAGAAGACTTAATAGCGAATTGTGTGAGCATGTATATAGGGACATATAATATAAGGGTGGGGGAAGAGTGGGTGTTACCATTAGGCTAGGATACATCTTGAAACCCACATTTTTAAAAGTTTGAGTGGAATTAGCAATAAAAAAACATTAAGTACTAAAGAGGTAGCTAGATCAGGCCTAAAAAAATATAATAGGTCAGTAGTGATGATCCTACCCTCATGGGGTATATATCATGATGAAGACCAAAAAGACCACAAATTTCATTACATATGTCAAACTATTACCTAAGAAGAGATCCCTACTTGTACATGGACTGAAGGAATAATTTTGTGAGGCCTAAAGAGTGTCTCTAGAAAGTGTTCAACACTATAGGTGATGTGACAATAATAGGGGAGTTGAGTGCTCATTGACATGACAATGAAATGTAGCAAGTAGAATTGCCCTCATCAACCACAATCATAAAAATGTTTGTTCTAGTGTTTTTAGAGAAGAAGTGTACCAAAAAATCATCCCTTAGCAGTGGATTGTTACCTGCAAGGATCACAATCAAAATTGGTGCTGTTAGTGGACAAACTTAAATAAACACAACATTGTAAATAATGGATACAATGCATAAATAAACATAAACTTAAACAAAGAGTTACGTGAACATAACAATGATCAAATGGAGAAAACACATCAATACTATATGGAAAAATCTTTCTTTATTGATTTTTGGTGGTAGAGGTTGAATACAATCAAAATACTAAAACACTTGAAGAGAATGCCTTGAGCTAGGGAGCAAAAAAATCCTCAGTAAGGATGTTTATTTTCCTCAATCTCTTTGAAAGTTTATCCTCTCTCTGAAATAAGTGTGAAGACTCTCCAGAGGGTGGATTACTCTTCATTCAATAAGATGTTGGGTTGCTTAGAAGTAATTTGGCAAACGTGCTAGTGCTCTTCACTTCCTTGGTTTCAACAATGAAATGGTGGTTTTCTTACAAGCAATTTGGCCAGCATAACAATTTCTCTTCTTTTGGCTCTCCCATGGCCTGTTTATATAGAGTTTTTTGAATCCCTCTTCCTTCTCTTGGTACATATATGATAAAGATACATGAGTAGAACAAGAGGATTCCATTGAGGGCTGTACTTCTCCAAGGCGACTCGAATTTGACTATCCTAGGCCGATGTCATATCAAGAAATTAGTGCCAAGTGTGTACAGTGGTCCCAGACTGTTGAGTCACCTTTTCTACAACCATGTGAATTTTTTAGGATATGTCGCGTGCTCACATTTATCGAAGAAGTCTACGCATGGCCTTAATTTATTTCCTTTATAAACTTTGGACCTTAGGAGAACCTTTGATTTTTGAATCTTTATAATGTATTCGGCTGGAAAAATGTCCACCTATGCATTCTATTGGACACTTTTAATGTCTTCTAGATTTTACTATAAGGTGTACGATTTTTTAGTGCTAACTGTTGCTCCTTGATGTATGAGGTTAGGAGTAGATGTATAGCTGAAATAAATCATGTTTTCATTTTCTTTGGAGAGTTTGATTAACTTTTTGAGAGATAGGATAGCTTGTTTCGAAGATGAGTAGAGAAAAATCCTTCACTGAGTATGAATGATACCCATGCTCTGGTGGAAAAAATACAATAATGGTGTGTCTATATGAGGCAGGCATGTCCCATGCTCTTGATGATGGCTAATTGGAACTCATTACAATTGGACAACAATTGATTTGTGTCCAGTCAACTGTTTGGTTGTTGACATGCTGATAGGTGATGATGAACATTGTTGACGCCCTCAGGGTTGCTTTCTGGTCAAAAGTGAAATATTGCTTTCCTATGCATATCTTGGTGAAGCACTTTTCTGATGGGTGTTGTGTCATGCATAGATCTTTGGTGACAAGTACCTCCCCCACCTCATAATATAAGAACTGCTAAATGAGGTGCTTAGTGAAGTGGGGGTCTTCGACTATGTGAATGATCTGCAACAGTAAATAAGTACGACACCACCTTGACATGAATGATTTGAGTTGATGTAGAATGTCAAGGGAACCAATGACATCACTGGGCAATAATGGTTCCCAATGTGCCACCCGACAATATCCCTATTAAGGGAGGGAGTATCCAAGTTGCTACCTCTTTCCTGGAATACATTTATTGAAGTCAACAGGAAGGGGGTGTCATCCACCCAACGTGGTGAGTCAGGAACTAGATATGAACATATTCTAATAACTTGGGTCAGATAGTCATGATAGGAAGGGCTATCAATATTGGAGGATATAGATAGCTATTCTGAGGTCAGAGCTTGAGATGCAAACAACGACGGTCAAAACATTCTTTCTGATGATCCTAGAGTCGGCAGAATTTTCAGGATGGATGTAAGTGATTTTTGACAAACTTGAAAAATGGGGGTGATTTGCTGATGAGATGTGACCAAAGGTGATCAGAGACTACAGGCGGGTGAGGGTCCTGAATTGTAAAAATCAAATGTGTATGGGGAATGTTTTTTTTTGTTTGTTTAAATCTTTGTAAACTTTCCAAAAGAATAGGGGTTGGTTTTGATGTACATCCACGGAGATTAGTGCCCCATGATGATAGTGACCTGTGCAAAGGTGTAATGTATCTACTGAGGGTGGGGGACCCATTGGTTGGTCTCCGTTTCGAGTGCATGGGTGAGGTGGTACAAATGAGTTATATGATGTGGATGAACGATAGGCCAAATGTAGGACATGGAGGTGCATCCATTAGTATTTGTGAGGGGGACCAAGAAAATTGGGTGAATGCATAAATCAATGTAGCATACTGAGGCCAAGCTTCCAAATATGTATGTGAGATGGTTCCCAGGCCAGAGTGAGTGGTCATGGTGCCTTTGTGTGAAGAAGGATCTATAATGATGAAGGGAGACATGGGGGGGGGTTCTATTGACCAACGTGAATGCTTATCATGTACAAGTGTGATATGGTGATAAAAATGGTCGAGATGTTGGAAATTATGGCGCATTTCAGAGAAATGATGTCAGGATATGCAATCTTTTTGGGGGGAAGCCTATCATGCTCAATGGAGAATGATACCTGCTCTCTTTTCGCTTGTCGACATTTTGGTTGAAGCTGACAATGTCATATTCCTGCAAAGGGTACAACCAAAACATGAAGTGAAAGAATTGCTCAAGACATATATATGTAATGAATGTTATGGACTTATAGAGTAGGAGAAGTCCCTGACGTATGCGGTAGGTCTAAAAAATGACTTTTCGTGCTTACGGGAATATACGGTTCCATGATGAAGATGTTGTGGGACTGATCCTCATGTCTCTTTCGGTTTTGTTACTGGAGATCCCAAGCTTATGCAATATTTCCAAATAGATGGCAAACAAGGCGATAGATAGGGCTGTGGGGCCCAAATATCAATCATTTGCATCGTTGATCCGTGGAGGTTAGAGGGATTTCCTGGAGAGTTTCTTGTCATTGCAGTCAGCTTGTGTACCCAGGATTTACGCCGTCAGAGTCAGGTAAGGACTTGAGCCAATACCTTTGCGATTTTTAGTTTTCTTAATTAGGTAGGCCATACAAGGGTCCCCTATACAACTTTTTAGGGTCAAATTTGAGGACCGTGTGGGAAACTCTGTTTGGGACGCATGATCTTTGTGCATAACTGGAGTTATGCGTGAAGACTGCGCGTAAAAAGGATACTTTGACACGCGTTGTGCATGTCTGAGTTATGGGTTTGAACGACAAGCCTTGCTAGGGATTCGTTGTAACTTTCCAAATAGTTTGCACGTCTGGCGTGCACTTGTATGGGATACAAGCGCATGGTGGGTGAAATTAGTTTTTTGCCATTATTTTGATTTCTTGAGGACTTGAGGGGTTCTCCTTTATGACTTGTGGAATTATTTGGAGAGAGAGAGACAGGACTCCTCTCCGGAATGCTGTTACGCAGGATGTTGGTGTGAAGCAACAGCTAGTGCAATGGGGGTTGCTAAAGTTTCTTCTGAACCCATTGATGAGGTCTCAGGAAAAGTTCCTATGATATCTAGTTAGTTGTTGGGATACAGATCGCTAGCTGATTGTTATCTATCATATAGACCTCCTAATCCTGGCGGAGGTTGACATATACTTTGTGACCGGGTTGATGCCACAAGGGGAGGTACTTCCTTATCCAATTCCAGGAGCTGATGTTGGCATGAGGCTTTGGGCTGAGGGGCACTACGGTCCAGACCCTAATTCAGATGGCTAAGTGAAGATTACAACAGTGGAGGATCTAGCCGAGCAAGCACTGCTAGCTATGATTTTTAGACTTGTGGGGTCGGTGTCCCTCAACTAGTGATGAAGGTCGCATATTTCAGTTTTGTAGTGACTTCAAGAGGCGACGTTCTTTCACTCGGTCTGACTAGTGCGACAGGGGATAGTGTCACAACTTACCCAATTTCAACGATTTTCGCTGAAGAGTTTTGGTTATGGGAGTGTGTTTTGCAACATACTCTATGAGAGGTTGGTTATGCTTCACCCTATTCTTGCAGTACTGGTGGGGCCTCCTCGGGAGCCTTGCATGCATCATTGGGGATGTGCGATGCCTCGGGAGGGTGGAGGAGAGGTGGGTTGGTACTAGACGGATGTGGTAAAACATTTGTTCGAATCCAACCTGCAACAAATATTAGACTACCCATACCATGGGTTTGACTTGTGGGGAGATCCAGAGATGGGGCTCCCTCCAAGTGCTACTTGGGGGCGATCAAGTATATGCTTGTTAATTTAGCATTTGTATACATATGTGTTTTTTCATGTATTTATGGTTTACGGTGATATTGAGACTATGCTTTGTTTAGTTGGAGATGCAGGGCCATGAGGACGTCCACTGGCCTTCCTGGTTGGCCATGATCCGAGACATATGGGAGTTTTGGGGGACGTGTCTGTTCCTCAGAGACCCTAGGTACAGAGGCCACCAGTTGCTCCTTAGGATGATTTAGAGTGATCGACATTGTGGCCTCGACTGGGGATTGGTGGGCCCTCTGGAGAAGGGGCTATGGTTACAGAGGGACAGGTCGTGTGAGCTGAGGAGGCTGCGGCGAGATGAGATGCTGTAGAGGTTGAGTTACAGTGGCACTGTGACTCCTGGAGATGAGTGGAGACCTTGATCGGAGGTGTGCCCTTTGAGGGATGGGCTCACCTTCTAGAGTTTGTGGCTAAGACGATGATGTTCTAGGAGCAGGAGCATAAGACGAATTTTCGCCTTATTGCTATGGAGGTAGCTACAGTTGGTCCCATCTTGGCTCCTGATGCATAGATGGTGCCACCGGGGCCTTAGGGAGGCTGGATATGTACCTTTGTTTTGGGTTGAGATGATGTATGCACTATGGTAGCACCCCTTTATGAGGATGCTCCCCTTTTTTTGTTGACTTATCCTTATTGGTCATGGGCTAGTGATTTTTGTACTCATATATATTTTTTGATGTATATACGAGGAATTTTTTGGTAGTTCTCATGATGTGATATATGCATCCATAATTCTTGGTGTATTTCTGCGTTTGTGTTTCTAGATGTATCTTTTGTTGATGTTTTTTATATATCTTGATGGTTATATATGTGTGATGCATGCCAGTATAGGATTTGATTAGTGATGCGATTAGTTATATGATTTTTATCTCTGAGTATATGTGTAAATGTGATTTGATCAAAATGTTTAGCTAATGTTTGTGCATGCAGATACTTGCAAAAAAGGCATGGATCGTAGAATTGGAATGCCCTATTTAACTGAGATACTACCAACTGGGAATCAAGGAATACATGCAAGCGAAAGATACCTAAGTGGTGGGCATTGGTGAAGAGGCCTATGACGACATCATATCCCACTTGATTTTTGGTGGGTGAACCGACACATAGCCCATTGAAGAGACGAGGTGCTTTTTCAAGAGAGTATATGGCCATGTTGCGGCAGTGAGATTTTGTGACCATCGAGATGCGCCGTCAGTGAACCCATGGTGATAAGCTGGTGGAAGATCCATGTTGGGATAGGGTCCTATTGTGTTGTACAACAACCCCCCCATTTCATAAAATTTTTATTTTCAAAACTATAATATGAAATGGGTCCCTTTTAGATTAAATTGGTATCAACTTATCATTCCTCAAAAGGTCCGAAAAGAAATAAAACATTATAAACCTTTTTGAGAAAGCACATAATCGGTCTTATAATAAAAAATGAATAATCCTTTATTATTGCGATAAAGCGATCGCAAGATCGCATATCGCAATAACAAAGGATGCATGACAAAAGACCCATTGGTTTTCCCCGATGCGACAATGCACGAATAACTATCGGATATCGGGAAGGCAAGCGATCATAACAAAAGGCCCCTCTCTTTGCTCCGATGCGATATCGCTATCGGCGATCAGGGAATGTAGCATGCATGCATCTAAAAGCCCTCGTTTAAAAACTCCCGATGCGAATTGGCGATATCGCTATCGGCGATCGGGGATTCCGAAAGGACACCAATTTAACAACTTAAGCATTCCCCCGATCGCCGATTGTGATAAAGCTAGGCACAACTTTCAAAATAGATTGATAAGGTTGGGATATATTATGGTTAATTAGTATTAAAGGCCTTTCTCTTCTCGATAGTGATTCACTTACGCCCAACCGCCAAAACATCAAAGCCACGCTTAAATTAATTATTTGGCCAATAAATGATATGATGAGCATTTAAAGGATTGACAGGTTTAAACGGCCATTTAATGGAACAGTAAGGCCAAAATCTCTTCAGAGATTGTATCCGCGGATACCTTATGTTAATCCTCCATTATTCATTGATTAATATGCCTCATTCATATTTGGTTTGCGCCACCTATTCTCCGCATTACGTTCATTTTATCTCCTATGTAGAGCTCCTCCGAAGCAGCAAATTTAGGCCAAATGGGGAAGAAGTCTAAGAAATCTGGAACAGCTTCAGCTTCCGCAGTAACATGACAACACATTGCTGATCCGGGACCAGGCAAAAAGGGATTAATCTCGGACAACACATGTCTAGGTCTCGGTAAAACTACTTGGTTGAGCATCTATAATCTGATTGAGGCCGAAGAGCCTCAGGTAACAACAATACAAGCCACAGCAGACCCAACCCGAAAGTATGATGCAACTCTAAAGGATTTGGCCGACTCTTACCTGCATCTGATAGCAGCCCGAGAGCAAATTCTTCCATATATAGATGTGGTAAGATGGGCAATTGAGGAAATCCCAATTACAAACAGAACATTTTGCACCATCGACTGAAGAAGTACAACAAAGCATTTCTGGAGAAGTTCAGAGATGAAAATGGCATTGAATCAGCACCTATACGGGATTGGAGACAAAACCCAGCAAAACACAAGCATGAGTCTTCGGGTAAGTACTCTGTCGATTCCTTGTGTTCTCCTTATTGTTATGTCGGAGTAATGATGTGTAGGATTTGGGGGTTGCATGATTCCTCAAACTTCACTATAGAGATGGTACCTTTAATGGAAGTAGCATGCAATAGCGAAATAATGGATTGGGGGAATATACTGTCTGATAAGTTAGCAACAGTTGTTCTTGAGTTCAGAAACAAATCCCGCATTACTGAAAGGTTCATTCCTCCATTTTACTTTAGTGCCTACATCTTAGATACTCTCTATTTTAATTCCGAATTTCCTATGTTGGGGTGGAGATGGACTCCACAGGACCTCATGCCCATTCATATCTACCACAAGAAGTTGTGTAAAGAAAACTATAAACACCACCTATATCAAGTTTGCAATGGATTTATGTTACCCATTCACTATGCAATTTTTGAAAAACCTGCTCCTAAGATTTCCTCACAAGCAGAGATTGACTTGACAGCCATAGGAAGATGGTTCGGAGAAGAAAAATTCACATATGTAAGAGTTTTTGGCAGTCATGCCAGGCCTCATGTCCTCCCCTTGTATACACCTGACAAATTGTTGGCTCGAGAGATAGCATATCAGCTTACATCTGAAGGAGTTACACAGACTCTAAGGAATAAAAAGAAGCAGGTTTGGCCTCCTTTTCCTTTAAGGTGTGGCGTTTACGTTCTGCATGACTACAAACATGCAGAGAAAGAAGCAGAAAAGATTAATACACTAAATCTCGCCACTCTTCCTAACAGGCGATTTGATCCAAACAAAGTCGCCTATAATGCACTTGAACAGGCAAAACTCACTAAATTTGAACATAAAGAAGATGAGTTTGATGACCTGTTCTCCTCGGCCGAGTCATTATTTCAGGTTCAAATGCTAGCCAGAATGAGATATCACGATGACGGGTTAGTCGTATTTAACAGAATTAGAGAGCAGAGGTTGCAAACTCTGCCTCTAGATTTGTTAGCAACGGCCCCGATGACACAGCCAAGTGAGCCTAAACAACGACTTACTAATGAACCTCCTGCTACATCAGAAATTGCTGGAGAAATCCAAACAAGAGAGCAGGAGGAACTCCAGAGGAAAGAACAGGAGGAAGTGCAGAGGAAAGAACAGGAGGAAGTGCAGAGGAAGGAGCAGGAGCAGAGCGACACGGACATGAATGTAGATGCCCAGATTGACCCAAAGTTTCTCCAGGAATGGCAGCAATTCAATTCAATCATAAGCAATCTAGAAAGCTCAAAGGAAGCCGATACATCCAAAGTAGCTGATACACAAGATACATCATCAAAAGAGGTTCCAAGTGGAACCAACGGCCTACCCCCTACTACAGACATAGAAATAATTCCCAAAGATCCTTCGGATCAGATCATTTTGCAAGTGGAGGATATACCTCCATTAGATGTCTTTTACAGCCCAAAGCATAGAGCTGTAGTAAAGTGACAGCGGAAAAGGAGAAGGATTGATCAACCTTCCCTATTCCCTGAACAAACAGTGATAGTCAACATGGTTTGGAAGGAGGAGTTTGATCCTTCTGATGACCTAACAAAATTGTCCCAGTATGCTGGAGCCTATTCGGCAGCCACCATGGACAAGGCATCAGAAGTGAGTAATCTGTTAAGAGAAAAGGACCAGGCAATCGCTTCGCTACAAGAACAGCTATTAGAGGCAGAGCAGAAAGCAGAACAATTCGAACAACAATTGTCCACACAGAAACAAATAAATAATCAATTGAATAAGTAGTTGCATGAAGAGAAACAAAGGATCGATTCAAGTGCAATTCAAAAGCAGAAAGAGCTGTCGGAAGCATTGGCAAAATTGAAAGAAGTGAATGAATAGATGGTGAAGATGAAAGATGAGCAAATTGCTCAATTATCAGGTCAAATAGAGAAGTCCGAGAATCTTCCGCAGCCTGCCGAGTTCATAGGAGAAGCACTACAGATTAATAAGGCATTGGTAACACAAATAAGATTATTATGTCAGAAAATTGCTCAAGTGGAACCCCTGTGTGATATAACATCATCAATAATCGATAAATCAGTCAATGCTAGAACAGACTTGGAGTAGGCCGATGAGACCTTGACAAATTTTCTTGATTGGCAGGACACTGATGAGGGACAGGCAGGTAATTTGCCAAAATTCTTAGAATCCCATAAATAAATCCTATTTATGGAATTGCAGTCCCAGTTAATGAAGGCAGAGAGAGCAGTTTCTAGATGCAAATTAACCACAAGTAATTTGGTTGAATTAATTAATGATACTCTCTATTTATCTAATATGATCTCTCAATGTACACCAAGTAAATTACTATCGGCTAAAACATTGGAGCAGTCATGTTATCAAGAGCTAGAAAAGAATGGGAGATTGATCGCAGGTATTAACAGTTTAACTTGGGACACCTATTGGTTGTTCCTAGTAAAACCATACAGCCAGAGAGCCGCCCTCAAGTTCCTAACAGATGCAATCGGGTGTATCATTCCCGATATACAAGATGCCACCTATGCTACTCAACTCAATTCTTGTCTCAGCGCCCTCAAGAAGTGGAACCAATGCTAGCAATATGCCAACTCAGGTCGAAAGGCAAACAGCCAGAGTGATGAATCATGCTACCGACTGCCAGATTGCTATGAGGAAGATACTCCAGATCAAGTTGTACCAATTAAGTAGCATTTTAATTTTATAGTTAGTTAGTTTTAATCAAGTATTTATAGACCCTTTCAATGCATTGGAAAGGGTCGTAAGTTTTTGTATATGACTTAAACCTGAAGTTGCACTACTGTACTTCAGGTATATATTTTTTTATAAAGACTGGGCCAATTATTCCAATTTTGATAACGAAGCTTTTATGTGGATGTGTACTACTGCCTTTATTTAAAATTATTTCTAAGTCGAAAGAAGGAATTCGAATAGCGATTGATGTTGGGAATGATTTGCAGCTCATATGGTACTACTATCTATGTCTGAGTTCATTCTTTTTATGTGAATTGTTATTTGATCACTCTTGCTGTTATCGAATATATGCATGTGTTTTTAACAACATTCTTTATACTTTCCACTATTGGATGTTTATGACATGATTTTCTTTTAATCATACATGTATCGGTAATATAAAAGGATAAGTGTAACAATGTTTTATTAATTACTTTGTTCAACTATTTGAACAAAGAAATTATTATGTGAATGAATGTCTATGTTTATTAAGTAGAGTCATCTATATGCCTATCGATGAACAGAGATCATCAAGCGTTGCACTTAAAAGAATAGAAGCTTCCCATGATAGAATAGTCATTTGTATTTTCGCTTTTAGATTAAGTCATCCATTCATTATCATTTATTAGAAAACCAATCACTCATCCATGCCCTTTTTATTCATTATTGGGAAACTAGTCCCATTATATCCAGTCGGAGCCACCATCCCAAACAGAAAAGGAGCTGTATTAAGGTCCAGACCGGGTGGTTATCCCCGATGTTGATGCAACAATTTTCGGGGCATCAACAGGTCCCCAGGGTCAATTTTGGGTTATTTGAACCAATATTTGTAATAGATGTTGTAAAGAATGCAGTCTTTGCGAAATGTGGAAGCAAAGCACGTAACTAAGTAGGAGTCAAAGGGGCTTTAGCCCTTGTTTGGGTAAGTGATAGGTCAGTTTTTGAGACTCACCCATGCTTCGTGGACTATGGCATTGTATGGAAAAAGCTATATATAGTTGATTCATAGAGAGTCTAAGATGATAATGAAATCAAGATATAAATTCTTTTGGGAAAGTGCTAAGGCAAGAAAGCCCTGTTTCATGTACTTAGGCAAAAGGGGAAGGCTCCTGCAGCTAAGTGTGTAGGAGACCTTGGTAAGTCTGCATCTGATTGCGTGGACCCTTGTAGCTGAGTGCGTAGGGTGGAAGAAGTCTGTAAACTGAACAATGAACTTAATAAAGACTGATTTTGGGACAATTATCTTGATTTTGAGTATTATTCTTATTTATGTTCATGTTATGCTTTATCGCTCAATGATATGTTTTCTATGGAATAATGTGTAATTGCTACGTGAATTTACAGAACCTTTAATATTTATGCATGAACTTTGTAACTATCTGTTTTCACGAAGATAAACGTTGAATCTGTTATGATTTCTGATAAATTGGATAGATTTTCACAAAGGCATATCTAGAGTTATTAACTAGTGTGCAAAAGTGGATATATCACTTCCTTTAGGTCCCTAAAGTTTGATCATAGACCTTCATGAAGGTCTAGAAGCCATTTTCTTAGAGTTACAGTAGCGAACCATAGAAGGATACAGATCTGTGCGAAGGCAGATCTGAGCTATGAAGGCTTAACATCACTTATCACACAGTCTCTAGATGCAGAAACCTGGTTCTAGCATCCTCCAATACTGCTTCAGGTGAGACTGCAACCTGCGCCATGCAGGTTGTTGCCAAAAGGGCTAGTAGTTAGGGTTTTGTTGGTTGGCGTGAACAACGGGTTTTGTTGGTTGGCGCGAACAACTCTGAACCTGGGTTAGGCCCCATTAAGACAACAAATGGTTACATTTCCAGAACTAGGATCTATCTAAGAGATGTGTGATAAATGGTTTCCTACGAAGAAAGAGATTGAGAAGTGGATTGATCGAAAAGTGCATGCATTCGCGTCTCAAGAGAACAGGAGCCCTAAATTATCCAAGGAATAGTGGTTGCAGAGATTTTTGTACACAGATGAGACTGACGCGTTATTCTATTTCTTCCTTGATGAACTACATGAGTGGTTGTCTAAATTGGTTGATAGTTAAGGGACATGGAGGCTTGACGATCCTATAGCGTGGATTGTTGAATTGGTGTGACGTCTTGAGGCATCAGAAAGAAATATTGCACGGGATGCGGATCACTAGATTGATTGCACACTGGGAAGTTTTGTGACTTATTTCGTGATCGACAAAAATATTAGCTATAGCGAAGTGGAATAAAGGCTCTTTAAAGGACCACGAGGTAAGTATTTGAAATCGTTAAAAACTGGGATTAAAATGTTGTTATGTGAAAATAGGGTTATGCAGTTACCTTGATGTTTGGGCTATGTGAGGTGGGAGATTCTTTAGAAGAAATGAATTATCAAGCCTAGAATATAGTCTGCTCATTAAACCCCCTTCAAGTGACGACGAAGGGACGATGCTAACTATGCTACGAAGTGCAGTTCAGTTAATTACATAGGGTATCCCGAGGATACCTCATCCATCCACTCCACCTCCACGTCCACTGTTGCCTCATACACCTACACCGTCACCTTCTCCACCTCCACTTCCACCATTCAACATGGTGAATGTGATGAAGTTGCCGATTTTTAAAGGAGTAGGAAGCGAAGATCATGAAAAATTTTGGTTTGTCGCAAGAGCTGTATGGATGACACAACATATTACAAATGATAACATCAAGAAAGTGTAGTTGGTGACAACCTTACAGGATCGTGCATTCACATGGTACATAAAATATTGCATTGATAACCCTAACACGACATTGGCAAAGCCTCAACAAGATCTAAATAAGGAGTTTAGCAAGCCGAAGTCAGAGGCGTAGTCAGTAATTGATTTTAAGAAAATTCGACAAAAGGTAGATGAGACACCTTGGGATTTCAATCAAAGGTTGAAATGTATGATTAGGCAAGCCAATATGATAATTACAGACTCCCAACATCGCGACAAGTATATAACATCACTCTTGCTACACTTGAGAGTGTCTCTATCATAGAAAAAGATAACAACATAAGCAAAAGCTTTGGAAATAACGATGAGATTGGATGCTTCGCCCATACAGGATACAAGCGTAGGAGTACAATAGATTCACTCACAACTGGAAAGCCTACACTTGGAATTTTAGAGTCTAAAGAAAGGAAAGGAATCCTAGCCAGAGGTGTGCGCTGAGGTTTGGTGTTTGAAGTGTAAGAGCCATGGACATGATAAGGACCATTGCCCAGCCTATAAGAAATATATTCTTTGGGGAGGGTCTGTTCCCCTGAAACCAGAGAATAACTTTGGGACGAGTGCGGGAGTTGCACTGTCTGTAAGGTTAAATGACAACATGTCACTGATAACTACCATTTACTATAGAAGTTTTTATAGACTCGTCAACAGTTGTTTTGAAATTTTTGTAAATTTGTGGGACATGATGAACACCATTGTAGAAGTTATGAGATGATGATGGATAGAACCCCTACCTACCGAATGCAGGTAGAAAATTGGCCTTAGGATCAGGGTGCAGGAGCTATGTGAGGAGAGTTCGAAGGCTGAGGACAAGGAAGAGGTAGTGGACCAGGTTGAGGGCATGGGAAAATAATCTGCTATAACTGTGGTGAAGCAAGGCAGTTCGTGTGAGATTGTACAAATCCCACGCATCCGTCATGTCAGTATTGCAGAGATTTTGACCATGTGATAGAGGAATGTCTGGTCCTTTTGGAAAATATGCAAGAAAATAATGTGTAGCCTACGTAAAACATTCAAATGATGAGGACTGCGCCCCGTGAAGAAGATCAGATCATAAATATAGTGACAAGAAGTGGTATGGTGACTAATACAGATAAAGGTAAGTAGCCTGAGGATGACGGGTGGGTGTGCAAGGTTGCTTAGAAGGAAGTAGAATTTGACCTTAATCATGCTAAAGAGACCTTCATGGAAGAAAATAAGAACTTCACTGAGGCCTCTACCTTAGGAAGTCAGGAGAAAATTCCAGAAACTAGTGCGCTGCAAGAGGTCGATCCTTCATTACTAGCTACTTTTCTGAAGACTTGTATGAAGTTACTACGTGATCAAAAATTGGTGGAAGGGTTGCAAGAATTAATAGACAAATGAGAAAATAATGATAAGACTCTTGCTGAAAAACATAGTGAGAAATATTGGCAAGCAGAAGAAGAGAACGAGGTGAGAGATGAAGCTGACCATGAAAATAAGAGAATATGAAATGGACTAGGTAATATTGGATCTCGGATCAGATGCCAATGTCTTGCTTAAGAAGACTTGGGAGATAAAGGGGAGACATGCGCTGCAGTGGTCTCCTATTTAGCTGCGCATGGAAAATTAACAAAATATTATTCTGATGGGGCTCTTATATGGTGTAAACAGTGGACATTGTGGGTGCGAGCGCGCTGGCTAAATTTGAGGTCATTGAAATAGTGGATGATAGTAACCCATACCCCACGCTACTAGGAATTGACTGGGCTATTGATATGAATGAGGTAATCAACTTGAAGAAGCGGAAGATGACCTTTGAAAAGAAGTCACTCAGGGTTGTAGTGCCACTAGACCCTACAAAAGGAGCACGTTATACTAAACCTGTTTGCGACTTCATGGAAAGTGACGATGATCTAGATCAGATATACAAGATCACAACGTGAGATGAAGATTGGATCAATCCTACAGCTGATGGATGAATTGCGTGGGACAAGGATAGCTCATGCACCTCAGATTCAGATGAAGAGCTTGAACACTGGCAGAATCAGTTGCATGAAGTATCTACGCTCTATTGAAATATGATGACCAAATCGTTGCAGTGTGTCTCAATTGAGGTAAGGAATCTTCCGCATTATGTTGGTTTTACTGATGTGGATTTGTTTCTAGATGAATTTGAAAGGGAAGTACCAGAAGAGCATCGCTTCCAGGAATTGGAGTTGGCACTACTCACGACGCCTACCCGTTGGTGGGGTATGCACAAGGAGAACTTTATTGGATGGAAGGAATAGTGGAGGATGATGAAATTAAGGTTTGGATACGCTAATAATCAGATGAAAAAAAATAAAGTGGGGAGGATGATCCACACAATAATTTCACACGATGGACTAATGCCTGGGGAACATAACCATAACTAGAATGGGTGCACAATTTCTGTCATACCTTAGATACAATTCCAATGAACTAGTATCTGGAATTGGATCATCGGAGATTTAGGTGTTATGAAAATTATGTTGAAGCCAGATGTGAAGCATGTTAAGCAGAGGCCTTATCGAATAACTCCAAAGTATAAGGAAAAGATGCGCTAGGAACTAGATAAGATGTTGGATGCCATTATTATTGAGCCAGTAGAGAATTCAGGTTGGGTAAGCCCAATGGTGGTCCAAGAGAATAAACAAAAAGGAAAAATCTGTATATGCATGGATCTAAGAAAGCTCAATGATGCATGCGTGCATGATCCGTTCCCAACACCATTTACTGATGCAATGTTAGAGAATTTTGGTGGACAGGAGGAGTACTCGTTTACTGATGGTTTTTCAGGATATCATCAAATAAAGATCCCGCCAGAAGATCGAAGCAAAACAAACTTTGCAACAGAGTGTGGTTGCTTTCAATATATAGTAATGCCATTTGGATTGAAGAACATGCCTGCAATTTTCTCCCAAGTAGTGATCGCGATGTTCAAAGAGTTTATTCATAAATTTTTGGAAGTCTATCTCAATGATTGGATTGTGTTTGGGTTGGTGAAGCGCCATGTTGTGAATCTGCGCCTTATGCTGGATACATGTCGAAGGTATCAGATCATGCTAAATTTGAAGAAGTGTATATTTTGTGTGCCATTTAGAATTTTTCTCGGTCATGTTGTATGTAAGTAGAGATTAATGGTGGACCCTACGAAGATTGTTGTAATTGTAAATTTGGAGGCTCCTAGGAATGTAAAACAACTGTGCATGACATTGGGACACATTGGGTATTACCGGAAGTTTGTTAAGGCATATGCTCAGATAACCATGCCGATGGAGAAATTATTGAATAAAGATGTGATGTTTTGCTGGGATGAAGATTGTCAACATAGTTTGGATGTCTTGAAGGAAAATATGATAATTGCGCCTATTTTGGTATTTCCAGACCATAAGAAGGAATTCCATGTGCATGTAGGTGCTTCTTGACACAGATAGGTGAAGGAGAAATTGATCATCTGATAGCCTTTACAAGCAGGAAGTTATCAAAAGCTGAGAAGAATTCTTCCACTATAGAGCACGAAGGGCTGGGGATGGTCTAAGTGTTGCAAAATTTTAGGCATTATTTGTTGGGTGGACACTTCAAAATGTATACAGATCACTTCACGCTGAAATACCTAGTCAATAAGCCTATGTTGGGGGGGAAGATATGTCGATGCATATTGTTGTTTTAGGAATATGACTTTGAAGTGCTTGTGAATGTAGGACCAGACCATCTGTCAATATTGAAACAGGCGAAGAACCAAATAGTTTGGAGGAAGGACTGCCATATGCGCAACTCTTTGTGGTGTGCATCGCGGATGAACATTTCACGGATATCATTCAATTTTTAACCATGGGAATAGCTCCAGAAGGCTATTCTAACCAAGAAAAGGAGGAGCTAGTAGCCCATGCTGCGGATTTTTCAGTGATTACGGGTCATTTGTATAATATGGGAACGGATGAGATACTGCGAAGGTATGTTGCAAAATTTGAACATGCTAGTATCCTCGTTGAATTACAGGGAGGAGTGGCAGGAGGTCACTACGCAGAGAAAGCGATAACACAGAAGATTTTGCGTGTTGGGTTATGGTGGCCAAAAATACACAAGGATTCTAAGGCATATTGTAAGGTGTGTGATGCTTGCCGAAGGATGGGGAAACATTCACGAAGGGATGAATTGCCTTTAAATCCTTAGGTTTTGTTGCAGACATTTGATAAATGGGCCATTGACTTCATAGGTCCAATACAACCACCAGGTAAGAAGACAGGCGTGCGATATATCATTACTGCAACAGAGTATTTAACCAAATGGGCGGAAGTGCAACCAGTGAAGGATTATACAGCTACCACCACTGCGAAGTTTTTGTTCGAATATGTCTTAACGTGGTTAGGTGTTGGCATTATGATTCTGGTTTGGCTCTCTGGTACAGGTGTTGTACTTGATGGAAACTCACTCAAGTGGCAAAACTCTGTTTCAGGCTCTCAAAATGATGTAAAATAAGAGGTTCGCAGGTGCATTGTTCAAAAGGTGCGAACCCGCAAGTTCGCCGTCCAGGAAGTGCGGACATACCCTCAGGTTATCCGTTCATAAGGTGCGGTCCCCCAGTTCACTCACTCCAATGCAGAGAAGTCGCTCACCTGGGGTTTCCTATGTTTGGCCTTTGGTATTTAGCCCATCGATTCATGATCCTATGGTTTTGGCCCTTGGTATAGGATCTAAATTTTTTGAACCCCTGTTTGGATCCCTTGTATTGGTTTTCGATGGTTTTGTCCCATGGTTTGAATAAGGGCTTGCCTATAAAAAGGAAAAGAGATCACTTGACTATACACTTGTGAAATTTGAATATCTTAAGATCTGAATTTTGGGTGATTGGTTTTAAAAGCTAGATCTAAATCAAGGAGAAAACTTAAGGCTAATCTATTGATAAGTCGCGATCAGATCTGTGGATCTGACTGTTTGTGGCACATTGGAAGACTGTTAATTTGGCCCTAATCAGAGGTTCGCAGGCGATCCATGGCGTGAGTGCGGGGGTACGCAGCATAGGAGAAGGCACAGTGCGGGGGTACGCAGCGCAGCAGAAGGCGCAGTGCAAGGTATGCAGTGCAGAAGAAGCCACAGTGCAGAGGTACGCAGAGAAAGAGAAGAACAAGTTGCGGAGGTACGCTGTCAGACGGACAGTGTAGGTGCAGATCTAAGCAGAGGTACGCAGGGCAGCAGAACGAGTGGTGCGGAGATACGCAGAGCGGTATACCGACCTGGTGCGGATCTACGCAATTTAGACACAGAAGAGCTGTGAGTATTCGCAGGCCACTATTGGTGAAGTTGCGGACCTATCTTGAAACACTTGTTGGCTGTCATTTATTTATTGTTGAGTTCTGGGTTCAGATTTATGTATTACTTTTCTGTTTACAACATTCTGAGAAGTTGGGTGATTCATTGGTTGATTGTATAAGGAGATTGGGTGATTTGCATGTACTTGATGATTATTTGATCTTCTTGGATCCAGTTTGAAAATTAATGAAACGTGGTCCTTAAAGAAGTAAAAGAGAAAAGGGGGTTGTAGCTCCCTTCCAGGAGAGACTGGAAAACGAGAGAGAGTTGTAGCTCTCTGCAAGTTGCAGCCTGCGTACTGGTAAAGGACTGCACCAGTACAAAATCCTTGTAAAAGAAGTTTCTAATTGAAAGAAGATAGATACATATTGCAGCAGGTGGTTTTCACCCACATTGGGTTTTCACCTTATATCTGGTGTTCTTTGGTGTGCCTATCTATTTTTCTTGTTCTTGTTCATTATTATATGGCACTGACATACAAATTAATGATCAATATCTGAAGAATAAATTAAAGTTTAAATCTGGAAAAGAATTTGATAATACTGATTCACCCCCCCCCCCTCTTAGTATTATTTCCAACATTAGGATGCCCTAAGATATTAATGAGTGATAGGGGTACACACTTCTTGAATGAAACGCTCAGCATGATGCTTGAATAATTCTAGGTGTATCATCAAAAGAGAACTCCCTATTACCCATAGGTGAATGGAATGGTGGAAGCATTTAACAAAATTTTGGAGAATTCATTGATGAAGATTTGAAACGCGTAGAGGAATGACTGGGATATGCGCATGCCAATAGTTATATGGGCATATAGGATGACCTACAAGAAGTTGACAGGCCAAACACCATTTAGGTTGGTCTATGGAATTGAAGTAGTGATGCCCATGGAGTATATTGTGCCAAGTTTGCGTATTGCAACTTTGACAGAGACGGTGGATCACGAGACCTTGGAGGAACGACTCATGCAAATCATGGAGTTAGAAGAGCACTGATTTCTTGTAGGATTTCACCAGCAAGTGCAAAACGAACGTGAGAAAGCATGAGATGATAGGCATATTAATATGCACACTTTTAATATAGATGATCTAGTGTTGTTATATGAAAACAAGTTCACCAAATTTCTAGGGAAATTTCAAATGCTCTGGTTGGCGCCCTATGTTCTTAAGGAGATCATGGATGGTGGTGCAGTTTAGCTCATGAAGCTAAATGGGGAACCATTCCTGGGGAAAGTGAACGAAAGTAGGATGAAACTATATACAAGGGATCCTGCCCCTACGCAATGATTATATGGTAGCAGGACAATCTTAGTAATCCAGGAAATTGTAAGGGATTGCGGGACTATAAATTACGTTGTCTGATGAGAAGAAAAACAAAGCAGGGAGGCTGTGCTACGGAAGATAGGAGTGTGACTAGTGAAGCTGCGCTGGATGAGCTATGCCATGGAGGATGGTACCGTACAGATGGTTCTAGAAGTAGCAGCTGGAGTTAATATTCATGATTTGATGGAAAAAAATTTGTTAATAGGAGCAGGTAGGTGCCATTTATGGCAAAAATATTTGAGGATCTTCTGCCAAAGACAAATTTATGATCATAAATTGGAGGTAACAGTCGGATTTGAATTCAAACCCTCCGATAAATTGGGCATGATGGTCCATTGAAGAACACTTTGCATCCTGAGAATTTTGTATGAGCCCTCTTATTGTTGCAATATGAATCGTAAGGTTTGGGAGGACTTAGTTGCCAGTCCGCTATTCACAACGTTACCTGAAATTAAGCAGAGGACTATTCACACGCAAATGACTGCCACAAATCCCACAAAAGCTATTAGTTCTGAAGCTGCCATCTCCGATGCGACGACACCCAAAATAACAAGCATGGAAGCTACGCCCGCTGTACCTACGACACCGAGGTCTCTTAGGCCAAAACAATTGTTGGGTTGTGTTATATTCTTTCCATGACTAGCTCATGTAGTTAACCAGAGGGTTAGAGGGGGGCAGAGCCCCCCCTTCATTGCGCCGATTGTGTAGCGGGGGGGTGGGGGGGGGGGGGTCACATGGGGTTTGAGGCATACCCGTAACCCCACTTTATGGGGTCCAAGGCAATGCCCCAGAAAATTTTGGTTTTGGACCCTATGTTAGGTTGGGTGGACCCACCTATGATTTTGTGCATGATTTTCACACATGTTTTTTAGATAAGATGGTTTTCGGTCCATGGTTTTGGACGCGATGGTTTTCGGTCCATGTTATTGGATGCTTCGGCATGTATAAATATGTATTGTAACATTGAAAAGAAAATAATGAAAAATCAAGCTGGTAGTCCCAGTTTTGGGATCCAGGGGAAAATCTCTGTGTATATGTGTTTTATGTGTTATGCTCTCACATTGTTTATTTTCTGTGTTTTAGAATTTGTATGCAAGTAATTTTTATACAGGGTTAAAACCTACAACAATCAACTACAAAAGAGAAGCAGAAGAAACCTATGTTGGTGAGACATTCACCAAGGAAGAACCCAGAGGTGTAGTAGAAGGAGAAAAAGGATAAGCAATCGAGAAAGTTGTGTACCTAGAGGAAGAAGAATTTCAAGGTGTGGAGGAATTGGATGTTGAGAAGGGTGAGCCTATCACACCACTCCTAGAGTATCCCTCCGTGGAAAGGGAAGACAAAAGTTATGAAAGACCCTGATTCCGGGAAGTTTACAGTCTTGACACCCCTGTTTCCAAAACAAGTTGAATTTGAAGGCACAGTCTTAGTGCACATTCCAGGGTTGAAGATGGAGGATTGGGATCTCACAGAACACGAGAGATTCCCTCCTTTGGCCACTAGAAAATATATGAAGAAGATCTACTACGAAGAGATTGGAGTTACACAATTGGAATCCATGAAGTGGGTCAGAAGTGTTGAGCAGGTTGGGTTGCTGCTCATGCTCTATGTCCCACACTTTCACAAATCAATAATCAATAGGGCATTTGTGCACTAGCTGCTCGCGCTAGTGCATGATGGGTGCCTATGGATTGGGGAGACCATCATGATTATGGATATGCTCATCCATCAGATTACAAAGATTCCCTACAAAGGGAAGGACCTTGCCAAGGAGTTTGGAGGGAAAAGTAGTGAAAAGGAGTTGGCAGATAAAATGAAGGAAAGATTTGGTCTCATAAAGAAGTTGGGTGGATACTCTATCTACTCCATTCAGGACCAGAAGGTGCAATTCTCCGCCCAAATTCTTGGAGGCAAGATTATGAATAAATGTCATGTGGATGAAGTTCAAGTGCCTGTAGTATCATTAGTTTCCCAGTGCGCGAAGGGAGTACAATATAACTGGGAGAAATATTTATGCAAGGAGTTCCTCGTGAACTATCACGAAGCACAAGAGGAAATCAAATCGTTTCATTATGTGTGGCTCCTATTGTAAATTGTCTTAGTAGCATGGAGATTGGCCAGTTTCCCCCGCGACCAAAAGATTTACCAGAGGTAGTGAAGTTTTCTTGGCTATGGTCAACAAAGGATCTGGAGAGGAGTCGAAGATTTTCTGGATCTTAATGGAAATGGATCTTCGCATGGTAATTAGTCAATAGCCAAGGTTGTCCCCAACCTTGTTCGAGTAGTTAAGGGCCTTCGCGGAGTTCAAGGCCAATTTCTACAACATATCAATCAGGGCACGGAAAGACCCTAATCATATATGGCAAGGAGCGTGCTGAGGCCGAGCGCATTGGTATAGAGGAAGTCGAAGAATCAACTTCCCAACATACAAATGAGTAGGAACACTTAGAGTAGGAAGGAGGCGGTGGAGAGGAGTAGAGCACTCCCTTCACATCAAGGAAGCATGGCAAGGAAACAACTTTCAGGCCAAGAAAGAAGAATAAATTAGATAAAAAGGCGTGCATTGACCCAATGGCCTTCACAGAAGGGGATCTCGATGAGCTCGGTGACAAGGTCAGAGATACCACAACAAAGTTGTGGCAGCAGTTTAAACAACAAAATATGCAGATGTTAGGGATTGTCCAGAAGGATCTGTGCGAGCTGCAGATCTATACTGGCAATATTCAAGTGAGCGTTGGGCATGCGAGTGGGGTGCAAGCGAGCCTAGTGCAAGGGAGAGAGGCAGTTGCAGAGCTGGATTAGACTTTGGACCTCACAGTCATTCCCCTACTAGAAGGATTGATCCACGCAAAATCAAAGGAAGACCACACTGTGTTAAGTATAGTTAAGGACATGGGGGTAAACTTGGTTGAGCTGCCTCTTCAAACCCTCCATGCGCTGCATCAGGGGGTTTCGGACGAGCTGAGGATTAGAGAGAAACGTGCCCTTATAGTCATCAGTGAGTTCAAGGTAAATAATGAGCAGATTTTCATGGAGAAATCTCGGGATCTGAGAGAAAAGGAGGAGCTACAAGCACATAATTAGAACCTGGAGACAATAATAACGCAGGCATGAAAGACAATTCTAGAGTTGAACATTCCGGAGGATGTCGCAGTGACAAAAAAAATAAAAAAAATTGGTTGTTGTAGTCCGTGCATCGAAGGGTGAGATAGGTAAAGTTACATTTGATTTTTAGATGAAGATCTCAGAGCTGCAGCTGAAGTTGTAGCCAACTACTCCACTAGAGGTCTAGGAGAAACACGAAGCGGCTATTAGGGAAAACATGGGCACTCTTGATGCAATAGTCACAAGCTGTCAATTTCTATTCAAACATGCCATGGAGCTATGGAAAAATCTGCAGGAGGATCCAAATCTGCAGAAGTTTAACACGAATATCCAGGATACACAACACAAGTTTGATGAAGTTAGAGCGACTGCATGCACTTTGGCTCCAGTCCAACGCCTTGCATGATTATAGGAAGGTAAGCAGTTGCAATCATAGATTGAAGAGTTATAGAGGAAAGAGGCCCTTCTCAAGGCCATAATACAGCCATGGATAGAGGAAGCCTATTAGCTTACTTTGTCACTTCAGGACAAGTTAAAGACACTACAACAGACACAGAGAAAGATGCGCCTAGCAGTAGAAGGTTCAATGACAAAATATTTAGTAGAGGAAGTGAAGCAGGCCGCGGTACAGAGTTCTGCTGATGTAGCAGCATTTCAGGTCGAGTTCAGTGACCTTGGCAACAAGATCGAGGTGCCAATTGAGTGACTCGAGGGCGAGTCACCATATTTTTCTTGGGGGGTCCCCATGTTCAATTTTGGTTTAGTTTAACCAATTTTTGTAATATATTTTGTAAAGAATGTAAAGTATCTGCAAAATGTGGAAGTGGAGTGCGCAACTAATTAGGAGTCAAAGGGGATTTAGCCCCTTGTTTGGGTAAGTAATAGTTCGGTTTTTGAGACTCGCCCATGGTCCGCGGACCATGGAATTGTATGGAAAAACTATATATATTTTAGTCATAGTGAGTCTAAGATGAGAATTAAGTCAAGACAGAAATTGTTTTGGGCAATTGCTAAGGCAGGAAATCTCTGTTTCCTATACTTAAGCGAAAGGGGAAGGCTCCTGCAGCTGAGTGCACAGGAGACCTTGGTAAGTCTGCAACTAAGTGCACAGGGTGGAAGAAGTCTATAAACTAAACGTTGAACTTAATAAAGAATGATTTTGGGACAATTATCTTGCTTTTGGGTATTATTCTTATTTTTGTTCATGTTATGCTTTATCGCTCAATGATATATTTTCTATGGAATAATGTGTAATTGTTGTGCGAACTTACAAAACCTTTAATATTTATGCATGAACTAAGTAACTATCTGTTTTCACGAAGATAAACATTGAACCTATTATGATTTATGATAAATTGGATATATCTGTGTGAAGGCAGATCTATGATTATTAACTAGTGCACAAAAGTGGATAGATTGCTTCCTTTAGGTCCCTAAAGTCTGATTGCAGACCTTCGTGAAGGTCTAGAAGCCATTTTCTTAGAGTTACAGTAGCAGATCATAGAAGGATACAGATTTGCGTGAAGGCAGATATGAGCTACGAAGGCTTAAGATCACTAATCACACGGTCTCTGGATGCAGAAACTTGGTTCTAGCATCCCCCAATATTACTTCGAGTGAGACTGCAGCCTGTGCCATGCAGGTTGTTACCGAAAGGGCCAGTAGTTAGGGTTTTTTTGGTTGGTACGAACAACTTTGAACCTAGGTCAGGCCCCTTTAAGCCAATAATCCATTTGTTTACATGAGATGAGAGAGTGATTTTTAGAATACATCTATGATGAGGTGATCATCATAAATAATAAGTCATTGTACATATATACTTACTCTAATATTTTATGGGTGAAATTTTTTAAGGCAAAGACCATTGATGGTGTTTTTTAGGAAAGTCTGGTCAGGCTCTAATAGTATGTGTGCCCCCTTGTGGAGGCAATATTTGATGATGTGTGGGCCCTTCCAAAGGGTTTCGAAATTCCATTGTGCCATGCACATGGTTGCTATGAACTGGTTCGGAACTAACCACATAGATTGTATGAGAGGCGGTGCTACTCATGGCATGGGATGTTGATGCCTCTTTGTCATTGTATGACATGATACCTTGTGGAGGTATCCATATCTGGGGTTAGGTCTTGTTATTGTGAGATAGGATATCTTGTGTAGGTATCCATCTATGGGGTGATGTCTTGTTATGGTGAGACATGATACCTTTTGGGGGTATCCATCTCTGGGCGAGGTTTTGTTATGGCGTGGCCTATTTGTGTGGGTTTGTTTTAGTGCCGCTCTTGCTGCATAGAATCATGTAAGGTACTAAAATTCCTAGTGTGGTGGAATGGAGAGCATATGCGACAATAACACCGCATAAATTTGTCTTGGTTTAAGAGGTGCTTATAGGGGATCTCGGCTACTGAGCGGAAGATATCATTGAATCTACTTAGTTCACAACATTTATTGATCAAATGATTGAGTTTGTTGCATAATGTGCATGTAATGGGTGAATTTCTTTGCCAGGTGTTTTTTGATTTCTTTTGGCCTGGTCTAGCCTGGCGATGGTGATGGGAGGTGAAATGGTGGGGGCCTAACCATCTTTTATCCTCGAACACACATAGGACATCTAGGGGTCCTTGTTTGCTGAGTGGGAGGATGGGTTCTATGGATTCCGTATCTGAGTCCAGTAGATAGGGATTTTCCTTTATGAAGTTACGTATGAAATTCATTATTTTGCAGAATTGAGGAAGGTGAGGGAACTACCTTTTATGATGGTTCTCCCTGCATATAGTGAATACATGGTATTGACGCCTAAACATATTTCTTGGGTCCTCCAGAGTGTTGGGTCGGACTTGGTAGTGTGTCCATAATTCTGGGCACTAGTCTACCAGGTGGGTAGGGTCATCACATATAACACATGGTAAAGTAGAGGGGTGAAAATATGGCTTATTCCACCTTCGTATGTTGTAGGCAGGCACAGAGATGAATGATGCCCCTTCCTGTATGTAGAAGATGTTTTGGCATTCATCATTTTGTGGAGGTGGGGTTGGCACTATGGGCTCATTGTTGATGGTTTGGATGAGACCTTTTAGTGTCTTTTGGAGTTCAGGGATATTCGGACAATGATGAGTGTAGTGTCCATATTTATCACATATGGCACATGCATTGTTGGTGTGTATTTCCTTGTTACATAAGGGTATGGATTTTTCTCCTTTTGGTGGAGATGAGGTTACCAATGTGTTGGAGGCATTCATGATTGTTTTTAATTTGTCTATTTCGGGAAATATATGAGTTGGGTGCTCGAATTCCTCATATAACACGCAAGGTTGCACGGTTTGGAGGAGTTGGAAGTTTCTCCTTTTTTTACCTTTTTGTTTCCTTTTTCTGGTGGCTCCAATTGTTTTAGGTGCTGGACGGTTTTGAGTAGGGGTGTTCCTTTGAAATGGAGGTACAGGGAAGCTCCCTTCCTACATGTGTCTTAACTCAGCTAACACAATCATGGGGATTAGGTACCAAACTAGTATTGTGAGAGTCATATTTGGTAATGTGAGGGTTGCCATGGCTTGGTGTGAGACAAACCCGGGTGGGGGGCATAAGAAAGGGGTTTTCGTAATTATGGGAGGTAAAGACCTAACTTCTTCAGTTGCAGGCATTGAGGTGTCTAGAATTGATTTCGGTGTTTAGGCGGTGTTTTATGAAGTCATCATGCAAAACAGTGCTCCAATATTTGGGACAACCTCTTGTATTACTAGAGGATCTCCTGGGAATGTTCCTAAGAGGTTTGATGGCTTAAAATGACCTAGGATGAGCTTAGTGTAAGTAGTGAGAACCTCTTGGGATACTAAGGGCAACATGCCATATGGTGTGGGTGAGGTTTTCTTCTCGTAGTACATGAGTTGATCAATGGTAATGACCTTCCCATCATGGGGGAACATCATGATTGTGAACATCGATGAGGCGAATGTGAGCATTTCATACATATAGCTTCACCCTAGCATGATGTTATAATCCAACTAGGTGTCAAGTACTTCAATGTCTATTAACACAATTTTTCCAGTCAACTTAACTGGCACGCTAGGAAATAGACCGATGGGAGAAGAAGGGCATCTGTCGTATGCTCTGAGCGCTATGTCAGAAGGCTTAAGTTCAGGGGATCCTAATTTTTTCCAAATGGATTTGGACATGATGCATGTGGAAGCCCCTTCGTCAACAATGCAATGATGGATATTGATATTATGGATTGAGACATGGATTTGGAAAGCGATGGCTGAGGGTAGCCGAGGAGTAGCTTTGTCTAAGTCAAAGACCGTGAGGTGGGAATTAGATGGGTCCATTGCACCTAAAGAGGAAAGTAGGGCTTTCTACTCATTGGGAATGTCTATAGGACTTCAAGCACTGACATAGCTGACAGTGACTAAGCCAAGTCTTTGACTATGCTATAATTATGGGCAACTTTTGAATTGGGCCTTGCATGCCATAAAGGTCCTTAACCATTTTAGGCATGACATTGATGGGAGGTCGCGTCAATGGTCCAGTAAGTATGGCCTTAGCCAAGGTGGACGGATTAGGCTTTGGGGAAGCCTCATAAGTTTGATTCCTCATTTGCAAGAGGATTTCCTCTCTTGTCCTAAAGATATCATGGTTAGGACTATTGTTGAGGTTCCCTCCAGATGGGTGAGCTTGAGAAGTTTGTTACTACGTGTTAAAAATTCCTTGATGGGAAAGGGTTTCTAGATGATTGCAGTTAGTTGGCCACTTTTCCCCCTTGTATCCTTTTTAAATCGGGAAGTTGGGGACAATAATGGGTACAAGTGATGGGTATAATGGTTGTACTCCCCGCAGATGACGCATGCATTATTAGTCAAGAGACTAGTGTTATTGCCCTGTTTTTGTGAGTTGTTATTGGTCGTACCCTAGTTTTGGTTCTGTTAGGTCCCTATAATACTAGTGATTACCCCATTACTGTTGTAGTTGTATCCCTTATTAATATTTTTGCGCCCCTATTGTCCCCATATTTTTATTACTGTGCCCCATAAAATCCCTCTATTGTTATTTTTGTGGCTTTATATTATTATTGTTAGGTCGACTGGGTTATATTGTGACTCCTTAGACTCCTATATATAGAAAGGAGGTTTTGTCATTTGAATCATCCAAGAATTGTTCATTTTCGTAATGTAAAGGAGGTTGCTTCCTCGAAGAGGCTGAATTCTAAGGCGTTCAACTATATTTTCTATCTTTTTGTGAGCTGGTTTCATAACATTTGGTATGAGAGCTTTGGATTCTAGGGTTTCGCTGCTCCAAATAGGTCATCATGGAATTTCCACTATAACTTTTTTCTGCAATGTTTCATAAGCGAAAAAAAAAAAAACCCATTTGAGAAGAAATCACACTGAACCTCAGGTCATTCGGAGCTTTTCGCGCTATATTTGTAGAGATATGAGCTAAGGAAGTTGGTCTTTTTTCAAACTCCTGAATTACATTCCAAACAGGTGACCTAGGGAAAATCGTCATAACTTTCTCTCTGAGCATCAGATTGAAGTTTCGTAAGAAGCTACAGAAAGAGGACGGACTATAGTTTCTTGTACATATTTTTCAAAGCCAAAGGTTGAAATAGGGACACGTGGCATGTCATACAAGTTCACTCTACTAAAGTAGTCTATAATCAGGTCACTGTGGGAGATTTGGCATAACGCTTCGTTGGAGAATCCAATTTGGATTAAACTGGTGGCGTTGGAAAGGGGACACAGTGGGATACTATAGATCATAATTTCAGAATTGGATGATCTGAAATTACAAAGATACATCAGAGGCAATATCAAGCTCCTTCAAAGTGAAAATTGTTGTGTAGATTTTTTTAAATTTTTTCTTAAGTTTGGTTTGAAAAATTATTTTGAAGAATTCAAAAGGCATAGTAGAGCATTATTATCGGTAACTGATGCCCCGAGGAAAGAAAATGCAAACACCTAGTAAGCAACCTGAAAGCGCCAACATGACTCATGAAGAAGAGGAAGAAATGCTACATGATATATCAAAATTACAAGACCAAGTGCAACAAATGTCACTCTCACAAAAGCCAACAGAAGCTAAGATAAATGGCATGGAATCTAAGATAAAGGGCATGGAAGCTAAGATGAATGGCATGGAAGCTAATATGGATGATTTGAAGACAGACATGGAAGAATTGAAGATAAATATGAATAAGTTGCTATAAGAAATGGTCACTAATGGTGAAAGGGTAGTAAAGGAAACTCATGATGAGAACAAAAGAAATGTTAATCATGATTCTATAGACTCTAATGTTGGATCAAATACCCACCATATTCCAAAAATCGATATGAGGAATTTTGATGGCAAGGACCCCGCAACATGGATATTACAGATGGAGCAATTTTTCGATCTCAATAATGTGCAAAACAGACAAAAGATACGTATTGCAACTTTATATTTGGAACCAAATTAGTTTGTATGGTATCAATGGCTTTGCTCTCATAAAAAAATTATCAATTGTGCAATTTTTATAGAAGAATTGACAACACATTATGAGGACACAAAAAAGAACACTTTTTTTAGCCAATTGATAAGTCTCAAACAAAAGGGTTCAATAATGGAGCACATTGAGGAGTTCCAAAAATTGAACATAAGAGTAAAAAATATTCCAGAGGAGCATAGTATTGATGTGTTCATAGGGACTTTAAAGGATGATATCCAACATGATGTTTGCCTTTGGGAACCTGATTCATTAGAGAAGGCATTCAGGTTAGCAAGAAAAATGGAAAGAAAAATTATGGCAACTAGGAAGCATACCAGTCACAACTATAAAGATGTAAGCGTTGTTACCCCTAGCCTTCCACAACCTATAAGGCTGACACCACAAAAATTGGAAGAAAAAAGAGCAAAAGGGCTTTGTTATAGTTGTGATAGCAAATACACTAAAGGTCATAAGTGTGCTGAGAAGAAATTATTCTACATAGATTGTGAAGAGGAAGAAGAAAAGGACCAAGAAAGGTCAAAAGAAGAGGATATACTCCAGCAACAAAGCCTAGATAAAGAAGAAATGAATCCGACCATATCTTCTAATGCATTGGCTGGAATTACCACTCCTCAAACCATCAAGATAGAAGGACAAATCAAGAAGAAAACAGTAATAGTGTTGATTGATTCAGGAAGTACCCACAATTTATTCATTGTAAGGTACCAAAAGAATTGAATTGCTTCCTATATCCAACACCAGAGTGTCAAGTGATGGTTGCAAATGGAGGAATGATAAATTGCTCTGGAAAGTGCCATAATATCAAGCTATCCATGGGAGAATATGTATCAACGAGCCCAATGCTTTCCATTCCAATGGGAGGTGCTGATGTTGTACTAGGAGTCCAATGGCTATAGTGTTTGGGTACAATAGCTTTTAATTTTCAAGAACTTTTCATGAAATTTTCTGTGGAAGGAAAGGAAGTTGAATTAAGGGGTATTGCAGGGAAACCGGGAAAGATAATCAGATCTAACAGTATCAAAAAGCTTCTAAAAAAGGAACAAAGAGGTGTAATTTCACAATTATGTTCGCTAGATGTTTCCACATCGAAATCATCTATTTCTCCAGATCTCCAAAAAGTCTTGGACAATCATTCCAAGGTATTTGAGACTCCCAAAGGTCTCCCACCTATTCATGATCATGATCATGTTATTCATCTGATTCCAGGAAGTGTTCCTCCAAACATCAGGCCGTACAAATATCCCTACGCCCAAAAGAGTGAAATTGAACGTATGGTTGCAGAAATGCTAGAGGCTGGTATAATTCAACCTAGTCAAAGTTCTTTCTCTGCTCCAGTAGTATTGGTGCACAAGAAGGATGGATCATGGCGCATGTGTCTGGATTGTAGGGAGCTCAACAAGCTCACTATTAAAGATAAGTTTCCCATTCCTGTCATTGATGAATTACTGGATGAATTGCATGGATCAATTTACTTCACCAAGTTGGATCTTCGTTCAGGATATCATCAAATTAGAATGAAGACTGAAGACATTTCGAAAACAACATTTAGAACTCATGAGGGTCATTATGAATTTTTGGTCATGCCTTTTGGCCTTAATAATGCACCTTCTATATTTCAAGGTTTGATGAATTCCATTTTCAAACCCTTCGTTAGAAAATTTGTGTTAGTATTTTTTGATGATATACTAATCTACAGCAAGTCTTGGAAGGATCATGTTGAACATGTTGACAAGGTGCTACAACTACTGGAGGAGAAACAATTATATGAAAAATAATCCAAATGTTTCTTTGGAGTACAAGAGGTGTAATATCTGGGTCATATTGTATCTCATGAAGGAGTTAAGGTAGACCCTAGCAAAATTAAAGCCATTAAGGAATGGAAAATCCCCACATCCATAAAGAATTTACGAGGATTTCTTGGGTTGACAAGGTATTATCGAAAGTTTGTTAAGAATTATGGGAGAATAGAAGCGCCTCTAACAACATTATTGAAGAAAGATGCATTTTCATGGACTCCAGAAGCAACAAAGGCCTTCAAACATCTTAAATAGGCAATGTGCCAAGCACCGGTCTTAGCTACACCAGACTTCACAAAAACCTTTATTGTGGAATGTGATGCTTCAGGAAATGGAATTGGTGTTGTTTTAATGCAAGATGAAAGACCCGTTTCTTTTGAAAGTCATCCAATCAAGGGAAAGTTTTTACACAAAGCTATTTATGAAAAGCAAATGTTGGCAATACTACTTGCACTTAAGAAATGGCGACCCTACCTAATGGGAAGACACTTCAAGGTAAAAACGGATCATGATAGCCTTAAATACTTTTTAGAACAAAGATTATCCTCTGAAGAGCAACAAAAGTGGGTCACAAAGATGTTGGGTTATGACTTTGAAATCATCTACAAAAAAGGGAAGCAAAATTTGGTGGCAGATGCACTCTCAAGAAAGGATGAGGATGTTGAAGCATTGTTGTGTGCCATTTCTATTATCCAACCAAATTGGATAAACGAAGCAAGGGAGGAATGGAAGAATGATAAAGAAGTGTGGGCACTTATTCAAAAGTTACAATGAGATTCCAGTACATCTGATACATTTAGCTGGAAAAATGATTCGTTGTGGTACAAAGATCGCTTATACCTTTGTAAGAATTTGCAACTCAAACAAAAGATTCTTATGGAATTGCACACTTCTCCCTTAGGAGGGAACTTAGGATTTTTAAAAACTTATCACAGGGTTAAGACGGAATTTTTTTGGGATGGCCTTAAATTGGATATTCAAAAGTTTGTGGCGAAATGTTTGGTTTGCCAACAAAATAAAGTTGAAACAATTAAGACCCCGGGTCTATTACAACCTTTATCCATTCCAAGCCAATGTTGGGAGGAGGTTTCAATGGATTTTACCACAGGTTTACCCAAGTCTGAGGGAAAGAGTGTCATCATGATGGTAGTTGACAAACTTACCAATTATGCACACTTTTGTGCATTATCACATCCATTTAAAGCCAGTACAGTTTCTACTGCATTTATGGAAACAATTCTAAAGCTACATGGAAACCCAAAGATTATTGTGAGTGACAGAGATCTCATTTTCACTAGAAATTTTTGGACAGAATTATTTTCTTCTCTTGGTACTCAATTAGCTCATAGCTCATCTTATCGTCCTCAATCTGATGGTCAAACTGAGATAGTAAACAAATGTTTGGAAGGATATATTCGTTGCTTTGTATCTGATAAACAGACACAATGGGTCAAATGGTTGCCTCTATCTGAATGGTGGTATAACACTTCCTTCCATACAGAAACAAAAATGATGCCATTTATGGCACTTTATGCATATCAGCCACCATCCATCACATCATATTTAAGAGAAAATTTGAAGGTTCAAGCAGTGGAACATCACTTCGAACATCAACAACAAGTCCTCCAACTCTTAAAGGATAACCTCGTGTTGGCACATAATAGAATGAAACAACAGGCAGATCAACATCACAGTGAAAGAAGTTTTGTTTTAGGTGATTGGGTATTCTTGTGGCTACAACCATATAAACAAATGTCCCTCAAGCAGGCTAAGAAGGATAATAAATTATCACCAAAGTATTATGGTCCGTATAAGGTGTTGCAAAAGATTGGTACTATAGCATACAAATTGGAGCTTCCTGCAGTGTCTCGAGTGCACCCAGTTTTCCATGTTTCATGTTTAAAGAAGGTTATAGGCGACAAGCTCCTAGTTCAAATAATATTTCCAGAACTTGACGAGGAAGGAAAAATTATATTGGAACTGGAAGTAATTACAGAAACAAGAACTTGACAGCTACGAAATCGATCAATTTCGAAGTATCTCATCGAGTGGAAGAACTTATCCGTTGAAGATTCCATATGGGAGGATGAGAATTTTATATAGAAGCATCCAGAACTACTCAAGCATTGAGGACAACACTTTTTTGAAGGAGAGGGGCATGTTAGGTCCGTATAATACTAGTGACTACCCCATTACTATTGTAGTTGTATCCCTTATTAATATTGTTGCGCCCCTATTGTCCCCATATTTTGATTATTGTGCCCTATAGAATCCCTCTTTTGTTATTTTTGTGGATTTATATTATTATTGTTAGGTCAGCTGGGTTATATTGTGACTCCTTAGACTGCTATATATAGAAAGGAGTTTTTGTCATTTGAATCATCCAAGAATTGTTCATTTGTGTAATGTAAAGGAGGTTTCTCCCTTGAAGAGGCTGAATTCTAAGGCGTTCAACTATCTTTTCTATCTTTTTGTGAGCTAGTTTTGTAACAGGTTCCAGTTGGGGTTATCCCTTCCCAGTGCCCTTGTGGGTTGCTGCCTCCCCGCTCGGGCTCTCGCTTTGGCTTATTTTTTGATTTTTTCCTAACACCGTTAAAAGGATTAACTGAATTTGGTTGTTCTTCTGATTGATGTGGTGAAGCGAGAGATGGTTGCACTAGATTTACCCATGCATTGTTTTTCTTTAGCGGGATATGTTGTTGTAGTGTTGGGAAAGGAAAATATTGGTTCTCCTGTCCCTAGTTAACGTATTGGTTTTGGGGAGGAGATTTTTTGTCCATACTCTAGGAGGAGTATTGGTTTTCCTTTTGGGGATGATATGAGCCTCCTTGTGGGGCCTGGTGTTGGTTAAACCTATTTCCTATATTCTGCATAGGTTCAGGTTGACCATTATAATACCCTGTATTTTTTAATGGTGGTGAAGCATCACAAGATGGGCCATTCATTGGATATGCAGGGTATTGTCAGCTATTGTTGTGATGTCTTTGAGATAGGGCCCCAATTAATCTGTCAACAATATTGGATGCGCCTGTTATTTCTTGATAAGATTACAGGCGCGTGGTGTTTGGGAGTACGTGGTAAATGTACCCTGACTGGTTGTAGATAGGCTCCAGTTTTTGGGCTTTACTGATGGCTTCTTCCTCACTTTGCGGGAATGTTTTAGCCACATCCTTTGAGATTTCGGAGGTGAGGGATCTCAAGAAAATGTCCAGGAGGACTTTATCTTCAAAGTCACTTTTCCATAAGCTGCGACACTTCCTCCATTCATGGATATGGTCCAAGATGTGCATATCTTGTGTTTGTTTGAAGTTGGTTAGGAGTTCCATCCCCGAATCATGGTGGATTGGGAGTTGGAAGAAAGTAAGGAACGCTTTAGCTAATGAGATAAAGGTTCCGTGAGACACAAAGGAATGGTCTATATACCACTTCGTGGCGGACCATGTTAGGGTGTGTTGAAATAGCCTTAATATAATAGTATCTTTTGTGATGCAGTTGGATGGACACCACAGGTGAAATGTCATGACGTGGTTCCTTGGGTCTTCACCTTGCTTTCCCTCAAATTTTGGAATATATGATGGGAGCTTTGTGGGCATAGCTGGCCAATTTTGGCCATGTTCAATCGGGTCATTTGTGAGCTCGCTTCAAAATGGGATATTTAATGGAATTAAAAACATGATCTGTGCATTCCCTGCCATCACAAAGTGATTCTGGACAACTATATGCAGTGGAGTCCTCTGTGGGGATGCCATGGGAGGATTATCCTAATGGGTAACTTAGGGATTGTTCGAAGGAGAAGTGTGTGTGTTGGGTCCCTATAATACTAGTGATTACCCCATTACTATTGTAGTTATACCCCTTATTTATATTGTTGTGCCCCTATTACCCCCATATTGTTATTTCTGTGCCCCATAGAATCCCTCTATTGTTATTTTTGTGGCTTTATATTATTATTGTTAGGTCGGCTGGATTACATGGTGACTCCTTAGACTCCTATATATAGAAAGGAGGTTTTGTCATTTGTATCATCCAAGAAATGTTCATTTATGTAATGTAAAGGAGGTTTCCCCCTCGAAGAGGCTGAATTCTAAGTCGTGGATCTCTCTTTTCTATCTTTTTGTGAGCTGGTTTCATAACATTTGGTATCAGAGCTTTGGATTCTAGGGTTTCGCTGCTCCAAATAGGTCATCGTGGCATTTTCGCTATAACTTTTTTTCTGTAACGTTTCAGAAGTCGCAAAAAAAAACCCATTTGAGAAGAATTGGCGCTGAACTTTGGGTCTGAATTTCAGAGCTTTTAGCGTGATATTTTCGGAGATATGATCTGAGGAATTTGGCCTTTTTGCAGACTCCTGAATTACATTCAAAACAGGTGACCTGGGGAAAATCGTCATAACTCTCTCTCTGAGGATCGGATTGAAATTTCGTAAAAAGGTACATAAAGAGGACGGACTGTAGTTTCTTGTGGGTGAGTTTCAGATTCAAAGTTTGAAACAGTGACTCGTGGCAAGTCGTACAAGTTCGCTCTACTGAACTAGTCTAAAAGCAAGTCACTGTGGGAGATTTCACATAACTCTTCCTTGGAGAATCCAATTTGGCTAAGACTTGTGGCATTGGAAAGAGGACGCAGAAGGCTACTACAGATAGCAATTTCAGAACTGGATGATCCGAAATTACAGAGATACATCAGATTCAATATCAGGCTTCTATAAAGTGAAAAAAGGTGTGTAGTTTTTTTTTTAAATTTTTGTGTAAGCTTGGTTTAACGGAATTCAAAGGGCATAGTAAAGCATTATTATCGGTAACTGATGCCCCGAGGAAAGAAAATGCAAACACCTAGTAAGGAACCTGAAAGCTCTAGCATGACTCATGAAGAAGAGGAAGAAATGCTACATGATATATCAAAATTACAAGAACAAGTGCAACAAATGTCACGCTCACAAAAGCTAACAGAAGCTAAGATAAGTGGCGTGGAATCTAAGATAAATGGCGTGGAATCTAAGGTAAATGGCGTGGAATCTAAGATAAAGGGCATGGAAGCTAAGATGGATGGCATGGAAGCTAAGATGGATGCTAAGATGGATGGCATGGAAGCTAAGGTGAATGGCATGGACGCTAAAATTGATGGCATGGATGATAAGATGGATGAATTGAAGAAGTTGCTACAAGAAAGGGTCACTAATGGTGAAAAGGTAGTAAAGGAAACTCATGATGAGAACAAAAGAAATGTTAATCATGATTCCATAGACTCTAATGTTGGATCGAAGACTCACCATGTTCCAAAAATCGATATGAGGAAGTTTGATGGCAAGGATCCCGCCACATGGATATTACAGATGGAGCAATTCTTCGATCTCAATAATGTGCAAAACCCACAAAAGGTACGTACGGCAACTTTATATTTGGAACCAAATCAGTTTGTATGGTATCAATGGCTTTGTTCTCGTAAACAATTTATCACTTGGGCAATTTTTACGGAAGAATTGATAGCACATTATGAGGATACAAAAAGCAACACTTTTTTTAGCCAATTGATAAGTCTCAAACAAAAGGGTTCAATAATGGAGCACATTGAGGAGTTCCAAAAATTGAACATAAGGGTAAAAGATATTCCAGAGGAGCATAGGATTGATGTGTTCATAGGGTCTTTAAAGGATAATATCCAACATGATGTGCGCCTTTGGGAACCTGATTCATTAGAGAAGGCATTCAGATTAGCAAGAAAAATGGAAAGCAAAATTATGGCAACTAGGAAGCATACCGTTCACAACTATAAAGACGGAAGTGTTGTTGCCCATAGTCTTCCACAACCTATAGGGTTGACACCACAACAATTGGAAGAAAAAAGAGCAAAAGGGCTTTGTTACAATTGTGATAGCAAATACACAAAAGGTCATAAGTGTGGTGAGAAGAAATTATTCTACATAGATTGTGAAGAGGAAGAAGAAAAGGAGCAAGAAAGGTCAAAAGAAGAGGATATATTCCAGGAACAAAGCCTAGATGAAGAACAAATAAATCCGACCATATCTTGTAATGCATTGGCGGGAATTACCACTCCTCAAACCATCAAGATAGAAGGACAAATCAAGAAAAAAAAGGTAATAGTGTTGATTGATTCAGGAAGCACCCACAATTTTATTCATTGTAGGGTAGCAAAAGAATTGAATTGCTTCCTATATCCAGCACCAGAGTGTCAAGTGATGATTGCAAATGGAGGAACAATAAATTGCTCTGGAAAGTGCCATAATATCAAGCTATCCATGGGAGAATATGTATTGACTAGCCCAATGCTTTCCATTCCAATGGGAGGTGCGGATGTTGTACTAGGAGTCCAATGGCTACAATCCTTGGGTACAATAGCTTTTAATTTTCAAGAACTTTTCATCAAATTTTCTTCGGAAGGAAAGGAAGTTGAATTAAGGGGTATTGCAAGGAAACCAGGAAAGATAATCAGCTCTCATGGTATGACAAAGCTTCTAAGAAAGGAGCAAAGAGGTGTAATTGCACAATTATGCTCGCTAGATGTTTCCACATTGGAATCATCTATTTCTCCAGATCTCCAAAAAGTCTTGGACAATCATTCCAAGGTATTTGAGACTCCCAAGGGTCTCCCACCTATGCGTGATCATGATCATGCTATTCATCTGATTCCAGGAAGTGTTCCTCCAAACATCAGGCCGTACAGATATCCCTATGTCCAAAAAAGTGAAATTGAGCGTATGGTTGCAGAAATGCTAGAGGCTGGTATAATTCAACCAAGTCAAAGTTCTTTCTCAGCTCCAGTAGTATTGGTGCACAAGAAGGATGGATCATGGCGCATGTGTCCAGATTATAGGGAGCTCAACAAGCTCACTATTAAAGATAAGTTCCCCATTCCTGTTATTGATGAATTACTAGATGAATTGCATGGATCAATTTACTTCACCAAGTTGGATCTTCGTTCGGGATATCATCAAATCAGAATGAAGGTTGAAGACATTCCAAAAACGGCATTTAGAACTCATGAGGGTCATTATGAATTTTTGGTCATGCCTTTTGGCCTTACCAATGCACCTTCAACATTTCAAGGTTTGATGAATTCAATTTTCAAACCATTCCTTAGAAAATTTGTGTTAGTATTTTTTGATGATATACTAATCTACAGCAAGTCTTGGAAGGATCATGTTGAACATGTTGACAAGGTGCTACAACTATTGGAGGAGAAACAATTATATGCAAAAAGATCCAAATGTTTCTTTGGAGTCCAGGAGGTGGAATATTTGGGTCATATTGTATCTCATGAAGGAGTTAAGGTAGACCCTAGCAAAATTAAAGCCATTAAGGAATGGAAAATTCCCACATCCATAAAGCATCTGCGAGGATTTCTTGGGTTGACAGGGTATTATCGCAAGTTTGTTAAGAATTATGGGAGAATAGCAGCGCCTCTAACAACATTATTGAAGAAAGATTCATTTTCATGGACTCCGGAAGCAACAAAGGCCTTTGAAAATCTTAAAGAGGCAATGTGCCAAGCACCGGTCTTAGCTACACCGGACTTCACAAAAACCTTTATTGTGGAATGTGATGCTTCAGGAAATGGAATTGGTGCTGTTCTAATGCAAGATGAAAGACCCATTGCTTTTGAAAGTCGTCCAATCAAGGGAAAGTTTTTAAGCAAAGCTATTTATGAGAAGGAAATGTTGGCAATACTCCATGCACTTAAGAAATGGCGACCCTACCTAATGGGAAGACACTTCAAGGTAAAAACGGATCATGATAGCCTTAAATACATTTTAGAACAAAGATTATCCTCTGAAGAGCAACAAAAGTGGGTCACAAAGATGTTGGGTTATGACTTTGAAATCATCTACAAAAAAGGGAAGCAAAATGTGGTGGTAGATGCACTCTCAAGAAAGGATGAGGATGTGGAAGCATTGTTGTGTGCCATTTCTATTATCCAACCAGATTGGATAAACGAAGCAAGGGAGGAATGGAAGAATGACGAAGAAGTATGGGCACTTATTCGAAAGATACAACAAGATTCTAGTACTTCTGATACATTTAGCTGGAAAAATGATTCGTTATGGTACAAAGATCGCTTATACCTCTGTAAGGATTCCCAGCTAAAACAAAAGATTCTCATGGAATTGCACACTTCTCCCTTAGGAGGGCACTCAGGATTTTTAAAAACTTACCACAGGGTTAAGAAGGAATTTTTTTGGGATGGCCTTAAATCAGATATTCAAAAGTTTGTGGCAGAATGTTTGGTTTGCCAGCAAAATAAAGTTGAAACAATTAAGACTCCGAGTCTATTACAACCTTTATCCATTCCAGGCCAACGTTGGGAGGAGGTTTCAATGGATTTTATCACAGGTTTACCCAAGTCTGAGGGAAAGAGTGTCATCATGGTGGTAGTTGACAGACTTACCAAGTATGCACACTTTTGTGCATTATCACATCCATTTAAAGCCAGTACAGTTTCTACTGCATTTATGGAAACAGTTCAAAAGCTACATGGAAACCCAAAGATTATTGTAAGTGACAGAGATCCCATTTTCACTGGAAATTTTTGGACAGAATTATTTTCTTGTCTTGGTACTCAGTTAGCTCATAGCTCATCTTATCATCCTCAATCTGATGGGCAAACTGAGATAGTAAACAAATGTTTGGAAGGATATCTTCGTTGCTTTGTATCTGATAAATAGACACAATGGGTCAAATGGTTGCCTCTGGCTGAATGGTGGTATAACACTTCCTTCCATACAGCAACAAAAATCACCCCATTTATGGCACTTTATGGGTATCAACCACCATCCATCACATCATATTTAAGAGAAAATTCTAAGGTTCAGGCAGTGGAACATCACATCGAACATCAACAACAAGTCCTCCAACTCTTAAAGGATAACCTGGTGTTGGCACAAAATAGAATGAAACAACAGGCAGATCAACATCGCAGTGAAAGAAGTTTTGAAGTAGGTGATTGGGTATTCCTACGGCTACAACCATATAAGAAAATGTCCCTAAAGCAAGCTAAGAAGGATAATAAATTGTCACCAAAGTATTATGGTCCATACAAGGTGTTGCAAAAGATTGGTACTATGGCATACAAATTGGAGCTTCCTGCAGCTTCTCGATTGCACCCAGTCTTCCATGTTTCATGTTTAAAGAAGGTTATAGGTGACAAGCTTCCAATTCAAACAATATTGCCAGAACTTGATGAGGAAGGAAAAATTATATTGGAACCAGAAGCAGTCACAGAAACAAGAACTCGACAGCTACGAAATCGATCAATTTCAGAGTATCTTATCAAGTGGAAGAACTTATCCGCTGAAGATTCCACATGGGAGGATGAGAATTTTATGCAGAAGTATCCAGAACTACTCAAGCGTTGAGGACAACACTTTTTTGAAGGAGAGGGGCATGTTGGGTCCCTATAATACTAGTGATTACCCCATTACTATTGTAGTTATACCCCTTATTTATATTGTTGTGCCCCTATTACCCCCATATTGTTATTTCTGTGCCCCATAGAATCCCTCTATTGTTATTTTTGTGGCTTTATATTATTATTGTTAGGTCGGCTGGATTACATGGTGACTCCTTAGACTCCTATATATAGAAAGGAGGTTTTTTCATTTGTATCATCCAAGAATTGTTCATTTATGTAATGTAAAGGAGGTTGCCCCCTCGAAGAGGCTGAATTCTAAGTCGTGGATCTCTCTTTTCTATCTTTTTGTGAGCTGGTTTCATAACAGTGTGCGCTCCCAAAGGGGGTAGCGTGCGGGGATCCTTCAAGAGTGGTGAAGGGTGTACCTTGCCATGAAGGAGTTCCAAGCAAGTTGCACCAATAAAGGAAGATCCAATAATGGTGGCTGAGTGACGTCCTCTTCGCCTAAACAATGGGAGTCCTGGTACACCTCCTGGTAATGTGAGGAGGTTTAAAAAATACCTAGATCGACATGGAGCCATGGGGTCCCCTATGGTGTTTATTTAGATTATGCGCTACTTTTATTTTGGTGATGGATGAAGATATATATATATATATATATATATATATATATATATATATATATATATATATATATATATATCAACACAATTGGATCACATACATAAAGCAAAGCGAAAATATTAATGGTTTATTTTCCTTTGATTAAACTATGTGACCAAGAAAACAAAAAAGGGTTTTTTTTTTTTTGTTGCATATAATAAATAGTCCGATGAAGAACTAATCATCTTGTCCACACTCAAAGTAACTAGGCCTTACAGATATAACCTTTTATGGGTCCTGGGGCAACATCCCAAAATAACTAGCGATGCCTTCTAGCAGTTGAGGAATCAACTAAGGTAATGGTAATGAGGGTCAAGTACTACCTGCACCGTCGCCTATAGGGAAGGATGCCCTATATTTGATCACTAGGTATCTTTGTCCAACATGAACATTCGAGTATTTAGATTCTTGGTAATCGGTTACCAGTACCGAGCACTAGATGGGTCAAAGAGTACCGCACGCACTAGGCCTAAGTCGAACCCCCTCTGAATTGGGTCTCTACCATGCTCAGGTTTTCTTTTTCGTGGGATTGTTGAAGGATTTTTAAGCTCCCTAGAAAGCCAGCAACTATGTTTCAATGGTGAAGCATGACCATGATGGCTTATGGGATGCCTACCCCCAATGGTCCTAACTTGAAATATAATTTTTTTTGTGGACCCTATGGGGAAACTTAATTTGTTCAAGTTATGGTTGTTTTAAAGAGGCTTATTTCACTTATGGGGTGATTTGGTAAGCTAAAATAGACTAAGTAACCAAATATCCAAAAGATGGATGGTCTTTGAGTATAAAGTGTATGGAGGCTTAGTGTGTCATGCAAGTGAACATACAAGTGTGATAAGATTTGGATATGTGATGATCCTTTTCAATATCCTTTTAATTACACTAGGTGTTGGTTTTTCCTTACATGGAAAAAGAAATTTATTTGTAGATGATGGGCCACTTAATTTTTCCTATTAAACTATGTGGAGTTTAATAAGGGAAATGGAAATTCAAATACTTTCAAGAAGGTTTTCATATGAAATCCCAAGTTCGTCTAGGAGATGTAAGGGAAGTAGGGATTACCCACTTTCTCTACTAACATTTGTTCCTAGTCCCAAAAAAAAATTGCTTTGGTTAGTAGTAAAATTCATGGATAATGGGCCACTTACTTGCTTTACTAATTAAGATAATATGATTTGCAAAAACATAAGCGAAATAGTTTGAAAACATATATGGATTATGGCAACTTACTTTCCTCCCTAATTAAATTGAGTGGGTATTTGTTTGCAAATAATATATATAATTTCTTGATGAATTAAGGTTCATTCAAGCAACCAGGGGTAATGAACAGAAAACACAGAATGTAGAGGTGAAGGCAATTCACTAGAGGCTACCAATCACTTGAGAAAACTGAAAAATACAAGGATTTTTTGTTATTTTTTTGTCTATCGTGCATGTTCTATATAAATAGACGTGTGCTTCGTGATTTTCATAGACACATATGCATGCTTCACGTCTGTCAGAGAAAAAAGAACGCAGGCGAGAAAATTCTGAAAATTCTTCACTTCCACAGGCTCAAAACAAGTCTAGGGGGACTATAAAAAGTCTTGGGAGGTGAGGAGCGCCTTGAAGGATGTTTGTGCAGAGAGTAGGTCTTGCAAACAATATCTAGATTAATAAAAAGATATCAGTATGGTTGTTGTTCATGTTGTAGTATTTTTGGAGCACAAGTGTACCAAAAAACACCCCCTTAGCAGTGGATTGTTACCTACAAAGGATCACAGTCAAAATTGGTGTTGTTAGTGGAAAGACTTAAATAAACACAACATTGTGAATAATGGATACAATGCATACATAAACTTAAACTTAAACAAAGAAGTGCATGAACATAACAATGCTCAAATGGAACAAACACATCAATAATATATGGAAAAATCTCCCTTTATAACAATGCTCAAATGGAGCAAACACATCAATAATATATGGAAAAATATCCCTTTATTGGTTGTTGGTGGTAGAGGTTGAATATAATTAGAATACTAAAGCACTTCAAGAGAATTCCTTGAGCTAGGGAGCTCAAAAAGCCTCAGCAAGGATGTTTATTTTCCTCAATCTCTTTGCAAGTTTCTCATCTCTCTCAAAGAAGTGTAAAGAATCTCCAAAGGGTGGATTACTCTTCACTCACTAAGATGTTGGGTTACTTAGAAGAAATTTGGACAACATGCTAGTGCTCTTCACTTCCTTGGTTTCAACAATGAAATGGTGGTTTTCTTACATGAAATTTGGGCAGCATAACAATATTTCTTCTTTTGGCTCTCCCACGGCCTATTAATATAGAGTTTTTTGAATCCCTCTTCCCTCTCTTGGTACATGTATGATAAAGACACATGAGTAGGACAAGAGGATTCCATTGAGGGCTGCACTTCTCCATGCCGACTCGAATTCGACTGCACTAGGTCGATCTCGTATCCAGAAATCGACTCCAAGTGTGTAGAGTGGTCTCGGACTGCTGAGTCACCTTTTCTGCAACTGCATGACTTTTTGAGGATATATCGCGTGCACAGTTTAAATGTTGGACCTTAGGAGAACCTTTTATTTTTGAATCTTTATAATGTATTCAGCTGGAAAAATGTCCACATGTGCATTCTGCTAGACATTTTTAATGTTTTTTGGATTATACTAGAAGATGTATGATTTTCTAGTGTTAACAATGTTCATAGTGGGGAAACTATGGATTCAAGTTGTTGGGGTCAAATGTTACCAAATAATATTCATTGGAATCAAAAGCACCAATTTCCAACAAAAATTCCCTTCACTTCATAGGGTAGCTTTAGACAACCTCCAAGGTAGGCATAACGCAAGGATCTTGGGCTATCTTCAACTATTCTATAGTTTTGAGCAATCCTAAAATTAGGATTATGTGTCAACCATTTTAAGACACATTTGGGAAAGTGTTACATCACCTCAACTATCGATTTCTCTTTATGAAGAGGGTTTAACATTTTAGATGGATATTTTTCTTTTCCTTTAGCTCTAGTCTTAGGAACATCAAAACCACAAACACTTCTTTGGATATTAACATCGTGTTCATACATGATGACATTAGACATGTTTCCCTAGAGTAGAGAGGTGCCTTGGTTTCCCTCTTACAAAGGTGTAGGATTTTTAGGAACTTCAACAACTATTTTCTAGCCTTGCAGAGGAAATTGGTTATTCAAGATAGAAGGTTTTTTTAATGGGAATCCCTCTATACCAACAATCATTGGGCTTCCTCCAATTTGTATCATTGATGAGTGAAATGGTATTCCTTACAAGGATAGAAGAGAAAATTGTATTTTTTTTTTCTTGGCCCCTTTAATGGCCACATTATTCCCCCAATCTTCTTCTTATTTTTATTCTTTTTCTTTTCCCTAGGTTGTTGGCTAACCTTAGGTTTAAATGTGTTAATTGAATGGATATCAAAAACTTGCATAAGGGTGGCAGTTTAAGTAGTACCATACAACAACATCTAGGTATAAATACATCTACCACATTTGGTTCACCCATTTATTGGCCATAGCATTGTTCAACACTCACTTGGAAAACTTCACTTGGCCCCCATGGAATTTGATTTGGTTCTTAGATGTTCAACATTCAATTATAGCAGGTATCTATATACCGAGGTGAAAACTAAAGGATCGGTGATGGCAAGAGAAACGCAGCGGCTAGGGTTTCCATAGCGAGCAGAGTTCGATCCTAATGGAGAGTGGCAGGGGAGGGAGCTTGGATCCCTCCTACAAAGATGCAGTGTCCAGCAGAAGTAAATCACCAACTAGAAATAGTAAAGACGGTATGAACTACAGAAACAGGGACAATGAAAAGGAAACTGATGGGACCAGAACAAAAGAAAACAATAGCACAAAGGACAAAGAGGAAGAAGACAAAAGTCTGGGGTCAAGAGACAAAAAACAAAAAGGACCTTGCAAACCAAAAGCAGAAATCACTCCTTGAGTAATATTAAGTGATCCTACTCTGCAGGAGCATAGGGAACATATGGAAACCTACGCCATTATCTGTAAATTCATGGGGCTATGGCCCACTGAAAAGGCTTTACAGATGTGGATCAAGTATCATTGGAAGCCCAAAGGAAGCATTGACGTACATCTTGGATCAAAAGGATTCTTCACAGTAGTGTTCTCTAACATCGAAGATAAAGATAGAATATTCAAAGGAGGACGCTATTTTTTTGCTGTTGTTGGTCTCTATATGAGACCTTGGAGAATGAACTTTGTCCCCGAGATGGAGACTTTCTCTTCAGTTCCTGTGTGGGTAAGGCTCTACTCTCTACCCCTTGATTATTGGCAAACTAAATCGTTGGCCACCATTGGCAATAAACTGGGATGCTATGTCAAAGCTTCTGAACCCACAAGAAGGGGAAAATATACCTCCTTTGCTAGGATCTGTGTGGAAATGGATCTATCAGGAGCACTTCCGGATGAAGTCATCCTGGAAGTTTTTGATGAGGAGTGGGTGTAGATGGTAGACTATGAAAATATCCCCTTCAGATTCCAAAGGTGCCACGAACATGGGCATATGTTAAGAGACTGCCCTCTCAGCAAAGAAAATAACAAAGATAAACTTAATACAACAACGAACATTGAAAGCTTTCAGAAAGTGGCTAGTAGAGGAAGGGGAGGAAAAAAGGGATCAAAGAAACAACATACTGAGGGGAAAAAGGGTAGTCAGAATAAGTTTCAAGTGCTAGAAGAGCCTGAAGAAATCACAAGAGAGAGTCAAGTTCAGGAGGAAGATGCTAGAGAAAAAGAAAAAAAAGAGGACACAAATCATTCTCCAAACATTGACTCCCAAAAAGAAACCATGAGAAATGAAACAAAAATGGAAATGGACCAGGAAATGACCCAAAGTGAAACAGATCTGGAAGACCACGAACTATAAGAAATACTCAACAAGGAAAACTTGGATCTGGAAGGATTCCTGATGCAAGGAACCAAAGGAGGAATAGATTCTCTACCTCAAGAAGATTGTAATAGAATACAACAGTTGTTTTTATGGAAAACACAAGAACGAGGACTGGAGAAAGGTAAAAACATCCACAAACAGGAGCACAGAGGAGTGAAAACAATGAAACTAACTCCAGGATTAGCCACTAGAAATCCAGGAAAGAAGAGAGGCAGAAAAAATCAAAATGAGATCCTGATGGAGTGTGGAAAGCTAATGATAGATTCGGATAAGATGAAAGATCTAGCCAGTTACTCATTTACAAATCTTTAATTATGAATTTTATATCCTAGAATACCAGAGGTCTAGGTAGTAAAAGAAAACAGAGATTGCTAAGTAACAGAATGAAACTAGCAATGCCAGACATAATCTTCATTCAAGAAACAAAATGCTCCATTCAGAAAATAAAACAAATCCATAACAAATGGCTCAGTAAATTTGAGTTTCTAGAAGTCAAAGCAGAGAACACAGTAGGAGGCATTCTCACTCTTTGGAACCCCCAAAAAGTCAGCATTGTAGATGTGGAGGCAACGAGAAATTACTCATCAACTATCATTCAACCAATGGGGATGTCTAAGTCCTTCCTGGTTACGAATGTCTATGGTCCTCAGAGAATAGATGAGAAGCTTAGATTTCTGAACTCTCTGGTAGATCTCAGAAGCAGACACAAAGAAATCCCTTGGGTCATTGGAGGAGACTTTAACATGATTAAAGCTCTTTCGGAAAAAAAGGGAGGCACCAGAATCCTCAGTAGAGATTCAGTAGGATTCCATTCTTTCACTGAAGACATGAAAATGGTGGACTCTGAAATGCATAATGATCTTTTTACTTGGAACAACAAGAGAGGAGGTAATGCTCAGGTTGCCTCCAAGTTAGACCGATTTTTAATCTCTGAGAAGCTGATGCTCACCAATACAAAAATATCTACTAGTGTTCTCCCTTTTGGAGGCTCTGACCACTGGCCGATTCAATTAGAAATCAAAGGAATTGATGCTCCCAGAAACAGACCCTTCAGATTTGAGAATATCTAGCTCTCCCACCCAGATTTCATCAGCAACATTGAAAATTGGTGGTCCGAAGATCTACAGGTTCAGGGCTCCAAGATGTTCCTCCTCCACAAAAGACTAAAGCACATAAAAATCAAGCTCAAAGAATGGAACAAGAAGGATTTTGGTAACATTTTTGTAAACAAAAAATCAATATAAATCAAAATGCAGGAACTAAATCAAGCAACAATCACAGATGGTTTTGATAAAACAAAAAGTGAGCAAGCTGAAAAATACAACCTTGATTGGGAGAATTTATGCAATCAGGAGGAAATATTTTGGAGAAAAAAGTCTAGAGTTCAATGGCTCAAAGAAGGTGAACGAAACACTCATTTTTTCCACCGTTCCACCATAGCTAATAGAACGCATAGTAGAATCTCCTCAATTTTGAATGAAGATGGGGAGCTTCAGACCTCTCACAAGAATATTGAAGCGGTGATGGTTCAACATTTCAGAGGCATCACAAATGAAAATAATCCAGATAGAGACCAACACATCAAGGAAATTATAAAGAATATTCCCAGGATGGTGTCTAGAGAAGATAACTTTAACCTGAACAAACCAATAATTGAAGCAGAGGTCAGTACAGTGATCAAAGACATGTAGAATGGCAAAGCTCCTGGTCGAGATAGTTTTAATGTAGACTTTTTCAAGGCCTGCTGGAATGTTGTCAAACAGGATATTTTGGAGGTGGTAGAGGACTCTAGAAGAAGTAGATCTATTCTGAAAGCCCTCAACACCTCCTTCATCTCCTTGATCCCCAAACAGGACTCAGCCCTGACTCCTAATAAGTTCAGACCTATTTCTTTATGCAATGTTGTTTACAAAATTATTTCCAAGATCTTGGCCAACAGACTCAAACCTCTTCTTCCTTATATGATTTCTGGGGAACAGTATGGTTATGTGGAAGGGAGGCAAATCTTGGATAATATTATTCAGGCCCACGAGATTGTTCACTCTCTCACTAGCAAAAAGTAGGACAGTATGATTATGCAATTATACATTTCAAAAGCATATGACAAGGTGAACTGGATTTATATCAAAAAGGTCCTTTCCACTTTTGGGTTTGACCATGACTAGATCAGATGGGTTGTGGCTTTGGTTACTTCAACCAGCTTTTCAATACTGGTGAATGGCTCACCCTCGGAGATCTTCACTCCTTCCAGAGGCCTCAGACAGGGAGACCCACTCTCTCCCTTTATTTTTATTCTCATGATGGAAGGATTGGGTCGAACCATTAAAAATGCTAAAGTCTCAGGAAAGATCAAGGGCCTACAATTATCGGAGAATGGCCAAACCTTTACTCATCAACAATTTGTGGATGACACCATGCTGCAGGGTATCCCACCAGTCAAGGAAGCTACAACATACAAAAAAATCTTAAATGAATTTGCCTCGGCTTCAAGTATGGAAGTCAATCTCTCCAAATCAATTTTTTTTTCCTTTAACACTAACATTGCTATTCAAAGGAACATCTCCAGAATTCTAGGCTTCCAAAGGGAGGTCCTCCCTTCAAAGTATTTGGGAATCCCCCTTACGGATAAACCAATGCATAAAAGTATCTGGGAACCGGTGCTCAACAAGATGCAAGACAAGATCAAAAGATGGACCTTTAGAGCGTTGAACCTTGCTGGCAAATTGATTTTGATGAAGGCAGTTCTTCAATCTATCCCCATTTTCTTTTTATCAGCCCTGCCAGCTCCCAAAGGGGTCTTACAACAATTCAGCAACATTCAGAGAGACTTTCTCTGGGGCAAGGAGGAAACCAGAAAGAAATGGGCCTTGGTTTCTTGGGATAAAATATATAAACCCAAAGTCATGGAGGCCTAGGCTTAGACGATCAGGAGATTCTAAGTAATGTTTTAGGAGCCAAAATCTCGTGAGATGGGTTAAAGAACCAGGGGCACATTGGGCTAAAACCTAGAAAGAAAAGTATGCAAGCTCCTGGCAAACGAGTGTTCTTATTAGAACGTCAAGAAACATAAAAGGCTCTCACATCTGGATTAAAGCCTAGGATAACAGGAGCCTAGTACAAAACAACAGCTTCTGGGAAATCAGAGCAGGAGAACAAGCTCTCTTCTGGGAAAATAAATGGAAACAAGAACCAATGTTGTTAAGGGAGGACTTTATGAGCATCGAGTAGGAAACTGATTTCCATGGACTAATAAAAGTTAGGGATTTCTAGAATCTTCCTCATGACACTGAGAAATGGAGAAGCTGGAGGAAAATAGAATGTAGAGAGGACAACCCCATAAAAGCAACAGAAGAACTCATGAAAATATTAGAACAGAGGAAGATCTTGGTTACAGAGGGGCAGGATCAGTTAATATGGGGCCAAATCAACGAAGGCATCTTTAACATCAAAGAAGCAAAAAGAATTACCCTTAACCTAGAACCCTGGGTTTTGGCTAAGACCTGGCAAAACTTTGGAGCCACCAAGGATGGATGAAGATCAAACTGTTTATGTGGTTAGTTCATCACAAGAAAATATTAACTTGGGAGAAAATTTGGAAGAGGGGGGTTATGGGGCCTTCCAGATGCCAATTATGTGAGGCTCAAGAGGAGACTATGGAGCATATTCTCAAAAACTACACCTATACCACCTGGTTATGGGATTCTTTCAACATCATTTTTCAATAGACAGACAGAGACAAAGGAAGCATCATTAACACCCTAAACAAGTGGAGAAAAAACTTTTTAGAGCATGAGATCCTTAATTTAGCCTGGACCTTCACACCAAGCTTCATTAGCTAGAATGTTTGGAAGGAAAGGAATAAGAGAATTTTCAAGGATGGAAAAACTACTCCTCTTTGCCTGATGGAATTGATCTTAAAGCAAATTAAGGAGACTGTTTCCACCATTGTGCACAGTTATCCCTCGAATCCTCCCACTACGCTTGAATTGAGAACTCTCAAGCAGCTAGGAATGCAGGAGACCATCCTCAAGGGTCTTAGAAAAAAAGAAAGAGTGTTGGAAAGGGAAAAGGAGTACTAGCATCCTCCACCAAAAGGTTATCTAAAATGCAACATTGATGGGGCTTCAAAAAGCAACCTGGGGACTATAGGTTATGGAGGTGTGTTAAGAGATGAAGAAGGAAAAATAATTTTCATTTTTATGATAAATTCTTCAGTGTAAATCACAGGATAAATCATTTGTCGACGCGTTTCGAACCAACAAGTGTGGTTCATCGTCAGGACAAGTTGAAGAAACAGATCCAGCTTAGCATGTTAAATATCTGAGTAGAGACTCCAACAGCTATCTTGACTAACGGCTAATTTTGACTTTAGGACCAGAGTCAAGATTTAATTGAAGTTAGTTAATTAAGTGAATAAATAAAAATATAAAATAATTTAAAATTGTTTAAGGTTAGTTAGAAAGTTTTTAAAAAATTATAATTTGTTTTTTAATGGGACTTAAATAATAAGTATAAATATATAAAAGAAATATATACAAAGGTTAGTTAAAAAAAAAGAAAAAAGAAGAAGAAATATACATAAAATTAATAATGAATTTTAATTACGAAAGTAATAAAAGGTAAATTCAAAAAAAAAAAATAATAATAAATAAATAAAAATAATAATAATAATAATAATAAATAAAAAATAAAAATAAAATAAAATAAATAAATAAATAATAATAAAAAATAAATAAATAAATAAAAATAATAATAATAAATAAATAAATAAATAATAATAATAATAAGAACAAATGAATTAATAATAATGTCTAAGCTTCCACTATCATTTAGCAAACAACAACGGTTGAATTAATGGCTTTGGAACAATGTCTAGAGCTTCCTAAACCCAATCACAGCTCAAATGTTCTCATTGAAGCAGACTCCAAGATTTCGATAAATGTAGTTAAGAAAATCAGCTTTGGAATAGCGCCTGCAAGGGTCTCAAAACAATGGAGACTTATACAGGTGTACCAGAGAATCCAAAAACATCTCCAGAGTCTACGAACAGTTAGCTTCAATCATGTTCGGAGGAAGGCCAATAAACTTGCAAATCTATTGGCCAATCTAGGAGTGATTAATCTAGACTACAGGATCGAAATGAATTGGCAGGAGTTGCCTCCAAGTAGGGTAAAAGCTCTTTGTGATGCTCAAGCCGCAGAGGACAAGGAAATTTTCGATTTTTGGGCACGAGAGGTAGGCTATGATTAAAGCTCTCTTATGCTTGTTCTTACTCTTTTCGGTGGTTGGATCTTTGAAACAGGCTTACTCTGCTTGGTGATAACTTCCTTGGGGGAAAGGGAACTTATCTCCTTTGTGTCTGGAATGGTGACACAAGGTTTCATTTACAATTTCAGAATGTCTTGGCAGCGAGCTCCATTTTCAGTTGCAGCAGTTTGATAGGCTGGAGTGATTCCTTAAAGGAAATTCCACAGCACTTTTCTTTCAGTTCGGAAAACCAGCGTTAAGCAATTTTCTTTTGATCGCTAGGTTCACAAACAGTAAGTGGTTTTGGTTCATTGAGAGTGATTCCACTCGGCTCTCAACACGTGGCACGGGTGGGGGTCACCTTACCACCCTTCATCACGCCTTAAAAACCTCATATCTTGGCTCTCCGATATCTCTCCGGGCCATCCTTTTTTTGCGGGGGCAATTGACGATTAGATCTGGTCGGGCTAGTTTGTGGGGTTGCGAGTTTGTTCAATCTTTGAAAGTTAATGATGGGAGGTTTGGCGGACTTTGACTTTGGGTCAACTTGTAATCGCAGGGACAATTTGATCGGTTAGTTTTTCCCTTAGTTTATTTAGTGGGTCACATCCTTGATAGTATGATCTCATGGGTTTCACAGGCCTTGATATTTTCAGGCCTTTTGTACTTTTTGTAACTTTACTTTTGGGTTTTTGAAATAGAAGGAAAGTCTCTTTCTTCAGCAAAAAAAAACATTCAATTTTAGCAGCTACTTTTGTGTCTACAAGCCAAAAAATGGTCCATTTGACCCCTAGTGTTTATGTTTTTTACCTTACAATGGCTATATTTGACCTCTAACAACTACATTTGACTTAAAAGACAAGTAGAAAATCAACTTTCCATATTTTTTCTCAATTTCCATTGCCTTGATGAATTTGACAATTGTGTCGCCTAGGTTTTCTATAGTTTGGCTTTATTTCACCTATTTCTATCTCTGTTTTACCATATCATGCCCTACGTTCCTACACAATCATTCCCCTATCTTGGATCTATAATTCCCTTATGATTTTTGGGAAAATGAGACCTAGGTTGTGTTCCTCTTCTTCTATAGGTCGTTTTTAACATAATGCATGTCCAAAATTATGCAATGTTGCCACTATTTTTCCACAAAAACTTGTTACACCTAATGACCAACTTGTAGGGTATGTGTTATATTCTTTGCATGAGTAACACCAAGAATTGTTACGTTGTGTCAGGTGTAGGAGGGGTGGCAGCCCCCCTTTGCAGGGGGTTTGTAGGGGGAAATAGACCCCCCTACATAATGTTCGAGGCAACACCCATAAATCTTTTTTATGCAGACCTAAGGATGATTAAGTAGACCCAAGGTTGGTTAGGTAGACCCAAAGATGGGGGAGGACCCAAAGATGGGGGGTGGACCCAAGGATGGTGGGTGAACGTGCCCATTATTTTGCGCATGGTTTATATGCGTGGTTTAGGGCATGATGGTTTTTCCCATGGTATTTTGTAGATATGATCAAGGGAACCAAGGTTATGTTCTAATCCAAGATTAATGGATTGGATTTTTATGAATTCTTTGACATGTATATAATGTATTGTAACATTGAAAGGATTATAATGAAAAATCAATATAGTTTTCCTAGTTTTGGGTTCCAAGAGAAAAATCTTTGTGTATATTTTTTGTTTTTTCTTTTTAAAGAATTCATTTGCAGGTAATTTTTGTACAAGGTTAAAAACTTCATTTGTTATCAGAGAATTTTTTACTTGGTAGGGGAACCTTTGTGGCTAAGGGGATTTTCTCAGGCCTATGGTAGACCCTATTATAGTGAGAAATCTGTGAGATAGATTCTTGCGGTGAAAGGAGATGGTGAATAATGGAAATATAGAGATCAATAAATTCAATGGATAAGGTTTTGAGTTGAGGAAGATCAAGATGGAGGATCTGTTGGTGGATAAAGATCAGTGGATCATGGTGGATCTAGGTACTAAGCCAACAACAATATCGACAGAAGACTCAACCAAGTTGAATCAGAAGGTAAAGAGCACAATACAACTATGTGTCTTAGATTCAATATTACTAAATGTTTCAGGACAAGCTACAACAAAGGCTTTGTGGGTTTGTATCAATCTATGTCCTTGGTGAACAATCTACTTCTGCGGAAAATTATGTATAACCTGAGGATGAGGGATGGAGACTTGGTGACAGAGCATCTGTATACCTTTGATACTATGGTAAGTCAATTATTATATGTTGATATTAAAATTTCATATGAAGATAAGTGCATCAGTTTGTTTTTTTCTCTACAAGACTCGTGGGATAGTTTGGTTGTTTCCATAAGTAGTAATATAATTACTGCGAAATTTTCTAAAATAGTCTCAAATTTGTTGTCATAGGAGATGAGACGAATAAATATTAATAGCCAAAATGGAGATGCCTTGTATATAAGAGGATGGTCCCAGAGCATAAATAGAAAAAAGTCCTCAAGTTGGTGATCTAAATCTCCACGAAATTCTTTAAAGGTATGTTGGAAATGTAGAAAATAAGGGCACTACAAAAAGGGCTATAAATAGTAACACTCCTAAGAAAGGAAAGGGATCTAATTGTGGTCCTTATATAGAGGTGAAAACCACCTCATATGAAGGTGGGGATGTGTATTTGGATTCTTCTTCAAGTACAGACATAAATCATGTGGCATGGTTGATTTACTTAGGTACATCCTTCCACGTGACTCACAGGGAGTGGTTCTGCGAATATGATAAGTATGATGGTGGTGATGTCTTCCTAGGTGATGAAAGGAAGACCAAAATCATATAACAAGGAAAAGTCAAGCTAAAGATGATAGGTGGAAGGATTAGAACACTTCCTAGTGTTCTGCACATTCCTGGATTGGCCAAAAATCTAATTTATGTAAGGAATATGGATGATGCTAGTGTAAAGACAATTTTCGAGAAAGATACCTACAAGATGGTGTTGGAAATACTGAGAGGGGGAGGGAATACATATTGCAAAAATTTCAACAATTTAAGTATTAAAAAATTAACCAATAACACCACATAAAAGGAACACAAGATATATATGAACAATATATTTATATTACAAGGCAAGCTACAACTTCCATATTTACTAGCTATAACTATAAGGGTTACAACCCCAAGATATACTAACTCCCACCAGAAGGAGGTGACAACCTCTTGAAGGAAGTTACAACTTTCTTTCCTAGAACCACATTGTCACCATATAAAATAAAAGATAAAATAAAATCTTCTTGGGTTCCTATACCATGGACAATGACCCAATTACAACAACATTTGAACAACTTCAACTCTACCCCTTTGTCATATACAATATGTAATATGTAGATAGTTCATGAGTAAAATGTATACCTTAGATCATCAAAACATGTGCCCTTACTTTTCCTATGATTTTTTGTACAAATTATTCAAAACTTTTCTCTACATCTCTATCATAGGGCTTCGTCAAGACTTCTACATTAAGACTTCTACATGCACCAATCTATGCTTCAACCTTCCATAAGACTCAAATTAATGTATGCTACAAGAAAACTTCAAGATCTTATTTAAGGTGATGCCTTTTATTTTCCATAGGAAGTAAATTGATTTTCCACAAGGTGTTCTTGAAACTAGGTTGCAATTTGCCTCAAACAAGAACAAAGAATGCCGTTAAGATCAACCATAATATGACTTAGTTCTGCCTCCCACAATGTCTAAGAAAGTTATGAACTTGTGTCAATTTCAAACTGCTTCAATTGTGAAGCTCAGGTCACCCACAATATTAGCCTTGTATTAGGCTCAAAATTAGTCATATGTATACATCCAAAGCTACCTCAAAATATACCCTAAACAATGTTGGTCGATGTAGCTTGGACATGTGTTCTAGCCTCAAGTGTTGTCATTAAGGCTAGGAAGACAAGATCTTAAAATATATCTAAGCCCAAGTTATTCTTTTGAATGTAATTGTATTAATTAAATTATTTAATTACTTTCCTAAGTTTTAACTTAGGGAAATATATTAATTAATTAGTAATAATTGAGACACTGTCAATTTTCCTATAGAGACTTCTAATAAAGTTTCCAAGTGATATTATCCATCAATTATATCATTTCAGATTTAGATCTTGGCAATTGATTTCTCAACGAGATTTTATGAAGGAAATCAATGGGTAATATTGGATATCATTCATTGTAGTGAAGGAGGCGCATTGATAGCATGAGGTTTGACACCAACAAGGATTTCAACAATGGTTGAAGTAGTGAATATTTTATGGGGTTTTCTTTCATCATTATTCTTCCAGTTTTCGATATTCAGAGGAGGAATTCTCCCAGTTTTTTTCTGCAGACAAGTAGGCAGATTTATTGAAGCCATGAGGGTTCTAAGAGAGGGCAAGTTTTCTCCAAGAGAGTTTGAGATTCCTTATGGAATATGAGTTTTCTAGCAGGAGTCCATACAAATTTCATTTCATCAAGACTATGAGAATTAGAGATCCAGAGGAGGCGCACTTGTGAGGCCATACATGCTATATTTTCTAGTGTGAGGTTGTGCCAGGTTGTAGAGGTAGGTCGTGAGCCTTTCAGTGGTCAAATTGACATGTGAAGGTGAAGAGATATTTTGGTGGAGCTTTGTCAGGGTTTGGCGAGAAGTATTTTAATATTCATCAATTGTAGAATTTGTTGAAGATTAATAAAATTATTAGATATGAAGAAATGATTTTCCATTTGTTGTTTTTCCAAGGGCTTTTTGTTCGAAAATATTGTGTCCATTTTGTTATTGGTTTTCTTACAGGAGTTTCCAAATTTTATTTTTGGTGAATATTGCAATCATGTTTTTATTCAGTATTTGAAGTAAAATAATTTTGTTTAGAATTAAATATTACATTGGATAATTACTGGTTGATTGCAATAAAAAATATTTTTTATCGATTTTTAACATGATATCAAATCATATTTGAAGTGCAGAGGTTTACTAGAGTAGATAAGCGTAGGAGTTTGGATCAGGAAGCCAAGGGTTTAATAACCATATTAATTTCTTGAATGACTTGGAGGAATTTTACTAATGTTATTTTCTGCAAGAGGGAGGATGAATTAACCAATACGAAATTCCAATTTACTAGTGTGTGTTGCTGAAGACAATTTCATTTTCTAGTTTCCAGATCAATTTTCTGGAGGCAATGCGAGTGGGTTTCTCTAGGTGCTGGAGGTAGAGAAGTTTGTCAGAGTGATTTTTAGAAGGAAGTGTGAGTTTCTGGGAGGGCCAATGCATAGTTTCCGTGGGCAATATGAATTCATAGAGGAAATGCAAGTTACAAAATAGCAGCCGAGATCACTTGCAAAGGGACACCGTGAGGTTTTCAAGATACTTTTCTTAGCTAGTAGAAGAGATATTATTTTTATTTTCTATTGAGGGATTTAGCAATGGTTTCAGTAGGACTGAGGGATTAAGATAGGTTGGATGACACATATAAATTTGGTGTCTAGAGGATCATGCTCATTATTTTCAAAGAGAATGGGTTGAAGGAGTTTGTTATGAAACATATTGTTTTGCCAATATATCCCATCATGCAGCGTGAGTACCAAAAATATGATGTAAAGGACATTCCTATTATTCTAGATGGCGTCAAGGACCACACGGTTCTAAATTTAGTAGAAGAAGATACAACCAAGAAGATGTGGGATTCCATCAACAAACTCTTCTAATATAAAAATATGAATCGGAAAATGATCCTAAGAGATTATCTCATAAGCACCTGAAAAAATAAGGGAGAGAACATTGTAAATTATCTCACCCACATTAGGACAGTTAGAGATGGGCTAACAAGCATTAGAGAGAAGGACAAGGATGAAGATCATGTGAGAACATACCTGAATTAGTTTCAAAAGGAGTGAGATGTTTTTGTGCAAGTGGTTGGTGGAAGATATTATTTTCCTACATGGGAATGCTTGTGGAATGAATTCACATAGGAGGAGCTTCAACTGGACCTTCTGAAAGGAAATAATGGTACTAGTAACAGTTCCAAGTAGAAGGGAGGTGAAAACAAGAATGTTGCACTTGTGAGCAAGGGAAAAGCGAAGAAGGGATCTAGTAAAGAGTCCAACTCAAAGAAGGAAAAGAAGAAGGACATGTTGGAGATCAAGTGCTATGATTGTCACAAGTTTGGCCATTACCACGAAAATTCCTCGCACAAGAAGAAAGATGACAAGAAGGGAAATAATCGTATAGTGACAACTATAGATGAACTTTCTAGATGAATAGAGGATGATTTTGCAGTCATCACTTATAGTAGCATTCTAGGAGATTTATGGCATAGTGGAATGGGCCATGGGGTACTCAAGGTGATAAATGTTTCAAATGTGAGCACAAAGCATGATGTTGTCGAACATAGAACACCTTCCTCGCTAAGAGGGAGTGTTGGTTGATGTAGCTCGGGTAGGTTTTATAGCCTCAGGTGGTGTTAGTGAGGCTAGGAACATAAGAGTAGAAAGTATCTCCAAGCCCAAATTATTAAATTAATTAATTAGTTTTTAATTATTTTCCTCAGTTTTAACTTAGGGAAATAGATTAATTAATTAGTACTAATTAAGACATGGTCGATTTCCTTTAGAGACTTTTAAAGTTTCTAAGTGATCTTAACCATCGATTAGCTCATTTCATATCTAGACCTTGGTCATTGATTTCTCAATGAGAGATTATAAAGGAAATCGATGGGAATTCTTGGAGATCATTCATTGAAGTGAAGAGGGTGCAATGATATTGTGGGGTTTGAAACCAGTGAGCATTTCAACAATAGTTGAAGAAGTGAATATTTTCCTAGGTTTTCTTTCATCAATATTCTCCCTGTTTCTGAGATTTAGAGGAGGAATTCTCCCAAAGTTATTTTGCAGACAAGGAGGCTGAGTTATTGAGGTCATGAGGATTCCAGGAGAGGTCGATATTCCTTTTGGGGGCCAATATTTTCAAGAGGAGGTAATACATATTAAAAGGAGGGCCATACAAGTTGCCAACATAGCCAAGAGACTAATTTTTTCTAGGCTGTGAGCATTAGAGAGACAAAGGAGCCACATGTGTGGGCTTGTACAAGTCGTATTTGCCAATGTGAGGCTTTGTGAAGTTGCAAAGAGAGGTCGTGAGCCTTCTAGTGGTCAGATTGTCTTGTGGAGGTGAAGAAATATTTTGTGAGAGCTCTTATAGGGTTTGGCAAGTAGTATTGTAATACTCATCAATTATAGAGTTTACTGAATATTAATAAAACTCTTAAATATGAAGAACTAGTTTTCCCTTCGGGGATTTTTCAAGGACATTTTGTCTGAAAATATTATGTCCATTTTGGGATTGGTTTTCTTATTAACGTTCCCGTAGTTTATTTTTGGTGAATATTGCAATTGTTCTTTTATTCAATATTTGTAGTAAAATTATTTTTCTTAGAATTAAATACAATGGGTAATTACATGTTGATTCCAATAAGCAATAATTTTATTGGTTTTTCATATGGTATCATAATATATTTAAAGCACATAGGTTTACTAGAGTATATCAATGAAAGAGTTTGGAAGAGGAAGCCAATGGTTTAATGCCTAGATCGATTTCGAGAATTATTTGGGGGAATTTTACTAGTGTTATTTTCTTCAAGAGGGACAATGAATTAACTAGTGGGAATTTCTAGTTTTACCAGTGTGTGTTTCCAGAGACATAGTTTCGTTTGTCATTTTCCAAATCGATTTTCTAGAGGCAATGCAAGTGGGTTTCTCTATTTGGTGGAGGTATAGAAATTCATCAAATTGATTTCCGGAGGCAGTGCGAGTTTATTGGAGGGCTATTGCACAATTTCAGTTGGTAGTGTGGTTTACAAAGGAAGTGTGAGTTTCCCAGTATCAGCGGAGATCACTTGTAGAGGGAGAAAATGATGTTTAATAGATACTTTTGTTAGCTAATAGAAGAGATAATGTTTTTATTTTCTCTCTAGAGCTTCAAAAATGGATTTAGCGGGATTGAGGGATCAAGGCAGTTTGGATGGCACATCTAACTTTGGTGACTAGAGGATCCAATCCCTTCTTATCTTGGAAGAGCATGGGTTGAATGATTCTCTATGACACATATTTCTATACTAATAGATAATATCACATTGCATGAGTATTAGAAATATGATGCTAAGGCAAGCCGTATTATTCTTAGGTCCACATTTAGCAGAAGAAGAGACAACCAAGAAAATGTGGGATGCCATCAACAAACTTTTCTAGGATAAAAATATGAATCAGAAAATGATCCTAAGAGAGAAGATTAGAAGCACCAAACAAAATAAGGGAGAGAACATTATCAATTATCTCATCTACATTAAGAAAACTATAAATGAGCTAGAAACCATTGGAGAGAAGGTCAAAGATGAAAATCTTGTGAGAATTTCCCTGAATGGGTTTCAGAAGTAGTGGGATGTTTTCATCCAAGTGGTTGGTGGAAGATACGATTTTCCCACTTGGGAAAGCTTGTGGAAATACTTCTCATGGGAGGATTTAGGCAACAATGGCACTAATAGCAGTTTCAAGCAGAAGGGATATGAAAACAAGAATTTTTCTATTGTGAGCAAGGGAAAAGTGAAGAAGGGATCCAGTAAAGGGTCCAACTGTGAGGAAAATAAGGACATGTCGAAGATAACTAAGGCTGTCACGAGTATTTCCATTACCTCAACATTGCTCGTGTAAGAATAAAGATTACAAGAAGGGTGAGAAACATACAATGGTAGTCACATATGAGCTTTCTAGATATATAGAGGATGATTTTGCACTCATTGCTTGCAATAGTAGTCCAAGAGAGTTGTGCCATAGTGGAATGGGCCATGGGGTACTCAAGGTGGAAGGTGTTCCAAATGTGAGCATGGATCATGATGGTTTCAAACGTAGAACATCTTCCTCGGTAAGAGGGAGTGTTGGTTGATGTAGCTCAGACATGTGTTCTAGCCTCAGGTGGTGTCAATAAGGTTACGGACATAAGAGCATAAAATATCTCCAAGCTCAAGTTTTTCTTTTGAATGTAAAGCTCTTAATTAAATTAATGAACCAATTTTTAATTATTTTCCTAAGTTTTATCTTGGGGAAATAGATTAATTAATTAGTAATAACTGAGACATGGTCATTTTTCTTCTAGATATTTCTAGTAAAGTTTCTATGTGATCTCAACCATCAATTAGATCATTTCATATCTAGACCTTGGTTGTTGATTTCTCAAGGAGATGTTGTATAGGAAATTCATGGGCATTCTTGGAGATCATTCATTGTGGGTCAAAAGGCATAGATGCAGGAAGGATAGAGAGTTAGGCAGGGTAGTTACAGGGAGTGAAGAGGGTGCAATGACAATGTCGGGTTTGAAATAAGTGAGGGTTTCAACAATAGTTGAATTAGTAACTATTTTCTGTTGTTTTTTTCATTAGAATTCTTCTAGTTACCAAGGTCTAGTGATTAGGTTCTCAATATTTAGCTCAAAATTCAAAGTTATTAGTTTTGCTCAAAAACTACATGGTTGCGTCCATCCCATTAAGACGATTGCAATGCAATTTTTTTCCTCGAAAACAGAGTACAGATGAAGGAGAAAAGGCATGTTGTTCGTTTTCCTAAACAGCTAAAAAATTACAGAATGGGACACAATGATGACATGGCAGTCCAGTTAGCAAGGGGAATCTTCTTCATTTTTCACCCAATGGGACTGTGACAAGTGTCACCTCTGGATTTGCTAGTTTGGCTCAGAGAAGGTGAAATTGCGTAGTTGACTCCAAGGTGGAATTTGAATTTTTTTTAGTTATTTAAATATTATTATGTATATAATTTTATTTTATATTATATGGTTTGTTTTTAAAACTATATATTATATACAATATATTTAATATTAATTCAACACAAATCCACATATTAAAGTTGAATTATACAAAGGTGTAATTTAAATGATTTATGGCATGCATCAAATCTAAAGTCCGAAAATAAAACATGCATTTAAATTTATGGTATTACATTTAATATGGAAAAGAATATGGGTTGGGTGGAGGTGGGTCTTGAACTTGTAACCTCGCCCACCTGAAACCAAATTATTTAGCGTTGGACCACCAAACACACATTTGAAAGGAAGGCCACAACAACATTATTTAAATGCGTATTAAATGACCGACGAAGCAATGGATAGAGCTTAGCACTAATCATGATTTTTAAAAGCTAATTCTATTTAAAGACTTAATTAAGTGCGCTTTAAATTTGGATTAAGTTGGCAACAGATTTGGCAGCACAGCAAATTAGGCGGAAACTGCCAGTTTTGGCAGAATTAACTAGAGTCTCTCCAGATTTAGCGGAGGTTTTCTAGGAAAAACTATTTGAGCCATAACTTACTCAATTTTCGACCAAATGGGGATCAGAAATAAGTGTTCTTAGATAATTTGGACCTTTTGAACACACTAGAGTAGGCTGTAGAGAAAGAAGAGGTCATCTACAATTGTTTTTGGTCACTTGAATATTTTTGAAGCCTAGGGCCACCAGGTGTTGGAGGCCATTCCCAGAGCAACTGGTAACCAAATTGAGTAAAAAAATAGTCATTTCCAATAGATTGAATGTTTTAAACTCATTGGAATAGTTTCCAAGAGAATTGGATGCATGTAACAACAATTTGAGCACTATTGAAGCTAATACAAAGGACCACACTATGAAGTTGGACCAAGGAGATGTAATCCAGGAGGGGTGAAATCCTTCAAAAAAAAATTGTGTATTAAGCTCTGTTATCTGTGCTTGTTGTGTTTTTATATGCTGGTGTTCAGCCATTTAAATTCATTTTTTTAATTTCATGCAAAGACTAAATTTCACCAAGTTAGATGAATTGGCAATCACATGTTCATGGATAAACTCTTTATGGATAAGCAAACCAAATAAAATAAAATTTTATATCTAGAAATGATACTAGCACAACATTAACTAGCAATCAATTTTAGATCAAGTTGGTATCAGAGCACAAGGTTGCTTGCTTGATTTTCTTGAAGGGTTTAATGGTTGCAAAATTATGATGCTTACAAGGTTAAAGTTGCAGAGAGGAGAGGGGAAGCTATTGGTTGCAACTCCTGAGGTAACACCCAAAAGAAGGAGAGCCATAAGGCCACAATCTCCAACAACCAAAGTTCCAATTCCAGCTGCACTTGAAGCTCCTCAAGTTTTTCCTTCAACTGAGATTGAAGAGGTACAATTAGTACACATTTCTGAGCCTGAATCCATAGCCATTATGTCTGGAGAAAGAGAGCATGAAGGTCCCTCTTTAGAAGAGGAAGAATTCAAGAAAGCTTTCTATACTTTGATTGAGAAGGTTAAAATCCTCTATGAAGAGAGGAACACCAGAATGGTTGGAGAGAGTTCTAAACCTCCACATGGAGAAGGAAGCTTAGAGGAAAAAAAAGATGAGAAGTATTTCAAAGGGAATGGTGGAAAGCCACCTCAATCTCCACCATCCTCATCATCTTCCTCATTATCTTCACTATCTCACACATCATCATCTTCCACTACCACCATTGCAACTGGTCATACGCATACCAAAACCCCAAAAGGAAAAACTCCATTACTGAAATTGGACATAAAATTTGAACTTCCCATGTACAATGGAGAAGTGAATGCAGAAAAGTTGGACAATTGGATTTGACAGTTGGAGGTATACTGTAGAATTCAGAATCTTCAAGAAGACGACATAAAGATCCAGTTGGCTTCACTGAGGCTAGAAGGAGCTGCACTAGTTTTGTGGGAAGAAAACACTCCAATCCATGGTAAGATATCCATTTCTTGGGTTGAATTTGTTTCTGCAATTAAAAGTCAGTTTTATCCTTTAGCCTATATGTAAAAAGCCATTATGAGTTAGCAGAATTTTAGGCAATTTAAAGGCAAAACAATCCAAGATTATACAAAGGAGTTTAGGAAGAGGGCTTTATTTTTGGGAGTAAACTTGAATTTACAATACACACTCTTGAAATATTTTGGGGGTTTACATTCCTATTTGCAAAATACTATCCTTATGTTTAACCCAAGCAACTTAGATGAAGTATGTGTGCAAGCCACGCATATTAAGGCAAGGAGAAAACAAAACATAGAGGAGAAAGGTGAAAGTGAGGGTAAGGGAAAAGAGAAGGGAGGCAAATGGAAGGGAAAGAAGAATGAAAGTATCAAAAAAGAGAAGGAAAAAATCACATGCAAAAAATGTTCAAAGACTGGCCATGATGAAGACCGATGTTGGCAACTTCATCCAGAATTAAAACTAGATATATTGAAAGCCAAAGTGAAGGGGAAAATTGTTGCTATAACTGAAAAAAACTTAGGGTCAGATTCAGGAGATGAGACAAAAATTACAGATATGGGTTTGAAAGGTCAACATGTTGAAAGTACTAGTTCCTCAAATAGTCACAACATCACTCCAAATGAAGGCAAAAGGGAAGAGTTGTTCACTATCAGAGTAATCTCAAATCATACCAAGATTGATGCACTCTTTGATAGTGGATCACAAGAAAACCTAATTTCAGAAGACTTAGTTAAAGAGCTTAAACTTGAAACATACCACATCCTAAACCATACCCTTTGGGTTGGATAGTTAAGGATGCCAATTTACAGGTTTCAAGGAAATGCATTTTTAGATTTTCTATTACATCAAACTTTGTTGATGAAGTCGAGTCAGATGTGGTTCCACTTGACATTTCTGGAATTATCTTGGGAAGTCTATATTTGTATGAAAGGAAAGCGGTGTTTCATCGCTATGAGCACAAATATCACTTGCTTAAAGATGGGGTGAAGTATATTGTGAGAGCTCATTGTAAGAAACCAAACATTTCTTTAGTTAATGTAGGGAAAATGAAGAGGCTAGTGAATGAAAGTCAGAACTTGACATTTTTTATGATCAAACAAAGAGATGTTTTGAATCATACTTTTCATAAAGATGCTTCTATTTGTAATGAGTTATTTTAGAATGATAACAGGTTTCCTTTTGTTAGGATATTCCGGCACATACGTAATAGTTAAGTATAACTTGGTCTAGCATAGAGTTAGGTAAAATGTGTTTCTTTACTATGTACTTTTGTAACTTACAATCTGACGGTCACGATATGTTCTAGACATGAAGTGATCCAACGGTTCATTCTCTCCTCGGTATTACCGACACTTGATCCGTGGCTTAGAACTCGATTGGTCCATGATCTCTATTTAAAGAGCATGGAGGGTCATTTGTAGGGTAATCATTCATGAGAGAAGCTTATGTAAATTTTCATTCTTTTATTAATAAATTTCCTGAAGTGGCTGCATTGGCTTAGGCCGTGGATTGTTTCCCTCTTTGAGGGTTTTAACCACGTCAAGAATACTAGTGTATTGATCTATGATTTGTTTGTGAGCAGTGTCCTTTGGTGTTCTGTCTGAGGAACTTACCCTGTAAATTCCTACATGCTATCAGAGCATTTGAGGGCTGCATCCATTGGTGATCCAAATCTGAAGCCAGCAGAACTGCATCTGACTGTCGTTTCCTAGATCTACTGTGTTTTACTGCTTTCGGACTAAGAGGGCTGCTCTATTGTGTTAGGAGCATCTGTTCCAGTGAAGAACCCCTTTCTTTTCACACGAAAAGGTTTCCAGTAGCCCTAGGTACATCAATTTTAAGATCTGGAGGTATACAATGTTTATTTGCAGTTTTAAGTTATATTCTCTCTGTTTCTTTAGATTTATTTATCTCATTGTTTTTTATTACCAGATCTACACCTTTCATTTCGGCATGTGCTCTTTTCCCCGTGACTCTGTACGATCTGGGTAAATAAAAAATAGAAAGGAAGGATTTTTCTCATGCGTATTCTCTTTTCCACCGCACCTTAGTGTGATCTCGGAAAATTAGAAACTTTGAGGAAAATTTGTAGTTTTTGGGTAAAGCTAACTTTAAACCATAAGGTTTGTTTTTTTTTTTTTGTATATCCATGTTGGGTTCTGTGGTTTTTGTTTTGTAGGCAAAAAAATATCTTTCTCAAGCAAGCATGCACCCCAAAGCTTCAGCGACTAACAAAAAAAAAAACCTTCCGCTTTTCCAAAAATTACTAACCTTTTAAACTAGCTCACTTGGTCCAAAGTTACTTTATGGGAATAGAGGTCTCGAGTTCAAGTCTTTCTTTTTGTTGAGTTACTTTTTCAAAAAGCACATGTAACTTATGTTTTAAAGTTACTTTATGTAAAAGTGTTCTCACCCATTATAAAAAGTGAGTCACTTATAATTCTAAAGTCTCTTTATTTTTTATTTAAGTTACAATTTAGTGGGTAGCTCATAAAGTACCATTGTAAAAGTGACTTTCACTTATTTATAAAAATGAGTCACATAATATTTTTTAAAGTGAGCTAATTAGATTAAGTTTGGAAAGGGGGCAGATATTTTTTAAATATAACATTATCATTCATTTCTGCACATTCACGCACTTCATCGACATCTTCAACAACTTTCCTTCAAAAAGCCATAACTTCTTCATCTGGAAGCCATTTTCAGAGCCGTTTTTTTAATCAACCTATTTTTTGATATATTTCCATTGGAACACTTAGTTTTAGCATCTACAACTTCAGTTGCTATTAAAATGGAAATTCCATGCCAAGTTATTCTTGACAGCACCAACTACTTCCAATAGTGGTCCTATGTTGTGGATTTACTTAGAAGTAAAGGTCTTTACAAAATAGTCTTAGGCAAAGAAACCAAACCTCAAGATGAAGATAAGACAGCCAAATGGGAAAATAGGCAAGATCAAGCACGTGGGTTGATAGGGATGTCTATATCTCTAGACCTTAGATTCCATATCACAAAACTTGATACTCCTAATGAAGCAATTAAACAACTCACTAAAGTTTTTGGAATTAAAAATGAAATTAGAGCCCATCAACTTGAAAATGAGTTTCTTATGTTGGACCCCAATAATTTTTCTTCCATTGAAGATTTTTTGTCCAAGTTCAAGACCCTTAGACTTCTCTTGGAAGGTGTTAAAGTTAATAAAGAAGATGGTAGCCTTATCTATTCCATTCTTACTAAGTTGGGACCAACCTACTCTGTGTTTGTTTCCAGTTTCCATTCTACTAGAGAAGTCTTTATTTCTCAAGGACAAGACTACAAGTCCCCCTCTTTTGATGCCTTTTGTGATTCTTTAATAAGAGAACAAGAAAATCTCTTATATCTTGGTCTTCTTAATCTTGGAAACTCTTCCAAGAAATCCTTAGCCGCCCAACAACAACCAAATTCAAAGAATCCTAAGAAGTACTATCCTAAAAAGAATAGTCCTAAACCAAACAAGGGTCCTAAGAAATTTCAATCTCAAAATGAAAAATCATTTCAATAAAATGATAAGGCAAATAAAAACAAAGAGAAGAAAATAGATAGACATTGCCACTTTTGTAATCGAGATGGCCACTTAGAATCCAAATGCTTTAAGAAGATGGAAGCCTTGGAAGAAGCAATGAAGAATCATAACATCCATTTGGAGCACTCTTCAACTTCAACTTCATCTCCAGGAATAATACTTTCTACATGTGGTTGTCAAGCATCTCGGTCTGGTTATGCACTAAATGTATCTTCTTCTTCTCATTCTCATGAATGGCTCATTGATTCTGGAGCTTCTTATCACACGGCCAAAAACAAATCCATGTTTTCTTCTTTAAATGATTGTAACACCAAAAATATATATGTTGGTGATGGTATATCTCTTAGTGTTGTAGGAATTAGAACTGTTCATCTAGACAATGGTCAATTTAATGATGTATTATGTGTTCCAACCTTATCCTGCAACCTTCTATCTATATATCAGATAACTCATTCTGGTGAAGGTGAAATCATTGAATTTTCACCTCACAGTGTTGTAATTAAGGACTTAAGAGATCCTAGACATATTTTAGCTACTTGCATTGTTGATGATTCTACAAGGTTGTATAAGTTTAACAACTTTGGGTCATCAAATCTTCCCTCAGTATTTGTTGCTCATAATGGTGAAGTGAGCAAACTTTGGCATGATCGATTTGGTCACTTAATAATTAAGGACTTAAGAGATCCTAGACAGATTTTAGCTACTTGCATTGTTGATGATTCTACAAGGTTGTATAAGTTTAACAAATTTGGGTCATCAAATCTTCCCTCAATATTTGTTGCTCATAATGATGAAGTGAGCAAACTTTGGCATGAGCGATTTGGTCACTTAAACTATCGCTTCCTTCAGAATCTATGCAAAGAAAATATGGTAACAGGTCTTCCAATGGTATCTTGCAGAGATGGTGTTTGTTCTAGATGTGCACTCAGAAAACATCATTGGAATAGTTTTGAAAAAAATGCCTCTTGGCACACCTCAACCCCTTTACAACTTGTGCATAGTGATTTATGTGGTCCACTTCCAGTTGTTTCCTTCTCTGGCTACAAGTATTTATTTACTTTCATTGATGATTTCTCTAAACGCACTTGGGTATACTTCTTAAAATTCAAGACTGAAGTGTTTAACATGTTCTTGGCCTTTAAGGCCTTTGTTGAAAAACAATTTGGACATCAAATTCTTAAGCTAAGATCTGATAATGGTGGAGAATATGTTAACAACAAATTCATCAGCTTTTGCACTGAGAATGGAATTCAAATGCAACATACTATTCCATATACTCCACAACAAAATGGTGTAGCTGAAAGGAAGAATCACACCTTAAAGGAAATGGCTAATTGTACGCTTCAATCTAAAGGACTTAGTCTTAATTTTTGGGCAGAAGCAATTAACTATGCAAATTACATAATAAATCACTCTCCTACTAAGGTTTTAAAGAATATCACTCCAGAAGAAGCATGGAGCTCAATTAAACCATATTTAAGTCACTTTCATGTTTTTGGAAGTGAAGCATGGGCCCATATTCCAGATGAGAAACATAAAGCTTTAGAACCTAAGAGTGAAAAATGTATTTTTGTTGGATATTCTTAAGATGTCAAAGGATATAGAATATTCCACTTAAGTCCAAAAACGTTATCATTAGAAGAGATGTAAAGTTTGCTGAAAATAAATTGACCTATGAGTCTAGTTCGACGGATGTGCCACCTCTCTCTATCCCTTCTACTTTTGAAAATATTTCTTCTTCAGATGATGACAGCAAGGATGAAAATCCTCCCCCACCTTCTTAGGATCCTCCTTCAGCTCCTCAAGTTACAAAATGGGTCTGTGCTACTCAAGATGCAGCAGGTGCTCTTGTCAGCGATCCTACAGATCAATGACATACATGTTCTCTATTTGATAGAGCCTCTTCTTCACTAGCTCAAGCTTCAGCGAATTATGATCCTGACACGTTTGCAAAAGCTTCAAGTGATCTAGATTGGGACGTAGCTATGAATGAATAATATCGTTCATTATTGGCAAATGATACATGGGATCTTGTTCCTCTCCCAAAGGGACAAAAAATTGTTAGATGCAAATGGGTTTACAAAGCCAAGTATGGACCGGATGGAAAAGTTGATAAACATAAAGCTCATCTTGTTGCTAAGGGTTTTTCACAATTTGAAGGCATTGAATATACTGAAACCTTCTCCCCTATTGCCAAAATCAACTCTATCCACCTTGTTCTTTCCCTTGCTAGCTCTTTCAAATGGGAAGTCCATCAAATGGATGTTAAATCTGCCTTCTTGCATGGGGATTTGCATGAAGAAATATATATGGAACAACCTACTGGATTTATACAAACAGACTCCAGCCTTGTATGTCAACTTAAGAAATCCCTTTATGGTCTCAAGCAATCCCCTCGGGCTTGGTATGCCAAAATGGATAACTTTCTTTTAGAAACTGGCTTTTCTAGGTGTCATTCTAACAATATTGTCTACACCAAGAAAGTGGGCAAGTCTCTTATCATTTTTGTTATTTATGTTGATGATCTTATCCTTACTGGTAGTGATCTCAACCTTATAAACCATGTGAAGTCCAACCTTAAACAGAAGTTTGAAATGACAGACTTAGAACACTTGCATTATTTTCTTGGTCTTCAAGTCTTGCAATCCAAGGAAGGTATTTCCCTTTCCTAATCCAAGTATGTCTGTGATCTTCTACGCCATTTTCACATGGAAGACTATAAGCCAGCCCCTTCTCCCTTTCAGTTTGGAGCCAAACTTTCAGTTACTTGTACTTCCCTTGTAGTTAATGCTACCTTATGCCGTCAACTTGTAGGAAAACTTTTGTATCTGGCCCATACTCGTCCTAACCTTTCCTTTGTTGTTGGCCTTATTTCTCGGTTTATGCAAAACCCACATGAAAGTCATTGGAAAGTAGCTAAAAGAATACTTTGTTATGTTCGAGGTATAGTTCAGTTTGGGATTCATTACAGTGCAAAATCATCTCCTCTATTGCTTTGTTTCACTGATTCCGATTGGGCTAGTGACCCAGATGATCGGAAGTCTACTGCATGTTATGTGTTCACTCTTAGTTCAGGACCTATTACATGGGCTTGTAAGAAAAAAAGTGTCATTTCTCTTTCTTCAACAGAAGCAGAGTATCATGGTGTCATAGAAGCTAGTAAGGAAGCTCTGTGGCTTCGTCATATCCTGTCAGAGTTTGGCTTTCAGTAGCAGCATCCAACTACATTTTGGTGTGATAATTAAAGTGTCATTCAACTATGCAAAGATCTAGTCCAACATCAGTGCATCAAACACATTGAATTGTAAATGCACTTCATCATAAAGCTCATTCATGACCATGTTATTGAAGTGCAATATTGTTCAACAAATAATCAAGTTACAAACATCTTTATAAAGGCTCTCACAGAGGCGAAGTTTACTAAACTTCAATTTGTGGTTGGATTTCAGGAAGTTGTCACTAAGGGGGGATAGGCTGTAATGCCTCCTTCATTCTCCTATTGTGTCATATTTTTACATCCTTCAATCCTATCTCAAGTTGTTCTTAATGGGGGATGTTAGGATATTCTGACACATAGGAAATAGTTAAGTATAACTTGGTCTAGTGTAGAGTTAGGTAAAGTGTGTTTCTTTACTATGTACTTTTGTAACTTACAATCCGACAGTCACGATATGTTCTAGACATGAAGTGATCTGATGGTTCATTCTCTCCTCGGTATTACCAACACTTGATCCATGGCTTAACACCCGATTGGTCCATGATCTCTATTTAAAGAGCATGGAGGGTCATTTGTAGGGTAACCATTCATGAGAGAAGCTTATGTAAATTTTCATTCTTTTACTAATAAATTGCCTGAAGTGGCCGTGTTGGCTCAGGCCATGGACTATTTCCATCTTTGAGGGTTTTAACCACGTCAATAATACTGGTGTATTGATCTGTGATCTGTTTGTGAGTGGTGTCCTTTGGTGTTCTGTATGAGGAACTTACCTTGTAAATTCCTACACCTTTGAAAGAAGGTGAAAAACATTTGTAGCAACCAACAATGGTGTTGAGCGGTGTTGAAAACAAGGTGCCAGTGCAAGAATTTAGAAAGGTAAAAGAGAAGAGGACAAAGAAGCTTGAAAAAGAAGGCATTTGTTTGAAAAATGTTCATTGTTGGTTTCCAAAAGGCACATTACAATGGCGAAGAAACTTGGGCAAGAGTCGACTCAAGTATAAGGCAAAAGAAGTTAAAAATCGCCATAGAGACAAAGTACAAGGTGAGAAAGATTCCAAGTTTCCTTTGATTGTTAACCAAGGTAGGAACAAGATGTTTTCTGCAAAATTAGATTGTTGTTCTACAAATTTAGAAATATTGTAGCATGATGGTGTCAAAAACAGCAATAGATGGTTGTCGGAATCAAGGAAAAATTTAACTTTTTATGAAAAGCTCCAAATGATGAAATTAGGAAAATTTCAATGGATAAAGACTGGAAGGATGAGGGAACAATCCCCTCATCAACATAATCAGTGATCAAGAGAGATTTTGGGGTCAAAAAGGCTCCTAGTGGGGAGGAATGATCAGATTCTTAGTATTTAACTCAAAATTAAAAGTTCTCATATTGGCTCAAAAACTATATGGTTGGGTCCATCTCGTCGTCAAGATGATCGCAACGCAATTCATTTTGTTAAAAATGGAGTCCAAATGAAGGAGAAAAGGCCTACTATTCGTTTTCCTAAACAACTAAAAAAATTACAGAATGGGACAAAATGATGACATGGAAGTCCAGTCAGCATGGGAAATCTTCTTCAGTTTTCTCCCAATGGGGTTGTGACAAGTGTCACCTTTGTATTTGTCGGTTTAACTCAGAGAAAGCGAAATCTCCTGAGGTTAATGGAAAAACAGAAAATGGAGGGGTTCCACCCTTCTATGTCAGTCTAAACATTCATGATAAGGTCCTACATAATGCAATGTTCGATTCTGGGGCTTCACACAACTTAATGCCCAAATCGGTAATGGAAAAACTTGACTTAGACATCACAAGACCTTACAAAGATCTATTCTCATTTGATTCAAGCCAAGTCAGGTGCTTGGGCTTGATTAAAGATCTATGTGTCTCACTAGTTCAATACCCAACCAAAACTATCTTGATGGATGTAGTGGTAGCTGACATACCACCTAAGTATGGCATGCTCTTGTCCAGATCCTGGGGGGCCAAACTCCAAGGATCTTTGCAATTAGATATGTCCTATGCAACTATCTCAGTCTTTGGGCAGCCAAAGAGATTGTACCGTGAAACTTTGATGAAATATGTGGTAAGCAGTCAAGAGAAGCCCCAAAACTTTCCAATCTATTCAATACACTCAGACATGGATTCATTTATTCTCTACAATGCCGACATCTGTCACAAAGCTTATTCTGAACTATTAATGACAGTAGAGACCGAAGAGTTAGATAAGCAATGTGCTTTCAAAGACCAAGGGACTGTGGGTATAGCTGATAAGAAGACAAAGGAACAGGATGCACCAAGTAACTTGCAAGAAACAAATCTGCCCATGATCCAACTCACTAACAATTTCAATTCAGATCTTGATCATGAAACCTTATGGTATTTAGAATTTGATGGATCTGTAAATAAGTTGGGAGCCGGGGCAGGAGTCTGGATCCATAATATGCACAATGACCAAGCTGAGGGCCATGCATACAGACTAAAATTTCGATGCACAAACAACATGGCTGAATATGAGGCCCTTCTGTTAGGTCTGAAACTCATAAAAAATCTAGGTGTAACCAAAGTCTCAATCTTAAGAGATTCATATCTGGTCATACAACAAATGAAAGGAAACTTTACCACAAATGATCTAAGGTTGAGAGCATATAAGGGAGCAGCTATTCAGGTACTTGAGAGCTTCTCACAATCGCAGTTGACTAAAATTTCCAGAGAACTCAATCTACATGCTCACAGCTTGGCAACCTTTGCCAGCACTTGTAAATTTCCTTTCAAAACCAATCATACATTTACTGCTGAAATCAAACATAGACCTTCAGTTCCGGATAACATCAAGAATTGGCAAGTCTTCGAGAGCAACACATAGATAAATAACTTCCTCACTTTAAAGGAAAAATTTTCTGGCATGAACATTGACACTAGCACTAAAGATGATCAACCACAGGTATGCACAATTATACAGAAAATATCAGCTGAAACAGCTGATTTAGTTTTGCATCCTACCACCTTTGACAAGGAAACTATACAGGAGTTGAAACAATCAGATGAAGAGGAAATGGCTGAAACAGAAGATGAGGTAATTGAGCTAATGGATAATTTCCTACCCACAGGTTTAACCCCTTTAGAGGATCTGTTTGATTCAAATGATATCTCAAGAAAACCAAAAATGCAACCATTGAATGCTGAAATAGAAGATTGTAACATTGGGACCCCTGAAAATCCCAAAATGGTTAAGTTATCCAAAGCATTACCACCGGAGCAAAAATTAAAATACATTGAGTTATTCAAAGAGTTTCAAGATGTCTTTGCCTGGAGCTATGAGGACCTTAAATCTTATGATACAACAGTTATCCAGCACACTATACCTTTAAAAGAAAATCAAAAGCCCTTCAAACAAAAACTCAGAAGAGTCAATCCAGTCCTCCTCCCCCTTATTGAAAAAGAGGTTAAACGTATGTATGAAGCTGGGATCATTGCCCCAATCAGATTCTCAGAGTGGATCTCAAACCTGGTGCCTACTAGGAAAAAGACAGGGGAAATCAGACTGTGTGTTGACCTAAGAAATCTGAACAAAGTATCTCTCAAAGACCATTATCCCTTACCTAAAATGGATCATATCTTACAAAGGGTAGTAGGAGCCTCAAGGATCTCCTTACTAGATGGTTTCTCAGGATTCAATCAGATCCTAGTACACCCGAATGATCAAGACAAAACTGCCTTCACAACACCTTGGGGAACATTCAAATATGTCAAAATACCTTTTGGGCTCAAAAATGCAGGGGCCACGTTCCAAAGAGCAATGGATATTACCTTTGCCAAAGAAATTCATGACTTCCTAGTTATCTATCTTGATGATCTAACTACCTTTTCAAAATCAGATCAAGAACACTTGGAACACTTGAGGCAGGTTTTCACAATTTGTAGAAAATATGGCATATCTTTGAACCCAAAGAAATCACTGTTTGGGCTGGAGGAAGGTAAACTCTTGGGGCATATAATCTCAAAAGATGGTATTAGGATTGACCCAAACAGAATTCAAGCTATCCTACAAGTACCACATCCAAGAAACATCAAAGAACTACAAAGCTTTTTAGGAAAGATCAACTTCTTGAGGAGATTCATTCCCAATCTGGCTGAACTCATAAGACTGTTAAATAATATGCTAAAAAAGGATTCCAAGTTCAAATGGACCATGGAAGCTAGACAAGCCTTTGAGGATATCAAAAGAGCATTGACAAACACACCAGTCCTAACAAGCCCTAGATTTGATCAAGATTTGATCATTTTTTCTTTTGCATCTGAACATACAATTGCTGTTGTTCTATTACAAAAAGATGACCAAGGCTGTGAAAAAACCATAGAATTTTTTAGCAGAGCCCTTAGGGATGCTCCCTTGAAGTATCAGATCATGGAAAAACAAGCTTATGCATTGGTAAAAGCCATCAAGGAATTCAGAATCTATATCCTGTACTCTCATATAATTGCCTATGTTCCTAATGCAGTGGTCAAAGACATTCTAACCCAAGAAGGAATTGAAGGAAAGAGGGGCAAGTGGATTGCCAATATCCTAGAATATGACATTGAGATTAAACCTACCAAACTGATAAAAGGACAAGGGCTAGACAAACTAATGACCGAAACCAATTTTCAAGCCCTTGACATTAATGAACTGGACGATGAACAGGAGATGGCGACTCCACAGATCAACCAAGCCTTTATGCAATCTCCATGGTATGCTGATATATGTTTTGTATTATTAAACCTGCAAGCTCCTCCAGGGCTGTCCAGAACCAAGAAAAGATTCTTGAAAATGAAAGCATCAAAGTTTTGTATTATTGACAGTGTTTTATTTTGGAGAAATCATGAAGGGATCTTACTTAATTGCCTAACATTAGAAGAAACTGACAATGTCCTCAAGGAATTTCATGCAGGTGACTGTGGAGGACACTTATACTGGAAGTCCACAGCTGATAAAATCCTAAGGGCTAGATTTTATTGGCCCTCCTTGTTTGCTAATGTGAAGAAATTTGTAATGTCTTGTCACAAATGCCAATTTTTTGAGGGAAAGAGAAAGCTGCTGCCCTTACCACTCAAACCAGTTTCAACTAAGAGACCATTCCAGCAATGGGGTCTAGACTTCATTGGTGAAATTCACCCTCCATCCTCTGGCCAGCATAGGTGGATTCTCACTGCCACAGACTATTTTACCAAATGGATAGAAGCAATCCCTTGTAGGCAAGCCAATGACTCCATTGTCATACAATTCCTAGAAACTAACATCTTGTCCAGGTTTGGTTGTCCAGATAAAATTATTACAGACAATGCTGCTGCTTTCAAATCCAAAAAAATGATCAACTTTTGTCACAAGTATCACATGACACTAGGACATTCCACGGCCTACTATCCTCAAGGTAATGGCCTAGTTGAGTCTTCAATTAAAAGTCTCATCAATATCATCAAGAAAGTTTTGGAAGAAAACAAAAAGAATTGGCATAAGAAGTTGGTAAATGCATTGTGGGCAGACAGACTGACCACCAAGAGATCAATTGGCATGACTCCATATGAACTGGTCTATGGGCTAGAAGCAAAGTTTCCTACATCCCTAGGAATTCCTGTGATCAAGTTGCTGCAAGAAATAAAAGCTGAGCCCAATGACATTCAAAGAAGAATCAATCAGACAATTCACTTACAGCAAACGAGAGAGGAAGTCTATCAAAGAACCCAAGTTTTACAAGAAAAGCTCAAAAGAATATTTGACAAAAGAACCAAAGCTGAAGATTTCTTTATAGGAAACAAAGTCCTAAGATGGGATTCCAGGAGGGAGGACAAAGGCAAGCATGGTAAGTTTAATTTCTTATGGAAGGGACCTTATGTCATTTTTGCTATACAAGGTAACAACACCTATTTTCTAAGGAGTCTGGATGGCTCAAACACTGAGGAAGGCCCAGTCAATGGGAGAATGCTCAAGCATTATTTTGACTCCCTTTGAACAAACACTGAACAGGCATATATTGTACATAAATATTTGTATTTTCAAGTACTTTCATTCACAGCAGATAAATAAAGCACCAAGTGGAGCATATTTTGAGAAGACCAGGATGCTGCACTATTTTCTTTTTTGGAAAAGGTTTTGATCCCAGCATTGGAAAACAAGAAAAAACACAGGGTAGCTATCAAGTGATGAGGATAAATTCTGAGAAACAGGTAAAAACAGATCTGCAAATTCACAGCAAATCAGCTCACTGGGTACTGCCTGCAAGTATCCAAGATCCTGGTCAATACTCTCCAACAACATAAAAATTCAGATTGCTGCAAGAATGGAGAAATTAGGCAATATGACCTGTTGTTCTTGGCTTTTCATCTGGAAAAGCCATCCCCAAGTGGAGCCACTGTTAGCCTCCTATACCAATAGGTTTTCATTTCTCATGATTGACAGTGGAAGTGCCAAAAATGTTCATCTTCTGTGGTACTAAGGTTCCATTTTTGTGAAAGAAACAGACAATTAAAAAATGTAAAGAGGGTATGCCTTAAAAGAAAAAATCAAAAGGCAAAAAAATGAACTGGTCAAAGAAAAAATAGATGAAATGAACCCCAAATAAAGACCATGAAAGTGGCTAATCCAAATGCCACTGCTACTATGGTGGGTGGTCCAACAACTCAAGCTGGGCCTTACCATGTTTTAAATTGCATGTTGCAGACTAGAAAGGAAGTACCTGCTCAAACAGTTTAAGCTTGACAAATGACTAGGTAGATAGAGAAAGGAAGGAGCCCAACTGCTTAATCTGGCCCCTTGGAAGTTATAAGGGCAGACTTAGATAGGAGGGCAGCAAAAAGAAAAGAGAATTATCAGGGTTTGCAAGGCTAAGTGCACCCATCCAAAAGGAAGAAAAAATGTTAGGCATATTAGGTAGGGTAGGCAGTTGAAGGTTGCAGAAAGCAAGATCTAAGCATATGACATGGGAAAAATCACAATGATGTTACTAGCAGAAGAAAGGCAAGAGCAATGGCCTATTTGGCAAAGCTACCAGACCATCACTAACTTCCCTCATCCCCTTCAAGAAATTCCTTACTAACATCCCCATGAGCACTGCAGGATCTGCCTGATCAGTCCTCCTTAAACTCCTCATTTGTAAAAATTTCATGTCAGAAGTGACTTCTCTCTTTGAAAAGAAGCCACATTTCTTGTGTAAAATCTCTCTTCACTCCCATCTGCTTCTAGAAACTAAGTTTACTCATTAAACTTAGCTCTTTACCCCTCTCTCATATCCCCAATTCATATTAATCTCTAATTTTATTATATAAATCCCTAAGTGCTACCCCTCCCCCTACTATTATAGCATTATATGCAAAAAACCCAAAAAATGTATAAATATCCCCCCCTTTTAGCATTATAGCTAAATAGCACTTCTATGGGAGACATTAGTCCACCAGGGACTATAGTCAACCCTTGCTTTGGGATTACTCTAACCCCTGGTTAGATTAATAACCTACACTAAACCCTCATCTACCCTTTTTCTGAAAAAACCCATGAAACCCCCCCCCCCCCCCCCCCCCGCGCTCAAACCTAAGGTCACATATTGTGGGACCCCGACACATTAATCTATATATATTTCAAAACCCATGAAAACCCCCGTAACCAAAGTTCTAAACCCGAAAAATTTAAATGATTATTTTATTAGCTGGCGGGTCCCCACCCAAAGTTGCACGCTGGGTCGGGGCGCCCGCCAGCCCTCGATCTCCCGCTGCCCCCAATCCAACAGTGGGCAGTCATTTTGGGTTTTCAACCTACCGCGGTTTAGCGTCCGGGGAGTGGGTGGTTTTGCTCCCGTACGCTGGACGCGTGGCAGCCGTCGGAGGTGTTCGGAGCCCCCCTCCCCTATACCGCCTTCTCCCAAAAGCGGTGCGGGGAAACCGAAAACCGCCCTCCCTCAACCCGCCTTCCCTGTCACATCACCCCCGCATCACCATGACATCATTCCCTCGGCGCCCGCCACCTCGCCGCGTCACCCTCCACGCCATATTGCCGCCCCCACATCCCGCCACCGTGTCCTGCCATGCTGGCCTCCACCTCAGCACCCACGTCATCATCCGTACCCGGGTCTGCCATGACGTCATTCTGACGTCATCGGCGGAAAAGCGCCAATGACCCATATTTTCCGAATTTAACGTTATAAACGCCCAATTGAGCCATTTTATGTCATTTTCATTCGAAAAGAAACAGAGCCGTTGTTTTTTGTTCACTCCAAAATTGCCTCTACGCTGCAAATTCAAAGCTTGGGACGCCATCATTTGCCAATTTAGCTGCATTTTTCATCCACTGTTCAACCCGGCGGCTCTCAGCGTCATTTATCCAGGTATTTGCCGAAATTCACCTATTTTGCCTGTGTTCATGCCATTTTCTGCAAAATTATCCACTAATACCTGGTAAATCCTAAATTAATTGTTGTCATTCAATAGTTGCTGGCCCTAAACCACCTACATTGCCCCGTGCTTCAAAATTCACTATTGAAAAGCCATTCTCGGCCTTAATTTGCAAATTGACCCTCCAATTGCCCGGCATTGTTCCCTTTTGCCGGGTACATAATTGAAGAACTGTATTTCATCAGCTGATAGTCCTGCCCTCCCTCTGTAATTCATCCTCATTATTCACAATCTTTGTGAATTCACCAGAGCAGAACAGAGGCAAGCCTGCTCAATTCACTTGCTCCCCTTTGAAGAACATATCTGGCATTGCCTACATTCAATCTACCACTTGACTTCTAGAAAGATTTGCAAGTTATTGCACTCACATTGTTGCATTCATAAACTGCAATTTAAAATCAACACCCAAAAGCTATACAATGGCTGCACCTGCACCCACAGCTCTCAGTGTTGCCCCCATGAATCCACCCAACAAAGAGCTTGAGGCCCTGCCTCTTGCTGACAGAGACTACCTCATTCAAGACCTTGTGGGTGACAGGAACCATTTGCAAACCTTCCGGGAATTGAGGGATAACTATTTGAATAACAATGACACATATGGGATATGGGAATCAAATCTGCCTTACTACTTTCTCCCATCTGTTAACATTTTTCCAGAAATTATCCGCTTATGTGCTGAGAACTATGATCCAAATCATAGAGCTGTCAAGTCTCCATCTAGGAGCATACTCTTCCACATCAATGCTGAGTCCATTAACCAGATGCTCAACTTCAAACAAACTCAGCTGCTGTATCCCTTCTCCATGAACTATCTGCTGGATACAGGTGCCAAGCTTTCCACTGATGACATTCAGAAGATCACCAAGATATTTATGAGAGCTGACTGCCAGCCCATAGGGCCTCCTCCTTTCTTGTATGTCCATTTTACTGATGTAGGCAAACTTCTGCTTGACATGATCTCTTATGTGTTGGGCTATAAAACCAGTGAGCATATTGATGAGACAGTGCTGGTGTGTTAGCAGCTTACAGCCCAGGCCAACCTCCTGCCTGCAAGTATAACTTTGCTAAGTTCATAGCCAACAAGATACATGACCAACTTTTCAAAGTGGACAGGGAGGGCATATTCAAATACTCATCATACATCTACCATTTGTTCATCTATTATCAATCCGAGGCCTTTCAATGCCCTATCAAGAAGCTGGATTCTAAGGGGGAAAGAAGGTCTGTCATCTTCTGGACATCAGTTTATCACCAAGTCCAAGATTCACCATATTCATACTGTGAATTTATTGATCAATTTGTATACCCAGTCTCTTGCCTATTGATGAGGTCCCCTCCTCCCAGAGTCTCATTTGAAATCCAGAAAACTCTGCAGCTGTCCAAAAATTATAAAATAGGTGATTGGTACCTATACCAACATCATACAGTCATCAGAATTTATGGTTGTGAGCTCTGTCCATATAGGCTCCCAAAATATGTACCAATGAGACTATTTGCCTTGGAGTACTATAGGCAGCTCATTCACTCCGACCTCACCCACTTTCATAGTGCCAAGAAGAAAGCCCACCTCAAGTTCAAGCACCACCTGGGCCCCTTTATCATGAACAAAAAAGAGGGATGGCAAGAGGCTGAGCAAATCCTCAAAGACAAATACAAGCTATCAAAAAGCTTCCGCTGGGTCCCTTATGACCCTGAAGGCTTCATCTGTGCTAGAAGGGTCAAGTACAGGCTGCTAGGCTATGAGCACTGTAAATTTCCACATATTGAGCAGTATGCCAATCAGCAAGAATGGTTGCAAGATACTTTAATTGAGAAACTAACTGAAGAAGAAATAATGCAAAAAATGTCAAGGATTTGGAAAAAACTCTTGACTTGGATTCTGTGCAGCAGATAGTCTTCAAGCAACCGCAGCCAGTGGGAGAAGGAACTTCAACTACAACAACTGCACCAGCCACCCAGGCGCCAAAGACAGCAGCATCAGGCACAAATAAGGGTAAAGGAATAATGGTTGCTGAAGAAGAGATAGCAAAAGAAAAGCCTGCCTCCTCAATTGGGCAGCAACAAGAGCAAACACCTCCACCACAAACAGAACCACCAATAGCACCTATATTGCAGACCCCTGCACATGAGGAGAGGGGAAAGAAGAGAGACAGAGAAGATTCCACTCCTGCTAGTGGATCCTCCCAGCAACCTGAGGCCAAGAGGCAAAAGGTTGACTCCCCAGTCATAGACGAAATAAGTGAAGAAGTCCTTGAGAGCCCAAGGAAAGAAGGGGAAGACAGTCAGCAAACGGCCACAAGCTCTTTTCAGCAAGAGCAAGGATTATAGCTTGGCATGGAGGTGTCCTCCTCCACTCAACACAGCAAGAAGCCTTCAAGTACCAAGGCTTCCTTCAAAGAAATAAAAGCACAAAATGAGTTGTTGAGAATAGAAGTATACAAACAATTCCTCAAAGCGACACCAGCCAAGCAAGAGAGGCTGATGTCAGTGTATGACATACAAGAGGAGAAGATGATCCTCAGTCACTTCAAACCCAAGATGCCGCAGCCTAAATCAGCTGCAGATTTTGTAAGAACAAGGGTGGAAGTCATGGCAAAGGACATTCACCCCATGGACCAGATAGAGCTACACAAACAAACGGGGGAAATGGTCTATGCCACCTTGGTAGACAGGGCCACAATGGCCCATGAATTGAAAGAATCACTGAAGAATACCAACATTCAGTTGGATTTCGAGAGAATGTCCTCCATGGCCAAGGACAACAGGATTAAATCACTAGAGGACATCATCATAGACCTAGGACATGATCCTAAGGACCCAAAGGGCGTGAGGGCCCTCATGAAGAAGAAGGACGATGATCTTATTGCATTGAAGAAAAGGTTGAAACTGCTTCCCACTGAGCACCCCCAAACAGCAGAGTTGTAGAAGGAAAAGGAGGCTGATGAGCAACTTGATCTAATAATGCAACTCAATCAAAAGGTTATTGATCTGGAGAAGGAGCTAGAAGGGGCACTGAAGGACAAACAGGGAGAATCCACATCCCAACCTCCTCCAACTACCTCAACCACCGCCACCACAACAGAGGCAGCAGTAGCCCCTGCAGCAGTAGCCCCTGCAACTACAACAACAACAACAGGATCAGCAGCAGCAACAACAACAGCTCCTGAGTCCAGCTTGAACATGGAAGATTTGACAAAGGCTATCAAAGAGTTGGAGCTCCAAGCTACTGAGATCAAGGAGGCCAAGGAAAAATTGGCAGAACTAGAGGCCAAATATGATAAATCAAAGATGACTGTAGCAGAGCAGTCTAGAGAAATTAAGGCCCTCAAAGATAAAATAAAGGCCTTATAAAAGGAGCTCAAACTTGAAAACTCTCTGGCAGAAATAAAGAGAATTTTGTGGGCCGGATTGACCACTCCCTTACTAGACAGTGGAAGTCAATCAAGACTGTGCATGAACAAATGGAATTGATTGGCCAAGCACAAATTGAGATCAAAAAGGCTAGGACAGTACTAGGGAACAGGCCTGAGCAGGCCAGTAGAATGATAAATTTTCTGAACAATCAGACTAAGGAAGAGCTGGCAGCCCTCAACATCGTTAGCAGAATGGATGCTGTCCTTACAGCTAAAAAGGTGCTGACCCTCAGAAATTTTGTACAAACTGTAGAGAGAAAATGCCATGAAATACAAGCTGAAGTGGATGAATACAAGCTCTAAATAGGAGCACTGCAAGGAAAGGGATTTCCCAGCCTACTAACTAGCACAGGAAGACTGCTCCCTCGTGAGCAATATGCTACTAGGTTGACAAATTTTGTTGAAAATCAAATTACTGCATCTGCCAGTACTTCTGAGGAAACAGGGCCTCCAACAGGGCAGGGCCTCTATGATAAGCTTGAAAATCTATTTTTCATTGAACATGAAGTCAATCATCTATTTGAGGTTCCTCCTAATTTTTATAGATATATAGAGGCAGATGAAACCTTGGTGAAAATTCGAAGACACCAGCTGCCCAAAGAGGATTGGTGGCAGGCAATGCTGCAAATTTTGCCTCAGTGATCTCAGTTGATCAAACCTAGTCAGCTTCCACTCAGCCAAAAGCAAAAAGCAGAATCTGGACAGCATACAAGGCAGCCGAAAAGGGTGACTCAGCATAAAGACAGCGGCAGCAAGCCAAAACATAGGAAATGCGCAAATTTTGGGCAGCACATCTTCAGCCGACTCCATCGGTCACAAAGTCAACATTCTCTGACCATTTTGGACAGCTAATACACTTAGAAGTTACTACAGCATTTATTTTCTCAGCTACAACGCTCCAGGAGTTGGCACAATATTAATGAGCCATTAACTCACTAGCTAGATATTTTCTGATGTAAATTTTGTATATATACCTCCCCTGGCAACGTATTAGGGGTTGGTGATTTTCACTCTGAGGCAAATGTATTGTATATTTTCAGATAATCTAATGCAAAAGGCTGGAAAAGCTCAGTGTTTCTTGGATTCTTGATGTCTCAATGATGCTCTGCGTGCTGTTGCAGAATTCCTGTGCTGTCTAATGGAACAATAAGTCTTCTTATTCTATGTTTTATATTTCTATGCTTGTTTGAATCATATGCATGTTTCACCAATCTAATAACAGAGAGAAAGAATAGTACAGGATATGTTTGTTTACACCCTGTATTCAATCTGTGTTGTTGAAATGTTTTCTTCAGAATTAATCATGAACATGAATTCTTAATTGCTCATGTTTACATCAATTCTACGTATATGAATATTATGCAGGAATTCTTCAGTGCTCCTAAGTAATATTCCCACTGTTCTCCATATCAGCTTACTGAAAGACCCTTAATTGCCTTTCATGCCCTGATTACATCACACCCAATTACAGGTTTTAAAAAATTGTTCCTTGGACACTTATCTGGCTCTGTAGCATCACCATTGTATCAACACAGACATATCAAGCAATTAAACATCACTGACTCCATGCCCAATGGCCTAGAACACCCTGATAAACATATATCTATCTTGACTGAAATCATCACCCAGCAAAACTCAAAACAAAACCTTGAACATCATAACTAGCCTAAAATAGTATACAAACAAAGTTAAATCATAAAGAGAGAGCCCTCTCTGGTCATAGGTAGGCTAGAACCTGTGACCCAAAGATTGGTTAGTGGTTACCTCGGCCGTATTCCCTTGGGAGTCAAAGGGAACAACCTGAGTGCTAACATAATTGGCGACTCCGCTGGGGACAGAACGTATTTTTCAGCTGCTGTCTGTTTATAGACAGTGGTTCCAAAAACTTGAACAGTCCCTTAAACAGTTCTAAAAATATTATCAAAAATACCAAAAAACAAGTTCAGAAGCTGGCTCCTAAAAAGAGAACTAGGCACACCAGGTCAAATCCTGACCCAAATCCCCCATCTGTTTTCGATAATCCAAATTTGATCCATAAAACTCTTAGGAGCCAGAAAGAACCAGAACAATCTCCTGAATCTAGCCCTGAGGCAGTTCAGCAAAGTTCTATTCCAACCCCTGCTAAACCATCAGTCCACCTTCATACAACTCATTCTTCCCCCTCTTCATCATCCACTTCACAAAACATATTGTCTACACCCAGCACACAAACTCCTGTTGCTGTCCCTGTTATCCCAGTTGTTCCCTTTCTACCAGTTGTCCCACTTATCCCTCCAAACATGGCGAATCGTTATGCACCCCTTCACTTACCGGGTAATCCTGGGGCCATGCCTCAGGACTACCAAAGCAAGATTACTTATTTTGATGGAACCAATACATACACTGCCTTACAGCATACCAAGAAAATGCAAGACTACTTTGAAAACTATGAGATAGATGATGATGATGTAAGGATGAAAATTTTTGTCCAAAGTTTAACAAGTGAAGTAAGAACTTGGTTCAGGGCGCTGGCTGCAAATTCTATAGCTGATTCGGGTGCCCTTTATCAGTCCTTCCTGAACAGATGGGAAAAGAAAAAGGGACCTCTACACTTTTTATCTAAATATGATACCATAAGGAGAGGCCCACAAGAAACTGTCTTAGACTATTGCACTAGATTCAACACTATTTATAATGCCATTCCTCAAAATCTTAGGCCCCCACCTGATTTAGCTTTGATTAAATTCCCTGATGGATTTGATGCTGATATGGCATATCAATTAAGAGAAAGAGCCCATGCATCTTTGGCAGAAAAGCAAAACATAGCTGTAAGTGTAGAGGCAAATCTGATTGCTAAGAGGAACCGGGCAAGGACTGAAAGAAGAACTACTTTTAAAGAAGAACCCTCATCATTTGAACAAAAGCTAGATGCAATCATCAAAGGGATGGACAGACTTGGAGACAGGGTGGAAACCATAGAAAGAAAATCATCATGGGAAGGTCAAACAAGCAATATTAGAAACCCAAACTTCAGAAAGAATCAAAATCCTAATATTGTAAGGACTGATCCTGACCAGCATGTCAGACCTCCTTTCCAAGAAAACTATGCTGAGGCTTCCACATCTAGTGAACCTAATGAGGACCCTCACATCAACCTAATGGGTTTGGACAGTGAAAATCAAGTCTTTCTAACACAAGAAGACCAAGAGGTCTACCACGACAACCAATTCCATACTAAGTCAGGAGAATCATTTGATTTTAAAGAAGGTTATGATGCAGCTGTGTATGAGGTACACAAACAGTACAAACTAAGGAGTAGAATGATAGATGTACCTACACCCCTCAAACCAAAGGACAATAAGCAACCAAAAAAGGTCAATGATAAGAGTACCCCCCCACAATCAGCTGGCAATTCAAACCCAAATGCCATAGAAGTTACTGTGGAGGATATTTCAGAGCATCAAACGCCTGAAAGCCAGCCAGCCTCACTCCAACCAGCAAAGGTAAAGTCAGATAATAGCCTTGGAAGCAAACATGGTACCAATTTTACTCAAGACAATATCAACCATGAACAAAAGATTACTGATAACTCAGCTGAAAAGGAAAAATATGTTGCACTTAATGCCAAAATTCAAATGGAAAAACCTTTTAACTTGGAAACAGAAATAAGTAAGCTAAAGATATCAGTTCCTCTTTCGGAATTAGCCAAACATGAGGTATACAGGCAGCAGATTAACAAGTCACTCCAAGTATCAGACAATAAAGATGTTGTGAATGTCCTAGATGACCAACCCGAGTTGTTGTTTGGACCTGAGGTTAATGGAAAAACAGAAAATGGAGGGGTTCCACCCTTCTATGTCAGTCTAAACATTCATGATAAGGTCCTACATAATGCAATGTTCGATTCTGGGGCTTCACACAACTTAATGCCCAAATCGGTAATGGAAAAACTTGACTTAGACATCACAAGACCTTACAAAGATCTATTCTCATTTGATTCAAGCCAAGTCAGGTGCTTGGGCTTGATTAAAGATCTATGTGTCTCACTAGTTCAATACCCAACCAAAACTATCTTGATGGATGTAGTGGTAGCTGACATACCACCTAAGTATGGCATGCTCTTGTCCAGATCCTGGGGGGCCAAACTCCAAGGATCTTTGCAATTAGATATGTCCTATGCAACTATCTCAGTCTTTGGGCAGCCAAAGAGATTGTACCATGAAACTTTGATGAAATATGTGGTAAGCAGTCAAGAGAAGCCCCAAAACTTTCCAATCTATTCAATACACTCAGACATGGATTCATTTATTCTCTACAATGCCGACATCTGTCACAAAGCTTATTCTGAACTATTAATGATAGTAGAGACCGAAGAGTTAGCTAAGCAGTGTGCTTTCAAAGACCAAGGGACTGTGGGTATAGCTGATAAGAAGACAAAGGAACAGGATGCACCAAGTAACTTGCAAGAAACAAATCTGCCCATGATCCAACTCACTAACAATTTCAATTCAGATCTTGATCATGAAACCTTATGGTATTTAGAATTTGATGGATCTGTAAATAAGTTGGGAGCCGGGGCAGGAGTCTGGATCCATAATATGCACAATGACCAAGCTGAGGGCCATGCATACAGACTAAACTTTCGATGCACAAACAACATGGCTGAATATGAGGCCCTTCTGTTAGGTCTGAAACTCATAAAAAATCTAGGTGCAACCAAAGTCTCAATCTTAGGAGATTCAGATCTGGTCATACAACAAATGAAAGGAAACTTTACCACAAATGATCTAAGGTTGAGAGCATATAAGGGAGTAGCTATTCAGGTACTTGAGAGCTTCTCACAATCACAGTTGACTAAAATTTCCAGAGAACTCAATCTACATGCTCACAGCTTGGCAACCTTTGCCAGCACTTGTAAATTGCCTTTCAAAACCAATCATACGTTTACTGCTGAAATCAAACACAGAACTTCAGTTCCGGATAACATCAAGAATTGGCAAGTCTTCGAGAGAAACACACAGATAAATAACTTCCTCACTTTAAAGGAAGAATTTTTGGCATGAACATTGACACTAGCACTAAAGATGATCAACCACAGGTATGCACAATTATACAGAAAATATCAGCTCAAACAGCTGATTTAGTTTTGCATCCTACCACCTTTGACAAGGAAACTATACGGGAGTTGAAACAATCAGATGAAGAGGAAATGGCTGAAACAGAAGATGAGGTAATTGAGCTAAAGGATAATTTCCTGCCCACAGGTTTAACCCCTTTGGAGGATCTGTTTGATTCAAATGATATCTCAAGAAAACCAAAAATGCAACCATTGAATGCTGAAATAGAAGATTGTAACATTGGGAACCCTGAAAATCCCAAAATGGTTAAGTTATCCAAAGCATTACCACCGAAGCAGAAATTAAAATACATTGAGTTATTCAAAGAGTTTCAAGATGTCTTTGCCTGGAGCTATGAGGACCTTAAATCTTATGATACAACAGTTATCCAGCACACTATACCTTTAAAAGAAAATCAAAAGCCCTTCAAACAAAAACTCAGAAGAGTCAATCCAGTCCTCCTCCCCCTTATTGAAAAAGAGGTTAAACGTATGTATGAAGCTGGGATCATTGCCCCAATCAGATTCTCAGAGTGGATCTCAAACCTGGTGCCTACTAGGAAAAAGACAGGGGAAATCAGACTGTGTGTTGACTTAAGAAATCTGAACAAAGTATCTCTCAAAGACCATTATCCCTTACCTAAAATGGATCATATCTTGCAAAGGGTAGTAGGAGCCTCAAGGATCTCCTTACTAGATGGTTTCTCAGGATTCAATCAGATCCTAGTACACCCGGATGATCAAGACAAAACTTCCTTCACAACACCTTGGGGAACATTCAAATATGTCAAAATGCCTTTTGGGCTCAAAAATGCAGGGGCCACGTTCCAAAGAGCAATAGATATTGCCTTTGCCAAAGAAATTCATGACTTCCTAGTTATCTAACTTGATGATCTAACTACCTTTTCAAAATCAGATCAAGAACACTTGGAACACTTGAGGCAGGTTTTCACAATTTGTAGAAAATATGGCATATCTTTGAACCCAAAGAAATCACTGTTTGGGCTGGAGGAAGGTAAGCTCTTGGGGCATATAATCTCAAAAGATGGTATTAGGATTGACCCAGACAGAATTCAAGCTATCCTACAAGTACCACATCCAAGAAACATCAAAGAACTACAAAGCTTTTTAGGAAAGATCAACTTCTTGAGGAGGTTCATTCCCAATCTGGCTGAACTCATAAGACTGTTAAATAATATGCTAAAAAAGGATTCCAAGGTCAAATGGACCATGGAAGCTAGACAAGCCTTTGAGGATATCAAAAGAGCATTGACAAACACGCCAGTCCTAACAAGCCCTAGATTTGATCAAGATTTTATCATTTTTTCTTTTGCATCTGAACATACAATTGTTGTTGTTCTATTACAAAAAGATGACCAAGGCTGTGAAAACCCATAGCATTTTTTAGCAGAGCCCTTAGGGATGCTCCCTTGAAGTATCAGATCATGGAAAAACAAGCTTATGCTTTGGTAAAAGCCATCAAGGAATTCAGAATCTATATCCTGTACTCTCATATAATTGCCTATGTTCCTAATGCAGTGGTCAAAGACATTCTAACCCAAGAAGGAATTGAAGGAAAGAGGGGCAAGTGGATTGCCAATATCCTAGAATATGACATTGAGATTAAACCTACCAAACTGATAAAAGGACAAGGGCTAGCCAAACTAATGACCGAAACCAATTTTCAAGCCCTTGACATTAATGAACTGGACGAGGAACAGGAGATGGCGACTCCACAGATCAACCAAGCCTTTATGCAATCTCCATGGTATGCTGATATATGTTTTGTATTATTAAACCTGCAAGCTCCTCTAGGGTTGTCCAGAACCAAGAAAATATTCTTGAAAATGAAAGCATCAAAGTTTTGTATTATTGACAGTGTTTTATTTTGGAGAAATCATGAAGGGATCTTACTCAATTGCCTAACATTAGAGAAACTGACAATGTCCTCAAGGAATTTCATGCAGGTGACTGTGGAGGACACTTATACTAGAAGTCCACAGCTGATAAAATCCTAAGGGCTGGATTTTATTGGCCCTCCTTGTTTTCTAATGTGAAGAAATTTGTAATGTCTTGTCACAAATGCCAAATTTTTGAGGGAAAGAGAAAGCTACTGCCCTTACCACTCAAACCAGTTTCAACTGAGAGACCATTCCAGCAATGGGGTCTAGACTTCATTGGTGAAATTCACCCTCCATCCTCTGGCCAGCATAGGTGGATTCTCACTGCCACAAACTATTTTACCAAATGGATAGAAGCAATCCCTTGTAGGCAAGCCAATGACTCCATTATCATACAATTCCTAGAAACCAACATCTTGTCCAAGTTTGGCTGTCCAGATAAAATTATTACAGACAATGTTGCTGCTTTCAAATCCAAAAAAATGATCAACTTTTGTCACAAGTATCACATGACTCTAGGACATTCCACGGCCTACTATCCTCAAGGTAATGGCCTAGTTGAGTCTTCCAATAAAAGTATCATCAATATCATCAAGAAAGTTTTGGAAAAAAACAAAAAGAATTGGCATAAGAAGTTGGTAAATGCATTGTGGGCAGACAGACTGACCACCAAGAGATCAATTGACATGAGTCCATATGAACTGGTCTATGGGCTAGAAGCAAAGTTTCCTACATCCCTAGGAATTCCTGTGATCAAGTTGCTGCAAGAAATACAAGCTGAGCCCAATGAAATTCAAAGAAGAATCAATCAGACAATTCACTTACAGCAAACGAGAGAGGAAGTCTATCAAAGAACCCAAGTTTTACAAGAAAAGCTCAAAAAAATATTTGACAAAAGAACCAAAGCTGAAGATTTCTTTATAGGAAACAAAGTCCTAAGATGGGATTCCAGGAGGGAGGACAAAGGCAAGCATGGTAAGTTTGATTTCTTATGGAAGGGACCTTATGTCATTTTTGCTATACAAGGTAACAACAACTATTTTCTAAGGAGTCTGGATGGCTCAAACACTGAGGAAGGCCCAGTCAATGGGAGAATGCTCAAGCATTATTTTGACTCCCTTTGAACAAACACTGAACAGGCATATATTGTACATAAATATTTGTATTTTCAAGTACTTTCATTCACAGCAGATAAATAAACACCAAGTGGAGCATATTTTTAGAAGACGAGGATGATGCACTATTTTCTTTTTTGGAAAAGGTTTTGATCCCAGCATTGGAAAACAAGAAAAAACACAGGGTAGCTATCAAGTGATGAGGATAAATTCTGAGAAACAAGTAAAAACAGATCTGCAAATCAGCTCACTGGGTACTGCCTGCAAGTATCCAAGATCCTGGTCAATACTCTCCAACAACAGAAAAATTCAGACTGCTGCAAGAATGGAGAAATTAGGCAATCTGACGTGCTGTTCTTGGCTTTTCATCTGGAAAAGCCATCCCCAAGTGGAGCCACTGTTAGCCTCCTATACCAATAGGTTTTCATTTCTCATGATTGACAGTGGAAGTGCCAAAAATGTTCATCTTCTGTGGTACTGAGGTTCCATTTTTGTGAAAGAAACAGACAATTAAAAAATGTAAAGAGGGTATGCCTTAAAAGAAAAATCAAAAGGCAAAAAATTGAACTGGTCAAAGAAAAAATAAATGAAATGAACCCCAAATAAAGACCACGAAAGTGGCTAATCCAAATGCCACTGCTACTATGATGGGTGGTCCAACAGCTCAAGCTGGGCCTTACCATGTTTTAAATTGCATGTTGCAGACTAGAAAGGAAGTACCTGCTCAAACAGTTTAAGCTTGACAAATGACTAGGTGGATAGAGAAAGGAAGGAGCCCAACTGCTTAATCTGGGCCCTTGGAAGTTATAAGGGCAAACTTAGATAGGAGGGCAGCAAAAAGAAAAGAGAATTATCAGGGTTTGCAAGGCTAAGTGCACCCATCCAAAAGGAAGAAAAAATGTTAGGCATATTAGGCAGGGTAGGCAGTTGAAGGTTGCAGAAAGCAAGATCTAAGCATATGACATGGGAAAAATCACAATGATGTTACTAGCAGAAGAAAGGCAAGAGCAATGGCCTATTTGGCAAAGCTACCAGACCATCACTAACTTCCCTCATCCCATTCAAGAAATTTCTTACTAACATCCCCATGAGCACTGCAACATCTGCCTGATCAGTCCTCCTTAAACTCCTCATTTGTAAAAATTTCATGTCAGAAGTGACTTCTCTCTTTGAAAAGAAGCCACATTTCTTGTGTAAAATCTCTCTTCACTCCCATCTGCTTCTAAAAACTAAGTTTACTCATTAAACTTAGCTCTTTACCCCTCTCTCATATCCCCAATTCATATTAATCTCTAATTTTATTATATAAATCCCTAAGTGCTACCCCTCCCCCTACTATTATAGCATTATATGCAAAAAACCCAAAAAATGTATAAATATCCCCCCCTTTTAGCATTATAGCTAAATAGCACTTCTATGGGAGACATTAGTCCACCAGTGACTATAGTCAACCCTTGCTTTGGGATTACTCTAACCCCTAGTTAGATTAATAACCTACACTAAACCCTCATTTACCCTTTTTCTGAAAAAACCCATGAACACCCCCCCCCCCCCCGCGCTCAAACCTAAGGTCACATATTGTGGGACCCTGACACACTAATCTATATATATTTCAAACCCCATGAAAACCACCGTAACCAAAGTTCTAAACCCGAAAAATTTAAGTGATTATTTTATTAGCTGGCGGGTCCCCACCCAAAGTTTCACGCTGGGTCGGGGCGCCCGCCAGCCCTCGATCTCCCGCTGCCCCCAATCCAACGGTGGATGGTCATTTTGGGTTTTCAACCTGCCGCGGTTTAGCATCCGGGGAGCGGGTGGTTTTGCTCCCGTACGCTGGACGTGTGGCAGCCGTCAGAGGTGTTCGGAGCCCCCCTCCCCTATACCGCCTTCTCCCAAAAGCGGTGCGGGGAAACCGGAAACCGCCCTCCCTCAACCCGCCTTCCCTGTCACGTCACCCCCGCATCACCATGACGTCATTCCCTCGGCGCCCGCCACCTCGCCGCGTCACCCTCCACGCCATATTGCCGCCCCCACATCCCGCCACCGTGTCCTGCCATGCTGGCCTCCACCTCAGCACCCACGTCATCATTCGTACCCGGGCCCGCCATGACATCATGCTGACGTCATCGGCGGAAAAGCGCCAATGACCCATATTTTCCGAATTTAACGTTATAAACGCCCAATTGAGCCGTTTTATGTCATTTTCATTCGAAAGGAGACAGAGCCGTTGTTTTTTGTTCGCTCCAAAATTGCCTCTACGCTGCAAATTCAAAGCTTGGGACGCCATCATTTGCCAATTTAGCTGCATTTTTCATCCACTATTCAACCCGACGGCTCTCGACGTCATTTATCCAGGTATTTGCCGACATTCACCTATTTTGCCCGTGTTCATGCCATTTTCTGCAAAATTCTCCACTAATACATGGTAAATCCTAAATTAATTGTTGTCATTCAATAGTTGCTGGCCCAAAACCACCTACATTGCCCCGTGCTTCAAAATTCACTATTGAAAAGCCATTCTCGGCCTTAATTTGCAAATTGACCCTCCAATTTCCTGGCATTGTTCCCTTTTGTCGGGTACATAATTGAAGAACTGTATTTCATCAGCTGATAGTCCTGCCCTCCCTCTGTAATTCATCCTCATTATTCACAATCTTTGTGAATTCACCAGAGCAGAACAGAGGCAAGCCTGCTCAATTCACTTGCTTCCCTTTGAAGAACATATCTGGCATTGCCTACATTCAATCTACCACTTGACTTCTAGAAAGATTTGCAAGTTATTGCACTCACATTGTTGCATTCATAAACTGCAATTTAAAATCAGCACCCAAAAGCTATACAATGGCTACACCTGCACCCACAGCTCTCAGTGTTGCCCCCATGAATCCACCCAACAAAGAGCTTGAGGCCCTGCCTCTTGCTGACAGAGACTACCTCATTCAAGACCTTGTGGGTGACAGGAACCATTTGCAAACCTTCCGGGAATTGAGGGATAACTATTTGAATAACAATGACACATATGGGATATGGGAATCAAATCTGCCTTACTACTTTCTCCCATTTGTTAACATTTTTCCAGAAATTATCCGCTTATGTGCTGAGAACTATGATCCAAATCATAGAGTTGTGAAGTCTCCATCTGGGAGCATACTCTTCCACATCAATGCTGAGTCCATCAACCAGATGCTCAACTTCAAACAAACTCAGCTGTTGTATCCCTTCTCCATGAACTATCTGCTGGATACAGGTGCCAAGCTTTCCACTGATGACATTCAGAAGATCACCAAGATATTTATGAGATCTGACTGCCAGCCCACAGGGCCTCCTCCTTTCTTGTATGTCCATTTTACTGATGTAGGCAAACTTCTGCTTGACATGATCGCTTATGTGTTGGGCTATAAAACCAGTGAGCATGTTGATGAGACAGTGCTGGTGTTGTTAGCAGCTTACAGCCCAGGCCAACCTCCTGCCTGCAAGTATAACTTTGCTAAGTTCATAGCCAACAAGATACATGACCAACTTTTCAAAGTGGACAGGGAGGGCATATTCAAATACTCATCATACATCTACAATTTGTTCATCTATTATCAATCCGAGGTCTTTCAATGCCCTATCAAGAAGCTGGATTCTAAGGGGGAAAGAAGGTATGTCATCTTCTGGACATCAGTTTATCACCAAGTCCAAGATTCACCATATTCATACTGTGAATTTATAGATCAATTTGTATACCCAGTCTCTTGCCTATTGATGAGGTCCCCTCCTCCCAAAGTCTCATTTGAAATCCAGAAAACTCTGCAGCTGTCCAAAAATTATAAAATAGGTGATTGCTACCTATACCAAGATAATACAGTCATCAGAATTTATGGCTGTGTGCTCTGTCCATATAGGCTCCCAAAATATGTACCAATGAGACTGTTTGCCTTGGAGTACTATAGGCAGCTCATTCACTCCTACCTCACCCACTTTCATAGTGCCAAGAAGAAAGCCCGGCTCAAGTTCAAGCACCACCTGGGCCCCTTTATCATGAACAAAAAAGAGGGATGGCAAGAGGCTGAGCAAATCCTCAAAGACAAATACAAGCTATCAAAAAGCTTCTGGTGGGTCCCTTATGACCCTGAAGGCTTCATCTGTGCTAGAAGGGTCAAGTACAGGCTGCTAGGCTATGAGCACTGTAAATTTCCACATATTGAGCAGTATGCCAATCAGCAAGAATGGTTGCAAGATACTTTAATTGAGAAACTAACTGAAGAAGAAATAATGCAAAAAAATGTCAAGGATTTGGAAAAAACTATTGACTTGGATTCTGTGCAGCAGGTAGTCTTCAAGCAACCGCAACCAGTGGGAGAAGGAACTTCAACTACAACAACTGCACCAGCCACCCAGGTGCCAAATACAGCGGCATCAGGCACAGATAAGGGTAAAGGAATAATGGGTGCTGAAGAAGAGATAGCAAAAGAAAGCCCTGCCTCCTCAATTGGGCAGCAACAAGAGCAAACACCTCCACCACAAACAAAACCACCAACAGCACCTATATTGCAGACCCCTGCACATGAGGAGAGGGGCAAGAAGAGAGACAGAGAAGAGTCCACTCCTGCTAGTGGATCCTCCCAGCAACCTGAGGCCAAGAGGCAAAAGGTTGACTCCCCAGTCATAGAAGAAATAAGTGAAGAAGTCCTTGAGAGCCCAAGGAATGAAGGGGAAGACAGTCAGCAAACGGCCACAAGCTCTTTTCAGCAAGAGCAGGGATTACAGCTTGGCATGGAGGTGTCCTCCTCCACTCAACACAGCAAGAAGCCTTCAAGTACCAAGGCTTCCTTCAAAGAAATAAAAGCACAAAATGAGTTGTTGAGAATAGAAGTATACAAACAATTCCTCAAAGCGACACCAGCCAAGCAAGAGAGGCTGATGTCAGTGTATGACATACAAGAGGAGAAGATGATCCTCAGTCACTTCAAACCCAAGGTGCCGCAGCCTAAATCAATTGCAGATTTTGTAACAACAAGGGTGGAAGTCATGGCAAAGGACATTCACCCCATGGACCAGATAGAGCTGCACAAACAAACGGGGGAAATGGTCTATGCCACCTTGGTAGACAGGGCCACAATGGCCCATGAATTGAAAGAATCACTGAAGAATACCAACATTCAGTTGGATTTCGAGAGAATGTCCTCCATGGCCAAGGAAAATAGGATTAAATCACTAGAAGACATCATCATAGACCTAGGACATGATCCTAAGGACCCAAAGGGCGTGAGGGCCATCATGAAGAAGAAGGACGATGATCTTATTGCATTGAAGAAAAGGCTGAAACTGCTTCCCACTGAGCACCCCCAAACAGCAGAGTTGTAGAAGGAAAAGGAGGCTGATGAGCAACTTGATCTAATAATGCAGCTCAATCAAAATGTTATTGATCTGGAGAAGGAGCTAGAAGGGGCACTGAAGGACAAACAGGGAGAATCCACATCCCAACCTCCTCCAACTACCTCAACCACCGCCACCACAACAGAGGCAACAGTAGCCCCTGCAGCAGTAGCCCCTGCAACTACAACAACAACAACAGAAGCAGCAGCAACAACAACAACAGCTCCTGAGTCCAGCTTGAACATGGAAGATTTGACAAAGGCTATCAAAGAGTTGGAGCTCCAAGCTACTGAGATCAAGGAGGCCAAGGAAAAATTGGCAGAACTAGAGGCCAAATATGATAAATCAAAGATGACTGTAGCAGAGCAGTCTATAGAAATTAAGGCCCTCAAAGATAAAATAAAGGCCTTAGAAAAGGAGCTCAAACTTGAAAACGCTCTGGCAGAAATAAAGAGAATTTTGTGGGCCCGGATTGACCACTCCCTTACTAGACAGTGGAAGTCAATCAAGACTGTGCATGAACAAATGGAATTGATTGGCCAAGCACAAATTGAGATCCAAAAGGCCAGGACAGTACTAGGGAACAGGCCTGAGCAGGCCAGTAGAATGATAAATTTTCTGAACAATCAGACTAAGGAAGAGCTGGCAGCCCTCAACATCGTTAGCAGAACGGATGATGTCCTTACAGCTAAAAAGGTGCTGACTCTCAGAAATTTTGTACAAACTGTAGAGAGAAAATGCCATGAAATACAAGCTGAAGTGGATGAATACAAGCTCAAAATAGGAGCACTGCAAGGAAAGGGATTGCCCAGCCTACTAACTAGCACAGGAAGACTGCTCCCTCGTGAGCAATATGCTACTAGGTTGACAAATTTTGTTGAAAATCAAATTACTGCATCTGCCAGTACTTCTGAGGAAATAGGGCCTCCAACAGGGCAGGGCCTCTATGATAAGCTTGAAAATCTATTTTTCATTGAACATGAAGTCAATCATCTATTTGAGGTTCCTCCTAATTTTTATAGATATACAGAGGCAAATGAAACCTTGGTGAAAATTCGAAGACACCAGCTGCCCAAAGAGGATTGGTGGCAGGCAATGCTGCAAATTTTGCCTCAGTGATCTCAGTTGATCAAACCTAGTCAGCTTCCACTCAGCCAAAAGCAAAAAGCAGAATCTGGACAGCATACAAGGCAGCCGAAAAGGGTGACTTAGCATAAAGACAGCGGAAGCAAGCCAAAACATAGGAAATGCACAAATTTTGGGTAGCATATCTTCAGCCGACTCCATCGGTCACAAAGTCAACACTCTCTAACCATTTTGGATAGCTATTACACTTAGAAGTTACTACAGCATTTATTTTCTCAGCTACAACGCTCCAGGAGTTGGCACAATATTAATGAGCCATTAACTCACTAGCTAGATATTTTCTGATGTAAATTTTGTATATATACCTCCCCTGGCAACGTATTAGGGGTTGGTGATTTTCACTCTGAGGCAAATGTATTGTATATTTTCAGATAATCTAATGCAAAATGCTGGAAAAGCTCAGTGTTTCTTGGATTCTTGATGTCTCAATGATGCTCTGCGTGCTGTTGCAGAATTCCTATGCTGTCTAATGGAACAATAAGTCTCCTTATTCCATGTTTTATATTTCTATGCTTGTTTGAATCATATGCATGTTTCACCAATCTAATAACAGAGAGAAAGAATAGTATAGGATATGTTTGTTTACACCCTGTATTCAATCTGTGTTGTTTGAAATGTTTTCTTCAGAATTAATCATGAACATGAATTCTTAATTGCTCATGTTTACATCAATTCTACGTATATGAATATTATGCAGGAATTCTTCAGTGCTCCTAAGTAATATTCTCACTGTTCTCCATATCAGCTTACTGAAAGACCCTTAATTGCCTTTCATGCCCTGATTACATCACACCCAATTACAGGTTTTAAAAAATTGTTCCTTGGACACTTATCTAGCTCTATAGCATCACCATTGTATCAACACAGACATATCAAGCAATTAAACGTCACTGACTCCATGCCCAATGGCCTAGAACACCCTGATAAACATATATCTATCTTGACTGAAATCATCACCCAGTAAAACTCAAAACAAAACCTTGAACATCATAACTAGCCTAAAATAGTATACAAACAAAGTTAAATCATAAAGAGAGAGCCCTCTCTAGTCATAGGTAGGCTAGAACCTGTGACCCAAAGATTGGTTAGTGGTTACCTCGGCCGTATTCCCTTGGGAGTCAAAGGGAACAACCTGAGTGCTAACATCCAACACCCGAAGTTCCAATTCTAGTTGCACTTGAAGCTCCTCAAATTTTGCCTTCAACTAAGATTGAAGAGGTACAATCAATACAAATTTCCGAGCCTAAATCCATAGCCATTATGTCTGGAGAAAGAAAGCATGAAGGTCCCTCTTCAGAAGAGGAAGAATTCAAGAAAGCTTTCTATACTTTGACTGAGATGGTTAAAGTCCTTTATGAAGAGAGGAACACTAGAATGGTTGGAGAGAGTTGTAAACCTCCACATGGAGAAGGATTGCAATCAATTTCAGATCATCCAGAGGATCAATTATCCCAACACGTTTTTGCAAATAGGGAGGCTGATTTATTGAGGCCATTAGGGTTTTAGAACGAGGTTGATTTTTCTCTGGGAGAGGCCAAGATTCCTTGTGGAGGCCAAGATTACCAAGAGGAGCTCATACTTATTGTTAGGAGGGTCATATGATTTTCTAACAGAGCGGAGAGGATAATTCTATCCAGGCCATGAGCATAAGAGAGCTAGAGGAGTTGTACCTGTGATTTTCTATAGGTCATATTTACCAATGTGAGGTCGTTTCAAGTTGTAGAGGGAGGCTGTGAACCTTCCAATGGTCAGATTGAATTGTGGAGGTGAAGATATATTTTTTTTGAAACTTTGTTGAGGTTTGGAAAGAAGTATTGTAATATTCACCAATTGTAGAATTTGTTGAAGACTATTAAAATTTTCATATTTTAAGAATTGATTTTCCCTTCAGGGATTTTCCAGCGACATTTTGTCGAAACATATGGGGTCCATTTCGTGATTTTTTTTCTTATCATATTTTCCACAGTTTATTTTTGGTGAATATTGTAATATAGTTTTTATTCAGTATTTGTAGTAAAATATTTTTTCACGGAATTCAATAAATTGGATAATTACCAGTTGATTTCAATAAGTGATATTTTTTTTCTTCATAAGGACGAATTCACCACAGGTTCATGCCTAAATTCATTGTAGTTTTCCTAAAAAAGGATGAAATTAATCATAGGAGAGGGGGGCCTTAGGAATATTTCTGCATCAAAAAAATCATTTCAAATAGCCAAAGAAGATGCAGTTGTTCCTCAAATTTTCCTTCTCACCAACAAGCCTTCCCTTCACAATTTCATCCTTTAAAAAGATCTTGACCAGTCAACTTGCTTCCAAAAAAATGGCTTCAAAAAATACTAGAAGAATTTATCCCTTAACCTTGATTATTGTGTTTCATATCCCAGATTACGTATTCTCTTTTCTTCATACTGCTCCTCAGATATTATTACCTTAGTTCAACGAATTTTCTTTTGTGAATTTCCCATGAGTTGGGTGTATTCATATAAGTTTTGGAGCAGCCCTAAAAAAAGGTATTCGACATGTGCAATAAGTAATTTTATTTTGAAACCACCTATTTAATAGGAGTTGACCTAAAGGAGTTGAACCAACCTTCTTAGATGAGGCTTAAGATACTATAAAAAATCATTTTCTGTCTTTCAAATAGTCTCCTTTCATGGCTAATAAGGACACATGAGTTTAGGTCAACTTATTAAAATTTTGACCACCTTCTAGGGGTTGCAATGAAGTGATAAGGTCATAAAATTTTGGGGAAAAAAATATGGTGCTAAACCCATTCTTGGGGCACAAACTTCAAAAATCAATCTCTCCAACCAAGAGGACCCACAAGGTGTGCCACAGATAAGACGAAATGACGTGACAAGGAATTCCAATATACATGATTTGTGTACTCAAATTTGCTTGATTTATGCACACAAAACACCAAAAAAATGTTGACCCATTCACCCTTTGACATCAATGACAATTTTTCCAACATATGGCTCAAGGAGCACTAGTATTGATGAGGGGAGTTAGGATTAGAAATCTGTACAATATTTTGGGTATTACTACTATTGATGGGTGTAATATATTTTTCGTCCCTGAAAGTGGAGAAGAAAATATTGTAGTCTCTGGTGAAAATACTATACTATGGCATCAAATAATAGAACACATTGGAGAGAAGGGCCTTTGGATACTACATGGTAATGGTATGGTAAAAGGTATGTCTATTTTTTCTCTAAATTTTTATTTCTATGAACATTGTGTATATGGGAAGTAGAATTGAGTGAGCTTCCCCCCTGGATCTAAGAGGGTAGAAGGAATCTTAGATCTTGTGCTCAGTGATGTGTTTGGATCTGTGTCATCTCCATCACCAGGTAAATTTATGCATTGTCTCATTTATATATGAATTTTCGAGGAATACATGGATATATTTACTCAGGAAGAAATATGAAGTATTTGACAGGTTTAAAGAATTTAATTCTTTGGTGGAAAATCAAACAAAGAATAAGATTAAGGTGTTGAGGACATATAATGGTGGAGAGTTCTACGAGAAGTGATTTGAAGAGTTCTGTAAGAAGTATGGTGTAACATAGAAAAATACTATTCCATACACACATCAACATAATGGATTCGCTGAAAGAATGAATAGATGATGATGGAAAATGAAAGGAGCATGCTTAGTGGTGCTAGATTAGGGCATGAATTCTGGGCAGAGGCAGTGGATATTGCATGTTACCTATTTCATAGATCATCTTCATCATTGTTGGTGGATAAGACTCCACATGAGGTATGGATTGGTAAGAAACCCTCTCTCTCACATCTCAAGGTATTTGGATGTGACACATATGTACATGTTCCAAAGGAGAAAAGAACGAAGATGGATGGTAAATATGAAAGGTGCATATTTATTGGGTATAAATATGGTTTAAAAGGTTATAAGATTTGAAACACAAAAACAAGGAAGGTTGTGTATAGCTAATATGTAGTATTTAGAGAAGTGAAGGATTTCATGAAACAAGAATTCATACCAAGGGAAAAGTGTTGACAAAATGGTAGATGCAGTTGATATTTTCATTAGCAAAATCAAAAGAGAAAATTTGAATTTATAATTGTTGGTTTTTTAGCCCACAAGAGCTCAAGTCGGCCCCTCCGAGATCAATTTGACCTTGCTAAGAGACACGCCTTTTCCCATGGATGAATAACTATAAAAAGGGCCTATTCTTTCTCCTCTAAGGCACACTTCTGGATTTCTCATTTGTATCTCTGTGGAACACCTCGATATGAGACATATATCTTTTTTGTTATGCGAGCTACCTGTGTCATCATATCTATGTGTTATGAGCGCTACCCATGGCATCATATCTTTGTGTTATGCAAGCTAAATGTGGCACCATATCTTTGTGTTATGTGAGATGATTGTGGCGTCATATATTTGTGTTATGCAAGCTACCTATGGCATCATATCTCTATGTTATTTGAGTTACATGTGGCATCATATCATTGTATTATGTGAGCTAATTGCGGAATCATATTTCAATGTTATGTGAGCTACCTGTGGCATCATATCTATGTGTTATGCAAGTTAATTGTTGCATTATATTTCTATGTTATTCGAGCTACCTATGGCATCATATCTCTTTGTTATGCGAACTATCTGAGGCACTTATTTTTCTATGGCTAAAGCTAATATTTTAAGGTATTATTGTATTGGATATTGGAGGGATGGCATGGAATTTTTGGAGGTCATCTAGCTAGTCAATATTTGCCTATGTATTCTTGTCAAAGATACACTATTTTGATGTACAAATTGGATTGAATTGAACTTTCTCTCTCTCTCATAAGGAAAGATTCACTGGGTTTTCCCCTTGTGGGTTTTTCCATGGTCGTTGACCTAAATTCTGGTGTCCCTTGTCTCATTTTTTAAGGTGATCTCTATTTCTATATCGTAAAAGTTAATGGTTGAAATTTTCATGTATAACTGCTTAACAATTGGAATTATTTGTGTTGTGGCTCCTAGAGACAACCTCCAGGTTGAGAAGAAGGTCAGTGCCTAAGACATCTTAGAGTCTCTTGAAGATAAATCAGTGTTACTCAAGACTTAAATGTAAAATGATTTAAATCTGGTTCAATTACCTTACCCATGGGAAATCATATTTTATACAATAATAGTATTTCATTCCAAATAATTAATTTTCATTTATGGTGGCCTATACAAAGAGAGTGAAGTTTATTTAATTGTTGCAGTATAGGTGAAAGAAAGAATGTAAGAGAGAATTTCAGTACAGAGGGCTAGTGATAGAATCATGTACACCAAATTTTAGTAGAATTATGGGTAGACAAAGGGAATGAGTTTAGAAACCATGGAGCACATTTTAAGGCCTTCAATCTCACATTATACAAGTACCATTTGTCATAACACAACATAGATAAATCTGACATACAAGTATGATTTCCAACATCTATAATTACATGATTTCTAAGAGGAAGGAAACACATATGAAAATGAAAAATAAATACAGAATCACATGCTCCACATATCAGTGCTTGGAATAAAAAAAACTTCTTGATTAATATTTAGGAATAACATACATCTCATAAATATTTATAATAGAAAATTGAATCCTTACTACTGAGTTCCTCTTCCCTTTTATAGTGGGGGTCCCAACAAGAATAGTTACAAAAATATCTTGAAGTGATACAGTTGTCTAAGATACTCATTTGTGTGAGCATGCCAATGGCATAACTATCCTAATTATTACATAACAGACTTGATTCCTTATTGAAAATAAAATACTTACAAAATTTAAAAATGGCAGTGGTATGTCATGATTTCCAAATCATGAAAATCTTTAGTGCTAGCTCACTTGATCTCTCAAAGTGGAGCCATGCTCCATTATCTGGACTCGTGGTGGATTAGCCAGTTGATCACATCTTTGCCATAGAACTAGATTTGATGTGAGAGTGTGAATAAGAGAACTCCAGGCCCTTCTTAAACTTGTGAGCTCAGTATAATTTGGTCTGTCTGCCAAAAAGGTCTTCACAAGCCACATCGGCTGGAAGTCTCTCTGTAGATAATTCACTATGGTTCTACCCTTGAGAGTGGTAGGCTTTCATGTGATGAATCTACCTTTCTCTTGGCCTCAACTAGTAATTTCTCATACTAATCCCATGGTATCAAATGTCTTTGGAAATACCAACAACTAGGAAATCCTGCTCTAGTTCTCTGGTCAAATTAGAGGTTAATGCTACAACCAAAATTTCTAGCTCATTCACACATTCTCTAGCCCTATCCCTTGATTCCTTCTTCTAGATCACTTTGGAAATTTCCATGATCACACTTCTCCTGCCAATGATGTCTATTGTCTTCAACTCATCAGTTGAATTCACATTGAGGATATTGATAAGCTTCTTAGCCATGCTGGCTTTCTTAGCATCCTCCTCCTTGGATGACAGGATATAGTATTCAATGGTATTTACTGCATCTTTCTGCTCTGCAGCTAATCTAATGTGTTCCTATATCTTCTTTAGTTCATATATTATATCATCCTAGATTATCTACCTAGTTTCAACGAGGGACACGTTTCCCTTTAACTTGTTCTTCAATCCTTTCATCTCATCTTGTGCCACTCGATACTTGTTGTTAATTTGATCCACACTTTCCTGGATGGACTTGAGTTGTTTCTCCTTATTTTCCAACATGTGCTTGGTATTATCCAAGTCAATTTGTATCTTCTCAAGATCTCTCTCTGATAGTTGTAGATCTATGAGAGACTTGGTTATGTAACACCCTCCTCCCACATCTACCCAAGTAACGAGAAAACAGGGATAAAAATGTGATGAAAATTAAATATGATATGATTTGACTCCCTATTTATCAGTTAAGGAAGTGGAATCGGAGGAAAACATCACACAAACCTTCCATATTAGCAACACAACTCCTAAGAGCCATCCCAACCACTTAGGTAACTAGCCCCTAAGACCAACTAAATTTTTAGTGCATCAAACCCTTATATGCTCCCTTGATATGGACCAAGATGCATCTAGGAGGCTCTAAACGCTCCCACGGCAAGGGTAAGGGAGAATTCAAGGAATTTTTTTCCCAATGTTGTGCCTAAAACTCTAGGATTTGTGTCACTTTTTCAGGCCCAAAGGCCAGGTCACTGCCCAGAACTCAATGACACCTTTATAAATGAATTAACAAAATCAAAGAATGATACATTTATAAAACATTGAAAAGGACTAGACTGAACCCCTACTAGCCATGATAGGAATTTTGTCAAACATGTCACAAACATGAAAGCTACAAGTCTTAACAACATAACTAAGCATAGGGGTCTCATACTTGTCTGAGAATCGCTAAGAAGCATTGACGCCTCAACACATTAGCTATAATTTCATATATTAGGCCATAGATACATTGTTCATTCATTTACAATTAAAACATGTTGAGAGTCATACATAGCCACTATCATAATACATGTTCATAACTAGCATAATAACAACAGAAATACCAAGGAAACAACAACCATATGATATACATATAATCTGGTATAATACTCATGAATTAACAAGGAGAAATAACATCATATTAATGATTCAAAACCCAACCAAGTTTGGGACTTCCACAAACCACCATACCATAGACATCGCTGAGCCAAATCTCTCTTCATGAATGTGGGATCTCATGGAACAATTCATAAAAATTGAATCAAGGATTCCAAAGTCCAAACCACCTCAACCCTTCAAACAATTATTCCACCTCATGGTCAAACATCACAAACCATCATCTGATCAGTCTCTACCCAAGTTGTCTAGGGCTTAAGAGCATTTGTTCCAACTCAGCTTCCAGCACTAGTAACTCAACCCACGACTATTTCCGAGCTCCAGAGAATTTGTCCAACCAAGGCTCTAGGACTAGTAACTCAACCCACAATTGTTGCTGGGCTTTAGAGAATTTGTCCAACCAAGGTTCTAGGACTAGTAACTCAACCCACCAAGGGCTCCAAAGCGTTTGTCCAACCAAGGCCCGATGACTGATAACTCAACCCAAGTTGTTACACGGCTCCAGAGCGTTTATCCAACCAAGTTTCCATGACTAGTAACTCAACCCAAGTCATTACAAGGCTTCCAGAGCGTTTGTCTAACCAAGGCTCCAGGAACTAGTAACTTAACCCACAACTAAAGGAACATGAGAACCAACCAGAAAAAAAGGAAATGAACCCACAACACCATGGCTATCCGAGAAATGGAAAGGCTAGGAAAATACACTATCAATCCATGAAATTCTCCATGCCAATGACAGATCATAACCAAGAAACCACATGCATATTCCATGCATACCAAAACTAGTGAGGACAACATACATGCAACTTGGTACTTGCAAGAAAAAATAGTTGTAGCTGTTGATCTTGATGTCCTCTTGCGCTTTCCTTCTCTTCCTTTGCCTTATTTCTCCAAGCTTAAAAGTATGCCACACTCTCCAAGAGCGCTCCAAGAAAACTCTAAGTGTCCAAGAGTATGAGAGAGAGAGAATAGAATGAGAGCTCCAAAACTAGACTAACAAAATATTACATTAACCAAACCTGAGCAAAGGCTTGCCACCTAATCCTCATAAACCTTTTTATTAATGAGGCCTATATTTTCTTCATTTTCCATTATTTTCCTTCATTTTTCTCCTCACATGCAACTGTTACACAAGAAATTCCCTCTTGCAAACAAGAGAGATCTCCCTAGATCCTAAATGGAAACTCGAAACAATCATGACAAATGAATTGACTCTTTCCCTGAGTTGAACTTAATTTAATTACAAGTAGTCTAATTGATAGATAAACCTCTTACTGGTTTCACGAAATGCCTGATGAAGATCCCTAGTTGTGACTTGATGCAGCCCTTCAATGCTTAGTAGAACCTGCAAACATAAACCTTAAAAAGGATCAAAAGCACATGTGATATAGTAATTCAAACAACTTAGCCTAATGATCAAGGAAATTAGGGATTGAACTTGCCTTAATTAACACAATAACCAATTTCAAACTATTCATCATTCATAAAAGACAAAAATCAATGGGAGAAAGTGCTCATTTGTATTAATCAGAAGATAAGAGGAGCCTTACAACCTTTTCCTTGATGCTGTGTGGTCTCTCCAAAATGCTTTTAATCTCATACTTAGATAACAAGCTCTCCAATCTCAAACTAGCAACATAAGTTTGTATTCTCTAAATTCTGACCTCCTTCATCCTTCAACCCTCTAGTCCTTTTATAGATCAAAGAGGGTGAAGTTTCAGATCCCTAAGAAAAGGATGAACCTCCTTTAGTGAAGGATTAGGTTACCATGAGAAAAGGGATGGAGATGAATCTTATGAGGGTTATAGTTCAAATAGTCATCACCTGAAGCTTTCAGTTGGGAAATATTTGAACAACTAGGTTTCTAGAATGTACTTTTTATTTTTACTTTCTAGAATTCACCCACGCGGATTTATAGTTATAGACAGACCGCAGCTCTGCGCTATTTTCAGAGTAAATTTTAGTGCATGAGGGGGAAACGCTATAGAAATCAGCGCAGGTGGAACTTAACAAGGTGTGAAAGCTATTTGACCCAAATTTCTCATGAACTTTAACATATTTTGAGTTGTTGGACTTCTAAGGGAGATAGTTTCAACATGTTCACAGATGGTAATAATATCCATAAACTGATCAAGTGTCATGGCGAAAAATTTACGTGTAACAGATTGCCCCCTAAAGTGCGAAGTCTGAAAAATAAGTTTAAAATATTGAAGCGATTTATCATTCCAAGGATCAGATTAGAGGCAATGGTCAAAAACCTGCAAGGAACATTCAAGGGAACATAATGAAAAATATATGTCAAAAATCATCTTTGAGGTAGGCATTCCCATACTGAGAGTAAAGAGAACTCAATGAAAAAGCATGGAAAAACTAAGATAATATATATGGTAGACACAACATGTACACAACAATCTGTCTACATAATCATGAATATAAAATATCCTCACAACTTGGATTGATGAAACTAGATCGAGGGTCTTGATCTCCATCTCTGTAGAAATTTTGAATAATATAACACTTATTCACAGAGATTATCTTGATTATACACTATTTTCAGAATGCATGCATAATACATAACCTCCTCTACCATTGATCATCAATTTTCGGAATTAAGAAACAATCGCATGCGCACATTGAAACATCAATCGCACATATCAACACAGTATGTAATGGGGAAAGCATACAGCTGAAAACCCCTGAATATTTGTATATTATAATGATAGAGAACATGTAAAAATACATAGTACAATACACCTTACAAGTACTTAGTACTACCAAATGCTACACACAAACTAGCTCAGATCTGAATCAAGTCACAGGTTCAAATCTCCTCCATTGTTTGCCTGCCTCTACTGCGCAATCCAAGTTGAGAATAGATCCAATCCAAGTTTGAATTCCCTTGGCCTGTACTACACAATCCTCATTGGCAATCTCAACCAATGATTGTGCAAATCTCATGCACAGCTATAGTCACAACTGATAGCAGTCTCACTCTTTCACCCACCTCTAACACTTGTCTCCACTGAATTGTCCATGCACTGAGTTAACTGATGTATTCTTTAGTTGATTTATGAGTTAATAATTAGTGAATTAACTATTAATAATTAATTCACATCACTCATCACTAGTGTATTTGGCAGTTAGACTAAATACAACTAGTTCAACTAAGTCAAACTGAACACAACTCCATCAACTCCTCAATCAACTCCACCAAACTCAATCACTTGAGTTCTAACTAAAGTCCATCATGCAATAGCTCAACTAACCCATAGGAAAAGCATATTTCCCTCTGGCAGTTGTATGTGCCACATCCGTAGCTTGAACTGAAGTGCTGCAAGAGGATAAGATAATGTTTATAGTCCAAATTTTATTAAGAGCTAATAATATTCGACTATTCTATTTTTAGACTGGAAGTCTAAAAATAGACTTTGCCCATATGTCTAAAAATAAAGGTCCATCTATTTTTACCAACATGACCAATCATCCATAATTAGCATCCTGCAACTCATAGACCATGATCCATATGTCTAAAAATAGACATAGTCTAAAAATAGACTTTGCGCCAAAAATAGCCTGCGGGCCCACTTAGTGAAGGCGACTTCTTTTCACTAAGCTCCATCATCTTTTTGCATTTTCAACACTCCCTCTCAACAAGATATGGATTATCTGCAACCCCTATCCTACCTCTGTGGTATTCGAATTTACTCCTGGTGAGTGCCTTCGTCAAGATATCAGCATCCTGATCCTTCGTGGGAATGTATGAAAGTAACATGATTCTCTACTGCACGCAATCTCTAATATGATGGTACCTAATGTCGATGTGCTTGGATCTATCATGAAATACTGGATTAGCTGAGAGTTTAATGCAACTCTGGTTATCACAATAAATAACAGTAGGCTCCGTTACACAAAATATTGTCACCATGACTATTTGCAGTCAGTATGGGTCTATTATCATTCATACTGTCCTCCTTATCAAGTCTCAAACCTCATCTCTTCATGTCAACCTTTAAAAATGAGAGAAAGACCTTAAAAATCAATAAAGCTTTGGTTTTGCACTTTCTCTTACTATTACCTATGGTCCCGCACCCCTTGTTCATGTTACCTGCGGACCTGCCCACTCTGTCTCTAAAGGAGTGGGTGCGGACCCCTGTGAAAGTCAAAAAGGCGCAAGTTTATTCTTAAAAACTCACTTGTGGTTAATTCTGGATGATTCTAGAAGGAATCTTGACGTGGATGGTTCACTCCTAGGTGGTTCATGCATCCCAAAACTAAAGGAGCTAATCCCTTCATGGGAGGAGCTTATCCCTTTGAAGGAGGGCTTTATCCCTTTGAAGGTGGACCTAGTAACTTCCCTCCATTGCACTATAAATTCAGGCATTGGGCTAGTTGCTAGAGAGGTTGGAAGCTGAACATTTTTTAGGGTAAATGTTGTTGGAATTGAGAGTTCCTAGTTAAGCTTGAGAGGAGAGATTACATACCTTTTGGCTTCATTGGGAAGAGAGTGAAACTTGTTAAAGTAGAGGAGATTCTTACTGGACCCTGGAAGGAGCTTGTACAGCATCAAGGCACCAAGGTTGTAAAGTTCTTCTTTGATTAAAGTTAATACAATCAGATTCACTTTTCTCAACAAACTGTCTTATATGGTTTCTTTCATGAATTCCTTGATCATCATGATAAATATGCTTTGTTATATTGGCTTTTCACATTCTATTTAATTTGTGTGCTTGTTTGTGTTTGCAGATTCTTTACAAGGGAGTTCATTTGGATCAACGGAGCGTGGCTTCCACAAACTTGCACTGGACCTGAGGTAGGCCTAAACACGTGTTTTCCTTTGTTTATAAATTGCATATTCAGAGAAAGATAAAATTTGTTTGGTTTGCTTGTCGCTAGATATCATTAGATACTAGGGAGGTCGGTCTTGTCCACAAGAACGACTTATCCGGCCGACAAAATGGCGACTCCGCTGGGGACTTGAATTTTTTATTTTTTCCTTTGTTTTTACTTTGATGTGAGAAACTGTGCTTTTGTTTCTAGTTTTTGGCTTGATGTGTGTGGGATTGGGTAGGTTTAGTAGATCTTGAATTATTTTTTTCTTTTCATACTTTTGGGAGAGGACCGCACCCTCTGCTTGTAACACAGTGTGGACCTCCCCGCACTTTTGTTTTACACACAGAGTGGTACCGCACCTGGGTAAACTGGGGGCCTGTGGACCCTGTCAAAATTTTGAAAAACTTGAAAATTTCTTGATTTGTTTATGTGTTTTTAGCCTATGCCCAGATCTGCACGTGACTTGTCAGGAACTTTTCTTAGGTTCATTCCATTGGCCTTAGGGTTTTAGGTGAAATTCCTAGAAGTTTCGTGTGCCGGGCTTGATTTTCATTTTGGTCTTGTAGTAACTCAGAGCTTAGAAGCCTTAGAAACCTCAGATCACCTTGGTTTTTGCTAGCCTTCTTATGGGTCTAACCGTTTTGCAAAATCTACCTTTGTTGAGGAATCCATCTTGTTTTTCTCTTTGCGAAATTTCGAAAGGACTTGTGTTGAAAGTTTTGGATTTCATTTTTAGAAAAGAAAACAAAATTGGTTGTTTTTTGACTGATTTGTGATTCTGGACAAATTAGTCCTTAGTTTGATCATAGCTAAGTAAAATATCCTTGAAAAGAAATGTTGTAAGCTTTTACTTCAAATAGTTTTTTAGAACTTATAGATCTCAAGATTAGATTTTGTCTATAGTTTTGAGTGTTTTATAATAATAAAAATAAAAATCTTTTTTGAAAAAGTTTGTTTTGTAGTATTTGAGTGTTTGAAAGAAAAGGGAAATTTCATGAGCATAACTAGTTGTCTCGTTTTTGAGTGTATTGGAAAAGACAAAAAGTTCTTCTTTTGATTTGATTGTTAAGGAAAGATTTGTTTTTACAAGCATTTGCATTCTCAACTCTTTCTCTAGCTAGAAATTCATTGAAGAAAAAGGATTGTTTTTCATCTTAAGTGCATTTTTTAGTGATTTGGAGTCGAGTGTTCACACCATAAGTTTCATCTCCGCATCTTTTGACTTAAGAAAAAACCAATAAAAATAACTCTTAAAGTAAAATCTATCTAGTAATCTTTTTATTTCTAGGGCTCTTTATCACCAACATAGCTTAGGCTAGTATCTTGGAGTAGGGAGTAATTAACTCTCCAAGATAGTAAAACAAACAAGTAGTTGTATCTTGCGGTAGGAGACAAATTCCAATTGCTACATCTATGCTCTGGGAAGCTCCTCTTATATGAGTAAAGCACGAGATCGTGTCCGAACCAGTGGGGTAATCAATCCTTCCTCATTGGGAACGATACTAGATATACACGTATTAAAAATGGTAAACCTTGGATTAACCATTGTCGAGGAGTCTGGGGTCACTTGTTGGTAAACCTTGGATTATGTGAAGGAGCCTTCAAGGGGATTGAGCTTGCTACTCTGCCCTTGCGTGTGTATCGGATCACAGACTATTCCCCTAGGTATATTTGTTTCCGTTGGTAACCATAGTGACCATATTCTATAGGATTCTTTCCTAAGGTGACGGTGGAGGGAATATCCCACTGTATCTGGAGCAGACGTCGGCTAGACTCACTTGGATTTTCTGGGGGGTTCTCTTCACTCGAGATGGTTTAGTGGAGAAACTTGTGCCAATCTATTCATTAAGCAGGTTGTCGGGGTAACTGTTCCAACCGCCATTTCTGTATTGAATTCTGCGACGTTGGATTTCATCACCAACTAGTGTTTTCGGTACGGAAAGTTACTGTTTGTGTGGTTTGACCTCCTAAATTCTTTAGGCGTGTGATTCAAAATTGTTTAGTTCTTTAGAGACTTTAGGTGCTTTTCATTGAGATTTTCTTTGTTTGCGTGTGAAGTAGTTAAAATATTTAATCGTGGCTGAATTACCGAGGAAGTCTTGTAGACTTCGGGGCCAACCTCCTGAGTTTTCATCGAGCCAGCTTGAAGGGCTACGAGCCCTTGTAACTCCTAGTGACAGTAGAGTTGGGTCACCTGAAGAAGGAGAGTCTTCTTTGGTTGTACATCCTGATTACCAAGTTCAAGCACCAGAGTATATTTTAGAACCTGTTTCATTTTCTGAAGTTACTGGTAGTTTTTCTTCTACTAGTGATTTAGCTGAGGAACCTGAAATATCTGAACCTGAAACTGAACCTACTGCTACTCCAACATCAGGATTTTCCTCTCCAACTTCCAGTGGTCCTGGTTCACCCAGAGTAGAAAGAGTCATTACCCAAAATCTTCCTTCTGGACTTATCGCTATTGAAGAACTTGTTACTCCAGAAGAAGGTATCCCTATCCCTAAAAACTAACCAACTATAGAACTTAGGGAGCGTGAATCGATCTTTTACAGTCCACCTAGGAGGGACGCTTGGTATCTTTCATTGACCAATTTTTTGGAAAACCCGGGACTAAGTTTTTCACCACCTCGCATTCCTTTTCACCCAACACCTAGGGGTTATTATCCTCCGTTAAATATGTCAAGACAGTTGTCCATGTTTTCTCAATCTCCAAAAACCTTTTTATATGGCGGTCCTTCTATTCCCTCTGGGTATCAGTCACTTACTGGTACTTTTTTGGGAGCATCTCCTCAACCTATTGAACAAGGGTTATTAACTGGTAATAACAGAACTAAGGCTTTGAGTGTAGAAGATATTCTTATGATGTCAGGTACTATTCCTAATCCGCAACCTCAAGGTGGCCAATTACCGCCTGGGGGGCAACCTCAAGGTACCCAATTACCGCCTGGGGGGCAACCTCAAGGACAGTACATACCTATGGGATAGTACATTCCTCAAGGTCAACCCCAGACTTAGTATGTACCTCAAGATCAACCCCAGTATCAATATGTACCTCAAGGTCAACCCCAGTATCAGTACGTGCCTCAAGGTTATCAACCTCAAGGTCAGTACCCGACCCAACGTTTCCAACCACCTTCCGGTCAATCATTCGTCCAAGGAGATGGAAATGTACCTTTGCCTTATCAACCCTAACCACAACCTGGTTATGGTCCTCAATATGCTCAACCTTCTATGGGTCCATACCCCGGAATGAACTTAGTGTGGGATCCATCTCAATCACAACAGATCTTGCAACTGAATGTGCAATTGTCATCTCAATCTGGACAACCTTTGGTTTCTGGTTCACCCAAGCAACCTGTCCAGTCTACTATTCAAACTTCTGCAACTTCTGTAGTTTCTCAGCCTGGGCCTAGTATGCCTCGTACTCCGCCTCAAACAACTGCTGCAACATCTGTTCAATATACCCCACCTACTTCTGGAGTATCGACAGCTCCGGTTTCTACTGTTCCTGTATCAACTCCTCAAGCATCTTTACCTCAATCTGGACCCACAATTCAAACTTCGGTTCAAATGCCTGTAGGACAACCTGGTCCAAGTACGGTTGTCACAAGTCAATCTCAATTTACTTATCAACCGTACCAGGGACAGTACAAATTCGGTCCTGCTGTGCAGCAGCCAGTCTATCAGTATCAACCATACCCTGGATATACATATCAACAACCTCAACAACCCCAGTATGGTCTGGTTAATCCTGGTTTTCCGGGAGGATATAATATCCCAAATTCAATTCCAATTCCTAGTTATCCTGGATATCCTCCCCCTGGGGCTAGTCTCATGACCTAGGGTTTCAGGGACCCTAATTGTCAGTTACCATTCATTGCAACTTTGGACTTGCCTGATTTGTCGCGCCTTAGGAACGATCCCATTAATTATCTTCCGTTTTGGCCGCCAATGCCGAATAAGTTGCCTAGTGATATTCCTAAGTTTGAAGGCAAATCAGGAGAGGACCCGTCGAGTCATGTGATGACTTATCATCTCTGGTGTGCGTCTAACTCCATTTCAGATGATTCAATCCGTTTAAGGCTTTTTCAACGCACTCTAATTGGTCTTGTGGCCAAGTGGTACATTGAGTTACCGCGAGCCACTTTTTATAACTTTAGTCAGTTAGCTACTTCGTTTTTAACTCATTTTCAGTTGCCAGTCAGATATGACAATGGCACGGAATTATTAACTTCATTAAAACAGTCAACGTCCACTTACATTTCAAATCACATTCATGAATGGAGACGTCGACGACATTTAGTGAAAGTTTTTATTCCGGATCAGATCTTAGCAGAATGGTTTGTCAAATCTTTATTACCAAAAATCACTGAGGATGTAGCTAAGGCAGGAGTCGTTACTGAAGAGCAAGTAATTTCTCAAGCTCAGTACCTTGACTTAGTTTATACGCAGTTAGGTACGTTACACGAGAAAATCCCCAACCTTCCTAAACAAAATCAAATAACTGCAGCTCCTTCAGGGTCTCATGCCGTTGATGGTATGATTGGTATGGTTAATACCAAAAGTAAGAAGAAATCTTCCAAGAACTCTTCTCCTATCATAATTTTACCAGATTCCCCGATAGGAGATTCGTCCATGGAAATTTCTGCCGATATTCATGTTGTAGATTCATCTACAGCCAAATCAAAATCCAGTGGTAAAAAGAAAGGGAAGAAGAAAAATAAAACAGATAAAAATTCGAAAGAGAAACCAGAAAAAATGGAATCAACTAATGAGAAACGCAAACCTCGTTATCCTTGTCTCATTTGTGACGAAGAGCATTTTACAAGAGACTGCCCTCATCGTGCAGAGGTTGCGAAAATTGTCAAAGGTTCCCAAAGGCTTGCTATTTTGAAGGATCTTTTTCCTAGTCAAGACAGTAAGATGATAGTTTCTTCCTCAAATGCCTCAGAGGAACCCATAATGATGATGTCCCACGTTAGGATTGCGACTCGATCGCAAGATTATGGAAGTAAAAGTCCTGTTGGTGGTAAGGAAGCATAATCTTCTAATTCAAACCCATCAACTTCAACTCTCGGTTCTGATCCACTACAGATCGAAAAACCTAACCTAGACTTAGTAATCAAACCGCCCGCTAAGGGTATACTTCGAAAGTCAGCTTTCAATCCACATGCGAGAGCGGCTCAGAACTATAACATTGTTGAAGATTTGGCTATTTCACCTTCAGCAATGTCGGCTTTGGAGGTGTTGCAATCATGTCCAGCACAGCGTAAATTGCTATTGTCGGTTATAGGAGCTGTTGACATTCAGGACTCGAACCTTATAATTTTCGATCTAGAAAATAGTACACCTTGCTTACCTCATCAAATGGCTTTCCAGATTCCAGTGTTAGTCAAAAACAGACCTTGTTATACGACTGTGATTGATGAGGGAGCCTCAACGTGTATTATTTCGATCCAGTGTTGGAGATCGCTTGGTTCTCCTACACTTAATCAATCCCCGATGATTCTAAAGGCCTTTGATGGTCGTGGGTTCCATCCTTTTGGCATTCTACAGGATTTACTTATAGGGGTTGAAGGAAAAACTATTAATCTAGATGTGGAGGTGGTTGATGCCCCTTTAGATTACAACCTTCTCTTGGGTCATAGTTGGTCTTATGCTATGACTGTTGTTGTCTCATCGGTCTTTCGGCTTATAAAGTTCCCTCATAATGGAAAGATCGTAACTATAGACCAGCTAACTTACTTTTCTTTCGACCCAGCCTCTTCTGAAAGTATTCAGCATGTCGGCAAAACAACTATCCCTTATAAGGATGTTGGAGTAGGACTAGTTAAAGATTCTGGTTTACTAGGAACTTTTCCCTTTCCTCCTCTAAAAGCATCGTCTTCTACTGCAACCATTCATATGATTTCATCAGACACTATTGTTTATGATGATCCTTGGATTGTACCTTCCGAATTTGAGATAGATTCATTTGGTGATGCTATGCCTTTGAGTCCATATGAAATTGCGTATCAGGTTGTGCAGTCGTTTTCCGACCCTTCTTCAACCGAAATAGACTTAATGAATGTGGTCCATGAAGAATCACTTTCAACATCAAGCCCAGATTCAATAACATTTTCCGAACTTGTTCACACTGATGAGCAAATTCGTGAAATCCTGTGTGTTGATGATTTACCATGGGAAGATCTTCACCATAGATCTTCATTTTTACCTAAGATTGATCGCTTTGAAAATGATTTTTCATCTATTTTTACGACTGATTATGCCAAGGAACCTCAGAATCCAATGAAAAATCTTGATTCTGAGTTAAATTTGGGAAATATTTCTCGGACTATTCCTATTGACATTTCGGTTAAGCCTGGAATTGTTGAAAACATTCATATAGGTGCCTCTTGTACAGAAAATGAAATTCAAACATATAAGGCCCTATTTCAAGAATTCCACGACGTGTTTGCCTGGTCATATGAGGAAATGCCAGGAATTGACCCAACAATTGTTGTTCATGAAATCAAAACTTACCCAGATGCTAAACCCGTCTGGCAACGTTTGCGTCAGATCCACCCGTGAAAAGCTACTGCTATTAAGGCAGAAGTTGAAAAATTACTTAAAGCAGGTTTCATTTATCCAATTCCGTTAACGGATTTGGTATCGAATATTGTTCCTGTTAACAAAAAGCAAGGAATAATAAGAATATGTATCGATTATAGGGATATTAATTGAGCATGTCCAAAAGACAATTACCCAACTCCCTATATCGATCAAATCATTGATGATTGTGCCGGCAGTGAAATATTCTCCTTCATGGATGGTTTTTCCGGATACAATCAAATAAATATTCTACCTGCTGATCAACCAAAAACGGCTTTCATTTGTCCATGGGGGACATTTGCTTATTGCAAATTACCTTTTGGGCTCAAGAACGCCGGGGCAACTTTTCAAAGAGCCATGTCTTACGCGTTTCATGACATCAAGCATATTGTGCAACCCTATCTGGATGATTTACCTGCTCATTCATTAAATCTAGCCGATCATCTCATCCATTTACGAGCAATCTTTATGAGGTGTAGGAATTTTCGGATTAGGTTGAATCCACACAAGTGCATTTTCTGTATAGAAATGGGTCGGTTACTGGGGTTTGTTGTTTCGAAAGCTAGCATTCGCGTCGATCCCTCGAAGGTTGAAGCTATCGTCAAATTGCCTCCTCCTTCGAGTCTTCGCCAACTCCAAAGTTTGCAAGAGAAAGCAAACTTTTTACGTCGATTCATTCCTAACTACGCCGAGATCACAAAGGGTTTTACCTGGTTGTTGAAACAGAATACTCCATTCTTTTGGGATGAGATAGCTGAAAAATCTTTTGATGCACTAAAACACGCGTTGACCCATGCACCGTTATTGCATCCTCCCAACTACAACCAAGACTACTTCTTATATCTCGCCGCCTCGCATTCCACCATTGGAATGGTGTTAGTTCAGGAAGACAAATTCGGTAGTGAACATGTGATATATTACCTTAGTCGAACCTTAAATCAAATTGAGCTAAAATATTCACATGTGGATAAATTGGCATTGGCAGCTGTTCAAGCTGTCCAACGTTTTCGTCATTACATTTTACTACACAAAACTACAGTAATTTCTGATTGCAACCCTATGCTCTACATTTTGACCAAACAATTGTAGGGGGCAAGTACTCCAAATGGATTGTAATCCTACAGGAGTTTGACTTAGAATTTGAAAAGTCTAAGTCAAAGAAATCTTTAGTTTTTGCGGAGTTGATGTGTGACTTCCCGCGTGCTAACACTGCAACTGTGGTGGAGGAGCCCATTGCGGACGAATCCTTGTTTCGAATCAGTACTTTAGATCCATGGTATGGGGATATCATCGTTTATCTCCTAACCCAATCCTTTCGGCCAGAAATTTCAAGATCAGAACGTCGAAAAATATGATTCCAGTCCCAACAATTCAAAATTATTGGAGATACACTTTATCGTCGTGGGGCGAACTCTATTTTCTGACGTTGTTTAACTCATGAGGAAGCTGAAAGGGTTCTAAATGAATGTCACTCTAGAGCGTGTGGCGGTCATATGTCTGGGTTTGCCACAGCCCAAAATATATTACGCGCTGGCTATTTCTGGCCGTCTTTGTTTAAAGACTGTATTAACACGGTCCGAAAATGCCACAACTGCCAAATTTTTGATCGAAAGATGCGCGCTCCACCTGCTCCTCTCCACCCTATAATTGTCGTCGGCCCTTTTTCGAAATGGGGTATCGATTTTATTACATGTAACCCTCACTCGGCCGGGGGGAATGCGTATATCATCCTTGCAGTAGATTATTTTACCAAGTGAGCTGAGGGGATGCCTACATTTGAGGCAGACGGCAAAAATGCTGCAATTTTCATGTTCAATCATATAACTGCTAGGTTTGGTGTTCCACAAGCGATTATCACTGATCATGGGCGTCATTTTTGAAATATTACGATGACTGAACTTACAAACCAACTTGGCTTGCGTCACGATAGTTCAACTCCATATTATCCACAGGCTAATGGTCTGGTTGAAGCCATCAACAAAGTTCTAGTCATCATGATCCGACGAATCATTGGGATTCATAGGTCGAATTGGCATAACATGCTATTTTCAGCGCTTTGGGTGTATCGAACCTCAGTAAAAATGTCAACCGGTTTCACTCCTTTCCAACTAGTTTATGGTTTGGAAGCTGTGTTACCCATTGAATGTGAAATCCCGTCATTGCAAATGGCCATAGAATTACTTCCAGCCACTTCCGAAGAGGAAAAACATTTGTTGTACTTGGCTTAGCTAGATGAGAATCGACGAGATGCTACATTAGCAATCGAAACTCATGCCAAACGTATTAAAGCTCAGTATGATCGAAATGTTACCCCTTGTAATTTTTCAGAAGGAGACCTAGCCTTATTGTACTATCAAGCAAATGATAAATTAGGCGCTGGAAAATTCGTACCCATGTGGCATGGTCCTTATGTTGTTAAGAAAAAGCTGGCAAAAGGGGCCTATGAATTGGTAGACTTTGACGGGGTCTCTTTAGGTAAACCCAGAAATGGTCTTTACCTGAAGAGATATTATGCTTAAATCTGGGTGTGGAGATTTTTAGTTAGGTTAGTTTTCTTTCTAGCTGGTGTGTTTTAGATTAAAAAGTGTGCTTAGCTTAGAGATTGTTTTTTTTCATTATTCCTGCTTATCTTGATTTTACTCTTGATATTGCAGATGTCGACGTCTCTCCAAACATACATTGGTTTTGCTGATGGTGCTTGTTGTAATACACGGAACATTTCTTCCGCAGCTTGGGTCATCTATTTGCCCTCTGACGAGTTGGTATCTATGCATTGTGTAAGCCTCGGTCAAACAACGAACAACATTGCAGAGTATAGTGCAGTGATTGAGTTATTATCTGAATCCATCTCATTTGGGATTCGGAGTTTGATAGTGAGGTTAGATTCTGAACTCGTTGTATTACAGCTTAATAGAGTATATGCCATTAGAAATCCAGTGTTATTGAGATTGTTTTTGAGAGTTCGTATCTTGGAACGTGAATTTGACTATATTTAATATCAGCATATTCCAAGATATTTAAATACATTATCATATGCAATTGCTTCTCGAATGTTAAGTAGACATTTGCAATAATCATACAAGTAAATTTAAAAACATTCCATAACATGTTTTACAAGATAAGCCGGTAATAGTGATATAGTATAGCATAGAAGTGTGTCAAATATACATCGTCTTTGATCATAGGTTGAAAAACACCTTATGATCGATAGAAATGATAGTACAAAAAGCAAAAAATGTCATATGAGTCTACAACAGGCGATCATCCTATCACTGGTGATGATCACGATAAGAAACCACTGTACGAGCCACCCTACAAAGGAACCTCCTGAAAGGTCCTGGGACCCCAATCACATAGCACTGTAGCCTAAGAGGGATGTCATCTATGCTGGTCTCCGGAATGTTTGTTGTCAAACGCTCTAGATGACTCTCCAATTCAGCCAAGGTCTCTGTAGATTCGTCTTGTGGGGCTGGTGCTACTGCAGTTGGTTGTTTCCTCTCATAAGGCCGGAGAGTGGCTGGTTGTCGTGGACCTACATCTGCATTTGAAACTTTTACTATCAATTTTGGGACAAAAAAAAAAAAAAATTAATTAGAAAATGTTGAGAATGATTTTACCTGAGTCATCCCATTGCTCTCCTGGTGGAAGAGCCATGTCTGGTTCACCACGATAATCTACCCCAGCATAAGGAAAATCCTGAATGGCAAATACTTGGTTCTACAACCAATGAAAATACTCAGGAGTAAATCGAACGACTTATGTTCCCTCCTCAGGATGACGGGCCATAACTGCAACCCAACGCATCAGTTTGGGCTCTCGGGGAAGTCCAGCTCCAACAGTAAGATGTTGTGGAACCAACATTGGGACCCTCTCTAGACCAAAGCTCACAACTAAAGCACCATATCCAAAGGTCTTCAGTTGTCCATTCTTCGCTCTAGTCAGTTGGCCTTTCATATTAGCCAACACAGCCTCACACCAGTTGAAGATGGTGCCTCGAAAGCAGTCTAATGCCATCCACATTTGGGATCCAGTGGCCACATGTAGTGTTGCGCTTCTGTAGATCCTGGTAACAGTAAACGCAATCACTTTGAGCTTAGGACGGGAGATGGTTTTTATATCAATCCCTTTGTCTCCAGTTTGATCGTTACAGAACTCTAGCCGGAGGCTATCGACAGAGTGGCCACCTGGCCTAGTCCCGAATAGAGTCAAATTTTCACCTCTCTTAGGAAAACCAGTAAAAATTAAATGTCTTTCGGCTCCATTTCGAGTCGGTGGCCACCTATAAAGAAGCATTGTTCCTGTATGTTCCACCTGTCTACCAGCCACTGCAAAAAGTCCACTTGGGCCCTCATGCCAGGTATGGCCCAGAATTTGTATAAACCGCATGACTTCAATGCATCAATCGAAGGTTTATGATTAATCGCGGCAAGATCCACATCCTCGTGCTCCCGTTCCCGCCAATCAAGCATGATGTATATCCTACATACAATAAAAAGGCAGATTAGAATATTTAAAATCAAAATTTTTGGGTGGAATTTGAAAAATTTAGGTTTAAAAACATTTGCTGCGGGGACCGCACCCTCTCTCTTAGAGACAGTGTGTAGGTCCACACTCTTCCTTCACGACAGGTGCGGACCCCTGACTTTTTTCCTTTTATGAAAAAGTCGAGGTCCGCAGGTTTCCTATGCTATGCCCGTGGACCCCCACGCGCGTGTTTTTAACCTAGACATTTCCTAAAAAAACAAAATAAAGCCCTAAAAACAATTTTCAAAGGGATGAAATGAAAGAGTAAGATGATGTGGATTACCTGGAGGAGACGGTGTTCGATTCCAACGGACGGATTTTCCGCAATCTTCACGGGAAGTTTCTTACCAAAAGCTCTCTTTTCTCACTCTGAAGTCGAAGGGTAAAAATGAATTTACAAAAGCCCTTTTTATAAGCTTTTTGAATAAATGAGTTTTTAATTTGTTTATTTTTCACTTTAAAGAGATAACTTTTGAAGCATTTTTATCTATTTTAAACAGGTATGAGTAATTTTTGAGTTTTTGTGCAGGATAATGGATTTTTCAAGCAGAATTGATCATTTTTGACAAAAAACATCAGAGTCACCTTTAAGCTCTTTTCTGACACCTAAAATATGAAAAGATTGCCGAATTTTTCTTTTTAAGCTCGCTAAAATGGAACTAAAAAGACGGTCCACTTACAGCCCTTTTCTGACTGTAAAAACAGGAAAAGATTGCCGGATTTTTGTCGTTTCAAATTCGATATTGGTTATAAAACAACGTGTCATTGATCGCTTTTTTACTTTTTCGGATCAGAGGCACTAATTATGAAAATTACTCCTTGGTCGTAATGATCAAGCAGTTCTCTCAAGTATTATTTTATACTTTTTCGGGCCTGGGAGACAAAATTTACGAAAAAGGACAACCATGGAGTTTTCTTAAGTTTTTCAGACTCTCTAAAATTGAAAAACACCGAGTTTCTCCTATATTGGACTCGTTAAAATTTAACAGTAAAGGACTTGTTCAATTACAAACAGGAATGGACCGGTCCTTCTTAGGGTTCAAATTTAAACTAAGTTGGACTCATTCGAAGGATGAGCTTATAATCAAGCAAATGTTATCCTCCTCAAGCTTGTTAAAAATAAAGAGGTACTTGCTAGAAATGGTGGGGGAAAAGAGAGAAAGATGAGCCTGTTTGTCATACTTTGTAACCACTCTTGAACACGACACTTTTTATTCACCTGGGTTGGGAAATCCTTTTCCTAACAGTGGATCAAACCATATTGAAAGTCTTCAGCCAGTTTCTAGGTATTAAATTTGAGTCAATTGTCACCAAACCATTTGCTATGTCGTTATGTGTTCAAGAGGTCATTGCAAATAAACCATTCATCTGCAAAATATCTGTCATCCGTCTTGACCATCCCTGAGTCAGTCCTTGCAACTATATTTCTTCAAACTTGATCTATGATTTCGTGTCGTGGGCTTGCCTACGACGGATCGCTTTCTATCGACTTCAGCCCATTATCTAGAAAGATGATCTAGAAATCGTCAGTATCTTGGGATCTGCATGCCTCAATGGTAGGTTTCTCACCTTCGACGATAGATTGCATCATTGACCTTCGATCAAAGGATTCCGTGACATGTTAGACATCAACACATCTATTCACATTTCATGGATTGTACTGAGTACTTTGAGAGCCATTGACATTACTGGTGGTTTCTCTCACACTTGTTAACATTTTACATCATCGACTGGTAATCAAGTGGTTTCTACCATGTTCGACTTCAACACATTTATTCACATGGATAGAATCGTACTATTTCGGGAAGTAGAAATCAAGACCCTGGATCTAGTTTCCACCATCCAGGCTGCGAGGAATTTTGTATTCATTATACAGTAGACTATTCATAAACAGATGGCTGCGTCCATACTGTGTCTACATGTGTCTATACTTGTATGTATTACAAGATCATTCCTATATCAGAGCAGTAGTTAGTTTTCTAGTCAGTTTTGATCTGAGTATGGGAATGCCTACCTCAGCAATGATATGATCTCATATATATATTTTGTATTGAATGTTTTTACAGGTTCCAACTGGGCTCTCCACAAGATGATCCTCGAAATGATAAAGTACTTCACTCTCCTTAGACGATAAATGAAATCCTCAGCTACTACAGACTTCGCACTTTAGGGGGCAATCTGTTACACAAAATATTGTCACCATGACTATCTGCAGTCAGTATGGGTCTATCATCATTCATACTGTCTGCCTTAGCAAGTCTCAAACCTCAGCTCTTCATGTCAAGCTTTAAAAATGAGAGAAAGACCTTAAAAATCAATAAAGCTCTGGTTCCGCACTTTCTCTTACTATTACCTGCGGTCCCGCACCCCTTGTTCATGTTACCTACAAACCTGCCCACTCTATCTCTAAAGGAGTGGTGCGGACCCCTGTGAAAGTAAAAAAGGTGCAAGTTTATTCTTAAAAACTCACTTGTGGTTAATTCTGGATGATTCTAGAAGGAATATTGACATGGATGGTTCGCTCCTAGGTGGTTCATGCATCCCAAAACTAAAGGAGCTAATCCCTTGATGAGAGGAGCTTATCCCTTTGAAGGAGGGCTTTATCCCTTTGAAGGTGGACCTAGTAACTTCCCTCCATTGCACTATAAATTCAGGCATTGGGCTGGTTTCTAGAGAGGTTGGAAGCTGAACATTTTTTAGGGTAAATGTTGTTGGAATTGAGACTTCCTAGTTAAGCTTGAGAGGAGATATTACATACCTTTTGGCTTCATTGGGAAGAGAGTGAAACTTGTCAAAGTAGAGGAGATTCTTGCTGGACCCTAGGAGGAGCTTGTACAACATCAAGGCACCAAGGTTGTAAAGTTCTTCTTTGATTAAAGTTAATACAATCAGATTCATTTTTCTCAACAAATTTTCTTATATGGTTTCTTTCATGAATTCCTTGATCATCATGATAAATATGCTTTGTTATATTGGCTTTTCAGGTGCTATTTAATTTGTGTGCTTGTTTGTGTTTGCAGATTCTTTACAAGGGAGCTCATTTGGATCAATGAAGCGTGGCTTCCACAAACTTGCATTGGACTCGAGGTAGGCCTAAAACACTTGTTTGCCTTTGTTTATAAATTGCATATTCAGAGAAAGATAGAATTTGTTTGGTTTGCTTGTCGCTAGATATCATTAGATACTAGGGAGGTCGGTCTTGTCCGCAAGAACGACTTATCCGGCCGATAGGCTACAAGTGTGACCCAAACAACCCGACCAAGATCTTCCTCATCCATATAGCCTCGCATGCAGCCAAACTTGCTGCCATATACTCGGCCTCTGCTGAACTGAGTGCCACAGATCTCTGCTTCTTGCTGTACTAAGAAACTGTTGTCGACCCGATACTGAAGATCCCTCCAGATGTGCTCTTTCTGTCCATTGGGCTCCCTACCCAATCTACATCCGTGAAGCCACATAGCTTCACCTCAGCCTCTCGTCTGTACCACAATCCATATCCCAATGTGCCTCTGAGATAACGCAATACATGCTTGCCTGCCTTCCAGAAGAGCTTGGTTGGCTTAACCATAGCTTGTGAAAGCTGGTTAATAGCATAGCATATATCAGGTCGTGTATTGACCAGATACATAAGTGACCCCACCAACTGTCAATAAATAGTGGCATCCACTACCTCTGCTGAAGTAGCATCCTCCTTCCTCCAACCTCCAGGAAGAGGAGTATCAATAGGCTTGCAGCGATGCATGTTGAACTTCTCCAGTATCTCCCGGGCATACTTACCCTGAGAAACAAATAGTCCATCACTGCGTTGCTAAATTTCCAATCCCAGGATATAATGAAGGAGGCCCAAGTCCTTCATCTCAAACTCTCTAGAAAGATCCTCCTTGCATAAAAGTATCAACAACTCATCTCCCGTCAAAATCGAATCATCTACATAAAGTACAATGATCAACAACTTACCCTCCACCACAATCTGGTATAGGTTAGGATCTGCCTCACTCTTGGAGAATCCAAGTCCAGTGAAATAACTATCTATCCATGTGTACCAAGCACAAGGTGCTTGTTTCAACCCATATAGTGCTCTCTTGAACCTGCACACATGCGACTCGCTACTGAAGATCTCGAAACCTTCGGGCTGCTCTATGTACACCTCCTCCTCAATGACTCCATTGAGGAACACAGTCTTCACATCCATCTGATGAATGTGCCACCCCATCTGCGCTAAGAGAGCAAGAATCGTCTGTATGGAAGAATACCTTGCAACAGGTGCAAAGGTCTCCTCATAATCGATCCCCTCTATCTGTGAGAAGCCTCAGGCAACAAATCTTGCCTTGTACTTCTCCACAGACCCGTCAGCTTCCTAATTCACTTTGTAGATCCATCTCGAACCCACCACTGATTTCCCCTCCGGTCTTGGGACAATCTCCCATGCACTGTTTCTGACAATCGAATCATACTCTTCCACCATGGCATCTACCCATGCGGGATCCTCCACAGCTTCCTTGAAAAAGGATGGCTCAGTCACGACACATTTGCTCACAAGAGCCATGTATCCAGTGTACCAATCAGGTGACTGTCTCTGTCTGCGCTGTGTTGTATGTGGTCCTACAACCTTCTCTGCATCTTGAGCCAGTCGCTCAGCTTCTGTAGTGTGCTTTCGCCCTCTGATGGTTGGCGCTGCATGAGTGGTCTCTTCCACTCCATGAACTTCATCTTGTGTTTGATCCACATCCTGAAGCTCATCCTTAGGAACTAATAGCTCGTCATCTGCATGCAAGTGTGGCTCCCTCTCAAGCGAACACTTCATGGCTTTCTCCTCCTGAAATTTGATATCTCGTCGCACAACAGTGTTGCGACTATCTAGCAAATACACATGATAGTTGTGGGGCGTATCAGTGTACCCCACAAATATCCCAACCTCTGCAGTCGGCTCCAGCTTCTTCCTGGCATCCTTCGTCACATGCATGTAAACAGGAGAACCAAAAATCGTCAAATGGGAAATATCAGGCCTCTTACCAGAATAAGCCTCCTCGGGTGTACTCATGCCAAGTATCTTGTGAGGACAACGGTTCTGCACATATACTGCAGTATTGCATGCCTCTGCCCACAAGTGAAGGGGTAGGCCCTGATCATGCAACATCACCCGTGCAGCACCCACGATCGTTCTGTTCTTCTGCTCAGCAACCCCGTTCTGCTATGGGTTATGGGGAGCTATGAGCTCTCTTTAAATCCCTTCTGCGTTGCATAAGTCCTTGAACTCACCAGAGATGAATTCACCACCATTGTCGCTCCTAAGAGCCTTCACCTTCTTCCCTGATTCCTTCTCGACCAGTGCTTTGAAGTCACGGAACTTTGAGTATGTCTCGCTCTTCTTCTGCATGAAGAAGATCCAGCACTTTCGAGAGAAATCATCAACAAAGATCACATAGTACTTGTACTTTGCTGTCAAAGCTACTGAGAAAGGTCCACACACGTCTGTGTGAATTCTCTCAAGGATCGTCATGGCGCGACTATCCTTCTTGTGAAAGGTGGCTTTCACAAATTTTCCCAAAGTACACCCCTTGCACTGATTTGAATGCGCAAGAGTGCCTTTAGGAATCCCAGTAGAAATCTGTTGTAGTATCTTCAAGGCTCCATGGTGAAGGTGGCCCAATCTCTGGTGCCACAGCTCGCCATCATCCTGGCTCACCAATCCTTCTACCTTGCATGCCATTGCTGCGTAGCCATCTACATGTAATTGATAAAGGTTCTTGACTCAAACCCCTATCTTCTGGGTTTCTCCAGTTGTCTTACTGCGCAAGAAAGCCTTTCCCTCGCTGAAGACAACATCATATCCCTTGTCTTCTGAAATCGCCACAGAGATAAGATTCTTCTTTAATCCTGGAATATGCATCACTTCCTTCAATATGAAGGGTTTACCAGACTCCCTCTCAAAGGAAATGGTACCGATACTGGTCGCACTGTATCTACCATCATCACCCATCTCGATGTGCACTCCAAGATCTTTCTCATCCAGATCAGAAAAAAATCTCGATCTCCTGTCATGTGATAAGACGCACCACTATCCAAGAACCATACCGATCCCATCACACTTGATACCAAGCATGCGATCAGTGAAAAATCTAGCTCAAACTGCAAGGCTAAGGCCTCTCCCATTGCAGATCCAGCAGCTTGCTTATGTTTCTCCTTCTGCGGACAATCTGTGGCATAATGTCTGTGCTGGTGACAGTGAAAGCACTTCACCTTGGACATGTCCTGCTTCTTGCCTTTCACACCAGAATGAGAAGGTTTCTTGTTCTTCCCCTTCTTTTCTTTAGCATCCAAAGCGCAATTTTCTTCATCAGATGCCTTTGATGAAGATTCGTCCTTGGTATTCCGCCTGATCTCCTCTTGCACAAGATCAGACCAAAGTCTCTCCCATCCTGGAAATTTCTCTCGACCATTGACAGAGTCCTGATAGGAATACCAACTCTTCAGAAGACCAAGGAGAGCCAAGCTCACCAAGTCCTCATCATCGACAGTCACCCCCACACTTCCCAGCTCATCCCGGCATTGGGTGAACTTCGTGAGATACTTGGGCATACTGTCTCCTTTCTCACACTTAATGTTTCTGAGTTTATCCTTGAGCAGCAACTTCCTCTAGTCGCTCTTTCTTTGGAATAAATCTGTCAATGCTTTCCACATCAAGTATGGAGAAGCCTTTCCATGCAGGCTGGATACAATGTGATCCTTCACGCCCTCCAACAGAATCCTTCGACACTTTGCTGTCTTCTTTTGCCAAGCCTCAACGTGAGCAGCATCAGTAGGTTTTGGGACCTTAGCATCTATGAACTCCTTCAACCCATTGTCATCTAACACCGCCTCCATCCTGTCTTTCCATGCAATATAATTCGATTTGCCTTCAAGAGCATACTCCAATCGCAATCCGTTGAAAGACATTTCAACTTCGACACCAAGAAAACACTGCTGCAAATTCGAACTCCACCAGCTCAAAACTCAACCGCTTCTAATCTAAAATTCGTGAGAACAATGTATTTCTCATACAAAGATTGACTGTATGGGAATTTACCAGATATCTCACCTTCCAAAAGAAGGATGAATCCAGAGGCTACCTGGCCCGATTACAGACTCTGCCTGAAGAAATAAAATGTAATCACTTTCTGAATAATAGATCTGATGATCAACTTCCCTTTGATACCATGTAGAAATTTTGAATAATATAACACTTATTCACAGAGATTATCCTGATTATACACTATTTGCGGAATGCATGCATAATACATAACCTCCTCTACCATTGATCATCAATTTGCGGAATTAAGAAACAATCGCATGTGCACATTGAAACATCAATCACACATATCAACACAGTATGTAATGGGGAAAGCATACAGCTGAAAACTCCCGACTATATTTATATTATAATGATAGAGAACATGTAACAATACATAGTACAATACTCCTCACAAGTACTCAGTACTATCTCCACATGCTACACACAAACTAGCTCAGATCTGAATCAAGTCACAGGTTCAAATCTCCTCCACTGTTTGCCTGCCTCTACTGCGCAATCCAAATTGAGAATAGATCCAATCCAAGTTTGAATTCCCTTGGCTTGTACTGCACAATCCTCATTGGAAATCTCAATCAATGATTGTGCAAATCTCATGCACAGCTATAGTCACAACTGATAGCAGTCTCACTCTTTCACCCACCTCTAACACTTGTCTCCATTGAATTGTCCATGCACTGAGTTAACTGATGTATTCTTTAGTTGATTTATGAGTTAATAATTAGTGAATTAATTAATAATTAATTCACATCACTCATCACTAGTGTATTTGGCAATTAGACTAAATACAACTAGTTCAACTAAGTCAAACTGAACACAACTCCATCAACTCCTCAATCAACTCCACCAAACTCAATCACTTGAGTTCTAACTGAAGTCCATCATGCAATAGCTCAACTAACCCATAGGAAAAGCGTATTTCCTTCTGGCAGTTGCATGTGCCACATCCGTAGCTCGAACTGAAGTGCTGCAAGAGGATAAGTTAATGTTTATAGTCCAAATATTATTAAGAGCTAATAATATTTGATTGTCCTATTTTTAGACTGGTAGCCTAAAAATAGACTCCGCCCATATGTCTAAAAATAGAGGTCCATCTATTTTTACCAACATGACCAATCATCCATAATTAGCATCCTGCAACTCATAGACCATGATCCATATGTCTAAAAATAGACATAGTCTAAAAATAGACTTTGCGCCAAAAATAGCCTGCGGGCCCACTTAGTGAAGGCGACTTATTTTCACTAAGCTCCATCATCTTGTTGCATTTTCAACAATATCTCGATCCACAGTACGATTCTAACCATGTGAGTGAATGTCTCGAAGTCAAACATGGCAGAAACCACTTGATTACTGGTCAATGATGTGAACCGTTAACAAGTGCAAGAGAAACCACCAATAATGAAAATGGTTTTCAAGGTACTCCCAGCACAATCTATGAAGTATGAATATGTGATCTGAATTCGAATACTCATAGAATCATTCGATTGAAGGCCAATGATGAGAACCTATCATTGAAAGCAAAAAACCTGCCATTATGGCATGCAGGCTTCAAGGTACTGAAGGTTTCTAAATCAACTTCCTAGATGATGAGCTGAAGTCTACAGGAAGTGATTCATCGTAGGAAAGCTTGTAGGTTTTAACCCCATACAGAAATTACCTACATACGAATTCTAAAACAAAGAAAATAAAAAATGCGAGAGCATAACACATAAAACACATATACACAGAGATTTCCCCTAGATCCCAAAACCGGGACTACCAGCTTGATTTTTCATTATGTTCCTTTCAATTTTATAATACATATTTATACATGTTGAAACATCCAATAACATGGACCGAAAGCCATCACGTCCAATACCATGGACCGAAAACCATTGCGTCCAAAAACATGTGCAAAAATCATGCACAAAACCATAGGTGGGTCTGCCCATCCTAACATAGGGTGGACCCCATAAAGTGGGGTTATGAGTATGCCTCAAACCCCCTATGATCCCTCCCTGCTACACAATCAGTGCAACGAAGGGCGGCTCCACCCCCACTCTAACCCCTCGGTTAACTAGGTGGGCTAGTCGTGGAAAGAATATAACACAACCCAACAAAGCCTATGACACAAAACATGATATCAAGTTTGAAAATAATTGCAAGGACTGACTCAAGGATGGTCAACATGAATGAAGGAAAATATTTTGCAAAAGGATTTGAACCAAGGTTGAACCTCTCTTGAACACATAATGACATTATAATGATTTGGCAGCATTTGACTCAATGATAAACCCAAAAATATGAATAATTTCAATGAGATTTGATTAATTGTAAGGAAAATGGATTTCCCAACCTGAACATGAATGTGATAGAGTGTTGTGTTCAAGAGAAACATGTTATCTTTTACCTGACAATGTAAAATGGACACCTTCCCCAATTTCACCCCCACCATTGCTAGCAAGTACCTCTTTATTTTTTACAAGCTTGAGGAGGATAACATATGCTTGGAATGTAAGCTCATCCTTTGGATGAGTCCATCGAAGTATTTTTAATGAACTCTAAGAAATAATGGTTCGGTCTCGTCATGCTTAATGAGTCCAGTAAATGTGTAACTCGATGCCAATTTATTTTAAGATATTTTAAAAGGTCACAAAATGAAAACTCATTCAACTCTTTAACCGTGAATTTTTAACGAGCCCAAAGAAAGTAAAGCTCCAAGTTTCTTATTTTTAGAGAGTCAGAAGAAAAACATAAGTAGACTTCATCATGTTCTTTTTTGTTAGTTTAGTCTCTCAAGTCTGAAAAAGGATAGAGTAATACAAGAGAGAACTCTATTGACCATGTTCGATCAACATATACCTTTTCCATAAACAGTCCTGGCTCAGTCCGTAAAAGGGGTAAACTTATACTGAGTGGATGGTTGTTAATTTACTTTTACGAGTTCGAACAAGCAAGTAATCGTCACTATTTTTGTTTTTTGAAAAAGTCTGGAAAGGGCTTAAAAGAAGACTTCATGTTTTTTCGCTTTTTATAATTTTGAAAGAGCATAAAAAGCAATAAAAGTCTACTGAAATGTCAAAAATGATTTATCTTGACTCCGTAAATGATCCTACACACTTAAACTCAATACCCCATCATAACTACTCAAACAAATGTTTTCCCTCTTAAAAATATTCAAAATATAAAAATAATATTTTTTAAGCTTTAAAAAACTTATAAAAGAGGGAAAAAGTAATTTATTTTTACCATTTTCATTTTCACCAGTTCAGAGCAGAGAGAGGGGTTTTTACCGTAAAACTTCCGAGACTAATTCCGAGCCAACCAATGGACAAAATCACAAGCCATTTCCTCCAAGTAGAAGATCTTTCTATAGCTTAGCTTTCTATGCATTTATTTTTTCATTTTAAGCTTGCATTTGGTCTTTTGGGACAAAGTTTTGTGCAAAAATGTGCCCTTGGCCCTGCGGGGGTTTTCTCAATCGGTCCCGTGTAAGCCGATAAAAATTTCCATACGGAAATTCTTGGACTGCGCAGAATTCTCCTGGAAATTTCTACGCAACTGCGCCCTGTCCATAAAAGGGCGGCTGCGCAGGCACCGTTGACTATTTTTTAAACAAGCTTTGCGGCCCAAAAAACATGAAATGAATTTCAAGAAAGACTCACTACTTTAAAATGGTCATTTCAAGTCATTTCTTTTCTTGCTCAAAAAGGGAATGGAGGGAGAGAGAGCACAAAGCCAATGATGTTGCTGCTTTGGTGGATCCGGCCACTTTGCAGGCTCTCAGGAATTGCATCCTCCTAAAATATTGACTAATCCATGGGATGTGTTAGTGTCGGTCTTGAAAGCCCTCCATCAGTGATCAAAGCTCTTTGCATTTGCATTAGTAGGTGTCTCATCAGTGTCAAAATTTTCATCCCGTTAGGCATGCCATAATCCTGATGGAGGAGCTGGTCTATTCATACCCCTCTTGGCTTTGCTGGATCAGGTCATATCAGTCATTGAGTTTGTCAAGATGCTCTTGTTTGGTCTTAATGTCAAAATTCTAGGTCTAGGGTTTTGGTCAGTTGTCTTAGCAAGGTCATGTCTCTGAAAGTCCTTGAGTGACCAGCAAGCCAGAGGGAGGATGGTAAACATGTTCCTTTGAAATTTTCATCATGTACAGTTCATTTTTAACCTTGGATTTAAAAACTCTGTTTTTTAAAGCCAAGGTCATGATAATTTTTGTAAAAAGAATAAATTTCCAAAATGTCTTCAAAAAGGCAGCAACAACCCTGGTCCCCTTGCCACAGTCCTTCAGATGATCTACCTGCAAAAAGAATCAGGTCAAAGCACTCAAAAAGTCAACTTCAGGATAAAGGAAACCAAGAAAATCAGTGTTTTAAAAAAGTTTCAAAATAGACTTTATAAAGTGGGTTTATGGATGAAATTTTTTCAAATGTGATTATAAAAGGTAATGTTCCCTCCTTTCACTCTCATTGTGCATTTCAAGCTTGCAAGAGAGATTGTGAGAGAGTGATAGGCGAAGGAGGCGAAATTGCAACGGTTTCGGGCAGTTTGCAGGTGCGCGACCCGTCCAGGCTTGTGCGCGACCCGTCCAGCGCACTCCGGCAGTGTAAAATTATAATGGGCGCGACCCGTTGGGCTGTGCGCGACCCGTTGGGTTGTGCGCGACCCGTTGGGGAGCGTGCGCGACCCGTTCAACTGTCTGCCACCAAAACTTCAATTAAATTCCTTCATTCCACTTCAAATTTGCTCAATCGGTCGAGGTAGGCTCTTAATGCATAGTTGTTGATATTGATGGTGAAAATAAGGATGTATGCTATGATTTCATCTTCTAAATTTGCAAATGAATGGATTAATATGGCTGCTTGCTAATGTTTGTAAAGTGCTAGGGTTTTGTGATTGTTTCAAGTGTTTTTGTCCCATTTGGTCCCTTCCCTCTTTTCCTCTTTCATTCATAGTCATGCTTGCATCTCTGTCCCATACTATTTGTACATAAAATGTTGAATTTTTCCCCCATCCCTAAGCTATAAACCCTACCCCTCTCACAAGCACACAAAACCCTAATTCCCTCTACCATACACATGCAAAAAAATAAAACAAAAAGAAAAGATACATTTGTAAATAAAGAAAGAGTCATGTGAAAATAAATGTTGTTGTATATCTAGAGGCATGTACATAACCCCTATATACCCTTGACATCCCCTTGTACATGAAAACCTTCCCTCTATGTGAAAACAATGTGCATGTACTCCTTAAGAACAAAAAGAGCAAAAATTTGCCTTATGACACACATGAACTCCTATAATTAAATTTGGTGTATGGTGTCCCTATGTCCCTATTGATACATGTATGCCCCTACCATGTTCATTATCATACATGTTTTTGTCCCATATGAGATGTTCTTTGCAAATGATTTCCCAATGTTAAAATGTGTTCCTATATGCATGACAATTTGTAAAGTTTCCCTTGAAAATTCCCTGTTATTTTCATATATTCTCATTCCTCGTTAAGAAGTTCCCTCCCCTAACATTCCCCTCATGTTTTTTCCCCTTGAAACAGCATAGAGTTCAGTACTTTTGCAGGCAGAGGCAGCAGTTCAATTTGTCCTTTAGTTTGCCCACCTCGCTCCAAAACCATGTCAGATACCGAGACTTATGAGCAAGGTGATGACCATTCATCATCTACAGAGATTGAGGAACAGAGGAGGCCTCGTAGAGGAGGTAAGGGAGGCCATCATAAGAGGGAGGAGCCTACTTCTTTGGCAGAGTTACAGGCTTGTCCTTTGGCACTGAATTGTTTCCAGTATATGTCATGCTATCAGTTTTGTGAGAGGCTCTCTCAGATTCAGCATCATAGAGAGTTGGCCCGCTTGTTTGTCTTACACCTCCATGATGGACATGTCACTCTTGCAGGGGTGAATTTCATATTGACACCCGAGGTGATCTCAGAGGCTACAGGGATACCAAATGTGGGTGAGGTGTGGCCTAAGCGCAGATTACTTGATTTTGTTCACTTTGAGCCTTATGTCCGGCCATCATTTGTGAGACTGTTGACGGGTGTTTTCCCATTCAGATTTCTTCAGAGTGAGTATGCCCCCCTCATGAGACTTATCATGCATTATTTTACATGTGAGGGCATATTTTCACAGGTGTATTCATATCACATTCGCCTGTTGATGCATTTCACCCGGGTGAGGATGATGAACCTCCCGGTCTTCCTGTTTCAGAACATTCAGAGGATGGTGCCCATGTTGCAGAGGAAGACCCCGGCCCAGCAGTACAGGAGCCTTTGTCACTATGGTTTGATCCGGCTTATAGTCTCTCATTAGTTGACTCAGTAGGGTATCTCATGGGAGGAGTTCATCTCCCATGAGTTTTTCACAGTGCCACCTCAGCCACATCAGGAGGCTATTCATGAGGAGGGAGGACCATCTCAGCAGCCTGATGCTCCCATCACCCGACATGTCAGCTCCACTCCTATGGTCACCTATCAGAAAGGCCCAAGGGCCTTATTTGCAGCAGCTAGGCGAGTATTATCTCCACAGCAGGTGGAAGGGGCCTCGTTTTCTTCACCAGCACAGGTATTGCAGAGGGGCAAAGAGCCCATGGTTCATGAGGATCTGGTGATTGATCTTGAGGTCAGTTCTCCTAGCCAAGAGGCAAAGGAGATCATTCAGCAGCTCAGGGCCGAGAATGATGTTTTGCAGCGGAGACTTGAGGGTACCCAATGGACCATCACATATCTAGAGCAGCGGAACACACAGCTGGAGGAGGAGAAGGCACTTGATGAGATTTGGAGGATTCGTAGTGACCGAGTCCTAAACCGTAGGAGGCCCGGTGACCCATTGCCTGTTGACCGGGAGTCTTTGCTCATTCAGGAGAATGCCCACTTGGAGAGGCTGTTGGCTAAGGCCAACCAAGAGAAAAAGCTGCTAAGGAACATGAAAAACCACTATTGGGCTAGGATGCATGTTTGTAAAGCAAAGATGAAAATGTTCCAAAGAAGGTTGACCGAGGCTCTTAAGAGGAAGAAGAAGACCAACCCCCTCCGCATCTTGGCCGAGGCTTCTCTCACTCATCATGACACCCACTAGCCTCTTCACAGCACCAAGCACAAAAAAATTTGGAAGTTTTGGCTCATTTTTGACATTTTTGGGCAATTTACAGGTTTTGGCTTCTCAACGGGTCTCACCCCCGGTGAGACCCTTTGTCATTGTAGCTCCGTTTTGCGAAAACTCAGCATTTCTGGATTTTTCATGCAAATTTACACATGTCTATGTATGGATTTGAGTTTTCATGAAGTTTTGGGCCTCCAAAAGGTCAAATTACAGCCAAATTTTGACTTTCTGCCCCTTTTTTGAGCTGCAGAAGTAGTCTTGGGAGAATTGACTTTTGACTGGGCAAATGACCTCCAAATCCAAAAATTCCAATTGGGTTAGAAAGTAGACTCAGAGACCTTTCCAACTAGCTATCCTGCACCTCATTCTGACACCGGGAAAGCCTCCACACAGGGCTCCAAAGTGCGCGACCCGTTGAGGAGGATGTACGCGACCCGTTGAGGAATTTGTGCCAGATTTGACCAGTTCAGCCCAGAATTTGCAGTTTAGCTCCAGTTTGACTTTCTGAGGTCGATGGTGATCCTCTTGACTATACTTGTGGCACTTTTTGGATATTTTTACTCTTGTTTAACTCTTCTAGAAGATTCTTGCATGTAAAGGGTAAAAATTGAATGTATTAACTGGTTTCCAAGTTTATAGAGGCAAGTTGTTTTGACTGCCTATTTTGTAGTGCTTAGTTTAGAAGTGGTTCAAACAGCTCCTAGGATAGTGAGCTCGACCCATGGAGGCAGGGAAAGAGGTTAGATCATCTATATTATGTACTTTCATGCTCATTTTCATGGTTGGACTCTTGAGGGAGAAGCTATCATTGTATTATTTCACTTGTATCTCTGCAATTTTTGGCTAAGGAAGACCAGGGTTTTGCAGTCATCTTTGGGATTCTTGTGGACTCAGGTGTTGATGGTGTGTTTCTTCATGTTATTGTAAGCTTTTTATGTGATTCATTTCCTTTCTGTACTGTTGCATATTAAACAAATGAAGTGATAAAGTCAGAATTCATGCTTGCCATGCTCTACTTTTAAATTTGTTTAATTTCTATGTTTTTTGCTGTCTAAAGAGAATTCAAATCCATTGTTTGCTCTCTTTAGCCTTCTTATCTTTCTTCCTAATCATCCACTTCAGCTACAGACATCAATACAGGTTCCTACCTTGCCCCAAAGACCCCCCTGCAGAAACTGTGTCCAATCCCCACACCCTAAATTGCAGTTCCTCAATTTGCCACCAAAAACCCTGAAAACCCCCAAATCAACCTTTATAATCAGTTTACTAGCCTAATATCAGTGTCACCTTGTTGGTCATCTCATCCCATTGAAAATTTCACGAGATAGACCGGAGAGAGCCTTCTCCTGCCCCGTAGGGCTAGCTACGAGGCTAAATGGTTTGATGTAGCCTTGAGGTTTTCCTTTCTCAGCCTGAGGTGAAATTTCAAGCGCTAACAGGATGAAAGCCTAGGTAGATTTAATTACATGGTTGGTGAGGACCTGGAATGTCCAAGAACAGTGTTTCGTGATTGTTGATTATTGCCTCACCATTGATGCTGATGAAATATATTTCTTGACTAGGTTATCTCATCGGAGAGCCGATCTTTCACTTTTTGGATCAAGAGTAGGGGAGACACTATTGATGGATACTTACAACACTTTTGTAGGGGTGCACCACCAAAATATAGATGAATTTACATTCAATTCATCGAACTTTTACCCTTGAGGACTATTGTTTTCGCTATTAGCAAACTATGTGGCAGTGCTGCCCTCCATCTAGCCACCCATGCATATATGCAGACAACCGTGGAATGTTGGGAGTCCATGGTGTACAACTGGTGCGAGGAAATAGTGGTAAATATGAAGGGGCAACTGACTAGGTGCAAGAATGGTAAACTGAAAAATTTTGGTTATGGTGCCATTCTAGTTTATTTTGCAGTAGAAAGGGTTCCTATTCTTCAGCCACAACATATTTGGGCAGACGAGGGCGGTTCAAGGGATCCATGCTTGATGAGGTTGGTTTCACTGATGGCATGCCATGGTGGTGACGGTCCTGTAGTGAGGTATACGACAATGTTTTTTGAATGGCTAAGCGAGCAGATTTTTCCGATCGAGGACTTTCCGTATGCCCAGATAGATTACAGAGGTGACCTTGATATCCCACTTCTATTCGAGGCTCAGTGGGGTGATCTAGGTAAGATTTTGGAATTTCGGAATTTTTTCAAAGTTTTTTAATTTTAAGTGTTTTTTGTCTTCAGAGGCTAATTGTCTGAAATGTATGTGCATATGTGGGTCCAACCCAACCAACTGGGATGAGACTATACAATAGACAAGATGAGCATCCTATAGTTTCCACGGCGGCGAACCCAGAGTCGAATGACATCCTAATAGAGTTGGAGCACAACCTTTAGAGGTTGACTGCCAACATCCCAAAGACTGGAGTTGATGATATTCCATGTGCTTATCAGAGGCACGTAGTTGGGGTTCTTGAGCTGCTCAGACATTTTCTGCATCGAGTTGCTCATGTTATCGTGTGTTATCATGAGCATCACCATGCCTATTCATTCTAGTTTTTAGGACCATTTTTGACCTTTTGGAGTCATTATTCGGAAAATAAAAGGCCATGGGGCCTTATGTCCTTGGATGACATATTTTGTAGACACACCCAAACTCTATTTTAATGAAAAATATACTACTTTTATCTATGTTTATCTCGATCAATGAATGAATGAATATTGTTTTTAATTTACAAATGTTGCAAATGTCTATTTAACACATGATTCGCCAATGCATCTATCAATGTGTTTAAATATCTTGGAATGTGTTGATATTCAATATAATCAAATCATCTTTCCAAGAGATGGACTTGTAAAAACATCCTTAACATGGTTAGACTCCTAACTGAATAGACACCATTTAAATGTAATACTACACGATGCAAATCTAACCTAACGATCAAATTCCAGATACCAAATGTAATGGCATCATCCAATAGCTCAATGATTGCGCTATATTCTGCTATATTGTTCATTGATTGACCGAGACATCCCGTGAATAGAAACTAGCTCATTACTAGGTGAATAGATAACCTAGGCTGCGAAAGATAAATTCTGAGTACTATGACTAGTGCCATCAGCAAATCCAATGTAAGTTAGAGAAAACGTCGACATTTGAAAATCAAGTGTACAAACGAGATGAGAAGAATTAGTAAAAAACACTAATCTACCACACATACCTGAAAATGGTAAATAATGTACAAATCTTCACCAAAAATTTATGCAAAATATTTCTTTAGGTAAAGACCATTTCTGGGCTTTCCCAAAGGAACACTATCATAATCAGTCAACTCGTAGGTACCTTTAGCTAATACACATTTAATGATGTAAGGGCCATGCCACATGGGCTCGAATTTTCCTGCACCTAGCTTGTCATGAGCTTGATCATATACCAAGACTAGGTCACCTTCTGAATATGTATGAGGATTAACGTTCTGATCGTATTAGGCTTTGAAACATTTTTGGTGAGCTTTGCTAGCCAATACGACATTATGATAATTTTCATCTAGATGGGCTAAGTGTACAAAGCGTTCTTCGTCTGTAGAGGTAGCAAGTAATAATTCGATACCTAATTTAAGAGATGGAATTTCACATTCAATAGGTAATACAGCTTCCAAACCATAAACGAGTTGAAAAGGGGTAAAACCCATCGATGTTTTTATAGTAATGTGGTAAGCCCACAATGTTGAAAAGAGGATAGAGTGCTAGTTTCCTTTATGGATACCAACTATCCATTTAATCATATTGGTTAAAAATTTATTGACAACTTCGACCTGACGATTAGCTTGTGGATAATACAAAGTAGAGCTATCATGGCAAAGGCCAAGTTGCGAGGAAAGTTCGACCATCATAAAGTTGCTAAAATGACTACCATGGTCTGTAGCAATAGCTTGTGGGATGTCGAACCGAGCAATCACATGATTGAAAATGAAAATAGCTACAGTTTCACCGTCGTCTCTATATGTAGGCATCACCTCGACCCATTTTGTAAAGTAATCGACTACAAGGATGATATATCCATACCCCCCAGCCGAGTGAGGGTTACAAGTGATGAATTCACTACCCCATTTAGCAAAAGGATTGACAACTATGATTAGGTGAATAGGAGCGGGAGGTGCTCGCATTTTGCGATCATAAATTTGGCAATTATGGCATTTTCAGACTGTAGTGATGTAGTCTTTAAATATTGATGGCCAAAAATAGCCAACATGTAATATATTTTGGGCAGTAGCATACCCAGACATGTGACTACCACATGCTCTAGAGTGGCAGTCATTCAAAGTTTTTTTGGCCTCTTCAAGAGTTAAACAACGTTAGAATACAAAATCGACACCACGATGATAAAGAGTGTCGCCAATAATGTTATTTTGTTGGGATTGGTATCAGATTTTCCGGCGATCAATTTTGGATAACTTATGCCTAAAAGTTTGTGTTTGGAGATATATAATTATGTCTACATACCACGGATCAGACACACTAATAATAAAGAGATATTCTCCAGCAAAAGAATCTTCTGCTACAATTTCTATATCAATATGGGGGAAGTCACACAATAGTTCGACAAAAACCAAGGATTTCTTTGATTTGGATGTTTCAAATTCCAGATCAAACTTTTGTAAAATGACTATCCATTTTGAGTATTTCCCCCTCGCAGTTGCTTCATGATAATATACATCATAGGGTTGTAATCTGAAATGGCTGTCATTTTTCGGAGAAGTATATAGTGACGGAATCGTTGAACAGCTTGCATAGCTTCCAAAGCTAGCTTCTCCACATGTGCATATTTAATCTGAGTTTTAGTGAGACTCCTACTCAAATAGTAAATCACATATTTGCTACTAGAATCATCCTCTTGGACTAACACCACGCCAATGGTGGCATTAGATGCAACTAAGTATGAAAAGTAGTCTCGATGATAATAGTGTGGATGCATTAAAGGCACATTAGTCAGTGCATGCTTTAATGCATCAAAAGCTTTATCAGCAAGCTCATCCCAGAAAAATCGAATACCCTTTTTCAAAAGTTCAGTAAAACCCTATGTTAGTTGCTCATAATTGTGGATGAATCTATGCAAAAAATTTGCTTTCCCTTGCAAACTTTGGACTTGAGTTAGACTAGAAAGAGCAGGAAAATTCAAAATTGCCTCTACCTTGAGAGGATCGACATGAATTCCTTCCTTTGAAATGATGAATCCTAGAAGGCAACCAGATTGCACACAAAAATCATATTTGTGCAGATTCAAGTGAATATTGTAATGCCTGCACCTAATGAAAATTGCTTTTAAGTGCATTGCGTGATCCTTTCGTTTCATGGAATGAGCCAGGATGTCATCTAAATAAGGCTAAACAGTATGCTTGATATCGTGGAATGCATAAGACATTTCTCTTTGAAAATTTTTGCCAACATTTTTTAGGCCAAATGGGAGTTTTCTATAAGAAAAATTCCCCCATGACATATAAATGCGGTTTTATATTGATCGACAGGGAGTATGTTTATCTGATTATAGCCAGAAAATCCATCCATAAAGGAAACAAATTCATTTCCGGCACAGTCGTCGACAATTTGGTCAATGTACGGAGTTGGATAATTGTCCTTGGGACAATATTTATTGATATCTCAATAATAAACACACACTCGAATGGTCCTTTCTTTTTATTAATGGGCACAATATTTGATATCCAATTAGTTAAAGGAACAAGGTAAATGAATCCTGCTTTCGGCAATTTCTTAACCTCAGTTTTGATAACAAAAAATTTTCGTGGATGTATAGGACGTAATCATTATCTAACTAGCTTGACATCGGGACAGGTTTTTATTTCATGTACAACAATGTTAGGGTCGATTCCTGGCATCTCTTCGTAGGATGAGGCAAAAATGTCACAAAATTTCTAAAGTAGGGCCTTGTAAGTTGAAATCTATTCTAACGAACAAGAGGCTCCTATATGAATATTTTCAATTATTCTTGGTTTCACTAAGATATCGATAGGTATTGTTGCCAATATGTTCCCCTAATTCTATTCAGAATTGGAAGAAAGGGTAGATATTGGATTTTGAGGATTGCTAAGGGTCTCAAATGAAAATAATTATAAAAATTTATTCTCAATTTTATCAAACTATGGTAAGTAAGTTGAATGATGATGAGTATCGTCCCATGGCATTTCATCCAAGGTTAGAACTTCCATAATCCCTTCATTAGTTAAAAAATATTTGTTAAAAGGATTAGGCATAGAGATTGGTTCCAAGTGTGATAAATGAGAATATTCATGAATGATGATATTCATTTGATCATCATCAGATGTTGATGGGTTTGAAAAAGACTGAATGGCCTCATAGGCCAAGTCAAAAGGACTATGAGGAATTTCATCACCATACAAGATCATTTTTTCTTTTGACGGTACTTTCCATAGATCTCCCATTTTGAAAGTACTTGATGTAATCATGTTGATCTGTGCTTCATTCTAACAAAGAACGGGTGGAGGGAACGCCAAATTTCCCATCAAAGATGAGTCTTTGAGAAGGCCAATACCAACTTCCTCATATGGAGTGGTCGATTTTCCAACAAATGGGATACTACCGGTAGAATTAGGGTTAGAGGTATAGTAGGATAATTGATATACTTTCACAATTCTTCAATTACAAAGTAACATAATCATTCGAAAATATGACGAGACTATTGTTGCCATGGCATAATTCTAGCTCTGGCCAAGAAAAAGGTTGTAATCGAGTTGAGCATCAACAACCTCAACGTCTATTGGAACTATTTTTCCCTCTAACTCAATTGGAAAATCATTTAAAAGTCCATACGGACAAAAACATCTTCCATTGAAGGCTTTCAAAGTTGTGGGAGAATGATTGATTGTTGGAGAACCTAAAGCTTTCCAACAGGAAATGGACATAATACATGTCGACGCTCCTTCGTCAATTGCTGTTTGAAAAACTCGTTGAGTTTTTATGTGAATTGGTATCTCAAAAGCCAGTTGGTGTGGGAGAAGCGGGACATGATTCTCGAGATAAAAAACAATCAAATGGGAGTCTTGAGGATCTACTGCTCCTATTGCTGATAATAATTATTTCCTTTTCGCTGGAGAAGTTTGCAGCACTTCAAGGGTAGACATGGCCGAAGGTGACAGAGCCAGATCTTCGACGATGTTTTAATTTTGGGCAGCCATCGCATGATGATTAAAGGCTAACTTACGAAGCATACCCTTAGGAGGTGGATGAATTATCATATCAAGATTTGGTTTTTCAATGTGTAATGGTTCAAAAGAAGGATGATTAGAGGCGGAAGTTTGACCAAATGAACTGGAGTCATCTCCATTTTCAACAAGACTCTTTGATGCGTAATCTTTGGATCTCGTTGCTACCATAACTCTAGAAAACATCATCATGATATCCGCTAACGGGGATGAAGAGGATTGGTCGTGAGATACCATTTTACTATCTTGAGGAAAAGGATCCTTCAAAAAAGTGGATGTGGGCGAACTTTTGATTTTTTTAGAAACTTCTTCCTGATGAGGGCACTCCTTAGTGTAATGATCTTCCTCACAAATCAAGCAAGGATATTGAGGTTTCCTCTTTTCGTAAGATGGTTCGTTCTTGGCTAATTTCACCTTAGAGCATTGTCTTGCCTTGTTTAGTTTTTATTTTTCCATTTTTCTTATTTCCAGATGACTTACCTTTGGCAGTAGATGAATCTACGACGCTGATTTCAGAAGTAATTCTGGGAGAAGGATCTTTGTCAGGTTAATTAGATAGATCTAAAACTTAAACATTCTTAGAATTTTTATTTTTGTTCTTAGTCTTTCGGCTCACAGAACCAATCATGCCATCTGTAGTATGTGATCCTGGAAGAGGTGGATTACTTGGAGTAGATCTGGGTAAATCTGGGATCTTTTCATACAAAGTACTAGACTGAGTATAAAGAAGATCAAAATATTGAGCACGAGAAATTACCTGCTCTTCAGTTACAACACCTCCTTTGACAACACCTTCAGTTATTATTGGTAAAAGTGATTTTATAAACCATTCAGCCAGAATATGGTCTGGAATGTAAATTTTAACTAGGTGACGTCCTCATATCCATTCGAGAATTTGATCTGAGATATGGGTAGACGTTGACTGCTTTAAAGAATTCAAAAGTTCAGTTCCATTGTCATATTGAACGAGCAACTAAAAATGGGTCAAAAAGGTTGTAGCAAGGGCATTGAACATGTTAAAAGAAGCGCGTGGTAATTCTACATGCCATTTGGCTATTGAACCTATTAGGGTTCATTGGAAAAGTCGTAATCTAATAGAGTCATCATTTAACGAGTTGGACGTGCACCAAATATGGTAGGTCGTGATATGGTTAGATGGATCTTCACCCGAATTACCTTTGAACTTAGGAATGTCACTGGGAAACTTAGTAGGAATAGTTAACCAATAGGGTAAATAAAGAAGTGGATCATTAGTTAATCGAGAGAGGTTAGGAAAATCCAAAGTTGCAATGAAAGGCAACTGGCGATTAGTGTCCTGCGATGGATATTGATAACCCTGAGGGGTGAGTCCCGTACTAGGAGGAGGATATCCAAGATATCTTGGGATAGCTTGATAATCTTGGATCTGCATACCTCTCAGTATATAGGATAAGCCATATCGTATTGTGGTTTAATAGGTTGCTGAAACATATGACCTGGGTACGGTTGATTCTGGAGGGCAAGATTTTGACCCATTTGATGTTGAATAAACTATCCTTGAAAGGGTTGGCATTGCAAGGGTTGACCTTGGAGAAATTCAGTTTGAAAAGGTGTATCTTGAACAAAATGACTCTGGGGTATACCTTGGAAAGATAGCCCTTGAAAAGGTACTTGCATATATGGAACCCTGGGAAGAAAAATAGGTATTTGAGGTGCTGATGGAATCATAGGAATATATTGAACACCATATGCTTGAGGTGAAGACTGAACAAGAGGTTGCATAGTAACATGTGACGTAAGCAGGATAGTTATTTGCAATACTCTTGGAAGTGGCATTCTAGGTGAACTTGAACCTGGGTTCTGAACAAATTTTTCCATAATAGACTGCCCTACAATTTGATGGGTACTTTGGGTGGACTGCTGAAGCGATCTCTGGGCAGGTGTCGATGAGGTAGCCTGGACAGTTGTTTGAACTTGAGAAGACATACCTTCAAAAGGCATTTGTTGCATAGGTTGTTCAAGAGGTTGGCTAGGTTGATACAAAGGCACTTGAGAAGCAACATGAATTGACTGTTGAGAAGGGTTCCATATTGTATTCAATCCAAGGTAAGGCATTCCATAGGCAGATTGAGGCATAACAAGCTGACCAAAACTGGTTTGAGGCATTTGAGCATAGCTAAAGTAGTTTTTAGCGAGGAGTTTCCCCCCAGTTGCAATGTAAGGTCCATCAAAAGGTTGTCCTCCAGGTGCAGGCTACGATGGTTTCCCCCCAGGCGGATAATAACCACCTGTTGGGTTAGCTTGTGGATTACCAACATTACCAGAAATCATATTAATGGCTTGTTCAGATGCCAAACCTTCATTGGTAGGGTTAATTACACTAGTTGACATGTTTGAAGATGGGTTTGAGGAAGAAGCTCTTGAATAAGCTCCTGCGAGAGAGTGATATCCAGGTGGTAAAAGACCACCATACAATGTGGACTCCGGAGAAGTGGAATACATGGATGTATATGTCATGACACTTCTAGGAATCATTGTGGACTAGTAAAAACTAGGCACGATAGAATAAGGAGTCGTGTAACGCGAAATCCCTTGCCCTAAAAAGTTCAAGGGTGTAAAGTACCAAGGGTGAGGGTGAAGGGATCGAAACAAAATTTTTGAGATATCTACAGGTTCACTAGTAGAAACTAGAGTTTCTTCCTCTTCGTTCGAAATGAGTTCTTCAATGGCAATAAGACTAGGAGGAAGACTACTAGTAATGATAAGTTTCACATGCAGTGAAAGTGGAGGATCGGGAATATTTATTTTAGAAGGTGTATGAATTTCAGACTCAGAAATATCAGACTCGGTTCATCAATATCTGGTTTGGAAACAGGGTTTCTATCGGAAGATTCTCCAGTATCTGATTCAGTTTGAACGATTTCAGTAATTTGTAAATCAGTTGCTACTGAGTGTGATGTTAAATTATGAGTTTGATAAAATTAAGTTTTTGTTACTTCAATGCTTGAAACAGTAGATGTTATAGGTTGATTAACTTTAGTTCTTCTTACATCAGAATTTATAATAGTAGAAGTTTAATTTCTGTTGCAGTTCCAGATTCAGATGATTTAGATTTTTCTACTTTAATATTTTCTAACTGACTCGGTGTATACTCTGGGGGATCCCTAAGTATCCTACATTATTGTCTTGATAGTTCTGCCACAATGAATTTTTTTTAAATTATTAATCACATGATATCTAAATTACACCTAAAGTCTCTAAAAAGTTAAAAAAAAAAAAAAAAAAAAACACAGAAAGTAACACACGCTAAAAATATAGGAGTTCAAACCACACAAACTTACTCTTCACAGAGATCAATATATACTATTTGGTGATGAAATCCAACATCGGAGAGATCAAGGTGAAAATTTTTATAGAAAATGAGTATTTGGACCAGTTATCTTGGAAACCTACTTAATGAAATAGTTTAGTGTATGTAACTCTGCTATAAACCATCCTGAGCAAAGATTACCCTCCAGAGAGTCCAAGTGAGTCTAGCCAATATTTGTTCTAGGTACAGCAGGACCTTCCCTCTTTCGTCACCTTAGGTAGAGCCCTAGGATTACAGTCACTACGTTCACCAAATACAATAATTTTACCTAGGGGTGCAGTCGTAGATCGAACTTACACACAAGGGCAGAGTAACAAGCTTAATCCCCTTGAAGGCTCCTCCACGTGATCAATTGGAGGTTTACTTTCAAGTGACCCCAAGTACCTTTCGGCACCATTGTAATATGTGTAAATCATTGTATCTAGGCAAATGAATTGGGTTGGATCACTTCACCAAGGTCGACATGACCTTGTGCTTAACTCATGTATAAGAAGAGCTTCCCAGAGGAAAACAAAAATACTTGGATTTTCTCTCCCTAACTCAAGATTCTATTGTCTGTTTGTAGCTTTGGAAAGTTTACTTCCTTCCCTATTCCAAATCCCTACACTTAAGCTAATGTAGGTGAAAATATCCCTAAAATATATATAAAATTCTAAGTGAATTTTAATTAGCGTTGTATTATTAATTTGTTCCTTTACTCAATGGGTGATGGAGGTGAAACTTATGATGTTGTGACGACTTGAAATCTTAATGAACTCTAAAATGCAAAAGCAACTTTCAATTTTCGCTGAAATTCTATTTAGAGAAAAGAAATAGTTTTCTTTGATTTTTGAGAAATAAAATGCAACAAATCACAACTTTTTACTTTTCTCAAAACAACCAATTTCACTATTTTGTAATGAAAAATGTAGGCAATGAACTAATTTTCAGATTTCCCTAATTATCAAAATAAACTAACAAACTCTTTTCTTCTAATCACTTGAAACTTTCAAGCACGTAGAAATCAATCAAGAAGATGGAGACAAGACATATTCTCTGATGAATGCTTTGATTGATGACAATAATAGTGCAATCACAACAATTTTCCCAAGATGAAAGCAACAACTTCTTTTATCAAGCAAAAATAACTATGATTTTTTCACAAAACCACAAGGTCTTCAGAAACCCTAACTTGTAATTCAAAGTAATTTTGACTACAAATAAAAAAAAATTAAAGCTTAACCAGTGTATTTGATAGAAAAAATAAAAATATCAATAACAAAAAGACATTCAAACTTGTTTTGATCAATCAACAAATCAACCAATCAAAACCCTAAGGTATTCTTCCAAAAAGACCTAATCTTCATAAAATCATCAACAAAGCAATCAACTGAGTTCAGAAAAGACAACACATAGTCCAAACAAACAAAATGACACTTTCAGAAAGACAAATTCAAGTCTAGGTTGAAGCTATAATGAAATTTTCAAGGACTGCACGAGTTTCTAGTAGGCAACAATGAGCCTATGCTCAGTTACTACAACAAAATTGGCGCATATCTACACTCTGTGTACAAACAGAAACAACGCAAGGAAGAAAACTTAAAGAAAAAGTAAAAAAACTAAAAAATCAACCAATCAGATCTAAAAGGCCATTAATTTATGAAGACTTAGAGCTGGATAAATCTGAGAAATCAGAAAGAGAGGCTAAGGAAAAATACGAGAATAGAGAATGGAAAAGAGAAACCTCCCTAGATCCTAAATGGAAAATAGAAACAAACATGACAAATGAACCCACTCTTTCCCTAAGTTGAACTTAATCGAATTATAAGCAGTCTAACTGATAGATAGACCTCTTACCGGTTTCATGAAATTCTTGATGAAGATCCCTGGTTGTGACTTGATGCAACTCTTCAATGCTTAGTAGAACCTGCAAACATAAATCATAAAAAGGATAAAAAGCACATTTGATATAGTAATTCAAACAACTTAGCCTAATGATCAAGGAAATTAGGGATTGAACTTGCCTTAATGAACATAATAACCAATTACAAACTATTCGTCATTCATAAAAGACAAAAATCAATGGGAGAAAGATGCTCATTTGTATTAATCAGAAGATAAGAGGAGCCTTACAAACTTCACCTTGATGCTGTGAGACCCCTCCCAAATGCCTTCAATCTCCTCCTTACATAACAAGCTCTCCAATTTCAAACTAGCAGCATAAGTTTGTATTCTCTGAGTTCTAACCTCCTTAATCCTTCAACCCTCTGGCCCTTGTATAGATCAAAAAGGGGGAAGTTTCAGATCCCTAAGAAAAGGACGAACCTCCTTTAGTGAAGGATTAGGCTACCATGAGAAAAGGGATGGAGATGCATCTTATGAGGGTTATAGTTCGAATAGTCATCACCTAGAAGCTTTCAGTTGGGAAATATTTGACCAACTAGGTTTCTAGAATGTACTTTTTATTTTTACTTTCTAGAATTATATGCATGGGTTTATATTTACAAACAGAGCGTAGCTCTGCACTGTTCTCAGAGTAAATTTTAGCTCATGCACAGGAAACACTAGAGAAATTGGCACAAGTGGAACTTAACAAGGTGTGAGAGCTATTTGACCCAAATTTTTCATGGACTTTAACATATTTTGAGTTGTTGGACTTCTAAGGGAGATAGTTTCAACGTGTTCATGGATGGTAAGAATATCCATAAAATAATCAAGTGTCATGGCGACCAAATTGACGTGTAACAACAACCTGTGACCTTTCATCTTCCTTTTCTCGTAATTTCCATTATTTTCATAAATAAAATGCCAAATAATGCCTCTTGCCTTTCCAAAGCCTTTTCCATTTCCTTTGCCAATTTCCTTAGCCATAATAAACCAAATGGACACCCACTAGGATGTTTTTCCCACCATCCAGCTTGGAATGTGTGTCCCATGACCTTGGTCTTCTATATTTTTACATGGATTTTTAACCAGGGCTATTACATCTTAATTGCTCAGTGGGGTTTTATGGGTTGTCTGACACAACCACAACATAGATGTTGGAATCAATAGTTTTTTGCAACTCTGATACCTTCATCTTGAGTGAAACCATCTCGTTGTTCCTTTCTATCAATAGCTTTTCCAGGATTTCCTTCTCATTTTTAACCTAAGACAACTCTTTGGTTTGTACATGTTTAGCAGCAGGCATTTTAAGTTGTTGCCTTAGTGACTGTATTTTTTTACTACGAGCCTTTGATGATAACATCTATGGCAGCCTTATTACTTGGATCCACCCCCAACTTGATAATTATCTCCTTGTAGCCTTCATTTTGGATATGGAGGGTTCTTGAGTTGCCCTTCTCCTACTTTATCTTGGTAGCTGCCTTCTCCAACAACTTCTCAGCCTTGCTAATGGTCAAGGCTCCTTTGCTTAGCTCACTATATATCATCTCCCCTGTCTGCCCATGTAAATTGATTTTATCCTACAAGGGGACACTATGCATATCTAGAGACAAGTCCATTGTTCTAAATTGTGGTCTAGACGGGAGGGACGGAATTGAAGGGTTATACAAAAAAATCCAGGTCCATTGTAGCTGAGAATCTAGTCTGATATGGCACTGAATGGGAGGCCATATGTGATAACATATCATCCCTAAATTTTTTGTTTATTTCCTTTGTTATCTTCCCTTCCTCCCATTTAGTTCCTGTTTCTGATGTGCTTTCAGTTGAACCCAGTATTTCTACCTCTGTTGAACTGGAGGAGGCATCTTGTTGGGGATCCTCTAATTGCACCTGGAAGCCTTGCTGGTCTAGGTTATTCTCATCCAATTTAACCTCAATATCCTCCTCTGTCTTATCCTGGGGCTTTGATTTCTTGTTCAAGGATGTATCCTCCATCTCAGTATCTCCCGCCTCATCAATACTCCTCTTATGAGATTTTCCCTTGGTGCTTAGTGTCTCGACTTCCATCTCTGTATTGATGGGCCATGAATCAATATTAGCCTTGAATTCTAATTCTGGTTTATATTCATTTTCATTGGAAGAGGCATTAATCTCTTTCATTCTACTAGAAATAATACATTGATGATCATAATGTCAGTCCTCTGCTATTTCAAATTTAAATTCTTTTAACATAATTTAAACTTGTTGGAAAGATTGTATGGAGTTGAAAAACAAACCTACAATCATGGGAAGCTTGAACATATACCCCTTTTTGGCAGGGACAAAATGGATTTGGTCTTTTTTTAGGCTCTGCTTGAAGAACTCCAATGAAAAATTCTCATGGGCATAAATACAGGTAGCTGGTAAGGAGTAAATTCAGACCTATATACCCTAATTTCGGTGTAGTCTTCAAAAAAGTACCAGTCACCCACCCTAGCATCCTTTCTTAGTTGAATAATTCATCTCTGTTGGGGTAATATTCTAGGAGGGGAGACTTTGTTGATAATTTTGTAAGCAATGGACATGAAAGTATAGATAAAGTGTTACACTCATTATTGGGCTTCTTCTTCAAAGAACTGTCCCAGTCAACCATAGATTTCCTTTGCTTATGGGAGTCTACAATGATGAGATCTAGGTAGTCAAATTCCTCCACATCAGTGTAAAGGAACACATAAACCACTATGGAGTAGTACCTAAAGTAGGAGGCTAGGTAGTATTAGTTACTTCGGAATTTGATAGCTTCAGGCAAAACAAAGGCAATGTCAAGGACAATATCTAGCTTCATCATCTTATGTAAAATCCCTAAGGCTTCTTTGGAAACATTTTCTATCTCATCCTCTCCAAACAACAAATGGGTTGCACAGACTCTGAAACCATGGAAATGGGAAGGGTTTATGTGTTGGAAAGAAATTATGCATTTGGGGCCAGAATTAGTTGGATAAAGACTTATTTCTCTCCACTTGAGGGCCCAATGTAATCATAGAAGAGTGTGGTCTCTATAAAATTCTCCAAATTTGGGGATTTTGGATAAATGAAGGCATTGTGTATCAATTCTAGAGTGACTTCCAAATTTTTCTCCCTGGTGGAGGAAATACAACATTTTTTCTCTTTGATGTAGGTGGCCATGTGTCAGGATATGAACTTTGGGAAAGGGTGTATCATTGGGGTAACTAGGTGGTATAATATTGACTCAACGGATTAAAAGGGATATTTCTTGTCCAGGTAGAGACCATACAATTTGAAACGAAGGTATAATATGTTCAGAGGGAAAAAGGAGTCATGGATTTCTTCCTCTATGTCCATGAAGGGTTCAGTGTGGCTTAATGGTTTTGGTTGTTGTGTTTTTTAGGTTTTTGGCGAGTCCTTATTTAATTTAAGCATGGTGACAACTTGTACAAGGACAAGGAGAATCTGATTTCCTAGTAAGTGGAAGGAATTGGATGTTGTGGGCACACGGAGGTCCTTGCGCTGGTTGATAGTAAGGTGTATGTAGTTACGAACATGCGGAGCGACAAGACACAAAACAATTTGAAATAAACAAATTTGAATCACAATGGTTTTTTTTACGAGGGTTTATAGGTGGGAAAAGGGAGAGGTGATGTGGAGGAGACATATGGCAGAGTTAGATTGGGTGGAGAGCTAGGGAAGGGGGGTGCTACATAAGAAGCTTTCAGACTCGCTTGCCACGCTCGCCTAGCATTGCTCCCAGCTACTAACATAGTTACCACGTTGGCCTGACAGGTGGGGAGTCCATTATATCCCTCTGAAGGGGTGCTTTGGTAGGCTTGGGGAAAAGGCTTGACCCCCCTAGAGTCCATCATAGTCATTGATCTATGATACACACTTTATTGACTCTGACTTTCCAAGGGAAAAAGTTGGCTTAACTGTCGCGCTTTTTACCTCACTGAATCTCTTTCTAAGGAGAGGACGCTCTGGGATGGACGAAGATACACCCAACAAGTAAACATTGGAGGGGGGGGGGGGGGGGGGGGGGTGGCGCGCTCATTCCATCACCTCTTATGCTTTTACTTCTTTTCCTTTCGCCTACGTTTTCACTTTATCCAGTGCTCCAACTGCAATAGTCCTCATCTAAATAAAAAATATTCATGAACCTAAAATTATCCTTTTTGAGCCCATGGATAAAAAACCCTATGAAACACAAAAATTTTAGGAAAAACATAGGGGTACAACACTATGAAAGAATTAATATTGTATCATTGGAAGTAGTTATTAGTTTGAAAAAATGGTACTAGTCTTGATTGCACTAGAAAATCAACATGGTTTCAGAGCTATGGTTGAAGAGCATATTCTAAGAAGAAAAGTAGCTCTAATCTGAGATGAAAGAAGACCTAAAGGGAACCTAGAAGATGAATTACGTTCTCTCAATCAAGAATAAAAGGAGGCCTAAAATAATAAGTCGCTCCTCACTCCTATGAGTAGAATAAGTTGAGTATTTTGAGCATAGGATCATAAGTCTGAGGTTTGAATCTTTGTCGAAATGTGCATGAATATGAAGTAAAGACAGAGCCTCGTCTGTAACATTATCTGAGCCCTTCAAAGATTAAATAAAAATATGTTCTATAGTGAAAACTAATCTTTCTGCGACAGGAAAGAAGGCAAGAAAATTTTCCCCTAAGTACAAACCTAAGTCAAAATTACTATGGACAATTAAAAGACAATTTGTGGACACCTTGTGGAGGGATGATTTGATATTATGAGACAAAGTAGTTTTAAAACTATGGTTGGAACGATTTTCCATATAAGTAAGGAATCCAACAAAGCTAGAATCTATAAAAGGACCTTGAATACCATCCGAATAGGCCAAAATCCTCTTACTATCACATATGTAGTAAAAGTATAAAATATTGAATCAAAGCGAAGGTCCAAATTTATCTCAAGGATAGAGGCTGTGTAATTTCAAAGGAGCCCTAGCTTCCTTCTTACATTTGTAAGAATATTTGAAAGTAGACCGAAAGGCCTCAAGCCTTGAAGATCAAACATGTCTACAATCAAAGAGAAGAATTTGAAATTATGAGATGATGACAAAGAGATTTGTTTAAAGACCTAGTAGACCTCTGAACCAAATCTCTTAAGACCAAGAATATTTTTGTCAAAGAAAGAGGGCTGAAAGGAAGAAATTTTAAATGCTTTGTGCTAGCATTCTCATTTTCTTGCATGTTATGGAAGACACTGCACTAAAGAACCAAGATTACCCTAATGACAGATTGAGAAGAAGTATGACTATGACTAAAGTTTGACATTTGAAATTGAGATGTATTTTCATCTTCATAATTTTTTTAAGGAGATTTTTCAATATCAAGTATAGGTCTAACATGGAAGGAATTAATCTCTTTGTTGTAAATTTTGCAAGAATCTTCAATATTGTATCAAACCTCTAAAGATCAAGTATGATTAAGTATCCTCATTGATAGTGCTCAAGGAAATATTGTTAATGTGTGACATAAGTTGCCTTGATATGAAAAAAGGGAATGGAAACTCTATGATGGTGGATACTTGGAAACTAATCTAAAGTTTTTGATGCCTCCCTTAACTCTTTGTGTATGATTCTAGTTTGAGTGTTTGTTCTCTCATCATCATAAGAAGGAGCCATGTCAATTATAATGAAATATGGGTCTAAAGACTTGCTAGCTAATGATATTCTAGTATGCCTCAACTAGAACATTGTAACTATGTCCTAACTCACAAAATTTACATGCATTATATGAAGTCCAATTGTAATGATGAATTCAAGTGTGACCTGGGTTGATTTCAACTAGCCTATGTATATATGTATAAACACTGAAGCTAAAGACCTCTGACAATCACTTGTTATTGTTCAAGATCAAAGGTTGAGATACATAAATAGATAAACAATCTTCATGGAAATATTGTTTGTATAACAAGAATAAATGAAAATAACTTCATTTCAAACTGTATCAACGAGTGCAAGAATCCTGATTACAATGATAAAGAGGTTTAGTCCCTCTTCAAGATCAATGTCATATACAAACCTATGTTGCTTGGACCAAGGACAACATGTGGAAAAAACAATGATGAGTTTCATCACTAATGTAAAGTATATGAAAAATCTAGGGCTTTGACATTTATTGAAAATCAAAAGATTTGAAAATCCTTGTAAGAAACAAGGCTTGATAAATCCCTAGGGTGAAAAAAACCCTATGATTGATTACTTCTACTGAATAATAAACCCTAGCTCCTGCAACGAAGGGTTGGCATCTTGATGATGATGTGGACAAGGTTGATTTGCAAGATGGATGCAAGAAGACTAAATATCAAGAGGAAGCCGACATGTTCTTTAAAGATAAGTGTCTTCTATCTCTCTTATTTTTTAAATCATTACTATTATTCTTCTTGTCCTTGTATATCTTTCTTGGTTGTATCCGTTCTTCCTTGGCCTGATAGTGAGGATTGTAGGTACATTATGAATGTCGTCTAAGATATAGCAACAAATGGAAAGAATGGAAGAACAAAGCAAAGAAGACTCATGTTGAGCTATGGACTCAGAGGGAGCAGATTTGATCTACGCTGAAAGAAGTCAGTTGTGACTTCTGTTAGTGTCAGTCTTTCCAGCCTTCCTCCAGTGATCAAATATGCTCTTACAAAGTGGTCTCAGAGTGTCAAGGTCAAATTTTGTCATTTCAGTGAGTCTTCAAGCAAAATTTGGTCACTAGGCATTAGGTCTAGGGTTTGCTTTCACTCCTTCTAAAGTTGTCCAAATGTCGGTCCATGTCATCATTCAGCTGAGTTTATCACCACTCATAGGGTTGTCATTATCATGTCAGTGTCTAATGAGTCATTTTACACCTTGTTCATGCTTCAATTGCACCTAGGCAAGGTCATTTCCCTCTCCAAGGGTTTTGAAAGCTAATTTCTCTTGAATGGTCAAATCATTAGCAAAACTTGTATCCAGATGTTCATACACCTTCCCCTATCCTTCATGTACCTTATCAAACACTTTCCATCACTGAGATCCCCCAAATTCCTCATTTTTGCACAAACCCTAGTTTCTAGCTACAACCTGGCAATTTTCTAGGTTTGGCCTGTGTTTTGCCCTTTTGGACCCCTTCCCCTCGCTCAATCTCTGAGATTCCACTTTCCCCTACTTCCTAACATCCCTCCCCACTCCCAAAAATTTCCCCAAGAATTTAGAAGCCCCCTATCCCCTTCATTTCGCTTCATTTCCACGAAATTCCTTGTTTCACACATCGGGATCAGTTTCACTCAAAAGATGTTTCAGAGCAATCAAAGATGAATTTGGGAAAACTGAGAGATTTTTTTGTCCACAACAGGCCAAGGAAGAAAAACCTCCTTCACTTTTTGCACAGGTGTCATGGTTTTAAAGAAATGTTAAAAATACAATCGCCAGATCCAAGGAGGTTGGCCAAGGCACTAAAACGACGGAAAAGGCCCGATCCACTCCAAATTTTGGCCAAAGCCTCTTTGACTGAGCATGGTACTTGATTGGAGACTCCCAGCCCAAATTTCAAGAAATTTGGAGAAAATTTTGTCAATTGTGAATTTTTTGGGCAAAAAATAGGTTTTCTCCACCAACACGTCGTGCGCCGCGCGCGACCCTTTCGATGGGCAACTCCTTTTCAAGAAAACTCAGTATTTTTGGATTTTTCATGCAAAGATACACTTTCTCAGCAATTTCCAAGAAATTTCACCAAGTTTTGGGCCTCCAGAAAGTCAAAAAACAAGCAAAAAATGACTTTCTGCCACCTTTTTGACACACAGGAAGCAGTCTTCGGAGAATGAAATTTTGGAGGGGCAAATGGCCACCAAATTCAGAAATTCTACTTGGGTTGGAAAGTAGACATCCAGACCTTTCCAACAAGCCCACTTTTGCCTCATTTGGACACCTGGAAGTGCCTCAAAAGCAGCTCCAAAGGCGCACGACGCGTTCAGGATCAGGGCGTGACGTGTTGGGTAGTTTTCACAGAAATTCACCTACAGCTCAGCAAAACGCAGTTTTGACTGGATTTGACTTTTTGGAGTAGATTTTCATCTTCCTTGTTGTAAATGATGTAATTTTATGATATTTTGACACTTATTTATCTCTTCTAGAAGATTCATTCATGAGATAGGCAAAAATTTAATGAATGAATTGGTTTCCTAGCTTATAGAGGCAAGTTGTTTTGACTACCTAGTTTTCAGTGCTCAGTTTAAAATTGGTTGAAACAGCTCCTAGGATAGTGAGCTCGACCCCTAGAGGCAAGGAAAGATTTTAGATTGCCTATATTATGTACTTTCTTGGTCATTTTCATGGTTGGACTCTTGAGGGAGAAAGCTCTATTGTATTACTCATTGTATCTCTGCAATTTTGGCAAAGGAAGAAAGACCAGGGTTTTGCAGTCCTTTTTGGGATTCCTGTGGTTACATGTATTGATGGTGTGTTTCTATTTGTACTTGTAAGTTTGTTATGTGAATCATCTTCTTACTTTTCCTTCTGCAAATAAGAAAATGAAGTGTTAAAGTAGAATTCATGATTGTCATGCTTTGCTTTTAAGTTTGCTTAATATTTATGTTTTCATCTGTCTAAAGAGAACTCTTGAAGGTTTCTTGCTCTCTTTAGCTCCTCACCGGTCATTCCTATCCATTCACTTAATTCAAAGGCATCAATACAGTCTCCTACCTTGCCCCAAAGAACCCCCTGCAAAAACTGTGTCCAATCCCCGCACCCAAAATTACATTTTCCCGATTTTCCACCAAAATCCCAAAAATCTCAAATCAAACCTTTTATCAGTTTACTAGCCTAAAATCAGTGTTCTTTATTGGTTATCTCGCCCGTTGAAGATCTCTACCGAGATAGACCGGAGAGAGCCCTCTCCTGCCTCGTAGGGCTAGCTACGAGGCTAAGTGGTTTGATGTTGCCTTGGAGTTTACCTTTCTCAGCCTGAGGTGAAATTTCAAGCGCTAACAACTTCCAAAATGAAGATGGCTAGAAGTGCCAAGAAAAGGATTACCTTAGTAATAGGGAGAAGAATATGAGGATATACACCTTGTGCATAGTTGATTGCTATTTGGTTCTAGAAAAGAGCAATGTTTATCCATTGTTGAAGATGAGCTCGTAATTTTGATTTATAATTAGGGCTAAGGACCTCTTTGTCCATTGTAAGATGGAGTTGATTAAAGGATCTTAGTCTAATGCATGACTACCTAAGATTAAAAGACTGATGAAATCTTTGTTGAGATCCTTCAAAAGTTTGGCATGATGTACTATGAGTCCATGGACGCTCCCATATTTACAAATTTTAAGAAGTCACAAGATTATGATTTTTATCTAGTCGATCCCTCTATATATCACAAATTGATTGGCTCATTGAACTATCTGATGAACACTAGACCTGATATTTGTTGCGTTGTGAACACGTTGAGCCAATTCTTGGTTGAGCCCCAATAAGTGCATTGGGTTGCAGCGAATATTGAGATATATGCATGGCACCATTGATTATGGTTTGAGATATGTTTTAGAAAATGACAGTTGCATAGTTTTACTAATGTTGATTGAACTGGATGCACTGATGATAGAAATAACACTTCTAATTTATGTTTTTGGCTTGGGCACTACTATGATTTCATGTTCAATTAAGAAGTAAACTTATATTGCTCTTACTATGGTTGAAGCTGAGTATATAGTTGCATGTTCAACCTGATGTGAAGTTTTGTGGCTTTGTAAAATTTCCTAGTTTGTTTGATCAAGTGCCGAAAGCTTTTTGAGAACCCATTTTTTCATGATAGGTTGAAGAAAATTAAGATCAAGTGTCACTATATCTAGGATGTTGTCCTATGAATACATTTCTATTGAAGAGCAGTTTGTTGATGTTTTGACTAAGCCATTGTCCTAGATGAAGTTTGGTTGCTTCTATGAGAAGCCTGGAATGGATGAGAATCCCTCTTGGATAGGAAGCATTGATTGATAGCATCATGACAATATTCCTTGGACTATAGCTGAGAGGCCATAGATTATGGTTAGAAATATTTTCATTCCCTCAGGTGAGTTGACTAAGATTCAATTGAGTGTAGGTGGGGAGCTTGGTTCTGAGGCATGAATTGATCCCTTAGGTCATGATGACTAAGAGACTAGTAGGCTTGGTCAGGGACACTAATTTTGAGTACCCTCCCTTAGGTCACTGTATTTGACTAAGACACCATATGGTTGGGGAGATTCGTTGTTTTGATATCATGATTCTGTTGAATTTTCTAAGTCTATCCGTTAGAAAACTAATCTATATTCTGCTTGTTTATTTCTTCTACTTGTAAATTATGAACAAGTTATTTAAAACGTTTAAATACCAAAATAAACACAATACAGTCCTAACATCTATAGACCATCATCTGAAAGAAAACAAGCATATAAGTGACACCGTTATTATTGGACCAATGTCCCTGGAAAAACCCAATGCGGGAAAACCAATGTAGCTATTCAGAGGATTTTACTATTATGTAGTTTTCAGAATACAACTAGGGTGCTAGAAATGGATCTCCCAACAGAGAATTCCCTTGGCAATGGTCCCTCTCCTTGGAGCCAGATATTCCAACTAATTAATCACTGGGTGAACAATCCCATAGCAACAATTGTAGCTTCCACTACTCCGCGTCACTCTGTGGGACTGTGTAACCCTTCCCAGATCACCAGCACCCAGTCTACCACACGAAAATCATCCTATCACTGCCTCTTGGCTATGTGTCAACTCTGCTAGCCTCTGCATCAGCTTCTGGAGCTTTTGTATTAACCCCTAGACCCTCTATGTCTCACATAGTTGGATTCTCCTAGCTTTGTGCAACTCCTAGTTGCCTCTGCGTAGCACCCCACTGCTTTTGCATCAACTTCTCTCGGCTCGTTGTCTCTTTTGTACCAACTCTACCTCTCTACTATGTATTCACTACCCCTCGATGTTGATCACTGATTCTATCTCTCTTAGAAAACCCTGCTCTAAAGAATAGAATGACTAATCACTCTGGTGTGTTCTCCAACTGACCCTCAAGCCTCCTCTTATACTTTTCTCATTGGTCCATCAATGATTGAGATTAAATATCTAATCAAATACTAAGATTATATTTGGCTTGATCCATGGATTTTGGAACATTCTAACCTAGTTTTATATTAATATCCATTAATATTTTATTTTTCCTAAGTTTAGACTTAGGAACTCCATTAAAAATATTAATTATTTTAATATCTCCCAAACCGGTTATAATATTCCCAAACCATTTCTCGGTCTTGGATATCTCATGCGCTTTAGACTCTTGACCAATTTTCATGGCTAAATCGCACCCGATTCTACCCCAAATCAACACTCCCTCTTAGCGAGGACTGTGCTCTAGTAATAATCCACATTGAGCATCACTCTGATTATCCAACATTGGTCTGTGTGTTGATGCTAGGCCTCCCCTCCCAACATCCTCTGCACTACAACATCCTGTACTGCTGCCCATGCCCCTGCCACTACCACTACTGCATCTGTACGGCAACTCCCTCTGCATCTATGTTGCTGCTTGTCCATTCTCTCAGCACTGCATCTGCAATGCATCCCCTCTCATCATGTTGCATCGTGCTGCCCATAGCACTGCCACTGCTAATTGTTGCACTACAACTCAATTACTGAGAAGTAAGTAACTAATCCTCCCAACTTCTAACATCCTTGTCAGGCTAGAGAAACTCTCGATGTTGAAGCTCCCTCTACCACTAACAAGTTCTCCCTCTACTGACCTCTGTTTTACTGCAACAACTACCTGTATCTCGCACTATTGTACACATCTTTGTGCCATCCTGCACTGGTGCAACACTCCCATGCCTCTCGCACTATTGGAGCCTGCTAGACTCACGTTGTCCGGTGACTCCTACACTGTAGCACTCTCTTCCGCTTCATCCGCATTCGTCTCTACCGACATCTGCCAATCCTGCTACTCATCTTCGGGGCTCCCGTAGCAAGGTATAATCCAAGAGGTTGGGTACCTCAAGGATCCTGCCCCTCATCGCCTATAGTCTGTCTGACTACAACTCGATGTCTCCCCACTTCTTCTCAAGTGGCACATGAGCACTCATGGCACAATTGTTATCCTCCTCGACTTCTTTCTCCACCTTTGCAGGCATTGTTTTCGAGTCTGAAGCCTCTCCCTTACTCTTCATCCTAGGATACTAGTTCGCAAAAAGAACCAATTCCCCATAATGGAAGCAATTGACCTTGGAGAGGTCCTTGTTCTTCCTCTTCTCCTACTTTCCGGCAGATGCTAGAGCAGCATCCTCTTATTCCTCCTTCTTGATTCTGAACCCTATGCCACGACTCCATGCCTTGGTTAGCTATCTGATCTCTTCTTGATGAATAGATGCCCAGAGTTCTTCCTGATATGGAAGACTCGTCCTGCCCAATATGCTCTGGACAAATACCTCCCAATCCTTGGAAACGATGTTCAGTGTGGTCCTCACCATCAATTCCTCATCTGATCTGGATGGGATCCATAGAAGACTGTCAAAGAACCATGACTGTATCAGGTTGGAACAAATCTCTAAAGAATCCAAAACAGCGATCAAAAACACCCTGAACCAGTGGCAATGGCAGCCAGCGTGGAACAACGAGGACCTCGGTCAAAGCACGTTGACCGAGGCCCATGGAGAGTGTGCGGGAGGTCAAAGTAGCCCCTAGGAGCCTTGGATCGAGAAAATAAGGAGGTTTTTGATGTGCGATTAGCACTTGGGTGAACAGGGCCAAATAGGGAAGCCCCGACCACTCGGACGCATGGGAAGCCGGAGAATAACGGGCGGAAAAGAGAAAAGTGCTAAAATTACAAAGGCGGGACCTACGCTCGGGGTGCCCACAAATGGTAAGATGTTCTGGATGAGAGCGGAGTGATTCCATTCATCGATCGACGTGTGGCAAGTGGAGGTGAGAGAAAATTGTCATTGATCGTGCGCTATCGGTCGAGCAAGTTAACCGCACGAAACGTGCATATGACATTGGATTTGGGGGACCCAGATCGGACAGCTGAGAAAGCCCCAATGGAGGAAGAGGAATCGACAAAGGAATGAGCCGCATTTTAGAAGGGATTTGAAATCTATTTGACTGCCACAGTGTAGGAAGAACGCATCCACAACATAACTGAAGAAACGAACCGACGAAGCAGGCTGGCGCTGTTTAGAGGAGGACATGTGGCCACTCCCTAAGCGCTGATGATGACGCCGAATAGGGAACTCCAAGCGTAGCTGCAGAAGATGAATCGACAGAGGCGGAAGAGGAACCAAACAGGCATTGGAATGGATGGCCTAAAATCCATGAACAGAGATAGAATACACAGTGAGAGTCAGTCAGCGAACCCAGAGAGGAGCACTTAACACTGAGAGACAGAAAATAGAGAAAGAAGACAGTGAAGCAAAGCAGAAAGAGACAGAGCGCCGAGCTGACTAGCGGCAGCATCGAACACCAGAGAGCTTGAAGATTCAATCCATCCCATATAGGATCTATCCGGGCTGAGCACCACATTGGGCTCTTGCCATTGTAGACCAGAAGGTCACAGCGCTGGCAGAAGAAGAAGAGTTTGTGCACTCCAATGGCTTGGGGAATCCAAGAACCACCCTGCCAAGCAAATTTGCTTAGGGAGAACTCACTTTGAGTCCCTGTATTGTAATTCTCTACTTAAAGACACAATAAAACAAGGCCACCACTAAAATATGGATTGGAGATGTAGCCCTGGAGAATAGGGTGAACTCCTTATCAAAATTTCTTGTGTCTTTGTGTTTGCTTTCTGTATTTCTCTATTGTTTTTCCATTTATATGTCTGTGTATTGGCAATCTGATCGATCCGTTGCTTCAATAACACAGAACACACACCAGCACATGAGTCTGTAATACCTTTAAACAATAAATCTTTAAATGATGTCACTCATAGGGTGATTATCAAATCAAGTGGTATCAGAGCTCTAGGCTGGAAGGTTAGACAAGCTTGTGTTGGTTTAGCTGTGAATGCTTACTAGATCAAAGCTCAAATTAGGAGAAGGAGAGTTGGTGGAAACTAATCCTGAAATTGGGAGAGTGTATTCTCGGAAGACAATGTCAGAGGAAGGTTCTGTGGGGCCAAACCCTCAATTCATAGAAATTTTCCTAGCTATAAAGTCTATGGTTGAAGAAATGTACAGAGACTTTAGAAAGCATAAGGTGGAGGATTCATCAAGCTCTAAACAAGATAAAGAAGAATATGAGTCTCACTTCCATGACCACTCCAAAGGAAAGGGGAAAGAGGAAAGCTTTCTCACACCTCCTAATAGCCCTGTGCATAATAAGAAAGCATCTTTGATTAAGCTAGATGTTAAATTTGATTTGCCTATATATGATGGAGAGCTAAATGCTAAAAAGTTGGACAATTGGATTAGACAAATTGATGTGTATTGCAAGGTACAAAACATAGACTCAGACAAGAGTAAGATTCAGCTGGCAAGCCTACGCCTAGGAGGCACTGCCTTGGTTTGGTGGGAAGGCAGAACCCAAGCTGATATGAAAAGACATGGCAAGACCATCTCTGTCTGGAGTGAATTTGTTTCTGCCATCAAAAAGTAGTTCAATCCATTGGCCTACATGCAACAATCCATGATGAGTTGGAAAACTCTTCGACAATTAAAAGGGCAAAGTGTGGAAGGGTATACTCAAGAATTCAAAAAGAGAGCATTGATGTTGGGTATCTCATTAGACTCACCAAAGACTCTTTTGAAGTACATTGGTGGTCTACACAGCTACATGAGGCACACCATCCTCATGTTTAATCCCACTAGTGTAGATGAGGTATCTGTACAAGCTACTCATCTAGAAGCTAGAGGAAAGAATGGAAATCCAAAAGTTGGGGGACCATCCCAATCCACTGTAAGCAAGAGAAAGGAGAAAAGAAAGTAGAAGTGGAAATCAAGGAAGGCTAACACTGCACAGAAAGCCAAAGCTTCATGCACTCACTGTAAAAAGGATGGGCATGATGATGAGCATTGTTGGATTCTGCATCCAGAGCTGAGACCTAAGAAGTGTGAGGGCAAGAAGAAGAATATTTTTGCAATTATTCAGAAAGATTTGGGGTCAGACTCAGGAGATGAAACAACTATAGTAGCCACAGGTATAAAAGGTAAGAATTCCGAAGCATCTACTAGTAATTCTGCTCAATCTGTTATTGATGAAGAAAATGAGAGAAAAAGACATGAGCTTTTTCATATTCGAGTTATTTCCAAAAATCAAAAGATTGATACTTTGTTTGATAGTGGCTCACAAGTAAATCTAATTTCTAAAGCAATTGTAAAGAAATTGGGATTAGCAACTACACCTCACAAGAAACCATACCCATTAGGACGGTTGAATGATAAAGCACAACTACAAGTGACTAGACAGTGCAAACTCAAGTTTTCTTTTGGGTCAGCATTTGTAGATGAGGTTGAGTTAGATATAATTCCTTTGGATATATGTGGAATTTTTTTAGGAAGTCCTTACTTGTATGATAGAAAGGCTATTTTCTATAGAGCTGAGAACAAGTATCTACTTGTTAAAGATGGAATCGAATACTTTGTAAGAGCTCATAAGCTCAAGAATAATTATACTCTCATAAATTCAAGGCAGATGAAAAGAATAATAAATTCATGCAAACAATTCTTATTGATCATTGTAAAGGAAAAGAAACCTGATAAAACCAATGTATTTGAGGGCTGTAATGCTGGACAGTAAGCTGATATAGAAAAGGTTGTTTCATATTATGATGTCTTGTTTCAAGAACCTAAAGGTTTGCCACCCAAAAAGGGAATAGTACATGATATTATTTCGCAACAAGATGTTCCTTTGCCTAACATTGGGATGTACAAGTTGTCTTCTTTAGAGAATGTTGAAATCAAGAAGCAGGTGCAAGAGTTGCTCGAGAAAGGGTTCATCAAGCCTAGCACATCACCATGTGGGTCACCAATCGTTTTGGTGAGAAAGAAAGATGGATCGTGGAGAATGTGCATTGATTACTGAGCACTGAATAAGATAACAATCAAAAATCGTTATCCCCTTCCTCGCATAGATGATCTTTTAGATCAATTGAAAGAAGTTGTTTATTTCACCAAGCTGGATTTGCATAGTGGATACCATCAGGTCAGAGTTGCAGAGCAAGATGCATGGAAGAATGCTTTCAAAACAAAGCAGGGATTGTATGAATGGCTGGTTATGCCTTTCGGCTTAACTAATTCTCCTGCTATTTTCATGAGATTAATGAATGATGTACTCAAACCTTTTCTTGATGATTTTGTTATTGTGTATCTGGATGACATTCTGATTTTTAGTAAAACATGGGAAGAACATTTAAAGCATGTTAAGCAGACATTAGATGTTTTGAAAAGAGAAAAACTTTATGTTAAACTCTCAAAATGTGAATTTGGAAAAACATCTCTAAACTAGTTGGGTCATATAGTAGGGGGAGGTGAATTGAAAATAGATCCCTCTAAAGTGGCAGTCATGTGAACTGGCCTAAACCCAGGTCTGCTACAGAAGTGAGAAGCTTCTTAGGAGTATCACAATATTGGAGGAAGTTCATTTCTAACTTTTCATCAATTGCAGCTCCCTTACATGCTTTAACAGGATTGAATAAGGTGTTTCAGTGGGGAGGCAAACATCAAAAAGCCTTCGACATCTTGAAAGAAAAGATTAGTACAACACCTGTACTAGCACTGCCAGATCTACAAAGACTATTTGAGATCCAAACTGATGCCAGTGACTATGCCATGGGAGCAGTGTTGACACATCACGGTAAACCCATATGTTATCATTCTGAGACTTTTAATCCTGCAATAGTTAAATATCCTACATATGATAAAGAATTGTATGCATTAGTTCAGAGTGTGAAAAAGTGGAAACATTACTTAATGGGCAAAGAGACAGTAATACATATTGATCATCAACCACTCCAGTATCTACACTCCCAAACTAAGTTGCAGCAATCAAGACATTACAGATGGATGGGTTTTCTACAACAGTTTCACTTAGTCATCAGATATAAAAATGGCATACATAACAAGGTTGCAGACATGTTATCTAGACCCATTATAAATGCATCTACCATACTTAAGCATAATTATGTGCTACATGAAATCTACATAGAACAATATGCTCAAGATATGGACTTTAAAGATGTATATGCAACGTTAAGTCAAGGCAAAAGAGTAGAAGAACTGGACTACCATGTAAAAGACTGACTCTTATATCATTGTGGGAAACTCTGCATTCCACAAACTGAGAGAGTAAAGATAATTAGGGAAGCACACACTTCTCTGATATCAGGTCACTTTGGGGTAAGTAAAGCAGTTGCACAGCTGCAAAGATTCTGCTATTGGCCAAAAATGAATGAGACAGTTTCTAGATATGTAAGAGGGTGTGCTATGTGTGCTAAAAACAAGACCAGCAACAGAAAATTAGGCTTGTACACTCCATTACCAGTTCCTTCTCACCCTTGGGAAAGTGTTTCCATGGATTTTGTTGGAGGATTGCCTAAATCTAGGAAAGGTCATGATTACTTATATGTTTTTGTGGATAGGTTCAGCAAAATGTGTATTTTGATATCTTGTAGTAAACAAATTACAACTGAAAAGACTGCAAAATTGTTCTTTGAACATGTTTGGGTTCATTTTGGATTACCCACTTCCATTGTATCTGATTGAGACACCCGATTTGTGGGGAAGTTTTGATCTAGTCTGTGGGAACTGATGGACACCAAACTGAAGAAAAACACAGCTTTTCATCCACAAACAGATGGCCAGATAGAAGTAGTAAATAGGACAGTGATCCAGTTACTGAGGGGTTATTGCAGCAAACATCCTAAGCTTTGGGATGAACACTTGTGTTATGTGTGGCATGCTTACAACGGAGCCAAACACTCTTCTACATAGAGATCTCCTTTTGAGACCTGTTTTGGTTTCACACCAAGGTCTCCTTTGGATTTTGTCTTTGGTAAAGATACCATGGTTGATGGACACGGTGATGTGGATAAGGCAACTAGGTTCATTGAACAGATCCAGGAGATCCACCAGGCAGTATAGGAATAGCTGGAAAAGAGCTAGGCCAAATACAAGGCTAGGCATGATAAGCATTGGATGGAGCATTGTTTTCAAGTTGGAGACCAAGTCTGGCTGTATATCAGCAAGGACAAGATGTAAGGTGAAGGTAAAAACCTGAAGCCTATCAGGTATGGACCTTTTAGGATACTTGAGAAGATTGGTGAAAATGCTTTTCACCTTGATTTTCCAGCTTACATGCACATCTACTTAGTCGTAAATGCAGATTGCTTGAGATTGTTTGAACCTTCAATGATTGAGGACCCTGAAGAGCAAAGTCAATTGCCTTCTATTGATGACCTGCTACCTGAATATCTTAATGAGTTGTAGGAAGACACAGTGTTGGACATGAGGGTGAGGATAATGCGCAAGGGATACGTTGAGCATCTCAGAGTTGGGCTTAAAGGTTCAAATCCAAGCAGTGCAAAGTGGATGGAGATTGGACAAGTGAGAAAACATTACCCCCACTTAGTCGATGCTTGAAAACCAAATTTTGGTGGTCCAAAAGCTTTTTCAGTGGGAAATCCATGATCTGGATTGGATCCATATAAGATTGTCAAAGAACCATGACCGTATCAGGTCAGAACAAATCTCTAAAGAATCCAAAACAGCTATCAAAAACACCCTGAACCAGTGGCAATGGCAGCCAGCGTGGAACAACAAGGACCTCGGTCAAAGCACACTAACCGAGGCCCATGGAGACTACACGGGAGGTCAAAGTAGCCCCTGGGAGCCCCGGATCAGGAAAATAACGAGGTTTTTGATGCGCCATCGCTGGGCGAACAGGGCCAAGATGGGGAAGCCCCGAGCACTCGGAAGCATGGGAAGCTGAAGAACCATGGGTGGAAAAGCAAAAAGTGCTAAACGTACAAATGTGGGACCCGCTTTGGAAAACGACGGTATTAATCGGGGTGCCCACAAATGATAAGAGGTTTTGGACGAGAGCGAAGCGATTCCATTCATCGATCGACGCGTGGCAAGCAGAGGTGAGATAAAACCACCATTGACCGCGCGTTATTGGTCGAGCAAGTCAACCGCGCAAAATGTGCGTATGACGTTGGATCTAGGGGACCCAGATTGAAAGGATGAGATTGCACCTGATGGAGGAAGCGAAATCGAAAAAGGAATAAGCCGCATTTTAGAAGGGATTTGAAATCCATTTGACTGCCACGGTGGAGGAAGAACGCATCCACGACATAACTGAAGAAACGAACCGACGAAGTAGGCTGGTGCCATTTAGAGGAGGACATGTGGCCACTCCCTAAGCGTTGATGATGACGCCGAACAGGGAACTCCAAGCGCAGCTACAGAAAGTGAATCGACAGAGGCAAAAGTGGAACTAAACAAGCATTGGAGCTGATGGCCTAAAAGCCATGAACATAGACAAAATACACAATGAGAGCCAGTCAGCAAACCCAGAGAGGAGGATTGAACACTAAGAGACAGAAAACAGAGAAAGAAGATAGTGAAGCAAAGCAGAAAGAGACAGAGGGCCAAGCTGACCAGCGGCAGCATCGAGCACCAAAGAGCTTGAAGATTCAAGCCATCCCATAGAGGATCTATTTGGGCTGAGCACCACATTGGGCTCTTTCCATTGTAGACCAAAAGGTCACAGAGTTGGCAGAAGAAGAAGAGTCAGTGCACTCCAATGGCTTGGGGAATCCAAGGACCACCCTACCAAGCAAAGCTGCTTCAGGAGAACTCACTTTGAGTCTCTGTATTGTAATTCTCTACTTAAAGACACAATAAAACAAAGCCACCACTAAAAGCTAGACCGGAGATGTAGCCCTGGAGAATAGGGTGAACTCCTTATCAAAATTTCTTGTGTCTTTGTGTTTGCTTATTGTATTTCTCTGCTGTCTTTCCATTTATATGTCTGTGTATTGGCAATCTGATCGATCCGTTGCTTCAATAACATAGAACACACACCAGCACATGAGTCTGTAATACCTTTAAACAATAAATCTTTAACTGATGTCACTCATAGGGTGATTATCAGATCATCATCCGACGTGGCCCCTATGGAAGTTAGCTAGTCATGAATCTCCTTCAAGCGACCGAGGAAGACATCTATCTGCTTTCCCTTTTGCATCTGGTATGCCCTTAGTTGATTCTCTAGGATCATTCTCCTCTGCACAGAAGTGTGCTGGTACAATGTATTCAAGGCATCCCACATCTCCTTTGCCGTTTCCTTCTCGGAAATATGTGGTACCACATGATCCTTGACCCCATCAAGGATTATTCACTTAGCCTTTGCCATTGCCTCCTCGTACCTTTCGTTAGCTACCAGGTCAACTGGGACAGCTATCACTCTCGTGACAAAGCCCTTAAGGCGATGTTTGTCTAGAATGAACAAGATCCTAGCCTTCCAGAACACAAAGTTGGACGCTCCGTCCAGCCTATCCTGATCTCTCAGCCCATTCATGGCCATCTCACTGCTCTTCTTTCAACTCCTCCGAGTCTCTCTACTTCCCTCCTGGGTGTCCTATGTTCAACTCCTGCTGAGTCTCTCAACTTCCCGTCTCGAAGTTCTCGATTCAACTCCCTCTGAGTCTCGATTTCCTCTGCGAATGTCAAGTTTCCCCACTTTGATCATATATGCAGCTGCACCACTAATCATGATTCCTTGGCTAGAAATCCGTCCTGGCAGCAACTCCCTCCACCTTGGTCTTGCCCTGTTAGGTATTGTTCTAACCACAATACCGCACCAGCTTCACTCCGCAAATTACCCACAGCCTCCTATACCCTAGCAACTAAAGGATTGGGCCACTTGGCTCTGCGTAATCTCGGAACTGGAAAATAAGCTCCCCCAACCAACTGTGTCAGTCCTCCTAGCCTCTGCGTGAGCCTGATTCTTCCTCCCTTAGCCTCTGCACTTCCTTTCTCTGGCCCAGAATGATGATGCAGTCCCTCTGCATCACTCCTTCCTCTGTCGCCTTCTGCAAGGATCAACTATGTCAATCAGGACAAATGAATCTACTACAAATCCATTGCTCGGCTGATGCCTTCAGTTTTCCTATGATCTGCAACCACGCTCTGATACCATGTTGAATTTTCTAAGTCTATCCGTTATAAAATTAATATGTATTCTCCTGGTTTATTTCTTCTACTTGTAAATTCTGAACAAGTTATTTAAAACATTTAAATAATGAAATAAACACAATACAGTCACAACATCTATAGCTAATCAGCTGAAAGAAAAAAAGCACACAAGTGACACCGTTATTTTTGGACCAACATCCTTGGAAAAACCCAATGCGGGAAAACTAGTGCAACTATTCAGAGGGTTTTATTATTATGAAGTTTTTAGAATACAACTAGGGTGCTAGAAATGGCTCTCCTAACAGAGAATTCCCTCAGTAGTAGTACCTCTCCTCAGAGACATATATTTCGGTTGATTAATCACCTAGTGAACGATCCCACAACAACAATTGCAGCTTCCATTGCTCTTTGTCACTTTGTCGGAATTGTGTCACCCTTCCCGAATCACCAACACCTAGTCTGCCCCACAAAAATACTCCCAGTGCTGCCTCTTGGCCCTGTGTCAACTCTTCTAGCCTCTACTTCAACTGTTGGAGCTTCAGCGTCAGGCCCTAGACCCTCTGTGTCTCACACACTAGCTTCTCATGGCTCTGTGCAACTCCTAGTTGCCTCTGCATAGCACCCAGCTGCTTCTGCATTAACTTCTCCCAATTTTTCATTGTCTCTTTAGTACCAACTCTTCCTCTCTACTATGTATTCACTACCCCTCATTGTTGATCACTGATTCTATCTCTCTTAGCAAACCCCGCTCTAGAGAATAGAATGACTGATCACTTTGATGTGTTCTCGAACTGGACCTAAAGCCTCCTCTTATACTTTTCTCATTGGTCCATCAACAACTAAGATTAAATCTCTAATCAACGGCTAAGATTAGGTTTGGCTTGATCCATGGCTTTTGGAACATTCTAACCCAATTTTATATTAATATGAATTAATATTTTATTTTTCCTAAGTTTAGACTTAGGAACTCCATTAAAAATATTAATTATTTTAATATCTACCAAACTGGTTAGAATCTTCCCAAACCATTTCTAGGTCTTGGAGATCTCATGTACTTTAGCCTCTCCACCAATTTTCATGGCTAGAGCACATCCGATGTTACCCTAGCAAGGACTGTGCTCTAGTAATCCTCCACACTGAGCATCACTCTGATTATCTAGCATGAGTCCCTGTGCTGAAGTTAGGCCTCCACGCCAAACATCCTCTGCACCACTGCATCCTATACTATTGTCCATGGCCCTGCCACTGCCACTGTTGCATCTGTACGATAACTCCCTCTGCATCCGTGCTACTGTTGTTCCATCCTCTCAGCACTGCATTTGCACTGCATCCCCTCTCATCATGTTGCATCGTGCTACCCTTAGCACTGCCACTGTTAACTGTTGCACTACAACTCAGTTACTAAGAAGCAAGTAACTGATCCTCCAAACTTTTAACATCCCTGTCAGGCTATAGACACTCCCAATGTTGAAGCCCCCTCTGCCACTAACAAGTGCTCCCTCTACTGACCTATGTGCTGCTATAACAACTCCCTGCATCTCACACCAATGCACACCTCTTTGTGCCATCCTGCACTGGTGCAACACTCCCTTGCCTCTCACATTGTTGGAGCTTGCTAGCCTTGCGCTATCTGGTGACTCCTACATTGTAGCATTCTCTGTCGCTTCATCCGCATTCGACTCTACCGACATCCTCCAATCTTGCTACTGCTCTTCAGGGCTCCCGTAGAAAGGTATAATCCAAGAGGTTTGGTACCTCAAGAATCCTGCCCCTCATCGCCTGTAGTCCGTCTAACTACAGCTCGATGTCTCCCCACTTCTTCTTAAGTGGCACATGAGAAATCATGGCACAATCGTTATCATCCTTGACTTCTTTCTCCACCTTTGCAAGCACTGCCTTCGAGTCTGAAGCCTCTCCCTTTCTCTTCTTCCTAGTACACTAGTTCGCAAAATGATGCAGTTCCCCACAATGGAAGCACTTGACCTTGGAGAGGTCCATATTCTTCCTCTTCTCCTGCTTTCCCGTAGATTCTAGAGTCACATCCTCTTCTTCCTCCTTCTTGATTCTGACCCCTATGCCACTACTCCCTGCCTTGGTCAGCCGTCTGATCTCTTCTTGTTGAAGAGCCGCCCACAGTTCTTCCCAATCTGGAAGACTCATCCTGCCTAGTATGCTCTGGACAAATGCCTCCCAATCCTCAGAAACTGTGTTCAGTGCGGTCCTCACCATCAATTCCTTATCCGGCGTGGCCCCTATGGAAGTTAGTTGGTCACGTATCTCCTTCAAGCGACCGCAAAAGACATCTATCTACTCTCCCTTCTGCATCTAGTATGCCCTTAGCTGATTCTCCAAGAGCATTTTCCTCTACACAAAAGTGTGCTAGTACAATGTCTTCAAGGCATCCCACATCTCTTTTTCCATTTCCTTCTCATCAATATGTGGTACCACATGATTCTTGACCCCATCAAGGACGATGCACTTAGCCTTCGTCATTGCCTCCTCGTACCTTTCATTAGCTACTGGGTCAACTGGGATAGGTATCACTCTCGTGAAGCCCTTGAGGCGATGTCTATCTAGAATGGAAAAGATCCTGGCCTTCCAGACCACAAAGTTGGATGCTCCATCCAGCCTATCCTAATCTCTCAGCCCATTCACGACCATCTCACTACTCTTCTTTCAACTCCTCCGAGTCTCTCTACTTCCCTACTGGAAGTCTCCTGTTCGACTCTTGTTGAGTCTCTCAACTTCCCATCTTGAAGTTCTCGGTTCGAATCCCTTTGAGCCTTGATTTACCTTTTGGAAATCCCTCTACGAACATCAAGCTTCCCCACCCTAATCGTCTGTGCAATTGCACCACTGATCCAGATTCCTTGGCCAAAAATCTGCCTCGGCAACAACTCCCTCCACCTTGGTCTTCCCCCATTAAGTACTGTTCTGACCACAGTACTCCACCAACTTCATTCTGCAAATTACCCATAGCCTCCTATACCCTAACAACTTAAGTATTGAGCTACTTGGCTTTGCGCAATCCCGGCACCGGTAAATCAGCTCCCCCAGCCAACTGCATCACCCTCCCTGCCTCTGCGTGAGCCTGATTCTTCCTCCCTTAGCCTATGTGCTGCCTTTCTCAGGCCCAGAATGATGACGTAGTCCCTCTGCGTCACTCCTTCCGCTGTTGCCTTCTGAAAGGATCAACTATGTCACTCAGGATAGTTGAATCTACTACAAATTCTCTGCTCGGCTGATGCCTTCAGTTTTCCTATGATTTGTAACCACGCTCTAATACCATGTTGAATTTTCTAAGTCTATCCATTAGAAAATTAGTTTGTATTCTGTTGGTTTATTTCTTCTACTTGTCAATTCTAAACAAGTTATTTAAAACATTTAAATACTGAAATAAACACAATACATTCACAACACCTACAAATCATTAGCTAAAAGAAAACAAGCACACAAGTGATACCGTTATTTTTGGACCAATGTCCCCAGAAAAACCAAATGCGAGAAAACCGATGTAGTTATTAAGAGGTTTTATTATTACATAGTTTTTAAAATACAACTAGGGTGCCAGAAATGGCTCTCCCAACAGAGAACTCCCTCGACAGTAGTACCTCTCCTCAGAGACAGATATTCCGGCTGATTAATCACCGGGTGATCCCACAACAACAATTACAACTTCCACTACTCTACGTCACTATGTAGGGACTACATCACCCTTCCCGAATCACCAGCACCCAGTCTGCCCCAAAAAAATCCTCCTACCACTGCCTCTTGGCCCTGCATCATCTCTGCTAGCCTCTGCATCAACTTCTGGAGCTTTTGCGTTATCCCCTAGACCCTCTGTGTCTCACACGTTGGCCTCTCCTAGCTCTGCGCAACTCCTAGCTACCTCTACGTAGCACCCAACTGCTTCTGCATCAACCTCTCCCGGCTGTGTGCTCTCTCTCTGGTACCAAATCTGCCTCTCTGCTATGTATTCACTGCCCCTCATTGATGATCAATGATTCTATCTCTCTTAGCAAACCCTACTCTAGAGAATAGAATCAATAATCACTCTAGTGTGTTCTCCAACTGACCCTCAAACATCCTCTTATAAGTTGTCTCGTTGGTCCATCAACGGCCAAGATTAAATCTCTAATCAATGGTTAATATTATATTTGGCTTGATCCATGACTTTTGGAACATTCTAAACCAGTTTTATATTAATACCCATTAATATTTTATTTTTCCTAAGTTTAGAATTAGGAACTCCATTAAAAATATTAATTATTTTAATATCTCCCAAACCGGTTAGAATATTCCCAAACCATTTCTGGGTCTTGAAGATATCATGTGCTTTAGCCTCTCCACCAATTTTCATGGCTAGACCACATCTGATGCTACCCAAAATCAATATATTCCTCCCTTGGGTTGTGGAACGTGAGACTATATAGTTGGAGAATTTGATATCGAGATGGCTCCCTTGGGTCATGGACCGAGAGACCTTGTTTATGGTGGGGGAGATGAACCTTGTGTACTTTCTTAGGTCATTGGATTTGAACAAGAGACCATTGGTATGGTCAGAGAGTTTGATCCTGATTACTCCCTTGGGTCATTATGCTTGACTAAGAGACCAATACGTTAGTCGGGGATATTGATGTTGAGTTCTCTTCCTTAAGTCATTGTGTTTGATTGAGATCAAGTGGACTTGGTCAGGAAGATTGAATTTTTGAGTACTCCCTCGGGTCATTATGCTTGCCTGAGAAACCATTTCTTATAGTTGGAGAGTTTGGCCTCATGAACAATAATGATGATCCCATGGTCAATTGGGCATTAAATTTTGATGCGATTGGGTTTTGGCTTATGGGACGAGTTTGATGCTATATATATTTCCTTATGATGAGCCTTGTACATCTTATTGGGTTATTACTAAGAGACCAAGGGATTGGTCGGAGATATTGATCTTGAGAAAGAATGAAAAGTACCTCCTTGGCTAAGAGGGAGTGTTGAAAAAATGGTAGTTGGGGTTGGTATTTTCATTAGAAAAATCAAAAGAGAAAATTTCAATTTTTAATTGTTGTTTTACTACCCCAAAAATTCTCAAGTCATCCCCCGCAAGATCAAGTTTGACTACCCAAGAGACATGTATTTTCGCATGGACAAATTACTATAAATAGAGAGTATTTTCTCCCCTCCAAGGCAAACTTTTAGGTATCTCATTTGTAGATCTACATAAGACTTTGATCTGATGCATATATATTATGTGTTATGCGAGCTACTTGGGGCATCATATCTCTATTTTATGTGAGTTGTATGAGGCACTAATATTTCTATCGCTAAAGCTAAGAGCTTAAGGAATCATTATATTGGATATTGGATGGTTGGCCTGGCACTTGTTTAGGTCATCTTGTTCGTCAGTATTTTCTGATTTAATATTTTCAAAGACATGCTATTTTGATGTACAAATTGGTTTGAATTGAACTCTCTCTCTCACAAGTAAAGATTTGCTAGGTTTTCCCTTGTGGGTTTTTCCCCGGTCGTTGACCTAAATTTTGGTGTCTCTTGTCTTTTGTCTCATTGTTTATTATGATCTCTATTTCTCTATCATAGAAATGAATGGTTGAAAATTTTCATGTATAGCTGCTTAATGATTGTAATGCTCTAAAATAAGTAATATTGTATCATTGAAGTAGTTATCAGCTTGAAAAAAATGTACTATTCTTGATTGCATTAGAAAATCAACAAAAAAGAACCAAAGAAGATAGAGTTTGATCTAAAGAATGAAGATTCAGAGTCCATAGAATAACATGAATTAAAAGAAGAAGAACCACACACTCCGTTTTGAGTAGATCAGTTTAGGAAAGAAGTCAGGAAAAGAGGTATAATCCATCTAATTTTTGTTCAAATTTTGCATTTGTTACTGATAATGATCCCAAAAATATTAGGGAGGCATTGGATTCAGAGGATGGAAAAATATGGAAGAAGGTCATGGTTGAAGAAATGGTAGATTTGGACAAAAATGAGGCTTAGGATTTGGTAGAGTTTCTAGATAGAAGAAAACCCATTGGAAGCAAATGGGTGTGTAAGAAGATGAATGTAGAAGGAAAAGTGGAGAAATACAAAGCTCGATTAGTAGCAAAAGGTTATTCCCAGGTGCAGGGAACTGATTTTGATGATATTTTTTCTCTTGTTACCAAGTTAGCTTCTATCAGATTATTTTTATCTATAGTTTTTGCTTTTGATTTTGGGGTAGAATAGATGGATGTGAAGACAACATTCCTAAATGGAGATTTGAAAGTAGAGATCTACATGAAGTAGCTAAAAGGCTTTGTATTGAAGGGTTAGAAAGAATTGGTGTGTAAGTTAAAGAAGTCCCTGTATGGGTTAAAGAAATCACCAAGGATGTGGTATTAAAAATTTGATACATATATGCAGATACTTGGCTTCACAAAAATAAAAGTGGACCATCATGTGTACCCTAAATTAATTGGTGATCATGTTATTTATTTGGTCCTGTATGTGGATGATATGTTGTTGATTGGAAATAACAGAGAAATTATCTAGGATGTGAAGACCCAATTGTCTTCTAAATTTGACATGAAGGATCTTGGTGCTGAAAATTTCATTTTTGGCATGGAAATTAAACTAGATCGAGCAAAGATCAAGTTCTGGTTAAACCATAGGAAAATTGTTGAGACAATATTGCAGAGGTTTAATATGTAGGATAGTAAATCAGTGAAGGTTCCTATTCCTATAGGTGTAATGTTATTTGAAAAACAATGTCCCAAGTCACGGGGAGAGGAAGAGGACATATATTGTGTCCCATATGCGAGTGCAGTTGGTAGTTTGATGTGTATGTAATGGTCTATACGACATCATACATAACACATGCAATGGGAGTATTGAGTAGATTTATGTCAAAACTAGGGAAGGAGCATTGGAAAACAATAAAGCAGGCTTTTCACTTATCTGTGTGGCATTAGTGATTATGGTTTGTGCTACCAAGGAAAACAAAGGTTGGACAATGTTGGACATACATGCCTTTGTTGATGTAGACTGTGTTGAATATATGTATCATAGAAGATATACAAGTGGGTATGTGTTTAACTTATTTGGAGGAGCAGTCAATTGGATGAGCAAGAGAAAATTTTTAATGGCACTTTCAACTACAAAGGTTGAATACATGGCAACCACTCATGCAAGAAAGGAAGCATTTTGGTTGCAAAGATTGTGTTCAAGTATGGGGTTGGTACAATAAGCTACAAGGATAGATTGCGACAACCAAAGTGCAATGTTCCTAGCAAACAACCCTAATTATCATTCAAAGACGACATATTGATGCTCAACATCACTTTGTGAGGGATATGGTTAAAGACAGAAAGGTGTTTTTGGTAAAAGTGGACACTTTGAAGAATGTTGCAAATGCATTGAAAAAGTCTATGAGCACTAAGAAGTTTTCTTGGTATAGAGAAACAATGAGCATTACAACCTTGGACTGATAATTGTGTACTCTTGTGGCCCTTTGTGTGCAAAGAAAAAAACAAGTGAGAGAATGTTTGGGATGTGTTATATTCTTTGAATGACTAGCTCTAGGCACTGTTACATTGCATTAGGCACGTCAGCCCCACTTGTTGAGGGTTTACAGTGGGGCCGTAGCCACCCTACACAAGGCTCAGGGCAGCGCCCCAATTTTTTTTATGTGGACCCAAGGATGGTTGGGTAGACCCAAGGATGGGTGGCGAGCCCAATGATGGTGGACAAACCTACCCATGGTTTTGCACATGGTTTTTTAGCATGGTTTTGGTCGTCATTTTTTTTCCCATGATATTATACAAATTTGGTCAGGGGAACTATGATTATGTTCTGATCCAGGGTTAATCAATTGGGGTTTTAAGAATGCTTCAACATGTATATAATGTATTGTAAAATTGAAAGGAATATAATGAAAAATCAATTTGGTTTTCCCAGTTTGAGTTCCAAGAGAAAAGTCTATATGTTTTTTGTTCTTGCCATTGTATATTTTCTATTTTTTTTAAGAATTTGTTTGCATGTAATTTATGTATAGTGTTAAAACATTCACAACTTTGACCACTTGTAACTTGACATTGTCTTCATTGTTTCGAAAAATTTCAACATGACATGCCATCTCCTCATTAAACTAAGAATTTTGAAACGAAGTTGACATTTTGACACTTGAAACCACTTGCATCAGGAACTGTGAATTGCTTCAAGAAATGTGATAAGTTGACTTTGTGAGACTACCATGTTGAAAACTATTTGAGGTATGTTACACCTAGGCCAAGATCACATATAGAATCAATAGACACATGACCATGCAATAAGACATAAGCGCACCCTAACATGGGTTGGACTTATTGAGAACTAAGGGAGGGAATTCTTTCTTTCAAAATTCTCTTACTTGATTACTACTCGTGGGCATCTTATTATCTTAGTTCCTTATTACAATGTGTGTTCCATACATCAAATAGCAACCAAATCAATAAGACAGTGACACAATGTTTAGGCTTTCAAGCAAGGGCTAAAACCTCTCCTCTTGAGAGGAAAACCCTTCAATCTCTTCTTATAGATGTTTAGTTGACGAATACCAAGACCCTTAACAAAATTACTTGACTCAAGATTACCTCCAAGATGCTTGCCACTATCCCCTACACTATTTGACCTTCAATCCACAATCTTTGATCTTCGCACTTGTCTCAATGTACTCCTTGAGATTTCGGTCTCCTTTCACTGTCTTGTTATAGTCCTTGGCTACAGTAATTCTTCTCTTCTTCAGTTACCTTAGTTCTTCACTTTTCCACAAGTCTGTTGCTTCATCTTTATGGTACTGTCTTATGCTAGTCCTTTACTTCTTCGCTATGATAGGACAAAGTCTATCCGAGACTTCTGAGATATATGAAACAATCCTTCATCGAGAGCCTTGACATATGTATGCGTGACAAAATTTATCAAGGGTCTTGAGATATATATATATATACGAGATAGAATTTATCGAGATCCTTGATATATACACACACACACACACACACACACACACACGAGACAGACCTCATCGAGATGTATGTTACTTCCTTTGTTTATTGTATGTTGTCTTAGGTTCTTCGTTTAATACATAGAGATGTCCGAAATTATTGCTTGTAATGTGAAGTCACTCCTTTTTTATATAGACCAGTGTTGGTATGGTAGGTCGAAATGAGAATCTGAGTTAAGCCAATGTTTCATCACGGGGATCACTGTCTTATTTTAGCCGACTCGCAAGGGGATAGTGACATATGTTTTGGAGCATAGATCATGACTATAATACTTATGTTGAGATAGCAAATCCTAAATACATCAAGAAGTAATTGACCTATGGTAAACACATCTTTCTCATCAAAACCCATAATGCAAGGAATAATAATTCATTTGTTTCTTCTCTTATAATTACAAACCATACTGAAAAATGAACCTTAACTAGGTTCAATCTTCATAATGACATGTGTAATTCTGATTTTATGTATTTGATGTAAAGAAGAAAATAAATTTATTTTTGTAATGCCTGAATCATGGGTTTCATGATCAAGGAATTTTATTTTAGTTAAGGTTCCCATTATGAGCCTTTAAGTTTTGTCATCAAGTCTTAAAATTCTATTGAGTCAATGTCATGTATGGAAGACCCTTCTTGGGCATGTTACAAATATATGTGAGTCATTGAAAGAGTCAAAGAGACCCTCTAAGACCAAGCTCAAGCACCTCCATCAAGTCGGCCTTAAATGAAATAATGCAGCTACACCAAATGATGTGTCGACCTAGGAATCTATCAAGTCGACTCTCATGGGAAAACCACTATAATTAGGCAATTCAACCTGCATTTGGAAGGCATATTTTCGGTCAAGGGGAAGTATGAAATAAGAAGTTTGAAAATCACTAGGAAAGGAGCCTCATAGAAAACTAAGAGAAGGAAGGGAAGAGCGAAGTTGTTTGGGTTTGTTTTAGGGATGATATTGTTGAAGAATCTAGGGCAATTAGTATTAGTAGGATTCTTCTAGGCTTGATAACGATTTGTGAATTTCTTTGACAATTTATCTTAGCTTGATCTTCTTTTTATTATTAGTGTGTGTGTTTACTTCATCAAACTGCTACCAAAAACAAAGAGACAAGAACACAAGATGTTTGGCTTTCTTCCAAGGCCAAAACCTTTACCTGCACAAAATTATTCTTATAGAGATTCCACCAAGACCATAACCCTTGACCTACTAGGCCACTCCAAGACCAAGTTACCAATCCTTCTTCTTACTGTTGAGATTATCATCAACACTGATGCTTCACCGAGTTCATCATTCATGCACCTTCATTGAGATATTCATGACAATAACGAGGTCCATATTGAGATATGTATGTACATTGAGAGTATTCCTATAGGATCACCAAGATATTTATGCTAAGATATATATACCGAGGTGATCATCATGCTTGTGACTATTACTTCTAAGTTCAGAATATAATTGCATCTTAAGTGTATGTTGAGATTGAGGGTGTTTCTTTAAGATCCTTTTCTTCAAAAAACTATCGATATTGTATGCTTGAGACAAAGGTATGCCGAGAGTGTATTTCACCACATATATTCTAAGACTGGGACTATTTTTTACCATGCCTAGACAGTGCTTTATTGAGACTATGAGGAGCCTGAAACATCATCAAAAACCACAAAGATCCTTCCATCCGAAAAACCTGAACTCCTGCACTTATCCGAAATTTCTGAGTCACTGTACCCATCCGAGATTTCAGAGGATCCAAGTTCTGTACCCCTGTTCTGTGCAAACCCTAATGGGTTATATATAGTGGTTCGTCTTCCATATTAGCCAACATGTCATTGTGAACCGTGGTGTCTATTTATTGAGCTGACATGTCATCTCTATATATTATGAAGCCGACTTGACTATCTTTCACATCGTGTTGCTGGCAGTCTTCTTCTTTGGAGGATGGTGCTTGTCTTGGAGGGCTACTTGACACTAGGTTGACCCATGTACATTACATAAATGCTCAAGAAGATCTCTTTAACATAATTTTGACTCTTTGACTTTCCTAGACCTATGGAATGAACAAGAAACTCATTCATATAATTTATAAAAATAATATTTATTTTTCTTGACAAGTACAAAGATCAAAATTATATTGACAAATCACGAACCTAGTTACACTTTCCTTCAATAGATATCTCCACACGTGCGAAGGAAAGGAATATTATCTACTACAGAAAAAGGGTTGAAGTTCTCATTGTTGTCCTGGAAGCCAAATCAAGGAGAAAGAGAAGTAAATCCTCAAGCTGAGTTGAGGAAGGTTAGTTTCCTTCTCAAGTGAAGAAGGTTGAAGGTGAAAGTTTCTCAAGGACCGAATTTAGGGCTTTTAAAGTAGGGCCAAAAAGTTGCAGGTCTGATTCAAGAAGTTGAGATCTGAAGGGTTTTTGAGGAAAAAGGAAGTAGGCAGTTGACCATTGTTGACTCAAGTAAGAAGAAGAGGTCAAAATAAGAAACTTAGTGACTTGGTCTGAGGTTAGATAGGTCAAGGGTATTGGTCTTGGTATTCGTCAATTGTGTTTTACTTGTCTCCTATAGGTAGTCCTTGGCTGCAAAAACTACGCCAGAAAACCAACTCAACCATTCTTTAGGTTCAAGTTGGCCTTTGAACCAGAGGGGGCTCCCTCAAAGGTTACGAGGCTTTGTTTAATGTTGTTCACATGTCACTGAACATCAACCTTTGAAGCACAATGGCCAAATTTATGGTTTTAATTGGGGTTGGTTGGCGATCAATGACAATCCCTATCCATGATTAAAGGCCTCTCTCATAGGGTCCCTTCAGAACATGTTAGCTTCTAGCCTGACATAAAGACTTAGCTTTTCAAGGATTATGATAGAAGAATGTAAGGAGATTCCTAATAATTAAGCAATCAGACAGACTTCTTAACAACTTAGGAAATTTGGATGCGTGTAGAAGATTTCTATAGCCCAAAAAATATATTCAAAGGAAACTAAAGACCAAACTGAAACTAATCTAAGAGGAGTTATTTCAGACAGATATTCCAATAGGCTAATATCTTTTAATGTATATCAGAAGGCATAAAGAAAAAACCAGTCAAAGAGGATTTATCTTGGACAAACAGTCCAATAAGATAACCTCTTTCTAAAGGTTATGATTTTACAGGGGATTTCAGAGAGATTAAGACTTAATCTACACTTACCCACACCTTCATATAAATTCTTTGAACATGTGTAGAAATAAGATATGAAACACTAGAAAGACATACTAGAAAACACAAAATTCTGTCAAACTAGAACCAGAAGGCTTTCATTAGAAATACTATAATAGAATATATTACAAAGTGAAGAGCCTTGGCATCAAAAGCACACACATATTACTTCAATTGATGAAGTATTTATACAATTTCCTCACAAAATATCTTGATAAAAATATGAAGAGCTATTACAAATATTTGAAAACTGCATTACAAAAATAGAACATAAATAAAGGTATCTTAAAATATTTGAAGAGTTCTGGTACTCTCCTTTGGATTTTTGTTGATAAAGAAGAGAAATTCAAATTTGATTGAAACTCATATTTGATGAGGTGGCCTCCAAGACACTAACTGTCTTTGAGCTTTTTCCTCCCGAAATTTTGAAAAATAGGGTCCTGTAATACCTTTGTTTCTCCCAAAACATAATAGTTGTTAGAAACCTAAGAAATTTTTTTGTAAATTATGATGTTGGAAACAAAAACCTCTTTCATATTTTGAAAATTCATTTCCACCTCAGAAACCAAATTTAAAAACACTGGCTAAAAACAGGAAAATTCGAGAAAACATGCCTGCAAAGATTCATCCAAATCTCCCAAACCATAACCTGTGTTACAAAAATGAGAGAGGTGTTTTTAGATTAGAATTTGAGGAACAAAAGCCTCCTCCATGTTACCACAATTCGTTTCTTATTATCCACAATATACTCTGTAAAAAGGTGACTGAAACAAAAAAATTTATGGAAAATATACTGTAAAAAATCATTAGCATCTCCCAAATCATAACAGCTGTTCGAAAACAGAGAGAGGTTTTTGTACATGAGCATGTTATCAACAAAAACCCCTTTCTATTTTTGAAAATTCATTCTCGGATGTTTGTAAACCATGTTTTAATTTACTTTATTACATCATTTAATCATGTTTAAATGCATGATTAACTAAATCAACCAACTAATGAGACTTAAATTTACATTTTGAGGGTGCATTTACTCTTGCAAACCAATTTATTATTTCTAAACTACTAAAACCTATTATATCAAAAAATTTAAATTATCAAAACTAATCATGTTACAACAAATTAAAGTCTCTATAAGAAGAAGAATTTGTTTGGGGTTTCCTCTCAAGTGGGAGAGGTTTTGGCCCTAGTTGATCGCCTATATTTTGTGTCTCTTGTATATTTATGTTAGAAGATTATATATTATAGAGCAATGGAACAAATAAAATATTACAAAAATATAAACACAGAAAACACATAAAACAAGAGAGAAACAAATATACGTGGTTCACCCAGTTTGAGCTACGTCCACGGAGAAACAACCAGTCCTTCCTCTTTTATATTATCCAACAAACTGAAGAGATACAACCTACAGCAGATCCGATGTAATTCCATCTTCGCTCTCAATCTCCTCTCTCTTCCTCACTTAGAATATAGATCTACATAGACGCAATACAATTCCCTCATATATAGCGAGGGGTTGCCTTCTAGGGAAAAAAACCCTAAATTAAACATAACTTCTACCGTCAGATCTCCGCCTAATAAACGGCTCAGATTGATCACAAAATTACAACATTTTACAAGGAAAGTTTACATCTATTTTTAGCTTCGGGGGCACTGCCCCCAATCCCCCCGCCAGGGGGGGGCGCTCCCAAAGGTCGCAGTCACCCCCCCCCCAGACCCCCCCTGTAGCAAATATTTTACGGGCAGCGTTGCCACCCCATTATGAACTAGGGTCCAATGCGGCAATACCTTCGAATACATAAGATAAGCAGGCTCCACACCCAACACTTTATTGTTCATTCTTTGGTAGTTGTTTGATGAAGAAGAACACTATAATAATGTAACTAAAAAGAAGACCATAATCTAATAAAGTAAAATCTATTCACGAGCAATTACCATTAGAAGAGAAGATTTTGATGCCCTAGATTTTTGAACATGCTTTCAGAGCTAAGGTGAAAAAATCACAGAAAGGGAATTTCGTTAATGGACACTCAATCATTCAAGGACAAAATATCAAGGAAGGAATCAAAGTGAATCTAGAAGATCATCCTGAAGTCAAGATCTACAAAGAAGTGTCAAAACCCTAGATCGAAGAAAAAATCTTCACCAAAATAAGTTCTAGGATTCCGGCTCAAGACATAATCAAAGAAAAAGACCCTATTTCCACTCAAGAAAGGAAGAACTTGGCTCATCCAAGGTTGAATAGATCAAAGACATTGTCATCATCAGAGAGATCAAAGCAATTTCCCTCTCTCTGAAGTAAAGGATTTCATCTCAAAAGGAAATCCTTATGCTTGAAGAAGATCATCCAAGAAGAAGCATCATGTTGAAGAGTTCATCTTCACTTGACAAGTAAGTATCTTTATTTCTATAAATTAACTTTAGTAAAATGACTTCATTTTACAAGGAGATCAACAAGTTGGTTGGGTCATCGAACTTCCTTGCATGGAAAAGGAGGATAGATTTATTCCTCAAGGAAAATGAGGTTATTGATCATGTAAATGGAAAAGTCTCCAAACCATCTGAAGGGAAAGCATTATCAAAATATATGAAAAATGATCTAAAGTGCTTAAAGGATCCTTATAGAATCTATCAAAGATTCCCTCATCCCATATGTAGCAGAGTTGGAGACATAAAAACGGATATATGATAGGCTAGCAGAATTATTCTCTGAAAGAACAAGAAGAAAAATCATATCACTGAGTTCTAATCTATGCAAATTGAAAGCATAAAAGGATCAAGGGATATCTACATGTCTCACAAAAGCATCTCTAATAAGGAATCAACTTCAAGGTCTAGGAGAGATGATATCAGATAAAGAAATTATTACCATTGTTCTAAATGCTCTAACTGATGAACAAGGAAGCCTTGTATCAAAGGCCTATGAAGAGGAGAAATATATCCCATTCAATAATTTGTGGTCACTTTGCAAGAGTTAAGAAAACAAGTTAAAAGCAAAAAGTGATACAAATGAGCAGGGTCAAACATTTCATGTCGTGTCAAGAAGCGAAGGGATATTTGGCAAGTTTGGTCCTCATAAAAAGAAGAAGATCAATATGTCCCAAATCCAATGCTATGTATGTCAATGATATGGGCACTTCAAGAGAGATTGTCCTAAGCTCAAGAAGGCCAACAAAAAACGAAGGAAGAAGTGTTAATTTTAGGTATGTTCTATTCTAAGAGAAAATTTACTTCAATTTTCCATATTAACTCAATATCAATTCCAGATTAGTAATCACATTTAGCATGATAGTAAAATGCACATAGAACATAAACATAAATCGCAGAAAACAAGCCAAGACAAGAGGACACAAGATGTGGTGACAACCAGGGACAAACCCCAATTTGTGGAAACCCTTGATCAATTATTCTTATGTTCTTCAATAGTTTAGTAGAGAGAGATATGGTACATATACAAAAGAGGTCAACATTTTGACTTATCAAAATAAGAGCAAAGATCTTCTCTATGAAGATAACATATGAGGTGGTTGATCTGAACTCAGGTCAAGGCATACTACTTCTACTGATTCTCCAAAGTGATTCCATCACCATGCTTCACTTATCACTGTGTTGCACCTCATCATCATGCTGCACCCAATCACTATGCTTCATCCTTCATGCTTCATTGTTGTACCCTTTATTGCACTATGCATACTGCAACACATCATCATCATCATGCTGCAATGTATTCTTGGTGCCACTACTCACGTCAAGTTGCAACACCTATCATCATCAAGCTGCTGTAATGCATCATGATGCTGCTATACATCCATGCCCATCATCACCATGTTGTACCATTGTGTTGCATCATACTGCACCATGCTGCCCACAATAGTCAATGCATTCATTATCCATGTTGCATCCATCCAAGTATGCTACATGTATACTGTCCATCATCACTGTGTTGTACACTGCAATATTATATCCAATTATCAGCCTTAGCTGCTTGCTATGGCTTGCAACCTAGCAGAGCAACTAGGCTATAGTTACACACTCCTTCAATAGGTCTTCATGACATAGTGTTAAGGACAACATTCAAACTCGAAGATAGAGGACCTTCTTGATTAAGATTCTCTCTTATGACAATGTTAGGCTTCTTTCATATTCAACCAACGGAGAGCTTCTCTAGGATAGCAACCAATTGTTTATGACAGTGCTATAATAGTCCTCCTTAACTACCTTTAACAGTCCTCTACTAGTCCTTCTAACAATCCTACTTAACTGTGGATAGAGTCCTTTAATGATAGTGTATTAAGGACACCTTATTACAACGAATAACGGCTAATGGTTGTGCCTTGATCTTGTAGAGAACAACAAATAGGGAAACTCCCTTTAGCCCTGCGTTTATATGTTTGAGGGCTTCCTTATGACAATGTTACATCTCCCTTTTGCCTACGGCCATATCTCTTTCCAATGAAGAGAATCCTTCTCCTATGGTCTCCATTATAACAGCGTATGAGGACCCTTGAATATTGTGGATAGGAGTTTCTCCCTTCATGACCTGTGGCTAGGGAATTAGGGATAGTGTATTAGGACCTTCTACCTTTAGCTTTGAGGATGCCTCTTTTATTGTGGCTAGGGCTTCCTCTAAGGTAGAGACCCTTTTCTTGGCTGCATTGAGGGCTTACACCACTACTCTTCTTGACTACATGTTAGACCTCTTCATAGGCTATGTTAGGGCTTCTCCATAGGGAAACATTAAGACTTCTTTGTGGTTGATAAGGATTGTCCTCCCTGACATCGTAGAGCCTTCTCCATCACAACTTCTAGTGCATCTCCTATTAGGGCAGCGTATCACCTAGGGCACTCTCTCTAGATCTCATCTTCATCAAACCCAAAACAGAATGAAGAGAGATCACAAGAGTGTGTGTGAAAAATGACTTAAAGTCCTCTTCTACTTATAATAAAACGTGGAAGATAAGTGGGGGCAATTTGGTCGCTGGCTAACCTTGATGAATTGTCCCATAACACAAATAAATTCATATCTCCATGAATACATGTCAGAATCAGATGATCTTTAGATCAATATGACACCTCTCAACAAGAGGAATCCAAGAAAAATATCATCTTCCATGAATAAGAAGACCCACATGGATTTTGGCCCTAATTTCCAATTTTAACACTCCCTCTCAACTAGGGAGAACTCCATCTGCTAATCCATCTGCCAGACTGTACCATCAGTGCCTTGCACTGTTGTGCTCTGCTAAACTATGAAGAAGAAGAAGTGATCGAGAATAGATCATACCATCCTCTATTGACTCAAAGTTAGACCCATATAAAAGAGAGTGTCTCATACCACTCTTACTGACCTGAATTCAGTTGCAAGAGAGTGTGTCATATCACTCTTACTGATCCAAAATTAGTTCCAAATAAAGAGAATGTGTCAAACCACTCTTATTGATCCGAAATCAGTTCCAAATAAAGAGAGTGTGTCAAACCACTCTTATTGACCCGAAGTCAATTCCAAATAGAGTGAGTTATATCACTCTTACTGACCCGAAGTCATTTCCAATTGATCCTAGATCAATATCGTCCTAGCATAGGGAGTACGGTAGTAACACGATGCATCCATCGGTACTACTATGGTCCCTATCCTCATTTCCATACTCATTGGCTATATGAAAGGTACTTCCCATGAGTCCTGACTACATGGTTAGGATGTCTCAACAAGAGAAAGATGAACCACTCATCCTGCCTACATGTCGCCAGGGGTATCCCAAGGGAAGGCTGAACCACTCACCCTGTACACAACAAATCACTAGGGGGAGGCTAAACCGCTGACCCTATGATTGTGTCTCGGCAGGAGAAGGATGAACTACTCATCTTGCCTATATAGAAAACCACCATGGGAAGGTTGAACCACTCACCCTATGGTTTCTCATCGCTCCATGATGTACCCCCAAGCCCCTGGAGCTCCCAGATCTCAATGCCCATATCATACAGGACCCTTAGGAGAGAATCTCTCCACGACTCCTAGTCATTCTCGTAAAGTCAATAATTTGACCTTTCCCAGGGGCTTCGACAGAATATCAACGACCTGCACATCAGTCCCAAAGTGATGGAACCTTCTTGCTCCCTATTGTACCATATCCCAGATAAAGTGGTACCTAATGTCTATATGCTTGGAGCGATCATAGAACATGGGATTCCACAACAATCGAATCCCCCTATGGTTTTCACAGAAGATCACGGTGGTATCCAACACGTGTCCAAATAACTTACTAAAGAGCTTCCTCAACTAGGAAGCTTCACACGAGGTCATAATTGTAGCTATGTATTCGATCTCAACGGTGCTCAAAGCAACCAAATTCTGCTTTCTGCTCATCAGGATATCAAAGTAAAACCCAAAGAGAACCAGCACCCAAAAGTATTCTTTTGATTAGCATCAGAATAATCATGCAAATTCACATTTCCGATAGTGTATCTCAATCCATGAGAGATTGTGCCCTGAAGATATCTCAAATGATTCTTGGCACCAATCCAGTGAGGCTCAACCATATATGAGTTCAACATGCTAACTACCAAACATATATCAAGATGGGAGTTCACCAAGAACATCAATGCTAGTATGAGTTTATGAAACTCAAAGGCATTTCCAAAATCAGGTTCGGCGTCACTACCACATAACTTCTTAAAGTTAGGCTTCATTGAGGTAGTCACAGGCTTGCAGTTCACCATTCCAAATCCAGAGTCCAACTCCCTCTTAATTTTTCAAATGAGAGGGTTTGCACCTGTCAGAAGGAGGTCGTCCTCATAAGGTGCCAATATCAGAGGTCTATCATCCACAACCTTCAAGCACTGGTTTGGATCGACTTCACTCCTAGTGAATCTCAACTTTATCAACTAGCTATTAATCCTTTCGTATTAAGCTTGGGGTGTTTTCTCTAACATAGAGAGCTTTCTTCAACCTACATACATGACATTCCTGATCATGAATCTCAAACCCCTCAAGTTGTTCCAAATCTGTGAACTTTCTACATGAGGGGAATAGTCCCCTTATAAGTTTTCCTTCAGTACATCTCGAACATGTACCTTCATGCTCTTCTTGAGTTCAGGAATCCCTGTCATCGTCTGACACACATCGGGTACGGCCCCATAATGAGAATATCTCCTGTGCAATAGAAGAGACGTGATAACCGACATAGACCCCATTGGACTTCTTGCAACTTGATACAAATTTCCAACCCTGTACCTAAGAGTAAAAGCATCTTGAAAAATTCCTTTTTCAAACACGTACCTTTCCATCGATGAATACCACCTTAAAACCTTTGACTTCCATTTCCGAAATGGACACTAGGTTCTTCTTGAGATCAGGTACATAAAGAACTTCTTGTAAATGAATTGTGTTACCCTCATTCAATTGAGGGGTAACATTCCCTACACCCTTTTTGGGATAGGTGGCATTGACTCCAAGCATAATCTCCACAATTGTTTCCTTCTCTATCAAATTAGAGAGATCTTCCTTCTATCAGATGAAGTGCCTTGAAGCACTACTATCAATAAGCCAGATTCCCAAAGAGTCTGAAGGATAAGTAGTGGAGTAGATTCTCCTTTAACTTATCAGAAACAAGATTTGATTCTTCATACCTGGAGTTCCTTGCTTTCTTTGAAGAGTCAGTCATTTCCTTGATGACCTACATTCCATTTTCCTTTGCCATTGTACCTGTCATTCCTTTGATCATTGAAGATGCCTATGGAATGATTGTTATCATCATCAAGTGATTTGTCCCTTCTATTCAGAAACTCCTTCTCATAATGGCCAAACTCATTGCAAACAAGGCATCTGCCTTTCCTTCCACCCTTAGATCTGGACTTCCCATTGAAGTGATCTTTAGGTATGCCATTAGAAGCTTCCGCTGCACCACTCTGATAATCTTCTTTGGTTTGACTTCACCCTTGGTGAATTTGAGGAGGGATGAGGAACCCATTGAGCCTTTTGTCCTTTCCAAATGTCTTCGATGATTTCTCTTTCACTCTTGCTTAGTCTTTGTCTTCAGCTCAGCTCTAATACCATGTTAATTTTAGGTATGTTCAATGCTGAGAGAAAATTTACTTCAATTTTCCATATTAGCTCAATATCAATTCTAGATTAGCAATCACATTTAGCATGATAGTAAAATGAAAATAGAACATAAACATAAATCGCAGAAAACAAGCCAAGACAAGAGGACACAAGATGTGGCACCAGCCAGGGACAAACCCCAATGTGGGGAAACCCTTGATCAATTCTTCTTATGTTCTTCAATAGTTCAGCAGTGAGAGAGATAGTACATATACATCAGAGGTCAGCATTTTGACTTATCAAAATAAGAGCATATATCTTCTCTATGAAGATAACACATGAGGTGGTTGATCTGAACTCAGGTGAAGGCATACTTCTTTAGCTGATTCTCCAAACTGATTCCATCACCATGCTGCACCTATCACTATGTTGCACCTCATCATCATGTTGCACCCGACATTGTGTTGCACCCAATCACTATGTTGCATCCTTCATGCTGCACTGTTGTACCCTTCATTGCACTATGCATACTACAATACATCATCATCATGTTGTTGCAATGCATTCTTGCTGCTACACTACTCACATCAAGCTGCAAAACCCATCATCATCAAGTTGCTGCAATGCATCATGCTGCTGCTATACATCCATGCCCATCATCACCATGTTGTACCATTGTGCTACATCATACTGCACCATGCTTCCCACAATAGTCAATGCATTCATTATCCATGTTGCATCCATTCAAGTATGTTGCATCTATACTGTCCATCATTACTATGATGTACACTGCAATATTGTATCCTATTACCATCCTTAGTTGCTTGCTATGGCCTGCAGCCTAGCAAAGCAGCTAAACTATAGTTACACACTCCTTCAATGGGTCTTCATGACATATTGTTAAGGATAACGTTCAAACTCAGAGATAGAGGACCTTCTTCATTAATATTATCTCTTATGATAGCGTTAGGCTTCTTTCATATTCAGGCAACAGAGAGCTTCTCTAGGACAGCAACAAATTGTTTATGACAGTCCTCTAACAGCCCTCCTTAACTGCCTCTAACAGTCCTCTACCAGTCCTTCTAACAATCCTCCTTAACTGCGGATAGATGCTTTTAATGACAGTGTATTAAGGACACCTTATTATAGCGAATAAGGGCTAATAGTTGTGCCTTGATCTTGTAGAGAACAATAAATAGGGGAACTCCCTTTAGCCCTACATTTAGATGTTTGGGAGCTTCCTTATGATAGCGTTACATCTCCCTTTTGCCTGCAGCTAGATCTCTTTCCAGCGAAGAGAATCCTTCTCCTATGGTCTCCATTATAACATCGTATGAGGACCCTTGAAGATTACAGATTAGGATCTACTCCTTTCATGACTTATGGCTAGGGCATTAGGGACGGCGTATTAGGACCTTCTACCTTTAGCTGTGAGGATGCCTCTTTTACTGTGGCTAGGGCTCCCTCTAGGGTAGAGACCCTTTTCTTGGCTGCTTTGAGGGCTTACATCACTGCCCTTCTTGACTCCATGTTAGACCTCTTCATAGGCTATGTTAGGGCTTCTCCATAGGGAAACATTAGGCCTTCTTTGTGGCTAAGATAAGGGTTTTCCTCCTGTTGTAGTATTCAACAACCCCCCATTTATTGATTTAATAATTAATATTGTATTAATAAATGGGGACCCTTTTAAAAATTCTCCAAAATATTTTTTAGCAAATAAGAGCTTGCCTTTTGTAAAGCATTTGGAATAAAACTTTGGATAAACTAAGATATCAAACCAAGTCGTTTCATGATAACACATTCTCTCTTTATCGCAAATTGCAAGATCTAATAATAACAAGAGTCATCATGAGGCAGAATCCACGAGATGCGATAAGCGAAATCCCCGTAAAAGACCCATAAATAGCACTTAGCTTATATAATACTTAAGGCTTGAACTATTCTTCAAAGGTCTTTATCGCAATCACATCGCATTTCTTAAAAGAACGCAAACATACAAACCACAAGAAAATGTGAAATGCGACGTAATCTGAACCCAACGGAATATTAAAACCATTATAGAACTACATTCGGGTCTAACATATCGTAATCTCGCTTATCACATATCGCAAATTATTAAAGCAGCTTTAAATTTCTCTGTTCATAAATCTCATAATTGCGATTTGCAAGATTTTCATTTACGATTTGCGAGAATTGTGATTTGAAATTTGCGAGAATTGTAATTTGTGATTTGCGAGATTTGTGATTCATCGCAATCACAAAATCAGTATTACATGAACATTCAAACCAATCGGAAATATCAGTTTGAAATATGTGATGTAGCATTTTGATAAGACATAAAGAAAATTTTGTGTGAGCCTTAATGTATAGTTAATGAGATTTAAAGGCATTTATTCGTTTAACGGCTCGAGATGATAGATATCTTTCTTATTCGTGTTTGAAATAAAAGCTCCATCCTTACGTGCTTTTAGAATTTATTGTGCTAATTGTGCTTTCGCTTGCATTTACCACTCTACGTTTTTATCTTGTTTTCTCCATTTGCCTGAATTACAGGAAGTTTTCAAAGAACACAACACTCATAGAAATGGTCAAGAAAGGAAAAAAGACCGCAGAGGATACTACACCTAAGTAGTCAGAAATGCTACCGCTATTCTCTGATACCACTTGTAACAAAGATGGCAGAACTACGACTTGGGAAGCAATGTACAATTTACTAGAGGGAGAAAACCCAAGGCCCCTGGAAGTTAAGGCAACAGTGGATGCCACGACTTCATCCGATGCTTCTTACTTCGAAGCAGCATGCTCTTTTCTACACAAGATCGTTGCAAGACTGAAAATATTACCATATACAGATATGGTAAGATGGATTATTGATGAAGTGGATGTTTCAGATAGAACGTTCAGAAACTCCAGGCAAGACGTTATGGGATCATTCAAATTAGACAATTTGAGCCAAATGTACCATCTGCCACAACCACAAAAGATCTATGACAAAGCTTTTATCGAGCATTTTGCCAAAGAGAATGAAGATCCAATGGACATTATGCAAAATTGGAGGTCTGGCTCCAACAAGTTTAGACAGGAGAAAACTGGTATGTACCCCATTGCACCTCTGTCAGCCCCATACAATTTTGCAGCTGCAATGTTGTGTAGGTTATTCGGAAAAGCTGATACCACCAAATTTTCCATTGAATGGGTTCCCTTGATTGATGCAATTGTAAATGCTACCATTTTGAACTGGAGTACCATTTTGTCAGATAATCTAGCCATGGCCATTAGAGAATACATGCATCATAGAATTGTCTCCACTCGAGTTATCCCTCCCTTTTACATGAGTGCTTATGTCATGGATGCTATATGTTTTTGCTCGCATTTTCCAAACATGGGATGGAAATGGACTTTAAAAAATCCTACACCCATCCATGTTTATCATAAAATACTATGGGAATAATAGTTTGGCTCCCATTTTATAAAATTTGTCATGGCGTCATGTTACCTATTTATCAGACCATTTTTGATAAGAAATGCCCCAAGCTTTTAGAGGAAGCAAAGATAGACATCTTGCTGACGTGAGATGGTTTGGTGAAGAATGCTTCACTTGTATTTGAGTTTTCGAGAGTATTACTGCTCCCCATGTTCTCCCATATTATGTTCCATATAAACTACTAGCATGAGAAATAGCTTATCAAACAATGGGCTATGGAATAACCAAAACCTTTAAGGAGCAGAAGAAAGTCATTTGGCCAACCTTCCCATTACAATGTGGCGCTTTCGTGTTGCATGATCTCAGGCATGTATCTAAAGAAATACAGAACATCACAGCCCTAAACCTAGATATTGTGCCAGCCAAACAATATGACCCCAACCAAGTTGCTAAGAATTTTACTGCCATGGTCAAAGTCAGGCAATTCAGTCATGAGGAAGATCCGTTTGATGATTTATTTGAGCAAGCCGAGAGATTTTCACAAGTTTTGCACTTAGCGTCACTAAAGCTAGACCCAGAGGACCTCAGAGAATTCCACATATATAGAAATAAAAGGCTCGAACAAGTCCCTTTGGACCTATTACAAATTGAAGAAGTAAGAGAACCTACTCCCAACGTAAGCCTAGACGAGAGTTCCAAGCATAATTCTGATGAAGAATCACAAGAGAAATCAGCTCAAGGTTCTGAAGATTCTGAGCATGAATCTGGGAATAAAGAAGGAAGCCCCGAGGCAGACCCTAAACAGGATATAGAAGAAAATCGTGAAGAAACAATCGAGAAGGTCTCAACTAAACAAGACATGGAGACTAGTCCCCCACATGTTGAAACAAAAAGGACCCCAGTCATCAATCTGGAACAAGAGTGTGAGCAATTTAATAAAAAGCTCCAAACAAAGACTGTTCTTGAAGGAACGTTTGGATTCCAGATTCCACAACACACTCAATAGGTTGTAAATCTAGAATCTACAAGACAAGAAATTGTAATAACTCAAGACATTGAAGTCATCCCGGCACATCCAACTTCCAAAATTGCTTTGAAGGTTGAAGAAATACTGCCGTTGGATATATTCTATAGTCCTACACATAAGGCTATAGTAAAAAGGAAAAGAAATAAAATAAAATTGGATGTATCGGCAGCAACTCTTGAAAGTAAGCCAATGGAGATAGTGTCGAGAGGCACCCCAATGGATCCATCAGATAACCTTACAAAGCTATGACAATATGTAGGAGCTTATGCAACTGCAACAATTGATAAGGCAGGAGAGGTTCAACTGTTACTGAAGGAAAATGAAGAAATAGTTCAATTACTTGAACAACAACTTGAGTAAAAAAACACAGATTCAACAAATGCAAGCTATATTGGACAAATTCAAAGACAATCCTCAAGTGGATGAATTTATCAAAGAGGCATTTGAGTTAAATTCTCTTTTGGTACCACAGTAGGAAATATTCTATCAAAGAATTTCAATGATCACACCTTATTGTGAATTAAGGGACAAATTAAAGAATCAAGTGATTGATTAAAGGTTAGAATATGAAGAGCTAAACAAAAGAATAATATAATTTATTTACTGGCCAGAATCTGAAGAAGGCAAGAAGGCCGATCTACCAAAAATCAAGGAATCCCACAAAGACATCTTATTTACTGATTGGGATTTATAGTTAAAACAAACAGAGAGGGCAGCAGCAAGAGCAGCCAATACAACAAACAACATCATTGAGGCTATCAATGAAAATCTCCACACTGCCAATCTTATCAAAGAATGCATTCCAAAAGCTCTCCCAGATGTTAAACAGTGGAAAGAAACTGCCCAAACAAATGCAGAAGTAATCAAGCAATTGTCTAAGCTTGATTGGGAAACATCCTGGTGGTTTCTGGTAAAACCACATAGTCATTGGGCAACTCTACGCTATTTAACTAAATCTTCTCAAAAGATGGGGCTACCTCTCACTAATGTTGTATTCATGGGGCAACCGAGATCTATAATTTGCCAACCTCCCCAGGTTAAGCCAATGATAGACATTTGCGAGCTCAAGGACTAAATGACCGAATAGGACCATTCAATTTGCAAAAGCTTGTCATCATTTATTTTTATTTTTAATTTTTATTTTCACTTATTCTGAGGAAGGTTGTTTGAAACCTCCTCATATTTTTATGTAATAATCTATTTTTGAAGCATGTATATAGTATTTAAACCCCTCTCATGCATTTAGAGAGGGGTTCTATTTTATCAAAAACACTTTACAAGACATTACACTTCTATATTTTTTTGAAGGTTTTGATGAAATTATTGGAACATGATTTTTTTTTAATATCGAAGCATACTCTACTGAAATTGCACTTTGGTACTCTTAGAGTGTATTTGATTGGATGAAAGTGAATCAATATTGTTGAGGCCATGAGTAGGACCTTTCATATATGGTACTTCTATCTTATGATAGTATTTTATTTATGCATTAGCAATACTTTCTTTGATTGTCTTGTGTATGAAAATCTGAGTTATATTTCTACATTATTGCACTTTTGTATGATGTTTCAGCTCTGATTTCTTACTGAATACATGAAAAATTATTATACGCGATAAAGTTTCCTTAATTGTTTTGTCTAACTATTTATCCTAAACAATTATCATTCACAATTTCATTTCTTTTAACAGTTGAATAATCTTCATTACCAGTTGCTTTGAGAAATCTTTGTAGATCGCATATTTTAGTTTATTCCCGGGTATATTTATAGTAAGATAATGTTAGAATCAGATATATGCATGTGTTTATTGTTTAGATTAGATCATTCTTAGTTGAATCATTCTTTGTTATATCATATATCACCCCAACAACATTATCAAATCAATCCTCTCTAGGACACTGGTCCCATTATCCCCAGTTGAAGCCACTATACCAAACGGAAAATGAGTTGCTTTTAAGGCATAGATTGGGTGGTTATCCCCCATGTTGTCGCAGCGAATTTCGAGGCTTCAACACCTCCATGACAGCATAGAGCCTTCTCCATCATAGCTTCTAGGGCATCTCCTATTAGGGTAGCATATCACCTAGGGCACTATCTCTAGATCTCATCTTCATCAAACCCAAAACAGAATGAAGAGAGATCATCAGAGTGTGTGTGACAAATGACTTAAAGTCCTCTTCTATTTATATTAAAACATGGAGGATAAGTGGGCGCAAGTTGGTTGCTCACTGACCTTGACGAATTGTTCCATAACACAAATAAATTCATATCTCCATGAATACATGTCAGAATCGGATAATCTTTAGATCAATCCTACACCTCTCAACGAGAGGAATCCAAGAAAAATATCAACTACCATGAATAAGAAGACCCACATGGATTTTGGGCCTAGTTGACAATTTTAACAAGCCCATATCGCTCAAGAAGAGGAAGAAGTTGAAAAGAAGAAATTCAAGGAGGAGAAAGTAAAAGATCTCCACTATTATTGAGATAAGTTTTCCTTATCGAGTTCTTCTCAAGTTTCTGTTTTTTTGTTATGGAATTATCAATATCATGATACGAATCATTAGAAGCATGATAGGATGCATCATGACATCATACAAGCATTGAAAGCAAGAGCTCGTGACATCATCATAGAAAAGCATGAAACATAGTTGACGTCTATGATAGTCACCCATGGAAATATATAGCTCTTGGAAACCTCATTAGAAACATAAGTGGTACTTATGGGAAAAGGAAGAAAAAGTCCTCTAGTACAAAGTTCATCATACATCCGTCAAAAGGAAACATTTGTTGGCTGAGGAACTCAAGATCCTTTATTGGAATCTTCGTTGGAAGGTTCACCAATCAAAAGGAAGCATGGGTTTCATCAAGAATTCCACTTGTGGAATTCGTGGGATGATGACAAAAGAGGTGAAGCAGATCAAGGGATTGAAGTTCTTTTCAATCAAGGAAGTTGACGAAGGAAGTCTGGATGACCTAAAGGAAAAATTAGGTATGTATGCTTGTATTCAATATTGTAGAGTCATGTCATATGGTTGTAGGTAACATGGGTAAATGCTCTATTTCGGTAGTATGATCAAAATAAAGGATCTCCTCCTTTGAAAGGAAGCAAGAAGGCATGGGTCACACATTGTTTAGATGAAATCAACATAATATGTGCCCATATGGAATATGAGGTGGTTGACAAAATTGGAGGAACTATGACAGGAAGTTCCGAGAAGGAAATATGTGAAGAAAGAAAGGAAGAGATCATAAAATATGCAACTATGAAAAAGGCAATCAACATCCAAGGACTAAGAGATTTGACTACGATATCTCCATTGCATATATGAAGACTTTGATGAAGTCTGAAAAAGAAAGAGACCCTTGACAATATATATCGTTAGGAGAGTCAATATGTATGCAGGATGTCGATGCGAACTAGGAGATGTCATGATGAAAGACCATCACAAAGGTAATTTTAATTTAATATTCATTTCTTATTTTTAAATGATATCTAGATGGGTTGATGCAGGGCTTCCAAGGGAAGAGCGATGGATATCTTCCACCACTAATGTCCATGTTGTAGGATGAAAGATCCTTAAGAAAACATGGCATGAAGAAGGCCATATATGAATTGATGGATCACTTTCCGATGAAAGGAATAAATACATGATTGACTCATGGTGAAAGTGATGGATGGTTTGTGCCCTACGAAGAAGTCTCGTCAAAATGTAGACTCCTTGACAAAGAAGAAAAGTTCATAACATCAAAGGAAGGAGTTCTACAAGCAGTTGGTTGCCCCATGATCTCCACCTAGAGAGCTGTTGGAAGCAAGTCCTCAGTCAAGAGGGAGGTTGGTCAAGTCCCTATTTAAGAGGGAGCTTGGGTACATTCCTTTATGGAATAGGTTGGTCATCCCTGGTTAAGAGGGAGTGATAGTTGAGGTTCTCTATCTCATATGTCATGCACTAGACCAGGACTAAGGACCATAAGTCTTAGTAAAGGCCATGAGGAGAGAGATAGACACATCATTATTGTCTTCACTTAGGAAGACAGAATGGAGGATTATGTTAAGTTTAGGTATGTTCTATGCTTAGAGAAATTTATTTCAATTTTCATAGTTAGATCAATATCTTTTCCAGATTAGCAATCATGTCAGCATTAAAGTAAATTACAGATAGAACATAAACATAAATCGCAGAAGACAAGCCAAAACAAGAGGACACAAGATGTGACGCTAGCCAGGAACAAACCCCAATGTGGGGAAACCTTTGATCAATTCTTCTTATATGTTCTTCAATAGTTCAGCAGAGAGAGAGAGAGAGAGATAGTACGTTTACAACAGAAGTCAACACTTTGACTTATCTAGATAAGAGCATAGATCATCTCGAAGAAGATGATACATGAGATCAGTTGAAGACATGATGCTTCAACTGATTCTCCAAGGTGACTCCTTGACCTATCGTTGTGCTGCATTTCGTCATCATGCTACACCTCATCGTGCTGCACCATGTTGCACCCATCATCACTATGCTGCATGTCATCATGCTTCATTGATCATGACTGTACCCATCACTGTACTGCATTATGTGTCATTGTTGCACCATTTTGCCACACTAACCTATGTGTTGGCTGCGTCTTGCTTGCTTGTTGTCCTTTGCATGCTTGATGTTGCATGCTAGTTGTCCCTTGCATGCTAGTTGTAACATTGCATGCTTGGTGTATTTGCTGCTAAGTACCATACAATTGTCTCAATGTTAGTTAGTTGTCCCTTGCATGTTGCTCTCCTTCAGAGACAAATGCTCTAGTTGTTCTGGCAGTTCCGGCAATTCTGGTTGTTCCCGATAGTTCTGACAATTCCAGATATTCCCGACAGTTCCAACAATTCCAGCGTTTCTCGGCAGTTCCGGCTTTTCTCGGCTGTTCCGGCAATTCCAGCAGTTCCAGCAATTCCGGCAGTTCCCGGCAATTCTGGCAGTTCTGGAAATTCGGCAGGCAGTTCTGGCAATTCCGACTATTCCCAGCAGTTCCAGCAATTCCGACTTTTCCCAACATTTTCGGCAGTTCCCGGCAATTACGGCAATTCTGGCAGTTCTAGTAGTTCCGACAGTTCCGGAAATTCCGACTATTCCCGGCAATTCCGACTTTTCTAGCTTTTCTTGGCAGTTCCAGCAGTTTCGGTTTTTCCTGGCAATTCCGGCAATTCTAGCTATTCACGACAGTTCCCGTCAATTCTGGCTTCTACCCTCTAGATTAGGGCAGCGTTATCCCTTAGGATCTCTCCTCCTACTAAAACCCAAAGACAAGTAGAGAGGAAGGGATCCCAAGTGTTTCGAAATGACTTTAAGGCCACCTCTACTTATACTAAAACGTTGAGCACAAGTGGGGTTTATTTGGTTGCTCACCGACCTTGACGAATTGTCCCATAACACAAATAAATTCATATCTCCATGAATACTTATCGGAATCGGATGATCTTTAGATCAATCCTACACCTCTCGATGAAAGGGGTCTAAGAAAAATATCAACCTCCATTAATAAGATGACCCACATGGAGTTTGGCCCTAGTTGCCAAATTGAACACTCCCTCTCAACTAGGGAGAACTCCATCCGTTGATCCATATGTCCAACTGTACTATCTTTGCCATCAATGCCCTGCATTACTCTGCTCTGCTCAACCATGAAGAAGAATAATTGATCGAGAATGTCTCATACCATTCTCTACTGACCCGAAATCAGTTTCATCCGAAGAGAGTGTATCACATCACTCTTACTGGCCTGAAGTCAGTTTTATTGATCCGAGATCAATATCACAAGAGAGTGTCTCAAACCACTCATACTGATCCCAGATCAGTTTCATTGAACTCCATCCGTTGATCCATATGTCCAACTGTACTATCTCTGCCATCAATGCCCTGCATTACTCTGCTCTGCTCAACCATGAAGAAGAAGAATTGATCGAGAATGTCTCATACCATTCTCTACTGACCCGAAATCAGTTTCATCTGAAGAGAGTGTGTCACATCACTCTTACTGGCCTGAAGTCAGTTTTGTTGATCCGAGTTCAATATCACAAGAGAGTGTCTCAAACCACTCATACTGATCCCAGGTCAGTTTCATTGATCCCAGATCAATGGAGGTCATCCTAGCATAGGGAGTACGGTAGATACGTCGATGCGTCCATCGATAGTACTATGGTCCCTAACCCCATTTCCTTGCTCATTGATCAGATGAGAAGTACTTCTCATGAGTCCCAGACTGCATGGGTAGGATGCCTCGACAGGAGAACTAATCATCTTGTCCACAGGAGAACAAATCATCTTGCCCCACAGTCGCCATGGGAGAACTAATAATCCCAACCCACAGGAGAACAAATCATCTTGCCCCACAGTCACCATGGGAGAACTAATCATCCTGGCCCATAGGAGAACTAATCATCCTATTTCACAGTTTTCATAGGAGAACTAATCATCATGTTCCACAGTTTCCACGGGAGAACTAATCATCCTGACCCACAGGAGAACTAATCATCATATTCCACAGTTGCCACGGGAAAACTAATCATCCCGGCGCACAGGAGAACTAATCATCATGTTCCACAGTTTCCACGAGAGAACTAATCATCCCGACCCACAAGAGAACTAATCATCATGTTCCATAGCGCACCACTAGGGGAGGGTGAGTTTCCCTGTGGTCGTATGTTGCTCCAGTAAGTACCCCAAGCCCCCCAGAGCTACCAGATCTCAATGCATGCAACATGCAGGACCCTTATAAGAAGGTCTCTCAACGACTCCAAGTCGTTCAGGAAAGTCACAGATTTGACCTTTCCTTGGGGCTTTGACAAAATGTCTGCGACCTATACATCAATCTCAATGTGATGGAGCCTCCTCGCTCATCGACTTACCATATCCCAGATAAGGCAGTATCTGATGTCTATCTGCTGGAGCAATCATCGAATACGAAATTCCTCAGTAATCGAATCCCCCCTCTGGTTGTCACAAAGGATCACGGTGGTATTCATCATGTGTACAAACAACTCACTGAAGAGCTTCCACAACCAGGCAGCTTCATACGAGATCATACTCGTAGCTATGTATTCGGTCTCGGCGGTGCTTATTGCAACCGACTTCTACTTCCAGCTCATCCATGATATCGAAGTAGAATCCAAAGAGAACCAACAATGAGAAGTGCTCTAGTGATCCTCCACACTGTCTGCCCATTCAGCATTCGAATAATCATGCAGCTTCATATTTTCGGCAGTGTATCTCAATCCATGAGAAATTGTGCCCCAAGATATCTCAAAAGATTCTTGGCACCATTCCAGTGAGGCTCAACCAAATATGAGCTCACCATGTTAACTGCAAAACATATGTACGTATAGAAGTTCATCAAGAACATCAATGCAAATGAGTTTATGAAACTCAGATGCATTTCCCAAATCTGGTCCGGCATCACCACCATATAACTTTTGAAAGTTAAGATCCTCGAGGTAGTCATGAGCTTGTAATTTACCATTCCATATCTAGAATCTAACTCCCTCTTACTTCTGCAAGTGAGAGGGTCTGCACCTGTCAGAAATAGGTCGTTTTTCAGAAGGTTCTAGTATGAGAGGTCTATCATCCACAACCTTCAAATAATAGTTTGGATCGGCTTCACTTTTAGTGAATCTCAGCTTCATCAGACAACTATCAATCCTCTCATATTAGACCCGGGGTGGTTTGCCTCAAGCTATAGAGGGCTTTCTTTCACCTGTATACATGAGATTCCCAATCATGAATCTCAAACCCCTCGGGTTGTTCCAAATCTGTGGACCTGCTACATGAGGGGAACGATCCCCTTGTAAGATTTTCATTCAGTACATCTCAGACATGTACCTTCATGCTCTTCTTAAATTCAGGCATCCCTATCACCATCTGACTCACATCGGGTAGGGCCCCAAAGGTAGACCTCTGGTGTTATAGATGTGATCTATCAATTGACATGATCCCCAATGGACCATCCTACAACTTGATACAAATTGTCAGCCCTGAACCCATGAGAAAAAGCATCTTTGAAAATTATATTTTTTAACACGTACCTTTCCATCGATGAATGCCACCCTGAAACCTTTGACTTCCATTTCCGAGATGGACACCAAGTTATTGTGATTAGGTACATAAAACAGATTCTTGTAAATGAATAGATTTACGCTCATTCAATTAAGGGGTAAAATTTCCTACACCCTTTTCGGGATAGGTGGCATCAACTCCAAGTATAATCCCACGGTTGTTTCCGTCTCTACCAAATTTAAGAGAGCACCCTTCTATCCGATGAAGTGCCTTGAAGCACTATGATCAATAACCCAGATTCCCAAAGAATCTGAAGGAGAAGGCCAACACAAGATGACGTTTCTTTGTCTTATCAAAAACAACATTTGATTCTTCATACCTAGGGTTCCTTGCTTTCTCTGAAGAGTCGGTCATTTTCTTGATTATCGGCATTACCTGTCATTCCTCTAATCATTGAAGATGTCCCTGGAATGATTGTTATCATCATCAAGTGATGTGTCCCTACCTCAAACACTCCTTCACATAATGGCCGAACTTATTACAACCAAATCATCTGCCTTTCCTTCCACTCTTAGATCCGGACTTCCCATTGAAGTGATCTTTAGGTAGGCCATCCGAAACTTCTGTTGCGCCATTCTGATAATATTCTCTACTTCGACTTCACCTTTGGTGAATTTGAAGAGGGATGAGGAATCCATTGATCCTTTTTTTTCCTTTCCCAACTGTCTTTGGCGATTGCTCTTTCACTCTTGCTTGGGCACTATCTTCACCTTAGCTCTGATACCATGTTAAGTTTAGGTATGTTCTATGCTTAGAGCAATTTATTTCAATTTTCATAGTTAGCTCAATATCTTTTCTAGATTAGCAATCACGTCAACATTAGAGTAAATTGCAAATAGAACATAAACATAAATCGCAGAAGACAAGCCAAGACAAGAGGACACAAGATGTGGCACTACCCAGGGATAAACCCAAGTGTGTGGAAACCCTTGATCAATTCTTCTTATATGTTCTTCAATAGTTCAACAGAAAGAGAGAGATAGTACGTTTACAACAGAAGTCAACACTTTGACTTATCTAGATAAGAGCATAGATCATCTCTAAGAAGATGATACATGAGATCAGTTGAAGACATGCTACTTCAACTGATTCTCCAAGGTGACTCCTTGACCTATTGTTGTGTTGCATTTCGTCATCATGCTGCACCCATCATCACTATGTTGCATCTCATCATGCTTCATTAATCATGATTGTACCCATCATTGTACTACATTATATGTCGTTGTTGCACCATGTTGCCATACTGACCTATGTGTTGCCTGCATCTTGCTTGCTTGTTGTCCCTGGCATGCTTGGTGTCCCTTGCATGCTAGCTGTCACTTGCATGCTAGCTCTAACATTGCATGCTTGGTGCATTTGCTGTTAAGTACTATACCACTATCCCAATGTTAGTTAGTTGTCCCTTGCATGCTGCTCTCCTTCGGAGACAAATGCTCTGGTTGTTCTGGCAGTTGCAGCAGTTCTGGCTGTTCTCGGCAGTTCTGACAATTCCGGCTATTCTCAGCAATTCCGACAATTCTGGCTATTCCCGGCAGTTCCAGCTGTTCCCAACGGTTCCGACAATTCCGGCAGTTCCCGACAGTTCCAGTAGTTCCGACAATTCCAGCAGTTCGGGTAGTTCTGGCAATTCTGACATTTCTAACTATTCCCGGCAATTTTGGCAATTCCTGCTTTTCCCGACAGTTCCCAGCAATTCTGGCAATTCCGACAGTTCTGGCAGTTCTAGCAATTCTGTCAATTCCAACAGTTTCGGCAATTCCAACTATTCCCGGCAATTTTGGCAATTCCGACAGTTCCCGCTTTTCCGGCAATTCCGGCTATTTACAACAGTTCCCGGTAGATTATGGCAGCGTTATCCCTTAGGATCTCTCCTCCCACTAAAACCCAAAGACAAGCATAGAGGAAGGGATCCCAAGTGTTTTGAAATGACTTGAAGGCCACCTCTATTTATACTAAAACTTTGAGCACAAGTGGGGTTTATTAGGTCGCTGGCCGACCTTGACGAATTGTCCCATAACACAAATAAATTTATATCTCCATGAATACTTATCGGAATCAAATGATCTTTAGATCAATCCTACACCTCTCGATGAAAGGGATCTAAGAAAAATATCAGCTTCCATTAATACGATGACCCACATGGAGTTTGGCCCTAGTTGCCAATTTTAACAGATTATGTAAACATCTAGCATATGATACTATTTGAGGATGAGTTAAGGAATCCAAGATAAGAGTAGTTGTAGAGAACTGATATTCTTTGAGGACTGGGAATCCAAGATAAGAATAGTTCTGGTGGAACACACCCTGAGAACTCGGGTGGGGTATGTTCTGAGAGAGACAATGATGAAGGTGTTTATACATCATTAGTCTTGCCAACAATTTTCTCTAATCTTGTGGAGAGATAGAGTTGTTAGTCAAGGCCTTGCTATGTGACAATGCTGGTTGATATGATGCTATACAGAGGGGTTACCAATCCGACTCTTCTTATGAGAATTCTTCAGATTGAGAATGTCCAAGTACCTTGTGTGGATTATGAATACCTCCCTAGTTAAGAGGGAGCGTTGAAAAGGGTAACTAGGTTCGGTCTTCATAATGACACGTGTAATTATGATTTTATGTAATTGATGTAAAGAAGAAAATAAATTTATTTTTGTAATGCTTGAATCATGGGTTTCATGATCAAGGAATTTTATTCTAGTTACCCATTGTGATCCATTAGGTTTTGTCATCAAGTCATAAAAGTCTATTGAGTCAATGTCATGTATGGAAAACCCTTCCTGGGCATGTTACAAATATATGTGAGTTATTGAAAGAGTCAAAGAGACCCTCCAAGACCAAGCTCAAGCACTTCCATCAAGTCAACCTTGAATGAAATAATGTAGCTACACCAAATGACATGTCGGCTTAGAAATCTATCAAGTCGGTTTATTTCTCATGGGCAAACCACTATAAATAAGCAGCTCAACCTCCATTTGGAAGACAAATTTTTGGTCAAGGAGAAGTTTGAAATAAGAAGTGCGAAAATCACTAGGAAAGGAGCCTCATAACCAGCGAAGAGAAGGGAAGAGCGAAGTTGTTTGGGTCTATTTTAAGGATGATATCTCCAAACATGTGAAAGAAAGGAGGATCAGCTGCTACAGAAAAAGGGTCGAAGGTCTCACTGTTATCCTAGAAGCCGAATCAAGGAGAAAGAGAAGTAAATCCTCAAGCCGAGTTGAGGAAGGTTAGTCTCCCTCTCAAGCGAAGAAGGTTGAAGGTGAAAGTTTCTCAAGGACCGAATTTAGGGCTTTTAAAGTAGGGCCAAAAAGTTGTAGATCTGATTCAAGAAGCCAAGATTTGAAGGGTTGCCGAGGAAGAAGGAAGAAGCAGGCAGTTGACCATTGTTGGCTCAAGTAAGAAGAAGAGGTCAAAATAAGAAGCTTGGTGACTTGGTCTTCGAGAGGTCAAATAGGTCAAGGGTCTTGGTCTTGGTATTCGTCAATTGAAATCTCTACAAGAAGAAGAATTTGTTTGGGTTTTCCTCTCAAGTGGGAGAGGTTTTAGCCCTAGCTAATTGCCTATATTCTGTGTTTCTTGTCTCTTTATTGTTTATGCTTTGGTAGTTGTTTGATGAAAAAGAACACTATAATAATCTAACTAGAGAGAAGATCATAATCTAATGAAGTAAAAAACATTCACAAGCAATTACCATTATAAGAGAAATCACCTAATTTTGATGCCCTAGATTTCTCAACACTTATAACTTTGGGCTTCCAATGATGATAAATGCACCAAAAAAATGTATGTGTACCCCTGCTGACATGAGGGATAATAGAACCCATATCTACAAATAGTTGTTCTCGTGAAATAAGAATAAATAATTATGTAGGAGTGGCATTAGATTCAATTTAAATTTTGGAACTTTTATGAACATTGGTTACTCTAGAATACATATATGGCTTAGATGTTGCTTTTTAGAATGTTGTACATATTGCTTCATATCAATTTGCCATGAAATATTTGGACTATAAGATCGGTTCCAGATTCTCTGAGTTCTCCAAGCACATGCAAGTAGTTCTCCTGTCAGCATATGAGAGGAAATATATATAAACACATACATAGAAAAGCACCTAACGATCAATGATAGGCTTTATTCACTTATGCCCAATTGTCCCTTTTTTTAACCTTTTTGTATCAGGTCCTAGTATTGGCACAACAAAACTATGCAAGCCAGATATGACTGAGAAGACGAATATAATTCTCGTTTGACATGCCTGTAACAACATATATAACAATCAAGATAGCATTCAAAATGTCACATTTTTATCAAAAGCATTTGTGCTCCCGACGGTAAAATCAATCTAGCATGAAAAAGTGCTATCGCAAAATTTCATAATGTTACAGATAACGGTAAAATCTGGATATATGTTACCACCGCAAAGCAAATGTGAATGAAACCGTAATAGCAAAATCAACTAAGATGGCCATTCAATGATTTGGAGAACCTTGAAAATAGAAACATTTCCGCTTCCTCAACATCAATGTTTAAATTGTGTTGTTATGCTGAAACCCTGCAATGCTCATTTCTTTCGAACAATTTTGCCTTTTGGTAATTTCATTATACAGATCCATATTTACTATCAGTAGTTATTTCTGAAACTCGATGAGGAACAGGGGGCCTTTCCCATGATGATTGGCTTGCATCATTAGCTGGAATGTAGCCACCATTAGTTCCCCCACTTGCCTGCAGTAAAAAAAAATATAAAATAATTTACCCTACATGGTAGAAACTAAATATGGACAGTAGCAATTTGCATTTAATGTAGAAGGTTAACATGAAGTATAAACTTTAGAGATCACGTCACTTACAACTTCAAGACAAGCTGCTAGAACAGTCATACCAGGCACAGCATATAGCCCATGCTGCAATATAAATCAAATGGTTTTCTGTTAAAGCATATAAAATAAAAGAAAAAGCACTTTCAGGACTACTCTCGGAATTTCTAGGGAAGTGTATCTTAATCCTTTCTACTTACACAGCTTTTAGAGACCGAACTGAGGAAATGACAGATATAACAGGATTAACAAAGGAAAGTCTCGAAGGAAGGAGAGAGTTTACACCTGTTTCTCCACCCGAGTTTTGTAAAGAAACCCAGCACAGCATGATGCTGTTGATAAAACTATGAAACTGCAACATCACATCAACATACGTAAGATAATTGGTGCTATTGTTCAAAATTGATTGGTCTACATAACGAAAAGAATGAACATTGTCATAGATTAAGACATCACGCATCACAGGAAACAATTAATGCAAGGAGAAGAAGCCATCCAAATGGTATGGAAGTTACCAAATCACAAATTTCAGCATTTACTTTTGCAAATTGTTCAGCGGTAGCCCAATGAGAACTTCATGAAGCTAAAACGACATTATTTTAATATTTATTCACTGGAACTTGCCCTTGGGTTTTGATTGTTAAAAAATGCAAAAAATCAAATTCAAACTTGTGTTATAGAGGCTCAAATCATTTTTAATGTAAAACTAGTGTATTTCAAAACAATTTGTTAGAAGTCAGTGGCACTATTAAAGGCAACATGGACTGTGTGATAACCAACCGTGGTTCATGGGTTAAATAATCCAGAAGACTTAGAATAAAAAAGTATCCATTAAAGGATAAATAATATTGTATATAAATGTACGAGTAAATTGATAAGATTGGTTATACAACGATGGCCCCATATATATATATATATATATATATATATATATATATATATATACTTGTCAAGTTGGCCCTCCTTCAAGTCAAGTCGGCCTTCCTTCATGTCAAGTTGGCCCTAGTGAAAAGACACCCATTCAGACAGGCAAAACACTATATATAAGGCACTAGACCTCCTCCACAAGGCACCATTCCATCTCTCACACAAGAAGATATATTCTGCACATCCAAGCAAAGAAGAAGGGAAAAGTAGGACGAAGAAAGACAAAATCTCAAGTATCTCTCTCTCTTTGACTTCGCATGTGTGACTTACTGGGCATATTTTGCGCAGCAGGTTGAACTTCTGGGCAGCAGGGCCTAAACACTAGGCAGTATATTCTGGGCAAAAGGGCCGAATTTCTGGGAGGCCAAAATTTCTCTTAGGTAGATCAGACAGGGACTAGTTTGTTGGGTTTAACAAAAGGACAGTTTGACAGGGTTTGACCATTGCATTGTAGGTCAGTTTGACCATCATATTGACTAGCAGAATTAAGTGTATCTCCTGTTGAAATGAAGAATTTCTTTAAGGAAAAAGTTGTTAGGTTTTTTTTCCAAGAGGGTTTTCCCAGGGTAAATCTTGTGTTCTCTCTATGCATTGTGATCTATACTATCCTTGCGCATTTATAGTTGAGTTTCTAAAGTGTAATTGTTTAATCATGAACTAGAAGTGCTAAAGAATATCTACATCATTAGAAGTAATTACCAGTGTTTCAGGAATTAGTGCTTGTATCTATTGCACTTGAAAAATCAACATGGAATCAGAGCTTTGGTGAAGGAAAGGACATTGAAATCACTCGGGAAGAGCTTTGGTAAAGGAAAGAGCATAGAAGAGACTTACCTCTACAATTTGATTGCTGTTCTATAACTATGGGTTCCTGTATGAAGCCAGAGAACAAGTTGGAACGAGCTACACATTTTAGGGCTTGGAAAACAATGATTGTCCTCGTCCTTGCAAAGAATGATGTCTTGGATATTGTAAAGGGCAAGGTTAGTAAACCTTCAAATGATGAAGGGAAAGCTAAATATGAGAAGTAAGACATCACAGCCAGAATTATTTTTGTAGATTCTATCAGAGATCATTTGATTCCATGTCGCAAATCTTGACACTTCGAAAAAGATGTATGATGCCCTAGTTCGATTATACACCATCAACAACATTGGTCAGACAATGAGTATGGGATTCGTAATGTTAAAATGTCAAAATATGAGACTATAGCCTCATATTTCATGAGGATCTCTCAACCAAGAGATCAACTTCAAGCAACTAATGAAATCATATAAAGAACTTGTGACTACAACAATTAATGGTTTGCCTGACTCATGGGATTCGTTTGCATCTAGTATTTGTCGCAAGAAGGAGATTCCAAGTTTTGAACAATGGATCCCATGCACTCAAGAAGAATCTAGACTCATATCAAAATGAAGGATTCAAAGATCTAAGAAGGTGACTCTCAAGCATTTGCAACATGTTCCAAGAAGGCTGGAGGAAGAAAGAAGTTTGGTTTTCAAAGAAGAAATGAAGGTAGAAGACCTACTCCTCAAGGAAAGAAAGATATGTCAAAGATTAAATGCTATCGTTGTCACAAATATGGTCATTTTAAAAGCCAACCTCCTGAAGGATCAAATGATAGAAAGAGAAAGGGAAAGCAACATGCTACAACAACAAACATTGATGAGCATCCAAAGAAACGCAAGAATGAAGATTTAGGTGACAAAGATTTCTTCTATATTTTTGCTCTTATGGGTTTTGTTGCAGATAGCGATGACTTGTGGTTGGTAGATAGTGGTGCTTCAAGACACATGTTAGGAGATCTTGACAATCTCACAAGTTTGATAAAAATGAAATTATCTCAAAAGGTAGAGCTTGGAGATACAATAGCTATGCAATCAAAGGCATTGGTATTGAGGGGTGAATCAACATATCCTTCCAATTAGTTAATTTTTAACTTCAAAGAGCATTAATTATCATTATCATCAGATAACATAAACATTCATCACATCAGTGAACAACACCATTCAACAATGCACAAACATCAAGACAATAGCCAACAAATTTTTAGGTGGAAACCCTTCTTAGAGAAAAACCACCGAACGCTTCTTAATATTTGTCTTCAATAATTTTACATCAATATTTTCAGCTTCAACTAAAGGAAGCTCCAACCCCCTTGTTTTCCAGCTCCAACTAAAGGAAGCTCCAACCCCCTTGTTTTCTAGCTCCAATTGGAAGGATGCTCCAACGCCCAAGCTTATAGGCTCCAACCTGAAGGATGCTCCAACAACCTGTTTATCAACTGCAATTGGAAGCACGCTCCAATGCCCTGTGCATGCTCCGACCTACCCTAGCACCACAAAACCACCCTAGTCAACCGACGGACCACATTTCACAATTCTTAGACTGGATCCACCTATGCCCACAAATTTATACAAAACAACCTGCAATACATTCTTTGGTTAATAAAATCTACCTCTACTGAATCTGCACATCAAACCATATCATCAGTGATATCTGCTTATGCACCAAACATCAAACTCTATCAATTCATTGCTCAACATCTCTGTAATAAGTAATCAATCTGATCTTTGCAAAAACTGTGAAACCCTAGCACTACTCAAAAATCAAGATGAGACCTAGGCAACATAAACTTCTATGACAAATGCTCACTGCTGAATGTCTAGCACACACTACCCCAATGCATCTTTAACAACCAATTTTTGATACATCAACTGTTCTTCTGCTCACCATGAATGTGAATTACAAACCCTAGCAACATTCATTTGTGCAATACTATAAATCATGACAAGGTCAATTTCACACAAAGGTTGTAGGTAAGTCTGCAAGCTCGTGACAAGTAGATAGCATACAAATTTGTTCTTCGCATCCACAATTTGATCAAACACTATTGGCATTACATCAACATTTCAACCATAGTAGTTCAACGATGTTTCCAATAACAACATACAAGCCTTAACTTCAAAAAACTTTTGGACCAGTAAAACATCAAGTTCTAGTAGTCATTTGTTCAAAGATCAATCACTGCCTTTCTCAAACCAATGCAACAAGATAAACAAGGACTATCTGTCAACAATAATAATAACTTTTGATAGTCATATGACATCCAAGTGACTAGTAACAAACTTTGTTGGCAAGCCTTCGACTTCTTTGTCCTTGAGACTCTATAACAATACCCTCATACATCAAACAACAAAGATATGTTATAGCACCAAGAACCTCATATGTTTACTAGAATTCTACATTAAACATACAACTCAACAATTCAGATACCTGAAAGGCATTCTCAAGCTCAATAGGAACACAATCATGACTTGGCAATTCTGTCAACAACCAATGCATAGCTAGGTTCAACACGCTATTTAAAGAGAGATCAAGCTCCAAAAATCATTACGCAAACAAGACTTTCCGCAACGCTTTTAAGTGTGGTTAGTCAAGAGAGGAGCTTGGACAATCTTCTACAAGAGTTTTTGATGGAGCCTTATATACCAAAACTACTCCTACGCATAATGTATCACATCAACTCCTTTTATGCACATTTGCCTCAAGTATACACACATGGGTTCCAGTACTTCAACGTGCGCACGCACACACACACACACACACATATATACAAAATGTCACAACGTCCAATAATTCAAAGCCTCAACGACATTTCAAATCTCATTTGTCAAGGGTCTACAGTAAAGAGTTTTGCGAAATCTAGGGCATAGCAATTAGGTGATTTCTTTTCTTGTGATAACTACTTGTGAATGCTTTTTACTTTTTTCGATTAGGATCTTCTCTTTACTTAGATTATTATAGTGTTCTTTTCATCAAACTACTAATGCATAAACAATAAAGAGACAAGAGACAAAGAATGTAGGCGAACGGCCAGGGCCAAAACCTCTCCAACTTGAGAGGAAAACCCAAACAAATGCTTCTTCTTATAGAGACTTCAATTGACGAATACCAATATCATGACCTAGACCCTTCACACAACGGCCTCTCCAGGACCAAGTCACAAGTCTCGTTGATTCAACTTCCTTCTTTTTCCTTGAGTCAATTATGATCAAGCTTCTTCCTTCAATAACTCGACTATCCTTCAGATTTTGATTCCCTAGATCAGATCTGCAGTTCTCGGCCCTCTTGCAGAAACCCTAGCACATGTGGTTGACCAACCTTTTGAACCTTGATCTTCTTCGCTTGGATGGTATACCCTCTTATTACAATTCACATAGTAACCTTGCGTATCTTCTTCCTTGATTCGACTTCTTGGACAACAGTAAGACCTTCGACCATTTCTACAGTAGATATTTCTTCCTTTCTTCACACGTGTGGAGGTATTAGCCCTAAATTAGACCCATAAACAACACCAAAAATCTTCGTTCTTTGTTTCCTTCTCTTCGCTGGTTATGAGGTTCCTTTCCTAGTGATCTTCATACTTCTTATCGCAGACTTACTTGACTGAATTTCTTGTTTTCAAATGGAGGCCAAGCTGCCCTATATATAGTGTTTCGTCCATCAATATAAGCCAACTTGTCATTCTGGAAGCATCCTTGGGCCAACACGAAGAAGAGCTTGTGACAAGGTCTTGGAGGGCTAATAATTTTTTTTTTTACAATGGATTACATGCCAAAAATGGGTCTCAAACTTTGACATTCACTCTATGAATTTTATGACTTGATGACCAAACCTAATAGCTCACAATGGGAGCTTTAACTAAAAATAAGATTCCTTGATCATGAAACCCATGATTCAAGCATTACAATAATTTTATTTTCTTCTTTACATCAATTACATAAAATCATAATTACATGTCATTATGAAGATCGAACCTAGTTACACTTTTCAACACTCCCTCTTAACTAGGGAGGTATTCATAATCCATACAAGGTACTTGGACATTCTCAATTTGAAGAATTCTCATAAGAAGAGTCGGATTGGTAACCCATCTGTATAGCATCATATTAACCAACATTGTCACATAGCAAGGCCTTGACTAACAACTTTATCTCTCCATAAGATTAGATCTCAATGTTGGCGAGACTAATGATGTATAGACACCCTCATCATTGTCTCTCTCGGAACATACCCCACCCGGGTTCTCTCAAAGTATGTTCCACCAGGACTATTCTTCTTGGATTCTCAGTCCTCAAAGAATGTCGGATTCAGTCCTCTACGACTACTCTTATCTTGGATGCCTTAACTCATCCTCAAAGAGCATCGGATACCAGATGTTTACCCAATCCTCCATTTTGTCTTCCCAAGTGAAGAGAAGAATGATGTGTCTATCTCTCCCTCTCAACTTAGGGAGGACATAACCATTCCACTGAAGGAATGTACCCATTCCTATAAAAGGAATGTACCCAAGCTCCCTCTTAACTAGGGACTTGACCAAGCTCCCTCTTGATCAGGGACTTGCTTTCAACAGCTCTTTAGGTGGAGATCATGGGACAACCAACTACTTGTAGAAATCCTTCCTTGATGTCAAGAATTTTTCTTATTTGTCAAGGAGACTACATTTACGAGACTTCTTTGTAGGGCACAGACCATCCATCACTTTCATCCATGAGTCAGTCATGTTTTCATTCCTTTCATCGAAAAGTGATCCATTAGTCCATATTTGGTCCTCCTTCATGCTTTGTTGCCTTCTTCATGCCATGTTTCCTTAAGGATCTTTCATCCAGCTACATGGTCATCAGTGGTGGAAGACATCCAAAGCTCTTCACTTGGCAGCCCTGCATAAGCCCATCCAGATATCATTCAAAAACAAGAAATGAACATTAAATCAAAATTACCTTAGTGATGGTCTTTCATCATGACATCTTCTAGTTTGCATCAACATCTTGCATACACATTGACACATCTCTAAAAGATATATGTTGTGTTAGAAAATTATATATTACAGAGCAGTGAAACACAAAATATATTGCAAAAATATAAACACAGAAAACACATAAACCAAGAGAGACACAGATATACGTGGTTCACCCAATTTGGGCTACGTCCGCGAAGAAACAACCAGTCTTTTCATATTATCCAGCAAACTGAAGAGATACAACCTACAGCAGATCTGTTGTAATTCCTTCTTCTCTCTCGCTCAATCTCCTCTCTCTTTCTCACTCAGAAAACAGATTTGCATAGACGCAATACAATTCCCTCATATATAGCGAGGGGTTGCCTTCTAGGGCAAAAAACCCTAAATTAAACATAACTTCTACCGTCAGATCTTCGCCTAATGAACGATCCATATTGACTACGAAATTACAACATTTTACAAGGCAATTTTACATCTATTTTTAGCTTCGGGGGCATTGTCCCCGATCCCCCGCCGAGGGGGCTCCCAAAGATCCCCCCTGGACCCCCCTTGCAGCGCAAATATTACGGGCAGCAACGTGTGGTGATAACTATGAATAAAGAAGATAATCAGGCTCCACACCCAACATGTTGTCAAGGGTCTCTTTCTTTTTCAGACTTCATTAGAGTCTTCATATCTTTCATGAAGATATCCTAGTCAAAACTTCCATTTCTAGGATATTGATTGCCTTCTTCATGGTTGCATGTTCCACGATCTATTTCCTTCTTTCTTCACACATTTTTCTTCCCAGGAACTTTTAATCAGAGTTCCTTCAATCACTATCAACCACCTCATATTTCATATGAGGACATATTATGTTGATTTCATCTAGTTAATGTGTGACCCATGCCTTGCTGCATCCTTTAAGGAGGAGATCCTTTCTTTTGATCAAGCTCTCGAGATAGAGCATTTATCCATGTTACCTGCAACCATATGACATGACTCTACAATATTGAACACAAGCATACATACCTCACTTTTCCTCTAGGTCATCTAGAATTCCTTTAGCATCTTTCTTGATTGAAATAACTTCAATCCCTTCACCTCTTTTGTCATCATACCATCATCCCATGAATTCCCACAAGATGGAACTCTTGATGAAACCCTTGCTTCCTTTTGATTGGTGAACCTTCCGATGAAGATTCCAATAGAGGATCTTGAGTATCCTCATCCAGCAGATGTTTCCTTTTGACCGATGTATGATGAGCTTTGTACTCGATGACTTGTTCTTTTTCCCTTAAGTACTAGGTATGCTTCTAATGAGGTTACCAAGAGCTATATCCTTCCATGGGTGATTGTCATAGACTTCTATTTCAAATATTTTTTGTTGATTTGGGGTAGCATCGAATGTGCTCTAGCAATGAAAATTGGTGGAGAGGCTAAAGAACATGAGATCTCCAACACCCAGAAATGGTTTGGGCAGATTTTAATCAGTTTGGGAGATATTAAAATAATTAATATTTTTAATAGAGTTCCGGAGTCTAAACTTAGGAAAAATAAAAATTAATGGGTATTAATATAAAACTAGGTTAGAAGGTTCCAAAAGTCATGGATCAAGCCAAATCTAATCTTAGCCGTTGATTAGAGATTTAATCTCGACCGTTGAAGAACCAACAGGAAAAGTATATAAGAAGAGGCTTGAGGGTCAGTGGAAGGAGACATTGAGGGAGACTAGTCAGTTTGATTTCTGGAGTAGGGTTAGTTGAGAAATTTGAACCAGTGGTCTAGAGAGCAATAGGAGGTAGCGGGTATGGAACAGAGAGTCGGGAACATCACCAGAAGACCAACGCAGAGGTTGGAGAGGCAGACACAGAGGCAATAGATTGTGCAGTCACTGGAGGGCTTGCGTGGGTGACGCAAAGAGGCAGGAGCTGACGCAGAGGGTCTGAGAGCCACGCGGAGGTCAGCAAGCCTGACGCTAAGACTGGGAGAAGTACTGGAGAATTTTTCTCTATTGGGTAAAGTAGTTTGGCACCCAGTTGTACTGAAGAATTTCTGAATAATTAAATCCTCCCTTGTTGCACCGGTTTTCCCACATTGGGTTTTTCTAGGTACTGTTGTCCAAAATATTTGTGTCGATGTGTTGATTCTTGTGCATGTGTTTGATTTTGTATTATGGTGTGATATCTGCAACAGAATTTATTTTAATGTTTACTGAAGGATTTTCATAAATAACTTATTGGGAAATATGTAGGTAAAATAAATTAGTTGTTGCAGTGATAGAATTTTCATATGGTATCAGAGGAAGTAATCAGAGACAGGAAGGGAAAATCAATTATGGGTCGAGACCATGATGCAGAGGCATCTATGTCAGGAGACTCGCATAGATTTTCAAAAAATTGCATAAGAGACAGTAATTTCGATTTCTCTATGTTGGCTTCCAGGCTAGAAGAAGTGGCTTGTGTGACTAGCTCTAAATCATCAAAGATATGGTATATAGACAGTGAAGCTTCTTGGCATATGACGGGAATACGGGAATGTTTCTCAGATTATCGGGAGGAGAAAATGAACTTTCAGATCACCATGGGGAACAAGGCAAAGTTTACTCCAGTAAGGAGGGGTACCACAGTTTTTCAAACAGAAACGAGAGAGCGATTCCGTTCTACCAATATACTGCATGTACCAAAATTGGAGATGAACTTACTTTCCGTGTCGCAACTTCAAGGCAAAGGCTATGACGTTTTCTTCATCAAGGAGAAAGTATATGTCAAACACCCAAGCTAGAAAAAGAAAGTGCAGATTGGGATCAAAAGTAACAGGTTGTACAGACTACAACTAGAATCACCAATGGCACTAATAGGTAGTCAAGGAGACAACAATTTGAATGAACTATGGCACAGAAGAATGGGACATTTGCACCATGGGGCTCTAAGAATTCTCAGGAGCACTGTAACAGGAGTTCTGAATCTTAGTATGGAACGAGATGATGTATGCAGAGGATGTGCTCTAGGAAAGTATGCCAAAGCAGCATTTCCTAGAAGTAAAAAAAGGGCCAAGAGTGTACTAGGATTGATACACTCAGATCTACGGACCCATGTTCACTAAAGCTCTTAGTGGTGTCGAGTACTTCCTTACCTTCATTGATGACCACTTAAGGAAAACTTGGATTTATTTTCTAAAAACCAAGGACGAGGTTTTCTGTCGATTCAAAGAGTTCAAGGCTCTGGTGGAGAAAATGAATGGGAAGAAAACAAAAGTTTTGCACTCAGATAATGGTGGAGAGTATGTCGATAAGGATTTCACTGATTTTTGCACTAAGGAGGGCATCGAAAGGGAGTGGACAACTCCTTACAATCTAGAGCAAAATGGAATAGCAGAAAGCAAGAACAGGACTATTGTAGAAGCAGCTAGGGCCATGATGTATGACCAGTATATTCAAAAATTCCTGTGGGCAGAAGCATGCAACACAACAGTCTATGTTCAGAATAGAACTCCTCATCAGGGATTGGGCAATATTACTCCAAAGAAAGTCTTCACAAGGAAGACGCCTAAAGTCAGTCATTTCAAGATATTTGGGAGCTTAGCATATTGCCGCATACCCGAGGAAAAGAGGAAGCAGCTAGATCAAACTGCAGAAAAAGTATATCTAGTGGGATATAGCGAGAATGCTAAGGCATACAGAATCTATCTTCCAGGGAGTAGGAAGGTAGTAGTTCAACGAAATATGAAGTTCATGGACGACATGGCCTTTAGAAAATCTCGAGAAATGCCTTCCAAGGAGCAACCAAAAGAGGAACCGTTGGTCAAACCTCTTCAACAAACGGAAGTAAAGAATTCTTCCACGGATCAGGAAGAATCACAAGATGAGGAGGAGCTAACAGAAGCACCTGCTGGAAGAGGAAGAACGAGCTGGGAACTTCATCAAATTCTGCGAGATGCAAAGGACTTCATCGGTGCGCCAAGGAACAATAAGAGGGAGCGAAAATAGCCAGATAGATATCAGGCATTAGTAGCTCGGGATGGGGAGCCTGCCAATTTTCAGGAGGCAGCTCAACATTAGGTTTGGCTGGATGCAATGGTAGAGGAGTACAACTCCATAATGGTGAATGATGTCTTGGAGGTAGTGCCAAGGCCTCGAGAGAAATCAGTGGTAGGTTCAAGATGGATCTACAAGATCAAATACGCTACAGATGACAATGTTGAGAAATACAAAGCTAGGTTTGTGGCTAAGGGGTATGCTCAGAAGGAAGGAATTGACTACGAAGAGACCTTCGCCCTGGTAGCCAAGTATACATCTATTAGAACCGTGATATCTCTTGTAGCACAGATGGGGTGGGAGATTCATCAGATGGATGTCAAAATGACATTTTTGAACAAAGTGATAGAAGAAGAGGTATACATTGAACAACCAGAGGGCTTTGAGACACATGAGAAGAAGTCTCATGTATGCAGATTGAAGAAAGCCTTGTATGGGCTGAAACAAGCACCTAGAGCATGGTATGGTCGAATCGATGGCTACTTGCAGAAGATGGGATTTGTCAAGAGTGACGCAGATCCAAATCTCTACTATCTGGTTGTAGAGAATGAGCCTCTAATCTTAGTATTATATGTGGATGATCTCTTCTTGACAGGATCATCCAGGCTCATCGGGGACTGCAAGAAGAATCTAGCCACGGAATTCGATATGAAGGATTTGGGACGAATGCATTATTTCCTGGGGTTGGACATTTCGCAACAAAAGGGGGAGATCTTCCTTGGGAAAGGGAGATATGCTACAGAAATCCTGAAGAGATTCAGAATGGAGAACTGTAGACCCATGGCTACTCTAATGATCACCAACTGGAAGAAGATTGATACATCAGAAGACAAGGATGTTGATTCCACCTTATATAGGCAGCTCATATGATCCAGGGGATATTGGTGGCCACCGGCCAATTCCACTTGGACCCCCACCATTGTTTCTTTCAGTTTTTCAGTTTCCTTAATTGTAGCACAGTTAACTATTTTTAGCAATTTTTCGAGTCTTGAACTTCTGGAGCCGTTTTGAGGCCCTAAACAACATTTTTTTGGGAAAACTGGGAGCAACATGGGTCCATGGACCGATGTTGCTCTTCCCAAAGTTGTAGTCCTCGGATAGACCTTTCTAACGAGGTATTGTTCACGTCAAACAGAGATCATATGCCAAAGTTACGACCCCGGGAGGTTGATGTACCAATTTACCCAAACGGGGCCCATAGTTTGGCGCTTCATCTCCTGGGGTTAGGTTTTTGGATGTTTAGGGTTTTCCATTGTTTCTCAACAATATATAGGCCTTCGAGCCTCATTGTAAGACAGTTCAGAGGCATGTAGCCGCCACATCTCTTCTCAGAGATAAGCTACCATCGCCCTAACTAGTTTATTTCCATTTCTGTTTGCAAGCATATTTCAGTATTTCATAGTAATGAAATGAAGTATTATTTCTGCTACATTTCTGTATATATGGTTATATTTGTAATTTGTTGCATTCCTGTTTAAATCCGGATCAGTGGTATCAGAACAGTCTTCTCTTTCTCTGTCTTTCTTTGCATGTCCCCAACAAGGTCGGGATATAAGGAGTTAGGGTGCCACACCCTTTAAGATACAAGTTAACTTTGACATTCCCATATTTGAGGGTCAGATAGATGCAGACACTGTAGATAAATGGTTAAATCTGCTCTAAGGGTATTTTTTTGTTCATGAATTTTCCAGCCGAGAAAATATTACTTTCGCTCTTCTCAAAGCTGCCCCCCACGTCAAGGACTGGTGGGAAACCTATTGCGAGCAGAAGGATGAAAGTACGGCCTCATTGTTTTCAACTGCACCCACTTGGAATTCATTCCGGGCTGCCATCAAGGAGCAGTACTACCCTGTCGGAAGCTATGAGGATCAATACATAAAGTGGACCATACTACAGCAAGGAAGGGACCAAGACATGCCAGAGTTTACCAATATTTTCCATACCCTTAGCACAAAATTGGGTATCAAGGATTCAGAGCAGCATTTGGTACTCAAATATTGCGACTGCCTGCACAAGTACATCCAAGAAGAAATAGAATCCCTGAACATCTCCTTGCTCGGCACAGCATACCGATATGCCATCAAGATCGAGCAAAGGTTTAAACAGAAGAAGCGAGACTTTGTTGCGAATCCGAAGCAAGGGAAAGATGCCCACAAACCACAGAACAAAGGACAAAGCCAAGGCGGAGTGGCCTAAGACAACCCGCCAAAGTTGCAAGCAAAGAACAGCGCCGCGAAGCCGAAAAAGGACACAAGAAAGTGGTGTGAGTTCCATAAGAGCTCCACTCACAACACAAGTGAGTGTCGGGCCAAGCAGTCACTGGTGGCCGAGCTAAAGGTTTCAGAATCAGATGCATGTTCCGACTCTAAGTCAGAACTCGACAAGGGGAATGACAAAGGGAAGCAGATTATCGATGCAGAGCCCAACGCCACCATTGCCACCACGAAGATCCAGAAGGAGGAACTCGAAGATCCAGAGGAGGAGGAGCACCTCTTCCACTCCCAGATGTGGGTAAAGGGCTCCCCACTACAGCTCATTGTCAACAACGGGAGCCAAAAGAACCTCATTTCGGCAGAGGTCGTGAAACAGTTGGGCTTACCGACCACAACACATCCACAATCGTACACCATCGAGTGGCTTCACCAAGGACGGGATCTTCGTGTGAGCCAGCAGTGTCGCCTTCCATACAACATCAAGCCCTTCACGGATGAGGTATTGTGTGACATTGCTCCCCAAGATCTGAAAATTTGAAATTGCCAGAAGAAAAAGAGTAGAATGCCCAATAAACAAAGCCACAAAGAATTTTTTTATTAAAATAGATAATAACTGTAAGGACTACATTGTGGTGGACAATCTATCCTTTTACAAAATGTGACTTGTTACTTATAGTATTTTTCAGTTACAATACCACAAGTCAATTCTGTCGGTGAATGAATACCATGGGTGGATGTCACAATACCACGGGTCAATTCCATGGGTGAATGAATACCGTGGGTGGATGTCACAATAACATGGAAAAATACCATGGGTGAATGAATACAATGGGTGGAGGTCACTTACAATACCATGGGTGGATGTCACTTACAATACCATGGGTAGATTCCATGGGTGGATGAATAACATGGGTTGGTGCCATTTTCCATTCGGATCATTCCTCCCTCCTTAAGAAGCAATGGTCCCCATTGTGTGAAGTTCCCTCTTGCAAAGCGTTTGTTGAATATGAAGAGCCACTAAAGAGAATGGTTTTATGTGGTTAACCCATAACCATGATGAACGAAGATCTGAGGATAGAGATACCTTGTAATGCTTGTGACCAACTATGATACTGACAGTTTGCGGCCCAGCGAATGGACTTCGATGAAGTGTGGGTTTGTGGATGACCCATAACCATGATGAATGAAGATCCGAGAATAGAGATACTCTGTAATGCTTGTGACCAACTGTGACACTGACAGTGTGCGGCCTAGTAAATGGACTTCGATGAAGTGTGGGTTTGTGGATGACCCATAACCATGAAAAACGAAGATCTGAGGATAGAGATACCTTGTAATGCTTGTGACCAACTGTGACACTAACAGTGTGCGGCCTAACAAATGGACTTCGATGACAAGGATTTTGTGTGGTTGACCCACAACTGTGATGTTGGTTGTTGATGAAGTAGTAGGTGCCTGCATAGCCTGGGGTGGGAGGGCACGTCTCCAAATAACCCAAGCCGAATGCTACTATTCTGAAATTGATGAATGCGAAGCAAGTGTCTACTAAGGTGGGGTGGGAGGGCACGTCTCCAATGAAAACTCGCTCCGAATGTTGCTCCAGAATTAAAATGGACATAACTCAGTCAATATAACTCAGAATATTTATTATAACTTGCTTTTTGGAAGCAGAAGGACAAATTTGCATCTTTTCATGTGTTGGAAATCCTTATCTGGACACTCTAGAATCTTAGATTCGCGCTGCAATTTTTCCGCCATCACAAAAGTTTTAAAAAAATAGTTGATTTTAAATCAGCGATATCTCCCACATACAAACTCCGATTCGACCCATTTTTTTTGAAATTGAGTGATTTTTCAAGAGGAGCTCAGACCTACAATGATTTTTCTGAAATTCTGCACAAAAAACTTCAAAAAATGATAGGAGAGTCGTCGTCCACCAGTGGTCGTCAGAAAAAAATTCTACAACATAGTTGATTTTGAATCAGCAATATCTCCCTCATCCAGACTTTGATTCGGCCGATTTTTTTTTATTTTGGTAATTTTTCGCAAGGAATCCAGATCTGTTATTTTTTTTTGGTAAATATTGTACCAAATGTTTCAGATCTGATCTGCAAACTCGTCGCCCAAAACAAAATTCCTGCAAAAAAATGAAAAAAGAAAAATTCTTCCTGCTTGGCCCAACAAATTGCTCTATGGAGGTCGCAACGCGTGCCTGAAGTTTGTTGACTATTGCTGCAAAAATTTGAAACTAAAATATGCATGAAACCCTCATTCCCATGGAATTGTAACCTACTCTGATACCACTGATCCGGATCTCGTAACATTGGCATATGATCTCCGTTTGATGCGCACAATACCTCGTTAGAAAGGTCTATTCGAGGACTACAACTTTGGAAAGAGCAACATCGGTCCATGGACCCATGTTGCTCCTAGTTTTCCCAAAAATGTCTTTTAGGGCCTCAAAACGACTCTGAAAGTTCAAGACCCGAAAAAATGATAAAAATAATAAATTGTGCTACAATTAAGGAAACTGAAAAACTGCAAAAAACAATGGTGGGGGTCCAAGTGGAATTGGCGGGAGGCCACCAATATCCACCTGGATCATTCCTCCCCCCTTAGGAAGCAATGGTCCCCATTGCATTGAGTTCTCCATGAGAACTTCTTTTGAACTTGGTCTCTGGTGAGCCACTTGCCCTGGTGAAGGAGTTGGCCTGCTTTGACAACTCGATACAGTTAGATCTGCTGCTGGCGAGTGTGCTTGATCTGTGTGTCCATGATCCTATGATTCCTATCAGTTGTAGCTTGTTCCATGCAATCTGTATTTAACTCTGTGGGTGTGAGCTGTTCTGCAATGTCGGATGTGTCTAGTAATGGTGGAAAGTATGGCCGAAGGCAGTCCACATTGAACACTGGGTGCAGGCCAAGGAATGGGGGAATGTTGAGCTCGACTGCATTGTCTCCCATAGCCTTGGTAATGGTGTAAGGACCATATCAGAGTGGTCTGAGTTTCCGATAGGCTCCGGTAAGGCGTTCCTTTTGCAAATGCAACCAGACTTTGTCACCCACCTGAAACTTGTGTGGCATCCGATGTTGATCATGTCGCTGCTTATACTTGGCATTTGGTTTCTCCAGAATGTCGTGGACCTGCTCGCGAATGTGTTGGATGTGCTCAATGAAGTTGTTTTCCATATCTGTTTCAAACTGGACATGAGCCGACTTTGCCTGAGTAGCTACAAATGGCATGGCCACATCAATGGGACATAGTGGCTGGAATACCAAGCCCACCTGAAAAGGGCTATGGCCAATTGAGCTGTGGAGAGCACAGTTATAGCTGTGTTGAACATAGGGGAGGCTCCCATCCCATGTGCGTGGATGCTTTGAGTTGTACATGTGCAGAATGTGTACGATCATCCTGTTGACAACCTCTGTCTAGCCATCAGTTTGGGGATGGAAGGTTGTGGACTTAGTGAGTTTGGTGTCCAGCATCGACCAGAGACTGGACCAAAATATACTGAGAACCTGTTCTCCCGATCTGAGATGATAGACTAGGGGATCCCAAAGTGTACCCACACTCATTCAAAGAAGAGTTTAGCAGTGGCTTTTGTTGTGATATACTTCTTGCGGGCTGCCATAATGGCCATCTTCAAGAACCTATTGACGACCACAAAAATACAGTCGTTTCCATGCTTAGTAGAAGGAAGGCTCGACATGTAATCCATGGAGATGGATTCCCAAGGTCGACTAGGGGTAGGCAGCAGGGTATAGAGGCCTTGCTTCTTGATGGTCGGTTTGACAATGGCGCAAGCAGTGCATGATCTGATGTACTTCCCGACATCCTATCAAAAATTCGGCCAATAGAAATACTTCTGCAGTACTGCCACCATTTTCTCGACCCCGAAATGCCCAGCAGCCCGACTATAGTGTGCTTCCCAAATCATCTTGGCATGCTCGCTTGAAGGAACACAGAGGTGACCCAGGTGGCATAACAGGGCATCCTGGAGGTGAAAATTTGGAACATGCTCACCCTCCAAGAGTGTCTGGTATGTGTGGCCGAATTCTGGGTCGCTTTTGTAGAGAAGTGGCCAATCAGAAGTCTTGTGCCCACAAGAGTTGAGCACGGTGGTTAACGCCATGATCGGTGGTCAACTAAGGCAATCTACAACATTATTGGTGCTACCCTTCTTATACTTGATATTCAAATGGAATTTTTGCAGGTATGTGGGCCACTTCTGATGGCGATCATTTTGCAATTTCCCTTGGGTCTGTTTTGGGTGACTGTTTGAGGGTTGTTGTAGCACATGGGTACCCTAACCAGTCACAGTGAGGAACAGCAGCAAACGCAGACTTGGACACCACCTATCCGCTGTAAGAAAGAGGCATTGTTAACAGTTCTGAGAATGCATTTTAGGTGCACATATTGGTCGCAGTCCTGTAGACAAGCCACACTGAAAGGAGAGGTCTCTTTAGATGTTTTATGAGGAGATCCTAACCATTGTCACAACCTAGGGCCGTGGGATCATACTCTTTCTGTTGGGCTAGGCCATAGGCCATAGCCAGCAACTAAGGCAGTGTGGCAGCATGACTAAAGTAGTGTGGCAACATGACAGAAGTAATTTCCCTCCTTATGCAGGAGGTAGACAACATTCTAGGAGATGCAGCATAATGGTTGGATTCTACATGGTTGATGCAACATGTTTAGATACAACCCATGGATGTTGCTACATATCTAGATGCAGCAGTTGGATGCAGCATGGTGCTAGAGGTAGCAGTGTAGTGCTGCATAATGATTGAGTGCAGCCCAGTGATGGGAGCGTGTGATGAAGAGCAACTTAATGACAGTGGTGCAGCGTGATGAAACATTGCAGTATACATTGAGCACAGTGATGGGTACAGTCATGATTAGTGAAGCATGATGAGATGCAGCATTGTAATGATGGATGCAGCATGGTGCAACACAGTGAGGGGCTTAATGATGATGAGGAGAAGCACAACGATAGGTGCAGCATGGTGATGGAGTCACCTTGGAGAATCAGTTGAAGCAGCATGTCTTCAACTGAGTTCAACTACCTCATGTATCATCTTCTTAAAGATGATCTCTGCTCTTATATAAATAAGTCAAAGTGTTGACTTCTGTTGTATATGTACTATCTCTCTCTCTCTCTCTCTCTCTCTGCTGAACTATTGAAGAACATATAAGAAGAATTGATCAAGAGTTTCCCCACATTGGGTTTGTCCCTGGCTAGCACCACATCTTGTGTCCTCTTGTCTTGGCTTGTCTTCTACGATTTATGTTTATGTTCTATCTGCAATTTACTATTACGCTGATGTGATTGCTAATCTGGAAAAGATATTGAGCTAACTGTGAAAATTGAAATAAATTGCTCTAAGCATAGAACATACTTAAAATTAACATGGTATCAGAGTTGAGGTGAAGAGAAAGCCCAAGCAAGAGTGAAAGAGCAATCACCGAAGACAGTTGGGAAAGGACAAAAGGCTCAATGGGTTCCTCATCCCTCTTCAAATTCACCAAGGGTGAGGTCGAAGTAGAGAATGTTATTCGAGTGGCACAGCGAAAGCATCTGATGGCTTACCTAAAGATCACTTCAATGAGAAGTCCGGATCTAAGGGTGGAAGGAAAGGAAGATGCCTTGCTTGCAATAAGTTCGGCCATTATGCGAAAGAGTGTCTGAATGGTAGGGACACATCACTTGATGAAGATAACAATCATTCCAGGGACATCTTCAATGATCAGAGGAATGATAGGTAATGCAGGTCATCAAGGAAATAGCCGACTCTTCAAAGAAAGTAAGGAACCCCAGGTATGAAGAATCAAATGTTGTTTCTGATAAGATAAAGAAGCATTATCTTTTATTGGCCCTCTCCTCCAAACTCTTTGGGAATATGTCCTATTGATTGTAGTGCTTCAAGGCACTTCATCGGATAGAAGGGTGCTCTCTCTAATTTGGTAGAGATGGAAACAATCATGGGATTATACTTGGAGTCAATGCCACTTATTTCGGAAAGGGTGTAGGGAATGTTACCTCTCAATTGAATGAGGGTAACTCGATTCATTTAAAAGAAGCTCTTTATGTGTCTGATCGCAAGAAGAACCTGGTGTCCATTTCGGCAATGGAAGTCAAAGGTTTCAAGGTGGCATTCATCAATGGAAAGGTATGCTTATTATGGGGCCCTACCCAATGTGAGTCAGATGGTGATAGGGATGCCTGAATTCAAGAAGAGCATGAAGGTACATGTCCGAGATGTATCGAAGGAAAATCTTACAAGCAGACCATTCCCTTATGTAGAAGGTCCACAAGTTTGGAACAACCCGAGGGGTTTGTGATTCATAATCAGGAATCTCATGTATGCAGGTGGAAAAAAGCCCTCTATGGCTTGAAGCAAAACACCCCGGGCTTAATATGAGAGGATTGATAGCTGTCTGATGAAGTTGAGATTCACTAGGAGTGAAGCCGATTCAAACCATTGATTCAAGGTTGTGGATGATAGACCTCTCATACTGACACCTTATGAGGACAACCTCTTTCTGACAGGTGTAGACCCTCTCATTTGCAAAAGTAAGAGGGAGTTGGATTCCGAATTTGGAACGATGAACTGCAAGCTCGTGACTACCTCGATGGATCCTAACTTCTAGAAGTTATGCGGTAGGGATGCCGGACCTGATTTGGGAAATGCCTCTGAGTTTCACAAACTCATTCTAGCATTGATGTTCTTGGTGAACTCCTGTTTGGATATATGTTTTGCAGTTAGCTTGTTGAGATCATATATGGTTGAGCCTCACTGGATTGGTGCAAAGAATCTTCTGAGATATCTTCGGGGCACAATCTCTCATGGATTGAGATACATTGTCGGAAATGTGAAGTTGCATGATTATTTGAATGTTGACTGGGCAGGTAGTGTGGAGGATCGCAAGAGCACTTCTGAGTGTCGGTTCTCTTTGGGTTCTGCTTCGATATCCTGGATGAGCAAGAAGCAGAAGATGGTTGCTTTGAGCATTTGGGTTCTGCTTCGATATCCTGGATGAGCAAGAAGCAGAAGATGGTTGCTTTGAGCACCACTGAGACTGTTAAAATTGGCAACCAGGGCAAAACTTCATGTGGGTCATCTTATTCATGGCTGATAATATTTTTATTAGATTCCTCTCGTCGAGAGGTGTAGGATTGATATAAAGATCATCCGATTCCGATAAGTATTCATGGAGATATGAATTTATTTTGATTATGGAATTATTATCAAGCCGACCTACAACTCATGTAGGCTCAGAAGCCCAACAGTCGCATCTATTCACCCACCAACGTTGTGTATAAATATAAAAGGACTTTTCCTCATTTGGACTCACTCATCTCATCACATCTCCCTCTCTCTCTACTGCGAAGATATGAGTCTCTTCTCTACTGCGCTGAAATGGGTCTCTCTCTCTCACACATGTGAAGCCGGAAACTGCTGAAACTGAAGCTGCAACTGCAGAAGTAAAGATTGACTTGCGTGGCCTAGAAGATCTCCTCTTTGGAACTGCGTTGTAGGTTCATCTGAACCTCCTTTGAAAGCCGCAACTTTTGGTGGTGGAATGAAGTCAATCCGACGAACGGTTTGCAAGATATCGACTGCCCTAGTTTGAAGCCGGAAACTGCTGAAACTGAAGCTGCAACTGCAGAAGTAAATATTGACTTGCGTGGCCTAGAAGATCTCCTCTTTGGAACTATACTGTAGATTCATCTGAACCTCCTTTGAAAGCCGCAACTTTTGGTGGTGGAATGAAGTCAATCCGACGAACGGTTTGCAAGATATCGACTGCCCTAGTTTGAAGCCGGAAACTGCTGAAACTAAAGCTGCAACTGCAGAAGTAAAGATTGACTTGCGTGGCCTAGAAGATCTCCTCATCTGAACTGCGCTGTAGGTTCATCTAAACCTCCTCTGGAAGCCGAAACTTTTGGTGGTGGAATGAAGTCAATCCGACTGTCGGTTTGTGAGATATGGTCTGCCCTAGTTTGATAATGAAGTCGCTAATGTTGATGCTACTGATCTAGGGTTTGCTACTGCTGATATGAATCAGATTTATTGTACTATTTCTCTCTACTGAATTATTGAAGATAAAAGAAGATTTGATCAAAGGGTTTCCCCACACATTGTGGGGTTTGTCCCTGGCTAGCCGCCACATCTTGTGTCTCTTGTCTTGGCTTGTTTTCTGTCGATCGTTTAATGTTCTATCTGCACTTTACTTTATGTACATGTGATTGCTATTCGGTGGAATATAATAAGAAAAAGAAGTAAATTGTTATAAGCATAGAACATACCATAACTTAACATGGTATCAGAGCTGAGATGAAGACAAAGTCCGAGCAAGAGCAAGAGCAATCACCGAAGAGAAGATTGGCAAGGCTATCCTAAAAGAACTATGGGGTCCTCAACACTCTTTCCTGCCGAAGACAAGCTCCATGAGAAAGATGACTATCACGCATGGAAGATGTCTATCGATCTAACCCTAGAAGATCCAGGAGTGTTGGACCATGTAAGAGGCAATATTGTTGAGCCTCCATCAAATGCATCCGCTGCTGCATGGAACAAATGGAAAATTGAAGAAGTCAAAATAGAAGATCATCCGGGACTCTATCGACAAGCACTTGGTGTCCTACATCTCTGAACTGGACACCTCCAAGGAAATCTATGATAGACTGGGAAATGGCACTCACGACTCTTGGAGGATTACCATCCGAATGGTACGTGTTCAGGACTACTCTTCTGAACTATAATGTAATTCCTGGTTTCGAGGAATTAATGGCTAGATGCATTCAAGAAGAAACAAGGGAAGAAGAGCAAGAAATGCCCATGCCTAAAGGTCCTCCTGCTGCCTTTTCTTCTCATGCTAAGAAAAGAAATAATTCCGGGACTAAATCAAAAGGAAACGCTGGACCTAAGGGTGGAAGAAAAGGATGATGTTACATCTGCGATAAAGAAGGTCACTATGCTAGGGAGTGCCCTGATAGAAAGGACTCACACCGGGATGATGATCAAAATCCCTCTGATGGCAAATCAAAGGAATGACAAATTCAACAACAAAGGTAAGAGGAGAGCTGGGGATCGAGGAAGAGGACAACCATTCAAGAAGGCTAGAAAGTCCAGGATGTATTAAATGCACATGACCTCAAAAAGAACCTAGCGTCCATCTCGGCAATGGAAGACAAAGGCTACAAGGTAACCTTCAGCAATGGCAAGGTATGTATATGGAAAAATAATGTTAAAGATGCCTTTACTCTTGGGTTTAGTGTTGATTCATTATATCAGGTTGATGGAAGTTTGCTAGGTGTCATGTCTTATGACACATCTCTTCAGTTCGAACTTTGGCATTAGAAGTTTGCCCCCCTTCATTATAAAGCTATACTCGGTGTAAGACAAATGGTGACAGGGATGCCCAAATTTTGAGTAGAGAAAGAAGGTGTATGTCCAGGATGTGCCGAAGGAAAGCTCAAAAGGGGACCATTCCCCTCAAGCCAAAGCAAGACCTCCGATATATTACAATTGGTTCACTCAGGCATACCTGAGGTTGGCATTAAGATGGAGACTACTACACCACATACTCCTGAGCAGAATGGTGTGGTGGGAAGGAAGAACCGCATGATGATGGAAGCTGTCCGGGCCATGCTACATGATCAAAGACTTCCGATATTTCTATGGGCTGAAACTACAATCACCGCCGTATATGTACAAAATCGATGCCCTCATCAAGCATTGGGTTCTAAGACTCCTGAAGAAAAGTTCACCGCAAGGTGAACAATCTTCCGACTTTGAGGAGCTCTCAAGAAGCCGACACCGGGGAACCGAAAGAAAAGGATGATGAATCAATGCCTGATGCAGAAGAACCCATGGATCTGATTGATCCTCATCCACATGAGCCTTCCTCTTCTAGGAAGAGGCCTTCATGGCTTAGGGGGATACTTGATGATGCTGAAGGACATGCTGCACCCTGAGGAACCTTCCGTCAAAGTAAGAAACTTAACAAGTACCAGGGATACCTGACCATCATGAGCACGATCATACAAAATGAACCTTCATCATTCTCAGATGTCATCAAGCATTAACTATGGAAGGATGCTATGACCATAGAATATGAGTCTATTATGGAGAATGATGTCTGGGAAGTAGTTCCCAGACCCTGGACAAGACAATTGTTACTTCAAAATGGATTTACAAGATAAAGCATGCAACAAATGGAAGTATGGAAAAGTATAAGGTTCATTTTGTTGCTCGTGGTTTATCCCAGAAGGGAGGTATAGACTATGATATTTGCACCTATTGCCAGATATACGACCATCCGCTTGATCATAGCCCTTGTGGCTTCACAAGGATGGAACCTACATCAGATGGATGTTAAGACCGCGTTCTTGCATGGTTCTATCAAAGAAGAGGTCTATGTGGAGCAACCTGAAGGATTTGAGATTTATGATTGAAAATCTCATGTATGCAGGTTGAAGAAGGCTCTCTATGGGCTGAAGCAAGCACCCCGAGCATGGTATGAGAGGATCGATAGCTACTTGATGAAGCTGGGATTCACTAGGAGTGAAGCTGATCCTAACCTTTACTTTAAGGTTGAAGATGACAAGCCTCTCATACTGGTGTTGTATGTGGATGACCTCTTTCTAACAGGTGCAAACCCTCTCATTCACAAATGTAAGAGGGAGATGGCTTCTGAATTTGAAATGAAGGACCAAGGACTTGGAGTGTGGCAGAAGCCAAGGGAAATTTTCCTATCTCAAGGAAAATATGTGGTAAATATATTGGAAAGATTCGGTATGATGGACTACAAGCCTGTGACTACCTCGAGGATCTTAACTTTTAGAAGTTATATGGTAGTGATGTCGAACCAGACTTGGGAAATGCCTCTGAGTTTCAAAAACTCATTTGCATTGATGTTCTTGGTGAACCTCCGTCCGAACATATGTTTTGCAGTTAGCATTGTGAGCTCATATTTGTTTGAGCCTCACTGGATTGATGCCAGGAATCTTTTGAGATGTCTTCAGGACACAATCTCTCATGGATTAAGATACACTGCCGGAGATGTGGTTGATTAGGCAGGCAGTGTGGTGGACCATAAGAGCACTTCCGGGTACCATTTCACCTTGGGATCTGCTTCGATATCCTGGATGAGCAGGAAGCAGAAGTCGGTGGCTTTGAGCACCGCCGAAGCAGGATATATTGTTGCTAGCATAACCTCGTGTGAGGCACTCTGGTTGCGAAAGCTCTTCAATGAGCTATTTGGATTTACATTGGATACCACTATGATTCTCTGTAACAACCAGATGTGGGATTCGATTATTGAGGAATCCCGTATTCGTCAATTACTCCAGCAGATAGACATCATCTGGGATATGGTAAGTTGATGAGCAAGGAAGCTCCATCACATTAAGATGATGTACAGGTTGATACACCTTGTCAAAGCCCCGAGGAAAGATCTAATCTGTGATTTTCCCAAACGACTTGGAGTCGGCAAGAAACCTTTGTACAAGGGTCCTGCACGTTGCATACATTGAGCTCTGGGAGCTCTAAGGGCTTGCGGTTCCTACTGGAGCAACATATGACCACAGGGTGACTCACCCTCCCCTGGTGGTGCACACTGGAACAAGATGATTCGCTCTCTTCTGGGACAAGATGATTCGCTCTCTTGTGGAACAGGATGATTCGCTCTCCTGTGTGGCAAGATGATTAGTTCTCCTGTGAGGCCTGGATTGATGTGTTCTCCATGGCAGCCTGGATTGATGTGTTCTCCATGGCAATTGTAGCATGATTGATGTGTTCTCCTGTGAGGCCTGGATTGATGTGTTCTCCATGACAATTGTAGCAGGATTGATGTGTTCTCCTGTGAGGCCTAGATTGATGTGTTCTCCATGGCAATTGTAGCAGGATTGATGTGTTCTCCTGTGAGGACAGGATTGATTAGTTCTCCTGTCGAGGCATCCTACCCATGCAGTCTGGGACTCATGGGAAGTACCTCTCATCTGATCAATGAGTAGGGAAATGAAGTTAGGGACCATAGTAGTACCGATGGACGCATCGTTGTAACTACCGTACTCCCTACGCTAGGATGACCTCCATTGATCTGGGATCAATGATACTGGTCTGGGACCAGTGGTAGGAGTTGTACCATACTATGACGCTGACTTCGGGTCGGTTGAGACTGGTCTCGGATCAGTGGTACATACTCTGAGACTGACTTTGAGTCAGTGGAGGATGATATTGGTCTGGGACCATTGGAGTTGTACTCACTATGACGCTGACTTTGGGTTGGTTGAGACTAGTCTGGGACCAGTGGTACATACTCTGAAACTGACTTTGAGTCAGTATGATACATCCTCGATCATTTCTTCTTCTTCATAATTCGGACAAAAGCAGAGCAGAACAGAACAATGCAAGAGCAGAGCAGAACAGAGCAAAACAGTACAGATCAATGCAGGGCGGAACAAGACAAAGCAGAACAGGCAGAATAGAGCAGAGCAGGGCAAGGGTCAGGCTGTACAGGGCAGTGCATTTGATGGATGAATAGTAACGACCGATAGACAGATTGCAGATGAAGTTCTCCATGGTTGAGAGGGAGTGTTAAAATTGGCAACCAGGGCAAAACTTCATGTGGGTCATCTTGTTCATGGCTGATAATATTTTTATTAGATTCCTCTCGTCGAGAGGTGTAGGATTGATATAAAGATCATCCGATTCCGATAAGTATTCATGGAGATATGAATTTATTTTGATTATGGAATTATTATCAAGCCGACCTACAACTCATGTAGGCTCAGAAGCCCAACAGTCGCATCTATTCACCCACCAACGTTGTGTATAAATATAAGAGGACTTTTCCTCATTTGGACTCACTCATCTCATCACATCTCTCTCTCTACTGCGCAGATATGAGTCTCTTCTCTACTGCGCTGAAATGGGTCTCTCTCTCTCACACATGTGAAGCCGGAAACTGCTGAAACTGAAGCTGCAACTGCAGAAGTAAAGATTGACTTGCGTGGCCTAGAAGATCTCCTCTTTGGAACTGCGCTGTAGGTTCATCTGAACCTCCTTTGAAAGCTGCAACTTTTGGTGGTGGAATGAAGTCAATCCGACAAACGGTTTGCAAGATATCGACTGCCCTAGTTTGAAGCCGGAAACTGCTGAAACTGAAGCTGCAACTGCAGAAGTAAAGATTGACTTGCGTGGCCTAGAAGATCTCCTCTTTGGAACTATGTTGTAGGTTCATCTGAACCTCCTTTGAAAGCCGCAACTTTTGGTGGTGGAATGAAGTCAATCCGACGAACGGTTTGCAAGATATCGACTGCCCTAGTTTGAAGCCGGAAACTGCTGAAACTGAAGCTGCAACTGCAGAAGTAAAGATTGACTTGCGTGGCCTAGAAGATCTCCTCATCTGAACTGCGCTGTAGGTTCATCTGAACCTCCTCTGGAAGCCGAAACTTTTGGTGGTGGAATGAAGTCAATCCGACTGTCGGTTTGTGAGATATGGTCTGCCCTAGTTTGATAATGCAGCCGCTAATGCTGATGTTACTGATCTAGGGTTTGCTACTGCTGATATGAATCAGATTTATTGTACTATTTCTCTCTGCTGAATATTGAAGATAAAAGAAGATTTGATCAAAGGGTTTCCCCACACATTGTGGGGTTTGTCCCTGGCTAGCCGCCACATCTTGTGTCTCTTGTCTTGGCTTGTTTTCTGTCGATCGTTTAATGTTCTATCTGCACTTTACTTTATGTACATGTGATTGCTATTCGGTGGAATATAATAAGAAAAAGAAGTAAACTGTTATAAGCATAGAACATACCATAACTTAACAGAGACCGAATACATAGCTACAAGTATGACCTCATGTGAAGCTGCCTGGTTGAGGAAGCTCTTCAGTGAGATGTTTGACACGTGATGGATACCACCGTGATCTTCTGTGACAACCAGAGGGGGATTCAATTATTGAGGAATCTCGTGTGTTATGATCGCTCCAAGCATATAGACATCAGGTACCACTTTATCTGGGATATGGTACATCGATGAGCAAGAAGGCTCCATCGCATTGGGACTAATGTGCAGGTCGCAAACATTCTATCGAAGCCCCGAGGAAAGGTCAAATTTGTGACTTTCCAGAACGACTTGGAGTCGTTGAGAGACCCTCTTATGAGGGTCCTATATGATGCATGCATTGAGCTCTGGGAGCTCCGGGGGGCTTGGGGTACTTCTTGGAGCAACAAGCGACCATAAGGCGACTCACCCTCCCCTAGTGGTGTGTTGTGTACAGGGTGAATGGTTCAGCCTTCCCCTGTGATACCCCGTGGCGACTTATGGGCAAGATGAGTGGTTCTCCTGCCGAGGCATCCTACCCATGCAATCTGGGACTCATGGGAAGTACCTCTCATTTGGCCAATGAGTAGGGAAATGAGGATAGGGACCATAGTAGTATTGATGGACACATCGTGTATCTACCGTACTCCCTATGCTAGGATGACCGAAATTAATCTGGGATCAATTGGAACTGACTTCGGGTCAGTAAGAGTGATATAGTTCACTCTCTCTTGGAACTGATCTGGGATCGATATGAGTGGTTTGAGACACTCTCTTTTGATATTGATCTTGGACCAATGAAACTAACTTCGGGTTAGTATGAGTGTTTTGAGACACTCTCTTTTGATATTGATCTGGGATCAATGAAACTAACTTCGGGTCAGTAAGAGTGACATAACTCACTCTCTTTTGGAACTGATCTGGGATCAGTAAGAGTGGTATGACACACTCTCTTCATATGGGACTGACTTCGGGTCAGTAAAGAATGGTATGAGACATTCTCAATCAATTCTTCTTCTTCATGGTTCAGTAGAGCAGAGCAGAGTAGTGCAGGGCACTAATGGCAGAGATAGCAGTCTAGCAGATAGATCAATCGATGGAGTTCTCCCTAGTTGAGAGGGAGTATTAAAATTGGCAATTAAGGCCGAACTCCATGTGGGTCATCTTATTTATGGCAGCTGATATTTTTCTTGAACTCCTCTCATCGAAGGTATAGGATTGATCTAAAGATCATCCGATTTCGATAAGTATTCATGGAGATATGAATTTATTTATGTTATGGGACAATTCGTCAAGGTCAGCCAGCAACTAAACTGCCCCCACTTGTGCTCCACAGTTTGGTATAAATACAAGTATATTGCAAATCATTTGTTCACACAACTCTCTTCAGATTTCTTCTTCTCCACTTGTTTTGGGTCTTAGTGGAAAGAAGAATCTCTAAGGGATAAACTTTGTCCTAGAGGATGCTCCTAACGCAGTCCTAGATTATGCCCTAGCAGCTCTATGCATGACCTAGATCTAGGACACAGTCAGCCCTAATCCAAAAGTGCAAACTCGTTGGAGAGGAGGAATATCTCTGAACTAGCCAGCAAAGAAGGTAGGGACAGCGTGGGTGTTTTAGGGCTGTTGGAGCCTCTTGGTGACTGTGTGGAGGGTTGTTCTATGCTACAGCCAGGCTGAGTTTGAAGAAAGGAGCGCGCAAGTCTGTGTGGGCAGCTTCGAGGTAAGGGTAACACTATTTTGGTTAGCTAAAGGTGACAGCAAGTCCCTGTGGTAGGCCACAGGCCATTGTCTAACTAAAATAGGGATAGCGTGGAGGCTTCTTAGGCTGAAAAGTGCCCAGAACATCAACACATTTGGAGGAGACCCTTCCTTGATAAGGCCACAGTGTTTGAGGGTTGTTTTGGGTGACTGTTTGAGGGTTGTCGTAGCACATGGGTGCCCTAACTAGTCACAGTGAAGAACAGCAGCAAACAGAGACTTGGACACCACCTATCTGCTGTAAGAAAGAGGCATTGTTAACAGTTCTGAGAATGCATTTTAGGTGCACATCTTAGTTGTAGTCCTGTAGACCAGCCACGCTGAAAGGAGAGGTCTCTTCAGATGTTTTATGAGGAGATCCTAACTGCTGTCACAACCTAGGGCTGTGGGATCATGTCTATCTTGTTTCTGGGCTAGGCCATAGGCCATAGCCAGCAGCTAAGGCCGTGTGGCAGCATGACTAAAGTAATGTCCCCCCTTATGCAGGAGGTAGACAACATTCCAGGAGATGCAGCATAATGGTTAGATTCTACATGGTTGATGCAACATGTTTAGATACAGCCCATGGATGCTACTACATATCTAGATGCAACAGTTGGATGCAACATGGTGCTAGAGGCAACAGTGTAGTGTTGCATAATGATTGAGTGCAACCCAGTGACGGGAGCGTGTGATGAAGAGCAGCTTAATGACAGTGGTGCAGCGTGATGAAACATTGTAGTATAAAATTATAAATTGAGCACAGTGATGGGTACAGTCATGATTAGTGAAGCATGATGAGATGCAACATTGTAATGATGGGTGCACCATGGTGCAGCACAGTGAGGGGCAGCAAGATGATGAGGAGCAGCACAATGATAGGTGCAGCATGGTAATGGAATCACCTTGGAGAATCAGTTGAAGCAGCATGTCTTCAACTGAGTTCAGCAACCTCATGTATCATCTTCTTAAAGATGATATCTGCTCTTATATAGATAAGTCAAAGTGTTGACTTCTATTGTATATGTACCATCTCTCTCTCTCTCTGCTGGACTATTGAAGAACATATAGGAAGAATTGATCAAGGGTTTCCCCACATTGGGGTTTACCGTTTGTCACTGGCTAGCACCACATCTTGTGTCCTCTTGTCTTGGAATGTCTTCTGCAATTTATGTTTATGTTCTATCTGCAATTTACTATTATGCTGATGTGGTTGCTAATCTGGAAAAGATATTGAGCTAACTGTGAAAATTGAAATAAATTTCTCTAAGCATAAAACATACCTAAAATTAACAATTTGTAAATGAATCATATGATTTCATGTTTTAATCATTTTTATTTCACATTATGTGTGAAGTATATTTTGCCATAATATTTCACAAGAACCATTGGAATTTACAATGTTGTGACAAAAAAATGAAAATCACTTACATGCAACAAATTATGCCAAACGTTGCCCATCCTTTGGTACTATCACTCCTCCTTGCTTGCTTATATTCTGCAAGTGTAGATTCTTATCAGTATCCGTCCATAAAGCCTCTTTACCTGCAACACTTGGAGATGAACTACCATGCTCCCATGTACTATAATCTAGATCTATAAAAACAAGATATCTAATGGTCCTCAATTACCACATAAGATTACAAATACCCTTTTACATAAGTTGGTTTATATCAGATCACATAGGGTTGTATCAAATCACATATTACAGTCACCAAAGGAAGAGACTTCCAATATTATTAACCAAATAAAGGTGCCTTTCATATAGTGAAAATAGCAACTCCAATGCGAATGGGCTCTAGAAAGATGAGGTGATAAGAAAAACAAACCACATAATTTTCCCAAAGAGAAACTGATTGGAGGATAGCCTTCTATAGGAATAGTGATGTTCACTATATATAGAGCATCTTGAGCTTTCTCACCTGTAAGTGCAAAACCGTGTTAGTCCAAGAAAATAAGTATCTACTTTTGATGGAAAGCAAGTCAGTGCCATTAAGCACTCTTATAGGCAACTTCATACATACATCTCCAATTCACATTTAAAATTGTTGGAGACAACGTTGTTGGAGGATCCCCAGCTGAAGCGGAACCTGATAACTCAACCTCCAAACCTTTGTCTGGAAAGACCTGTGACAGCAAAGAAAAAAATATAGAAACCAACTAATAAAAATCAAGCAGCAAATTGGAGTAAATTGCATGGGAAGCTCTCGAGTGGGTTCAAGAGACAAGTCAAAAGGCTCTCTTTTTTTAAATTGATTTTGATTAGTCCTATGATAGGATTTAATAGGAATTCATCATCAACATGTTGGATTGGTGTTAAACATATGTTGTCATTGATGTCAAATAAAGTGGTGCCATTGATTATAGCCGTGATCTGATCACTGCAGTGGCTACTGGGCATCAACCACTGGTCCTTTATCACTTGTTTATGAAAGAGACAGCTGGAATTCAAACAAAAGATCACAACTTCAAATGACTCCCTTCCTAGAACTACTGGCAAACTTGAGATCAAAATGGAGTTGCAATAGTTTGGCTCATGATCATGATCTTACCTAATCAATCCACAATGGAATGTTGAGCTTTCTATTATAGTTTTGATGGTTGTGTGTACGTGAGCAGAAATTTGGCCAGTGTAGTTGACAACACTGCTAGAGGGATGTCCCATGGTCTTCCTATATGGCAGTTACATATTACTCTTTGCAGGCTTGTAATTGATGGACAGAACATTTCCAGATGCGTGCAGGTTAGGAAAGACAATCAGTGCATAGATGAAAGGCTTGGCCAGTATTCATGGCCCTTAAATCCAGATTTGAATGTTGACTCCAAGAAAGCAACTGGAGCCAGATTTATCAAAATGGATAATTCTGGGGTTCTGAGCACTCCACAGAGAGCAAGCTGTCCTCATATGAAGCCAAATACACTTTAGTTTTGCGAGTCCAACCACAGTTGACAGTGAAGTCCCTCTGCTGTTTTCCATACAAGATAATGAACAAAGATGGGAAGCCTTATATCCAAGTTCAGATAAGAGATGGACAGACCAATGTTAAAAGAATCATCCCCCCCTACCCCCACCCCCGTGCGGATTGCATGGATGAAAGGCTTGGCCAGTATTAACGGCCCTTGAATCCAGATTTGAATGTTGGCTCCAAGAAAGCAATTGGAGCCAGATTTATCAAAATGGAGAATTCTGGGGTTCTGAGCACTCCACAGAGAGCAAGCTGTCCTCATATGAAGCCAAATGTTAGAGGCAGAAATGACACTTTAGTTTTCAGAGTCCAACCACAGTTGACAGTGAAGTCCCTCTGCTGTTTTCCATACAAGATAGTGAACAAAGATGGGAAGCCTTATATCCAAGTTCAGATAAGAAATGGACAGACCAATGTTACAAGAATCATCCGTCTCCCACGACCACCCCCGCATGGATTCCTGTCCTATAGACGGATCCATCGGCAATCCTCAGGAAAAAGTAAAAACCACGGTTCCAACAATCAGAATTGTGGTTCTTCCCTTTTTTGCGGTTCCTGGGCTTTTCGAACCATAACGGTTCCAAACCACGGTTCTGCAGGCCTGAACTGTGGTTCCGACCCAGTTCTGCAGGCCCAAACCACAGTTCCAAAAACCGCTCACACTGTTCTGTGAAGCTTTTTTTTTGGAATTTTCGAACTGTTATTTGAGAAACTATCATTCCCAAACACTCCCAAGGTGCCCCCTTGATGCTTCCTAGATGCTCCCTAATGGTAAAGTTAAGGAGAATGTCAATTTTACTTAAATTTTTAACATTACCATGAAATGACTCCATAAGTTTGAGAGTGGTTCCAACCTCCTCAAACGTCATATGGAAAGAATAGAATTTCATATCCCATTCAAAATTCAGCAGACTTAAAAAGTTTTCAGGAATTCAAGATCAATGGGATTGCGGCATTTCATTAGATTATATCATGTATGAGGGTATGTGATTGGCATTTAATCCAGAGCACCAAGACCTATATGTACCCCAGTGTTGGTGGTGTTGATTGTTGAACTCCTTTGTACCCTTCACTCAAGTCAAAATTGTTGATTAGACATGTTAAGCTTTCTCTACCATATTATAAGGCTTCCATTAAGCTGTTTGATCAAAATTAGGAAATGTTAATATCCCTAGAGAATTGAAGTAGAGGCAAAGGCTAGACAAGAGGAGAGGAATCTAGATTCTAGATGGTTGATGCATTTAGATGGTCAATACTCGAATAATTAATCATTAATGTACAATGGATGACATATTTATCTTGATTTATGTACAAATATGCATGCTTTCATATCTTCTAAAACTAATTTGGTATTTTGGATTTTTCTTTAATATAAATGCAAAAAAATATATAAAATACATATCATATATATAGGCGCTTCCGACAATTTTTGGAAAATGATGCATCTAATGCTTCACTACCAAAAAATGGTCCCCATTTCAAGCAACAGGGAATCAATGCTATGATTTTGAGTAAGATGAAGGGGACTGCAGAAGCATTCCTAGGTAAGACTATTGAGGATGATGTGGTGACTGTCCATACTTATTTTAATGATGCATAGTGCCAAGCAATGAAGGATGTTGGTGTTATTCTTGGCTTGAATGTAGCTCATATTATCAATTACCCCACAACAGTAGCAATAGTGTATGACACAAACAAGAAGGGTGGAGAGGGAAATATTATTGTTTTTTATCTTGGTCATGGTATGTTTCATGTCATCATTCTGAATATCGATAGTGGAGGTTTTGAGGTTTTGGCTATGTTACCCACCAAAATGGGTGACGCCATAGAAGAAAACTTTTCTCCTACATTTGACAGTAAGTCGGATAGCCAGCCAACCTGCAATCCCTAATAGCCACGGTTTGTGAATCATTTTAGGTTTTGTTTATGCTCACAAAAGATTTAAAGTCCCAACTTCAAAACACTATACGTTGAAGTTAAATTTCAGTATCAATGCCCCTTATTCCGGCGAACCTTCACTTAAATTTTCATTCCAAAATGGAAAACAATGGCAACAATGAAAACAACGGCAAGGAAATCTCAAATTTTGTGGAAACAAATCACTTAGGCCAAGTCAAAATTGCTTCAACAAACAAAACAGGGAAGTGGGTTTGGGTAAATGCAAAACAATATCGGGGCATTTTAAAGCGTAGACTTGCTCGTTGTTGTCGCGCAGAATGTCTAGGCAACGCAACAATGCTTAGACCGGGGGCTGTCACCCTGATCCCCGATCTCTCCGCTTAAGCCGTCTCCCTATAGTAGGCTAAGGGGGGTAGACCCTATGGGAAAAAGGAAGACCAACTGCGCATCAGCTATCATCTTTGAAGAACAGCTTGAGCATTTGGCCATTTGCAGGTAAATCAAGTGGTTCGCCATCCAATCTGCTCAAGTGGAATGAGTTTGGTCCGGCAATGTCTCGGATGATGTACGGTCCCAGCCACAAACTGTCGAACTTCTTATGTTTTCCTGGTTTTTCATTCTTGCGATCCCAAAGAAGCACCATATCTCCAACCTGCAAAGATCTAGATCGAGATGATTTATCAAAGCTTTTCTTAATGTTAGATTGATTTTTACATATAGCATCAAAAGCTGTCCTACGAGCTTCATCTAACTCCACAATTTGATCTATTCTATTTTGAACGACATCTTTATTAGTAGAAAAATGCTGAAGGAGCTGATAAGCTAGCAATTTCAGGTGCACAGGTAAGGTTACATCCAAGCCGTAAACCAATTCAAAGGGAGATTTACCAGTAGCTTTCTTTTTAGTGATCCTCTCTGCCCATAAAGCATACTTGATTTTGCTATCCCATGATCTCTTATTATCTCCTACTATCTTCTTGATAATGGTTATGAGATTCTTGTTACTTGATTCAGCCAAACCATTACCCTGAGGATAGTAATTTGATGAATGAGATAAGACAATGCCATACTTGAAACAGAAAGACGAAAACTCTGAGGAACTAAAAGCCTTGGCATTATCAGTAGTGATCTTAGCGGGGACACCAAATCTAGTAATGATATTATTTTCAATGAAATCCATAATAGCCTTTTCAGTGGCATTCTTAGCAGGAATGGCTTCAACCCATTTAGTGAAATAATCAGTAGCAGTGAAAATCCATGAGTATCCATTGCTAGAATTTTCATGGAACTTCCCGATGAAGTCCAGACCCCAATGTTGAAAAGGTGCCTCCACAATGACAGGTTGTAGGGGCAAGGCAGCAAGCTTCTGTTTCCCGGTGAATAGTTGACAAGCTTGACAACTTCTAACAAACTTATGCACATCGAAAAAAATTGAAGGCCAATAATAACCAGCTCTCAGAATTTTGTGGGCAGTGGTTCTAGCAGCATAATGACCACCACAAAATCCTGAATGGAACTCGGAAACTAACTTTTTGGACTCAATTTCATCAACACTCCTAAGTACTATGCCCTCAGGATTTCTCCATCCAAAGCCATCCTTCATGAGGCAATACTTAGTGGCCTTCAATCTAAGAGCCCTTCTCTTATGAGCAACTAAATGGTTAGGACATGTAAGATTTATCAAGTAATAAACAATTTCCTTGTACCACTCATGCTCTCCTAATCTTTGCAACTCAGGCAAAGATAGATCGTTAAGACAAAACAAACCAACAGCCTTTTCATTACCTTCGGTCAACATTTGAGCCAAGCCTTGGCCTTTGACTAGCTTGGTGGGTCTGATCTCTAAATCATATTCTTGTATTTTAGTAACCCACCTAGCGCGAGTCCCTAAGCAATCGGCTTGAGTTAATATATCTTTAACAATAGAACGTGGGACAAAAGCAATGATTTTGGAATAACCCACATAAGTCTTGAAATGCTTAAGAGACTTGACTAAGGCATAGGCTTGCTTTTCCATGGTATTGTATTTTAACTCAGAATTTTGAAGCGCTTTACTCATGGAAGCAATAGGTTGCTCGTGACCATCTTTATTTTTCTGTAACAAGACACCAGCAATAGTGTCTTCAGAAGCGAAAGAGAAAATCATGAAATCCTTGGAATAGTCAGGACTAAATAAGACAGGATCTCTTGCAATAGTGCATTTGATTTCCTGAAAAGCCTTTTTACCATCTTCTTACCAAACAAATTTTACATCTTTCTTTAGAAGATTCTGAATAGGCTTAGCTACCTCTGCGTAATTTGGAATAAACCTTCTAAGAAAATTTGCTTTTCCAAGGAAAGACTGAAGGGATTTAAGATTATGGGGAAGAGGAATCTTTTGGATTGCTTCAATTCTTTCAGGATCAATCTTGGTTCTTTAGAAATGATGTGCCCAAGTAATTTCCCTTCGGTTACTCCAAAGACTTACTTAGCCAGATTTAAAGAAATCTCGTACTCTCTACATCTATCGAAAACCTGCCGAAGATGACTTACATGACTAATACCATCCTTAGAAAAAACAGTAAGATCATCTTGGTAAATTTCGATAAATTTCCCAATTAAACCCTTGAAGGCATAATCCATAGCCCTTTCAAATGTTGCCCTAGCGTTGGTTAGTCCAAACGGCATTCTAATGTATTTGAAAGTACCCCATGGTGCCAGGGAAATCAGTGCTTTGAAGATTGAACACTGTAGGCAGATGCATGCCATTACAGTACAGGTATAGAAATTTAAGCATCAGTTAGAGGATGAAAGAAACGAGGAAACGTCGACAAATCAGAAGCCTCATCTGCTGCAACAAGCTCCATCTTATTATGAGGAGGTCATTGGTTCAATTGAAAAGTGGTTAATTGAAGGTGATCCAGATAAAATTAAAAACAATAAAGATCAGATGCAAAATGAAGAAAGACATGTCACGCATATCTTACATACTTCATCTGAGAGCTTTGAAGTAGAAAGTTCCACGTCATCAGTGATACAGCCTGCCACAAAGAAAAATCGCAAGAGAAAGAGAACGAGAAGGCGATTTGATGCATCATATGGCCGTGAGAAGTTTGATTTTCGGATAAGAAAAAGTCCTACCGTATGCAGAATTGGACATGGCACATCCGAGAAGCAGCGGACAAATTTGCCTGAAAGCAGGCAAATGCTCAGTATACACTATACTGAACGCATCTGATGCCATGGGGCATCCTTTGTATTTCTAACCCTACACTGTATTTTCAGCATTTCATTTATGTTTTAGGATTAGATTTACTTTTAACGTTACTAGATAGTTAATAAATGAAGAGCTTATATCTTTCATGTGCTTAATGTTATATGATGATTTTTGGATGGACGCTACTTATCTCTTGTTGTGTGTTGCATGGATGCAAATTCTAGATTCTCACATTCCTACAGTGCAGCAACGTGTCCCCATGTAGAGCATGATGTTGACCACCACGTGTCAACTACCCATAGCAGTACACCCCCTTTTTCCGCAAAAGGGATAACGCTTATCAATGTGTCTGTGTTATTCAATTATCATCATCAGCCTAAGCATGTTATGTTGTAAACCCAATCTGCATGTGTAAATTGTAAGTAATCTTAGCAGATCTGTGTCATGTATGTAGTTGCCTAGGTAAACCTAATCTTCTAGTGATGATCTGCGTTCCAGAAGGTTTTTTGTCTCACCAGCCCATGGTCAGCAGAGTTTTCCTTCAATCTAACCCCAAAGCTGGAATGGATTTTATCATTAGAATGTTAGGGGACTCCTAGTGTACTTTGTCGAGTCTATGTAAAAGTGATTTGGGAATAATCCTAACTATTTGGTTAGGCTATTTTATTACAAATTGCTTGATCTGCTAGATTATGTTTGTGTCGCAGAACTGGGTAGTCTATGAGGGTCTATGTCAAATGGGTTTTCCCCCTTGAGATGTAAAAATGTAAAAATCATGTTGTAAAGTGTCTTGAGGGTTAGAAAATAATTAACCCCCTCATAGGTCTTAGGTCCTAGGTAAAATTTCCAAAGACTAAGTTCGAGGGTCCATTTAAAAAAAATAATAAAATAAAATAAAATATATATATATATATATATATAATAAAATTAAAATATATATATAAAATATAAAATTAAAAAATAATAAAATAATAATAAAAATAAAAGAAAATAATAATAAGTCAAAGTTTTGAGCAAATAAATGCAAAATTTTAATTTTTTAATATATTAAAATGCATTTAATTTAAAAATGTGAAATTTCTTCAACACTTAAAATTTTGATGGATGAGATTAAAAGAGATTTTGATCCTCATCAACGGTCGAGATTACTTTGACATAGATCACTCGAACTAGCCGTTGGGAAATTTATCTTTAAATAGGGTGTCAGGGGTCATTTGAGATCATTCGATCTGGGAGTCTGGTGCTGAAAAAAGCTTTCTTGCAGTCATTTTTCATGTGCAATAAAGAAAAACTTTGGGGTTGATTATGTAATATTCCTAATTAGCCCCAACTAATTGGAATATTTGATTTTGCCAAATTTTGCCTTCTATAGTTATTTTTAAATAAAAAAGTGAGAAAGGGGGACATAACTCACTTTTAGAATAAAAGTCACTTCCTAGTAGCACAACGTTGTGACTTAAAGGGAGAGCCAAGGGGGCCAAAAGGGGGACACAGAAATGGAATCCACACAGACACATGGAGGGACTGTGCAGAAGGGGAGGAACACATGGCAAAAGAGGAATCACGCAAGAGAAGGTGAGCATTAGGATTGAGAGAGGCGGAAGCTATAAAAGAGAGAGGATCCCCCTCATTTTGATCATTCAGTTATGAGCATTTGTGATATTCATTTCGACTTAGAGCACGCTGGCTGTTTAGCTAGTCTGCAGCACTGTTTAGTGCATTGAGTGTCTCCGTTCAAAGATCTCACCCTTAGCCCTGGGGGACTTCGAGTGCCTGCTCAGGCAAGGTATTTCCATTATCATTTTTGCAGTAGTTTCATCAACATTCCAGCAGCGGTTACATCAGCGTTTTGGAGGATTCCGCAACACTGAGAGGGGGATGCAGTTCTCTCTGGCAGGAGTCTGGGTTGAGGGTTTGCAGCAAGATTTGTACTGAGAGATTGAGCAAGGGATCAGCCCTTGCATATTGGAGAATTTTGGCTGAGGTTTCAGGCAGATTTCTAGAGGGTTTCATTCAGTGGCAGCGCAGAGCATTGAGGGACTACGCAGAACCCCAAGGGGGTGATTTTTGGGGGTTGGCCATTTCAGAAAAGCTTTCTGGGCTTTTATGGGTTTCTTGAGTAGAGTCTGATTCCAAAGTTTCAACCTTTTCTGAAGAGGGGAGCACCCCCAAATCCTCATTTTATTTCTAGCAGCAGCAACAGCACGACAGCTCTCCAGCAGCTGGGACGCAGTTCAGGGAAGGGCCATTCCTTCGCTATTCTGAGTGTATTTTTTCACTTGCCTCGTACAAGTCGAGGTGCCATCTTTCTAATCACCTCTTGTTCTCATTCTATTACTCAGTATAATAAAATGGCTTAGCATTTCTCTCTGCATTTCTGGGTATCTGCTTATGGTTATATTGTTATATGTTGCACCATTATGATTTGTATCTCTTTGAGCATTCTCGGCTATTATACCACTTGTGTGTTTCTCCTATACTCTTAGACAGAGTCTGGAAAGGGCCAGGTAGCCTCCGGATCTCGTCCTCTTTTCAGAGGCGACATATCTGGTAAATGCCCTCCCAATCCATCTCTGGTTAGAGTTTCCTTGTGTTCGAGGAATATTCTTGATAAGGGATATTACAGTGGTATCAGAGCATAGATCTGGCTCAGCCTATGGAGCTAGCAATCTATGACAACGGGAGAGAAACCCTATATCCGTTACAAAGGTCGGAGATACAGAGACGCTGGGCGTAGGTTGGAGAATACCTACGGAGAGGGAGACTGTGTTCCAGTGGTGGACGCAAAACAGAGGGAGCCGGTGGTGGACGCAAAGCAGGTGGCTCCAATGGCAGATGATGACGGGAAGAGATTTGCGGATATGCTCCTCAAATTAGTGCAGGATCTGTCGAGGCAGATTGAGGTGATGGGGCAGAGATTCACAGCAGTAGAGGCCAGACAGCGTGAGAGCCCACGGGTTTTCCAGGTTGGTGAGGGATCGGGTGCATCCCACCATTTTCCAGAGCAATGTGATATTGCGCAGCAGGTGGCCTCGCATGCCCCTACACGCTCTACCATGCCCACTTTCTTAGGAGCAGACACGGGGGCCGTAGCCCAGTAGGAGGCAGAGCCTGGACACATGGGTGATTATTTTGCAGAGTACCAAGCCTATGGGCAGGAGTTCAGGGAAGCTCTCTCATTCTATGATTTTGTTCAGCTCCAGTGGGATAGTAGACCCTGCAACCATCACAGAGGGTACCGACATTATCATGATGGTGACAACCACCGTGCAGCGAGTAGATTCCACTTGCCTATGTTTGATGGCTCATCAAACAGTTCGGCCAGGTCTTGGGTGGAGAAGCTGGACATTTATTTCCAATGTAACCAAATGTCGGAGACAGAGGCCATCAAAGTGGTGACATTGCATTTGGATGGTGAGGCCCAGGATTGGTGGTTTCATGGAATGGTTACACTAGGACACTCCATGGTGATGACATATGTCGAGTTCACCAGGAGATTGATGAAGCGATTTGATCGCAGGGATCCAGAGCAGCATTTTGTTGAGCTGACAAGGCTCAAACAGACAAGGAGCCCAGAGACCTACATTGCAGATTTCTTGAGGGTCTCAGTGATGGTGCCAGATCTATCCACGGGACGGAGGATCTATATGTATGTTGAGGGGTTACAGAGCCACTTTAGGGTCTAGTCAGATCCGCTAGACCGACCACCCTTCAGGATGCTATCAGCAGGTCCCGGGACCTACAGGATGTCTTACCAACGACCCAGACACCTTACCCCCAGAGACAGACTTTCCAGTCTAAGGGGAAGGATGTGAGGATTCCACCTCCAAAGGGGAATCCAGGACGAGTGCAGATTGACGATGATGTCAAGAGGGAGTTGAATAAGAAGCGGTTGTGCTTCACATGTGCACCAGGACATAGATGTGCTGCTGGCAAGGCATATTTCATTGAGGTTTTTTACGAGAGCAGTGGAGAAGAGGATGACGAGGATGGTGTGGAGGCAGGAGATAGCCATGATGGAGAGGGACCTTTGCCACCTCCACCGCGAGCAACAGGTGGTGCATCTTTTGCACCCACCAGAGGGGCCCTCGCCGCATAGCGAGGAGTTCCCAAGTATCTAACGCTACGCGTACGAGGGACGGTACGTAGCCAGCGAGTGTCAGTTTTGGTTGATAGTGGGGCGACCCACAACTTCATCGATGCACAGATGGTTGAGCGGAGAGGCATACAGACAGAGAGCTTTGATGGGTTTTCAGTCTTAGTCCCAGGAGATCAGACCATGACGTGTGCTCAATATGTTCTAGAGCTTTCAGTGACGATGGGCACCTAGACATTAACTGACCACTTTTTCGTGGTCGATATTCCGGACACCAACATGATACTGGGTGTTCAATGGCTCATCACTCTAGGGAAGGTCACGACAGATTGGAAGACCCTAGAGATGGAGTGGGATGATGAGAAGACAGGGAGGCATGAGAAGATACGGGAGCAGCATACGTATCCGCCTCAGACTGTTTCGGCTCATCGGATGGAGGCAGTCTTCCGAAAGGGAGACATAGAGTGGGCAGTAGAGCTGCGTGCATCAGAGGCAGGGACTACAAGGCAGACAGTGCACCCGGAGATATAGTCCATCCTTGACCAGTATGCCATAGTATTTGGGGATATTCCGTCGGGTCAACCACCGAACCGGGGGTTTGAGCACACTATTGAGCTTCAACAGGGCATACAGGTAGTGATTACTACCCCCTATAGGCATCCCGAGGCCTATCAGGACAAGATAGAGCGGGCCATTCAGGAGTTGCTGGCTCTTGGGCACATCCGACTGAGCACGAGTCCTTTTGCTTCTTCTGTGGTGTTGGTGAAGAAGAAGGACGGTACATTGAGGATGTGCATTGACTACAGAGCCTTGAACAGGAGGACATTGAAGAACAGGTACCCCATACTTAGGATCGATGAGTTGATGGATGAGTTGAGAGGAGCACGATTCTTCTCAAAGATTGATTTGAGATCAAATTCGCGTGAGGGAGCAGGACATTCCCAAGACCGCCTTCGGATGTCACTATGGGCACTTTGAGTTTTTGGTGATGCCCTTCAGGCTAACCAACGCCCCAGCTACATTCCAGTCTTGCATGAATCACATCTTCCGTAGTCACTTGAGGAAGTTTGTGTTGGTGTTCTTTGATGATATACTCATTTACAGCAGGACGTGGGAGGAGCATCTCCAGCATATTGAGACAATATTACGCATCTTGGAGGAGCAGCAGTTCTATGCCAAGCTCTCCAAATGTGAGTTTGGGTTGACGGAGATGTTATACTTGGGACACATCATTGGAGTGGATGGAGTGAGGGTCCATGAGGAGAAGATTAGGGCCATCAGAGATTGGCCGGAGCCGAGAAACGTGACGGAACTTCGAGGATTCATTGGCATTTGTACTTACTACCGGAAGTTCGTCAAAGGTTTCTCACAACTTGTTGCACCCCTGATAGATTTGACGAGGAAGGGGGCATTCAATTGGTCGGATACAACGCAACGAGCCTTTGACAAGCTCAAGGAGGTTATGAGCAGCTGCCGAGCGCTTGCATTGCCAGATTTTACGTAGCCATTTGTTTTGGAGTGTGATGCGTCGAGAGAGGGGTATATTCCTGATATGGGATATTACAAGGTGATACGCAGGATTGGATGAGTTGCATATGAGTTGGAGCTGCCCCAAGGCAGCAAGATTCATAACATTTTTCATGTATCATGCCTGAAAAAGGCATTGGGGCAGCAGGTAATAGTGACAGATGAGCTACCACCTATGGATGATGAGGGGCATTTGGTATTGCAGCCGGAGGCTATCATTGATACCAAGGAGAGGCAGCTGCGGAGCAGGACGGTCTGGGAATTCTTGGTGAGGTGGAAGAATTTGCCAGATGAGGATGCCACTTGGGAGAATGAGAAGATCTTACAGCATCCATCACTTCAGTTGCTTGAGGACAAGCAACATTTTGCCAGGGGAGACTGTAATATTCCTAATTAGCCCCAGCTAATTGGAATATTCGATTTTGCCAAATTTTGCCTTCTATAGTTATTTTGTAAATAAAAAAGTGAGAAAGGGGGACATAACTCACTTTTAGAATAAAAGTCACTTCCTAGTAGCACAACGTTGTGACTTAAAGGGAGAGCCAAGGGGGCCAAAAGGGGGACGCAGAAATGGAGCCCACGCAGACACATGGAGGGACTGCACAGGAGGGGAGGAACACGTGGCAAAAGGGGAATCACGCAGGAGAAGGTGAGCATTGGGATTGAAAGAGGCAAAAGCTATAAAAGAGAGAGGAGCCCCCTCATTTTGATCATTCGGTTATGTGCATTTGTGATAGTCGTTTTGGCTTAGAGCATGCTGGCTGTTTAGCTAGTCTGCAACATTGTTTAGTGCATTGAGTGTCTCCGTTTGGAGATCTCACCCTTAGCCCCAGGGGACTTCGAGTGCCTGCTCGGGCAAGGTATTTTCGTTGGCATTTCAGCAGCAGTATCTTCAGCATTTCAGCAGTGGTTTTATTAGTGTTCTGGAGGACTGCGCAGCACTAGGAGAGGAACGCAGTTCTTTTTGGGAGCAGTCTGGATTAAGGGTTTGTGGAGGATTTGAGCCGAGGGATTGAGCAAGAGATCATCTCTTGCATATTGGAGGAGTTTTGAAAAGTTCTGGGATGAGTTTCAGAGGGTTCTATTCAGTGGCAGCGTAGAGCAGTGAGGAACTGCGCAGAACCCCAAGAGGGTGATTTTCGGGGGTCGGCCATTCTAGGAAAGCTTTTTGGGTTTTTCTAGGTTTCTTGAGTAGAGTCTGATTCCAGAGTTTCAGCTTTTTCTGAGGAGGGGAGCAGTCCCAAATCCTCGTTTGATTTCTAGCAGCAGCAACGCAGCAGTTTTCCTAGCAGCTTGGACGCAGATCAGAGAGGGGCCATTCCTTTGCTATTCTAAGTGTATTTCTTCACTTGCCTTGTGCAAGTAGAGGTGCCATCTTCCTGATCACCTCCTGTACTCATTTTATTACTCAGTATAATAAAATGGCTTAGCATTCTCTCTACATTTCTTGTGTATCTGTTTATGGTTTATTTGATATATATAGTATCATTGTTACTTGTATCTCTATGAGCATTCTCGGCTATTATACCACTTGTGTGTTTCTATTATACTCTTAGAAAGAGTCTGGCAAGGGCTAGGTAGCCTCCGGATCTCGTCCTCTTTTTAGAGGCGACATATCTAGTAAATGCCCTCCTAGTCCATCTCTGGTTGGAGTTTGCTTGTGTTTGGGGTATATTCTTGATATGGGGATATTACAGATTAAACAAAAAAAAAATCCAAAAGCATAAAATATTTAATCCTTAGGTTTTTATTTAGTCTTGTCTTAGTTTAGAATTTAGTTTTTATTTCATGATTTTGATCATAAAATAAAAAAGCATTAAAAAATAAATTATTTAAAAAATAAAAAATAAAAAAAATATCTTGAAAGAAAAGTTTTTCGTGGTATTTGACATAGCTAAATGTGCTTAAATTTTTATATCTGAAGATTAGCTATCTGAAAGTGGTGATTCATTTTATGATCTCGTTAGCATTTAAATTCTATGGCTATTTAAAGCATTTGATCTTCTGAAGTTTAATTGCTAAAATTTTGTGCATCTGGTGAGTATCTCGTATCTATCTTTCGTTATTGCTTGATTAATGCTTATCGTATGCTAGACACTTCAGTAAGTATTTTCAAGCTATTGTTAAGGGTTTATTTCCATTTCTATTTTCTAAGCAGCAAACCAATCAATCAATTTTCATTTCATCTAGCAAAAGCACTGGTTTTAAGTATTTAGAGAGCAAATCATTTTTTAAATCAATCAAGTGCTTGTTTTTGCTGAGTCCAGTTGGTCCTCCTTTATCCCATAGGGTCTACCCCCCTTAGCCTAGGGAGACGGCTTAAATGGAGAGATCAGGGATCAGGGTGATAGCCCCCGGTCTGAGCATTGTCGCGGTACCTTGAAAATTTGTGCGACAACACTCGCTTTAAATGGGAACAAAGAAAAAGAAAACAACCCCATAAAAAAAAAACAAATAAGAGCAACAAAAATAAAAAGAGTCAACCATTTACAGTCCCACATCTACACTGCTTACTTGGTCGTCAAATCTCTATGTCCAGGAACTGATGAAGGCCAGGGCAAGGCTGGAAATTTTGGAAGCCAAAGAACAGGAAAGGGACCACAAAATTTCAGAGATTACACTTGCAAATCGATCTTTAATGGAAGGTAATAGGATTCTAAAAGAGCAAGTAACAATGCTACAAGAGGTGTTAGAGACAGGAAAACAAGAATGGGAAAACATGAAGGCAACATGGCAAACCATGAAAGAATCAATGGCAGCGAACAAGGAAGTGATAATCTCTAAAGCAGCTTAGGTGGATACACAAATATCTTAGCAGGTAGTCATTTCCGTAAAAGAGGAAAAAGTGATCAAGAGAGCAAACATTCCAAAAGAAATCAAAACCAGAGTCGAGAACACTAATGGTTACATAAGGATGGAGGAAAAAGAAGATGTAAGTGCTTGTAGAGCACAGGAAAGAGAACACAAAGACAGAAAAGATAGGGAAACAAACTTTATTATAAGGGGAATAAGAGACTATGGAAAGAATGAAAACACTCTCAATTTGACAACAGACTTTTTGAAAGAGAAATTACATTGGAGAGGGCAAATTTGTCAAGCAAGAAGGGTGGGAAAAATATGTGAAGAGAGGCCTCGACCCATAAAAGTCATCATAGCAAGTGTGCAAGACAAACACTATCTCTTAAGCAAAAAGAAACTCTTGAAAGGCTCACACTTCTTCTTAGATGAAGATCTAACTAGCAAACAACAAGAGGAGAGAAGAGAAGAAGTGGAGAAAATTAGAGCAGCAAGAAATGAAGGGAAAAGAGCATGGTTGTACAATGGTAAAGCAGTTATTGCAAGGTTTGGGCCTCATGACAAAGCAAGGCAGCAATTTGGCAGTAAAGAAAAAACAATTAATTCTATAATATGGAGGAAAACAACAGCATCAACATGGATAAAAAGGGGTGAAGACTCAAAGTTGAGCCTTGTGTACCAAGCCGCGTAGCAATCAAATACTACCCACGTCTACCTAAGTCTAGTTTGTTGGAACTGTAGAGGTTACCCTTGGAGGAGGGGACCTGAGATAAGGCCTATTGCAAAGGTAGAGACATAATTTGTCTCACAGAAACTCATGAACATGATGGTTGTAAAACTCCTATGTTTGATAGTTATTTCAAATTAGCAGTTTGGAACGAGGCAGCAGTAAATGGCAAAGGGTATGGAGGAATATTAGTTTTAGTGAAAGAAAAAGAAGGTCGTCACATAGAGTTTGTGAAAGAAGATTCAAATAAACAATATTTATGGTTCAAAATAACAGAGAATGAGAACCACATAAGAATTGCAGCATGCTATTTTGCACCTCAAGTCTCAAAAACTTACAAAAATAAGGGGCTAGATAGCAAAGACCCATATGCAGCTTTAAAGCAGGATATTGTTGTATATTCTCAGCAGGGAGAAGTTCTTTTAGTGGGAGATTTCAATGCTAGAACAACAAATCAACAAGCGAGTATGTTTTGTTGCAAAGAGGATCACAATCCTATCTGGCTCATTGAAGAGGAGAATCCCCAATGGTTGAGATGTTCAGAAGATGACAAAGTTAGCAATCATTTTGGAGAGGAGTTGCTCATGATGTGTGGTGCTTTCAACTTAATTATCTGCAATGGTCTAGATAAATGGAAAAGGTCTGGGAAGTTCACTTGCAACACATACAATGGGGCAAGTGTTGTTGACTACATTATTTGTTCACAAAGCTTGATAGAAAGGATAGATGAAGTTAAGATTGGAGAGCATATGTGGGACTTAAAATCAGACCATAATCCAATTTATATAAAGTTATCTTGGTTAGAAGAAAGACAACATAGAAGGAAAACCCAATGTTCTCAGTAATCGATATCAAGGGGCAAAATTCTTCTAACACAAGAAAATTGCACTATCTTCAAAACAATGTTGGAGAGATCAATTCAGAAGGGGAAGAGGGGTTCCCAAAGTCTCAATAGTCATGAGTTAACAAATATAATTCAGAGTGCACTTGAGAAGAGCAAAAAATAGAAAATCTGAATCAAATTGTTTTCCTGTAAATGCTTGGTTTGATGAGGAATGCAAAATGGCAAGGAAAACCTTGAAAAAGGCAGGCGAGGAGAAAATGCATGTAAAGTTATATAAGTAGATTTTAAAAAGGAAAAAAGATGAGTTCATGCAAACAAGGTGATAAGAGTTAATATATCTAGGTAAGAATAACCCAAAGCTTTTTTGGCAGGAACTTCAACAAAGGAAGAAGCAAATTGAAAATAATATTATAGCCAATCAATGGTTTGATTATGCAAGACAACTTTATGAGAAAAAATCAGAGGAGGAGCCTCCTCCCAGGATCAACACAACTACAAAGCTTTTCACATTACAAGTAGTAAAGACAGGAATTAAGAAGTTGAAAATAGGAAAGGAAAAATACTTGGTTAAACTTCAAGCAGAATATCTAAAGTGGGGAATGAACATTCTTGCACCGCACATCATGAAATATTCAACAACGTCATTCGGCAAGGATCCCAAGAGATTGGACAACTAATCTAGCAATACGCCTTTTTAAAAGTGGAGACATTAATAATCCTTCCAACTATAGAACCATTATGATCAATCCTTTGTTTGCAAAGCCATTCAACGGCATGGTAGAAAATAGAATCAGTAAGTAGGTGGAAGTCAAAGAAAAGGGCAAAAGGGCAAGCAGGTTTTAGGCCGAAACATTCTACAATAGATCATGGTATCACGTTGAGACACATTATTGAAAAGGTTTGGGAGGGCAAAGAAGAAGTATTTTGCTGCTTTGTTGACTTCAAAAAGGCATTTGACACGGTCCCTAGAGATAAGTTGTGGAGTAGAATGGAAGAACTTGAAATTTCTTTGCATTATAGAGTTGTTGTCCATAGGCTCTATGAAGATGTGAAAGTCAAAATTAGAACTTCAGCAGGCATTTCAGAAAGCTTTAGAAGTGACATCAGAGTCAAGCAAGGCTGCCTTTTATCCCCTACTCTTTTTGTTTTATATATTGATAAATTGGAAGAGTGGCTAAATCTGTAAGGTGGGGATGGTGTTCGGTTGGGGGAGTTTGTGATAAAGCTTCTTTTATATGTTGATGACCTTGTATTGATTGCTAAATCAGCCCAGGGATTGCAGATGCACCAATATGCCCTTAAGCATTTTTGTAAAAAAGTGGGAATGCAAGTCAAAACCAGCAAGACCAAAATAATGATTTTCTCAAATAAAAAGAAGCAGATCCAACATATGTTCTTCTTTGAAGGAAACATTCTTGAAGAAGTAAATGAATACAAGTACCTCGGGATTGATTTCAACAGAAAGCTTAATTAGGAGCATTGCAGAAAGAAAAGAATTTTAGGAGGGTGGAAAGCACTATATGCTCCTCAAAACAGATGTATTGAGGCAAAGTTATGGAATTGGAAAACAATTAAAGTGATTTTTGGGCTCCTAGTTTGTCCAATGATACTATATGGGTGTGAAGTGTGGGCTAGTAGCATCCCTGTCTCAAAATGGAAGCAAGTTGAGAAAATCCAAAAGCGCTTGATCATGAGCAAGTTTAAAATAAAAAGTTCAATTTCTTATGAGGTAATGTTGAGTGAAACAAGAGCAATTTCCATCAAAGCAATTGTTATAGTGCGTCTCATAAGGTATCTACAAAGAATTGAGCAAATGGGAGAAGGTAGATGGCCTAAAGTTATCTTCAATGAAGGAATGAGTGAAAGAAAGAAATCATGGGTGAGACAAAATAACAAATGTATGCAAAACTAGAATATTTACCTCAATGCATGTCCCACAAATAGCAAGGGTTTAAAGAGTTTTGTTATGGAGATGTTTCGTAAGCATATATGGGGAAAAGAGTTGGGTAGAAAGAAGAAGTACTATGTTCAAGAATTCAACCCCACTTGTGATTTCCAACAAAAAGAGTACATTGGAGCTAGCATTCCATGGAGAGCAAAGATTCTTATTGCTCAATTAAGAACTAACTCGCATCAACTACGATGCGAAACAGGTTGGTGGAAAAGACCTAAAGAAGCTTCGGAAGAACAGGTGTACATTTTGCACTTCTGGGGCAGTGGAATCAGAAAAACATTTCATTTTGGAATGTGATGCTTTCAGAGACATCAAAGACAGTTACAGCAGTATGTTAACATCAGTTCCTTAGCATTGTCTTTTCAATGAGGGGACTATTAGAAGGTTGGGTCAGCTCATCATTAATTTGAATAATAAGAGGACTAAATTGCAAAAGGCAAAAAGCAAGGAAGCTAGTGGTCCCATAGACTATATCTAGTCTCATGGACGTTAAAATTTCATTTCATTTCTATGTGCCTCCGCCATCTGCATCAGCGAAATACCTCTTGCCACTTGTCATTACCACTTGGAAAAAGGGAATCTGCTATTTAAAAGGTACTTTGATCAATTTGCAATTAGGTGCTTATACTTGTTTGTTTTGGGCATTTAATGTGGATAAAGGGGTGATTTGGAAGATTGACCAATCTTGACTGTAAATATGTTCTCTCACCTTACAAAGGGGTTAATCTTTAGCCTTAGTCTAGTGGAACCTCCCTTGAGGCCTTAGGGTTATAGGAAGGACACTACTTGGAAACCTAAGATTGAGATAGTGTGTTCATTATCTCCTACACCATACTTGACACTTTCCACGACACATTACAAGCTCCATATTCCATCTCCATTCTTCGGGTCTAACTTGTCATTGGTTCATTGGGATTTGGCACTTTCATGTCCATACTCCATGAGTAGGGCCATAAAATATTCCCTAGAGATTGAGGTAGCAAAAAGAATGTAAAAGCATACCATGGCCACAATAAAAGAAAGAGAAAAAGAAGAAAATCAAAATGCAAAAGATAGTCGGGACATAAGTTAGCACACAGGCAAAAGACTAGCATGATCTTTACCCTCTTCATTAGGCATCACCAGATTCCTAAGCACATGATGCTCCTTCACATCAAAAGGCACCCTTCAATGTCCCAACCCTAATGAGTGACGAATTATCTCATCTTAAGGGTTAATATAAAATGCTATATCATAAAGAACAAGCTCTAACCCTTGAGGTATGCACTAAAATACAAAGCAATACCAAGAAGAAATAAAGGGTGCACAAGAGTAGTGGAAAAAGCAAGTTGAGCAGGGCAACTCATGTCTCCACGATTGCTCCCTCCTTACATTCATACACTCAGGATGTGGACTACCCATCAATTGGTCCCCTTGACCATGGCACTTGGCCATGAAGCCTTTTCCCCTTAAATTATCATACATCTACAATAACATCTATTTATTGAGGGGTTGAGCTTGTAAATGCCACTTCCCCTTCAGGGTTGGAAGCACCTAATAGAGTTGATCATTGGCTGTGAAAAATCGGTGACCTAATTCCTACTACAGCGAACTAACGATATTTCTCCTATTTGTTAAATTCCTTTAAACAAATTACTTGCGGTTTTCTACAGCAAATATCGAAACACATACACTGCAGCCTACACAAAATAAATATTGCAGAAACTAAATACTGAACTAAAGAGAAATAAACACACACATCACAACAGTTGTTTTTGGACAATGTCCCTGAAAAAACCCAATGTGGGAAAACCAATGCAACAGCTAAGGGTTTTATTATTATGCAGTAGTTTCTGAGTACAAATCGTTGGATGCCCAAACTAGCTATCTGATACAGATAAATGTTGGCAAAGAGTTAGTGAGAAAAATCTCACACTGATTTGGGAGATCCAACACTAATCAGGGGCTGGCTGACTGGCCCCACACTGCCTCTGCGCGACTTCTGCATCAATCCTACCCAGATCTGCATCACCTCCTTTGTTGATCTCCTACTGTCTAGAAATTCCACCTTTTAGCCCTCCGATCTCACACCCCGACTTTTGGCACTGGATCTCGACTCTCCCGGCTAGATTTCGAACTCCCTCTGAAGCTCTGTGCTGCCTCACTGAACTTCTTTATGCCCTTTCTACTTTGCACTCTTCGGATCTAGAAAACTCTCCTCCGAACTACTATCCCTGCCCCTCACTACAAGAAGATCACTCTAGCAACTCAACATTGCTAGTCTTGAGAAATTCAATCTTTGATCTCTCATTTGATGTGTTCTCCAACTGCCCATCGAACTCCTTATAATCTCTCATTGGAGCGATTAAAACATAATCAAGGGCTAAGATTATCTGGGAGTTGATCCTCGTCTTCTTCTAGAAGATTCACACCTGATTTAATTAATACCCTTTAATTAACCAGATTTCCTGAGTTTAGACTTAGGGAACCATTTTAAAAAAGTTAATAATTTTAATTAAAACATCTCTAGGTGGAATTTTCCCAAAAAATCTCTGGGTATTAGAGAATGGATGTGTCTTAGCTTCTCTGTAAAATCTCGAGGCAAGAGCACATCTGATGCTACAGAAATCAACACTCCCTCTTAGCGAGGAATGTGCTCTAGTGTTGCAACCCACTGAAGCATCACTCTATCTCTGCACCATCTCCTACTGCACTGCTGATGTTTGGCTCTACTGCGCACCAACTACTGTGCAACTCTGATATGAACTACATTTGTGTTGTTGCCAACCCTGCAGAACTGTTGCCAACACTGCATCTGCACTACAACCCATCCTATCTGTTGTTGCTGCAACATCTGCAACGGAAAAGCATCCAAAATACTAAACCAACTATGGTCAGTATGATGCATTCGTCATCCGAGTTCTCACTGCTACTAGCCTCTGCGCTATCATTGAAGCCTCTACAATGTTGCTGACTCTACACTGTGCCAATTGCACTGCTACCAACTTTGCTCTGTGCTACTCAGTCTCAAACCACTACTAGCTACTGCATCTGTCACTATGGCACCTAACTGCACCAACTTCCATTGGTCCATCTTGCTACCGCTAACTATGGTATCTCGTAGCAAGGTCTTAATCCAAGAGGTGGACTCTCAAGGATCATACCCATCATGTAGCTCTTTGGGGCTACAACTCCAGATCGCCCCACCTCACCCCTCGAGGTATCTCGGCAATCATGGCAAACTCTTCCTCCAATCTGGAGGATAGTCTGTTGATCTTTGCGGATGCATCTTGCTGATCCTGCTTCTCCTCCTTGTCATTCTTTCTGAGAGGACACTGAGTGTTGTAGTGGCCCAACTTGCCACACCTGAAGCACTTGATCTTCGAAATAGCCTTCTTCCTTCTACATTGCTCCTACTGAACTTTGATGCAAGGGCCACATCCTCCTCTTTCTTCACTTGCTTCGTCCCATTGTTGCCACTGCTACTGATGGTGGCCTTCACCAGATCACGCCTCATCTCCTCCTGTAGCAGATCAGCCCATACACGTGCCCAATCTGGCAATTTTTCTCTGCACAGGATGCTCTAAACGAAAACTTGCCAATCTTCTGAAACGTTATTTAGCACCAATCGTACAAACTCTGAGGGTTGTGGCATTGATCCTACTGAAGCCAACTGGTCCCGAACATCCTGAAGCCTCATAAGGAAGGGGTCTATTCACTCCCCTTTCTGCATCGTCATGCATCTCAACTTCCCCTTGAAAGATCCTTCATATAGCATGTTAGGTTCCTATAATTTATAAGATCTCAAGGTGATTGAGTATTTTTATCACAGATAATTCAATCTGCAAATGATTTCCCAAAACAAAAATAGAATAAAATGAAAAGAGGGTATAAACAGAGAAAAGGAAAACAAAAAAAAACATTGAAAAAAGAATAAAAGATAGAACCCCATCAAAGAAAGAAAAACAAAAAGAAAATAATACTGAAAGTGTTGCAAATTTAAATGCCACTACTGATAGATAGTTTTCTTCCTGATTGATAAAGAAAGCTTGTGTGCAACTTGTTTAAAATGCCACAATGACTAGTTATTTGTTTAATCATATAGTATAATAACGGTTAAATATGTTGAATTTCTGTAAATTAGATTAGAGAATAAAGATTTTCCAAACAATTTAATCTTGGTAAATCAGTAGTTAGGTAGAAAATGACATTGGTTCAACTGTTTAATCTAAATCGATAAGAGAAATAAGTGATAGGATTTAAGTAGTTTTTTTGTTTTCCATAAAAGAAACTAATTATGGGTTTGCTAGTAAAAACACACCCCTTCAGAGAAAAATAACAAATGTTAGCTTAGAAAAATAGTTAAAGGGTAGGCAGAAATAGTTTGGTTTTATAAATGTATTTATTTGCCCTTTATCCTAAGTTTCAAGGGCATTATAAAGAGGTGCATCTAGACAAAATCTTTTTGTCGTATATGGTTAAAAAGACTGCAATTAAAAGCGGCAGGATTCTCCAGCTCTTCAGATCGACGGTGCTTATTTGTTATCGGCCCCCCTCTCCATCCTAGCTTTACTGCCGGGGGGGTCCGAAAAAGCGGTATTCCCCGCCCAGCCCCATCACCACGTGGCCTCCTCTCTGCATTTTGCACTCCCCCAGCCTATACCACATACCGCTCCCTACCCCCTCCAAAAACCACTTCCCCCTCATTCCTTTACTGTTGTCCCTACCCGACACCTCTGCCACTCCCATCCCGCCACATCTCCTAGTCGTTGCCCAATTAAATCCCTTCCCGACAAAATTACCGTTAAGTATTTAATGTTTTCCCTTCCGAGTAACCATTTCAATTCAACGGTCCCACGCCAATCCTCCAATGGAACCTGCCACTCCCTCCTTTAAAAACCTTGAACCGGTCTTCATTATACCTTTCACTTGCTTATTCTCTGCAATTCATAGGTTTTTTCTGCAAGTGACCAACTTCCAAATATTTTCTAAAACAGATCAATTGTCAACATTCTGTCCCCCTCCCCTGATAACTCACGACCTGCCATTCGTTTCCTGGTAAACATTTATTCCCAAATTCATATTTATCATTTACTGATCAACTATGCCTCCAAAGAAGAAGAACCAGGAGGACCCTGTGAATCCATTAGTCCCTCCATCTATAGACTTAGACCATATTCCATTAGTTGATAGGAATTACAAGATCAGTGAGACACAGTGGAACTATGAATTGTTGGAACTTTATTGCTTGTTGGAGGATAAACATGTTGATAAAACAGATGAAATTGCTTCTGCAAGCGACTAGCTTCCAAAGATTTGTTGAAACTAATTAATTGTCAGCGTTCTGTCCCCCCTCCCCTGACAACTCACGACCTGCCATTTGTTTCCTGGTAAACATTTATTCCCAAATTCATATTTATCATTCACTCGTCAATTATGCCTCCTAAGAAGAACTAGAGGGACCCTGTGAATCCATTAGTCCCTCCATCTATAGACTTAGACCATATTCCATTAGCTGATAGGGATTACAAGATCAGTGAGACATAGTGCGACTGTGAATTGTTGGAACTTTATTGCTGGCTGGAGGATAAACATGTTGATAAAATAGATGAAATTGGACTCTAGGAGTCCAATCTTCCTCACTATATTTTCCCTCTAACCTTCCATGCCCCTGAATTCACCAGGAAATGCCAAGCTTGCTATGTTCCCAGCCAAAGAGCCATTATAACCCCATCTCGTGTGTTGTCGCGCGGATTGGCACGACAACGCTCGGACCGGGGGCTGTCACTCTGATCCCCGATCCCTCCGTTTAAGCCTGTTTCCCGCGGCTAAGGGGGGTAGTCCCTGTGAGATGATGAGGCCAACTGTCGACCAGTTGGTTGGGAAACACGAGATACGATATAAAAGGGGCTCGATGGATTTAGAGATTTAATAGACCAGTGCCTTGTGGAGTCAATGTTTAAATGATTACTTTTTAAATGATAAAGAAACATGGACCATGAACAGCAACCATCTATCATCAGCTAAATCATGTGACCAAAATGATATCCAGCGATCGAAAAACTTCGAAAAGATAAATGCTTAAAACCACCATGAGAATTGTAAATTATTAACCAGGGATCTATTTCGTATCTAGATCTCAGCATGAAGGATACAGCATGAATAAAAAGGCTGAAACTGGCAAAAATAAATTTTCCACAAATTTTTTATTTTTTCAAAATTTTTTAAATCTTTTTTCAAATATTTTTTTTTTTTTTTTTTAAACTAAAAAAAAAATCTAAACTATGAAAACTTTAAAACTAAATCTAAAATCTAAAGAAATTTTTATTTTTTATATTTTAAAACAAAAAATAAAACTAAAATCTAGAAATCTAATTAAAATCTAATCTAATAAAAAACTATGAAAAAATTTTTAAATCTAATTCTAAAACACTAAAAAAAAAACACAAAAAAAAATATTTTTTATTTTTTATATTTAAACAGAGCTACATTAAAATCTAACTAAAATAAATCCTAAACTAAACTAAAGGAAATCTAATTAATATCTAAAACCTAAAGTCTAACATAACATTTAAATCTAACTAAAATGTAAAAGTTAAAATCTAAATAATAAAAAAATAAAAAATAAAAAAATATAAAACTAAGCCTAAGCTAACCCTTTTTCTTTTTTATTCTTTTTGTTTTAAAAGAACAAAATTAAAATGAAAACTCAAAAAAATCTAAAATCTAAATATAACAAATATCTAAAGCATAAATCAAATCTAAAACAAACTATACGAATTTACAATCTACGTTAACCTACGAATGACCCTAAAACGAATCTAAAAAATGTTAAAACATAAACTACATAAAAGCGAATATATCAAAAAAGAAGAAACAGAAGAAACGCTGAAACTATGACGTCTCAGCCGCCGGAGGGAGGAGCATGACCAGGACTCGAAGCTTAAACAAAAATTGTTAACAGTTCAGCGACGGCAAATTGAAATCGACTTAATACTCACCGATTATACGCAAGAAACTCAAATAATTACCTGGTGTCTGAAGAATAAATTCGCATGAAGATTTACCTTGCAATCAGCTTGTAAAATCGAATGCGTTTCAGGTCAAATAGTCGGACTTTGTGCACAGTCGACGGCGGAAGAAGGCAGCTGAGGATCCCGATTTCAGATTGGAGATTTCGGGCTAGCGATTGTCACGCCTATGGTAATGGAAGACGTGAGGGTTTTGCAAGAAATTCTCTGTGGATAGATTTCGACCTGAGATCTTCTGGAGCGGATTATTTTCACCGGATGATTACACGCCTCCTCTTTTTTGCTATCCGCCTTACGGATTTAATAACTTACACGCCTTGTTGCTAAATCTGCGGTTTTCGGATGCCAGACAGCGGCGATCTGCTGCTTGATGCCAGATGCTTCACGTCGAATGGTTCTCAAGTAACAGTTTTCTTCCTTACGCATACACCAACCAGCCACACGTGGGTATTTTTCAGGTGTTCAGATGACAACTGGGTCAACATGTAGCTTTTCAACAAAATAAATCACCTGGACAGCGTATATCCCTCAAACGCTTTATTTCTCTGTTGCCGGCGTGTTACCCTTGATGGCAGTCCTGCAAAAAAACGACAAAACGCTAATCAAAACTGCATAAAGCAAAATCTAAAACCCTAGAACAGAAAAAATTTAAATCCTAAGACAGCTATTAAATTACAGATTTAGCCCCCTCACAGCTAGATTTAACAATAAGAACAGGAAAATTTTAAAGAAAAGAAATTTCAGATTTGTCACTGTAAAAAGAAAACTTCAGAAATTCTCTCGTGCAGATCAGAAAAATAAAACCGAATAATAGACCCAGGATCAAATCCACTGGGCTCAGCAGAAAATGCTTGTGGGAGTTGGCTGGTTCAGCCGAGAACTTCCCCTAACGCCCACCAAATCTTCTTCAGCAAGGGTTTTTCTGCACAGCTCAGAAACAACCATCAGTAAAGAGGGCAAGAATGCTGCTAGATCTCAGGAAGTAATGGAGATACCTGCCATTACTTCAGAAACCCTAACAGCACCCAAACCCTAGCAAGTGAGCAAGATACTTGTACCCACAATACTCTACAAAAAGCTATTATTAACAGCTGAAAATAACATATGCAGAAAATTGAAACAATCTCACAGCATTTCAAGAGAGTAACACCAGCAAGATATGGACCCCAAAGTCTTCTTTATTAACCAGAAACAGATTTACAAGAGAGCTTTTTCAGTCTTTGACTCACAGATCGAATGAATTGAAATGACCCCCTAAGACCCTATATAAAGGAAATGATCCTAACGGCTAGTTCGAGTGATCCATGTAGAAATGATCTCGACCGTTGATGAGGATCAAGACATCTCTTGATCTCATCCGTCGATTTATTCACTTAAAATATTATTATTTTATTAGTTAGGGTTTTTGCTTGATTTTTTAATTTTTTTATTATTTTTCATTATTTTATTATTTTTATTCATTTTAAAATGGATCACTGAACTAAACCTTCGGAAACATCACCTAGGACCTAGGACTTAGGACTCATGAGGGGATTTAAAACATTTCTCGACCCTCAGGACACATTACATCATGACTTTTACAAAATTACATCTTAAGGGACAAACCCATTTAATACAAACCCTCACAAAACACCCAGCTCTGCGACAAAACGATAATCTAGCAGATCAACACACTAGGATTCTCCTAAAGTTCTAATGACAAAATCAATCCCGGCTTTGGGGTCAGGTTTGAAGGAAAACTCTGCCGATCCGTGGATCGGTGAGACAAAAAACCTTTCGAGACGTAGATTATCATCAGAAAGTTAGGTCCACCTAGGCAAATTACATACATGACTTCATGTCTGCTAAGATTATTTACAGTTAATACATGCAGACTGGGTTTACAATCAAAAAGATCAAACTGCTGATGATGGCAGGATGGCACGGACATGCTGCTCAGGAGCTACCCCTCTCTGCCAACAGAAAGGAGGTGTACTGCATGGGCAGTTGACCAGTAGTGGTCAACATCTGGCTCTACTTGGGGACACGTTGCTGCACTGGTAGGAATGTGAGAATCCAGAATCTGCATCCATACAACACACAAATGAAAATAAGTAGCGTCCATTCCAAAGTCATCATATACATTAAGTACAGGAAAGATAAAAGCTCTTCATTTATTGACTATCTAATAACATGAAAAGTAAATCTAATCCCAAAAACAGAAATGAAATGCTGAAAAGACAAGGAGTAGGGACAGAAATACAATACAAAAGATGTCCCACGGCATCAGATGTGTTCAATATAGTGCATACTGAGCATTTGCCTGCTTTTAGGCAAATCTGTCGGCTGCTTGTCGGATGTGCCATGTCCAATTTTGCATATGGTAGGACTCTTTCCTATCCGAAAATCAAGCTGCTCTCGGCCGTCTGATGCGTCAAATCTTCTTCTCATTTTCTTCCTCTTGCGCTTTTTCTTTCTGGCAGGATGAATTACTGATGAGGTGGAACTTTCTGTCTCGAAACTATCAGATGAAGTACGCGTGATATGTCTCTCTTTAGCCCGCATCTGATCTTTATCATTCTTAAGTCCATCCTCAATCAACCATCTTTCAACTGAACTAATAACCTCCTCATAATAAGATGGATCTTGTTGCAACAAATGAGAAGGCTCCTGATCGATTGATGTTATCTGTTTTCTTTCATTTCCCAATTGCTGAAATTTTTGAACCTGTATTCTAATGGCATCCATCTGTCTAGAGTGTTCAACCTTTATAGCACTAATTTGTCTGGCATGATGTTCTTCCATGTCCTTTATTACTTTAACATTTTCTTCCTTTATGTTCATCAAGCAATGCCGCATGGAATTTATTTCTTCTTCATGATTCGCTTGCATGTTTCCAATTTCCGTTTCATGTTTAGTTTTCATGGCCTCAATTTCCTTAGCACGCTGATTTTGCGTGTCCTCAATCTCCTTATTACGTTTTTCCAGGTGGGTGCGTAAAGTTTTAACATCATTGATAAGATTAGTTTGGTTGCTTTCCAGATTTTTCACCAGCATCTTTAGATCTTGTATAATTTGCTTTTGTTCTTCCCTTTCATTGTTATTTGTCCCTGATTTTCCACTATGATGATCTGCAATATTTCCGGTGGATGACACATTCTGACCTTGAAATCTTTCTTCAACAGCTGAATTACTTTCTTTCTGTTCAACAATTTTAGAAGTAGAAGGCAAGCTGTTTGGACTATCATATCTATCTTTAAAAGCATTGAGAATGTCTTGTAAAGAAGTGAAAAAATCATTAGGAAAGTTATTAAACCAATTCAAGGCATCACCCTCTAAAGAACGGACAAATAGACGCATCTTGAAATCTTCATTATTATATTGAGGAAATCTACAGTATAAGATCATTACACAAGTAAACATGTTTAAATGCCTTTTAACAGCGACCGAATCATCACCCGAGAACTTAAGTAATTTACCAATGGCCTCTTTCGGAAGATCATGGAGATTATCAGTAAAATGACATGGTTTAAATGAATAATCCATGATGAACAATAAGGGATCAGATGGATGATAGAACTAGCTCTTTGCTCAAGAAAATCAAAAGATGAAAGAAGTGGAGTCGCCACTTGAACAATAAAACTGATTCTAAGATCCAAGAAGTAACCAACAAACAGATATGCGAGAGGCTTCTTGTCTGGGAAAAATAAAAAATGGAGTCGCCACCCAAACAAGAAACACACCGAAGAGATGCTGCTGATATGTGATGAAAAGATGCCAAAATATTGAATCTGCCAACTCAAATGAGAGATGAGAAGATGAGAAGATGAATGTCGATGAAACTCCAGGAACAGAAAAACTCTGTCCCCGGCAACGGCGCCAAAAATGTTGTCGCGCGGATTGGCACGACAACGCTCGGACCGGGGGCTGTCACTCTGATCCCCGATCCCTCCGTTTAAGCCTGTTTCCCGCGGCTAAGGGGGGTAGTCCCTGTGAGATGATGAGGCCAACTGTCGACCAGTTGGTTGGGAAACACGAGATACGATATAAAAGGGGCTCGATGGATTTAGAGATTTAATAGACCAGTGCCTTGTGGAGTCAATGTTTAAATGATTACTTTTTAAATGATAAAGAAACATGGACCATGAACAGCAACCATCTATCATCAGCTAAATCATGTGACCAAAATGATATCCAGCAATCGAAAAACTTCGAAAAGATAAATGCTTAAAACCACCATGAGAATTGTAAATTATTAACCAGGTATCTATTTCGTATCTAGATCTCAGCATGAAGGATACAGCATGAATAAAAAGGCTGAAACTGGCAAAAATAAATTTTCCACAAATTTTTTATTTTTTCAAAATTTTTTAAATCTTTTTCCAAATATTTTTTTTTTTTTTTTTTTAAAACTAAAAAAAAAATCTAAACTATGAAAACTTTAAAACTAAATCTAAAATCTAAAGAAATTTTTATTTTTTATATTTTAAAACAAAAAATAAAACTAAAATCTAGAAATCTAATTAAAATCTAATCTAATAAAAAGCTATGAAAAATTTTTTAAATCTAATTCTAAAACACAAAAAAAAACACAAAAAAAAATATTTTTTATTTTTTATATTTAAACAGAACTACATTAAAATCTAACTAAAATAAATCCTAAACTAAACTAAAGGAAATCTAATTAATATCTAAAACCTAAAGTCTAACATAACATTTAAATCTACTAAAATGTAAAAGTTAAAATCTAAATAATAAAAAAATATAAAATATAAAAATATAAAACTAAGCCTAAGCTAACCCTTTTTCTTTTTTATTCTTTTTGTTTTAAAAGAACAAAATTAAAATGAAAACTCAAAAAAATCTAAAATCTAAATATAACAAATATCTAAAGCATAAATCAAATCTAAAACAAACTATACGAATTTACAATCTACGTTAACCTACGAATGACCCTAAAACGAATCTAAAAAATGTTAAAACATAAACTACATAAAAGCGAATATATCAAAAAAGAAGAAACAGAAGAAACGCTGAAACTATGACGTCTCAGCCGCCGGAGGGAGGAGCATGACCAGGACTCGAAGCTTAAACAAAAATTGTTAACAGTTCAACGACGGCAAATTGAAATCGACTTAATACTCACCGATTATACGCAAGAAACTCAAATAATTACCTGGTGTCTGAAGAATAAATTCGCATGAAGATTTACCTTGCAATCAGCTTGTAAAATCGAATGCGTTTCAGGTCAAATAGTCGGACTTTGTGCACAGTCGACGGCGGAAGAAGGCAGCTGAGGATCCCGATTTCAGATTGGAGATTTCGGGCTAGTGATTGTCACGCCTATGGTAATGGAAGACGTGAGGGTTTTGCAAGAAATTCTCTGTGGATAGATTTCGACCTGAGATCTTCTGGAGCGGATTATTTTCACCGGATGATTACACGCCTCCTCTTTTTTGCTATCCGCCTTACGGATTTAATACCTTACACGCCTTGTTGCTAAATCTGCGGTTTTCGGATGCCAGACAGCGGCGATCTGCTGCTTGATGCCAGATGCTTCACGTCGAATGGTTCTCAAGTAACAGTTTTCTTCCTTACGCATACACCAACCAGCCACACGTGGGTATTTTTCAGGTGTTCAGATGACAACTGGGTCAACATGTAGCTTTTCAACAAAATAAATCACCTGGACAGCGTATATCCCTCAAACGCTTTATTTCTCTGTTGCCGGCGTGTTACCCTTGATGGCAGTCCTGCAAAAAAACGACAAAACGCTAATCAAAACTGCATAAAGCAAAATCTAAAACCCTAGAACAGAAAAAATTTAAATCCTAAGACAGCTATTAAAATGTACAGATTTAGCCCCCTCACAGCTAGATTTAACAATAAGAACAGGAAAATTTTAAAGAAAAGAAATTTCAGATTTGTCACTGTAAAAAGAAAACTTCAGAAATTCTCTCGTGCAGATCAGAAAAATAAAACCGAATAATAGACCCAGGATCAAATCCACTGGGCTCAGCAGAAAATGCTTGTGGGAGTTGGCTGGTTCAGCCGAGAACTTCCCCTAACGCCCACCAAATCTTCTTCAGCAAGGGTTTTTCTGCACAGCTCAGAAACAACCATCAGTAAAGAGCACTGTTTTACGAAACGGCCGAACCGAAACGGAAACGGCCGTTTCGTTCCGTTTCAATAGCCCCCAGCTTGACCCGGCCCATGACTCGGCTCGGTTGACCGGGTCAGCTATGACTCGGCCGAGTCAGCCAATGACTCGGCCGAGTCATAGCTGACCCGGTCAACCCGGCCGGGTCCCGTCATGACTCGGCCGTTTCACTCATAACCGGCTGGGGCAGCGTATTACCAAAAAAAATCAATTTTCACTTCGCTGGGTCCACTATGTCTAGGTCTGATAAGAGCCATTGGACCAGAAAGTTGGTTAAATATAAATGAATAGGTTACCAACATGAAAGCTGAACTTATTTGCACCAACAGTGGCCTAAGTTTTATGTCATGGGGAAGCAGTTATACGTTTATAGGTTGATTCCCATCCAGCATTAACAGTAGTGCAAAAAGGCTCTCCAGAGATATTGGGATTTGGAAATCTTGTAGTGGATAGACACAAACATGTTATTATATCTCAACCCTTTCAGGGCACATGTTTTTCAGTTGGAGGACATAAATTAGTTGACGGCCAAGAAAGATCTGCAACAACCGTCAGGTATTTTACAAACTTGATCAGATAACATCCACACACTACACAATCAAGGCAGAGAATGGTCACTTAACATTTGGCAGTTTAGAGAGATTTATGCTTATGCTAAACATGACTTTAATCTCAATGATGAAAGCAACATCTTCTTAGGATTCCATTATACCAGTCATGACTCATGACTAACTATGCAGTAAGCATCAAGCTGCCTTGACACATGGGCTAGAGAATGGTAGACCTCAAGAAAAGAGGATTATTGAGATGGGAAACTTCAGCTTTGAGGTTGAACTAGTGCTTGTGTTTGAATTTATACAACCACTTGTTAATCATGGATTAGTGATATGCAAGAAAGGACGTGACTTCTTGGTTTCTATTGTAGAATCTTAAGGAATTGGAGAAATTAAACTCCGTCAATGTCAAATTGGCATTTCTAATCGTGCAAGCATAATTTCTACCCTAAAAAATTATTGGATGCACATTAAGTCTCCTCATTTAGTCGCTGTTACGTCTTCCAGCAAAATTAAGATCAAAGTGTATTTGATGATTGAGGTAGGATGGTAGCAAATATGCTTAGAAGTTACCTGTTCTTTGTATTAAAGATGACATGGGCAATGTAAAAATAACTATGACAGACTACAGTTGACTATGTATTTACTATTGCAGACTACAGTTGACTATGTATTTACTATTGCCATTGGGTACACCGTACCATTTTGATATAATGGATTGGTTCATGAGCCTACTTTGATCATATGTTGTCTTCCATGTATATTATAATGTTGTGTGTTTGGAAACTTGAATGAAAATCTTTAAAATTATGTTTAAAATATTTAAAATTATGTTTTTTTGTAAAAAAAATAAATATTTAATGTATTTTTTACAACGACCGAGTCATTGAAATCGAGCCGGCCGAGTCATTACCGAGTCCGAGTCCGAGTCCGAGTCGATCCTCGGCCGAGTCCGAATCCGAGTCCGAGTTGTAAAACACTGGTAAAGAGGGCAAGAATGCTGCTAGATCTCAGGAAGTAATGGAGATACCTGCCATTACTTCAGAAACCCTAACAGCACCCAAACCCTAGCAAGTGAGCAAGATACTTGTACCCACAATACTCTACAAAAAGCTATTATTAACAGCTGAAAATAACATATGCAGAAAATTGAAACAATCTCACAGCATTTCAAGAGAGTAACACCAGCAAGATATGGACCCCAAAGTCTTCTTTATTAACCAGAAACAGATTTACAAGAGAGCTTTTTCAGTCTTTGACTCACAGATCGAATGAATTGAAATGACCCCCTAAGACCCTATATAAAGGAAATGATCCTAACGGCTAGTTCGAGTGATCCATGTAGAAATGATCTCGACCGTTGATGAGGATCAAGACATCTCTTGATCTCATCCGTCGATTTATTCACTTAAAATATTATTATTTTATTAGTTAGGGTTTTTGCTTGATTTTTTTATTTTTTTATTATTTTTCATTATTTTATTATTTTTATTCATTTTAAAATGGATCACTGAACTAAACCTTCGGAAACATCACCTAGGACCTAGGACTTAGGACTCATGAGGGGATTTAAAACATTTCTCGACCCTCAGGACACATTACATCATGACTTTTACAAAATTACATCTTAAGGGACAAACCCATTTAATACAAACCCTCACAAAACACCCAGCTCTGCGACAAAACGATAATCTAGCAGATCAACACACTAGGATTCTCCTAAAGTTCTAATGACAAAATCAATCCCGGCTTTGGGGTCAGGTTTGAAGGAAAACTCTGCCGATCCGTGGATCGGTGAGACAAAAAACCTTCCGAGACGTAGATTATCATCAGAAAGTTAGGTCCACCTAGGCAAATTACATACATGACTTCATGTCTGCTAAGATTATTTACAGTTAATACATGCAGACTGGGTTTACAATCAAAAAGATCAAACTGCTGATGATGGCAGGATGGCACGGACATGCTGCTCAGGAGCTACCCCTCTCTGCCAACAGAAAGGAGGTGTACTGCATGGGCAGTTGACCAGTAGTGGTCAACATCGTGAAATCCTTTTTTCAATCACTGCCCAATCTATAAACTAGATGATGCTAGCTCCTCCTGTGGAAAACAGTGCACCATTTTCCTTAGAAGCCCTCACAGAACTCTATCAGAAGCTTGATTTTTCCAGAAGAGCCAAGATTTTTGATATCTTCTTACCAGAAAACGCCCAATTGCCAAAGAAAAATCCTCCATACCCTTCCTCAATCTTCCCTGATCAAGCTAAACAGATCATAACCATAATTTCATACATTCTGGGTTATTATTCTGATCAGTGGGTAGATGAACCCATTCTAGGCTTCCTTTCCATCTTTTCCACAGATAGCAAACCATCTATTTTGTTTAATTTCAGTCAATTCCTGGTTGATAACATCCATGAGCAGTTTCTTAATTTTCCAACAGAAGAAGTGTTTAAGTACACTTCAATTTTGGTTTATATGTTTTTGTATTATCAAGCAGACAGGTTTAGCTTTGCCATGCAGAAGCTAGATGAAGAGGGAAACCAGCAGTCTGTAATATTTTGGACATCTTTAGTGATGAAAGAGCAGCAAGAATTCTCCTATAAACAGTTCATTGAAGAGTTTGTTCACCCAGCTATGAGTATCCTAAACAGCTCAGCAGAACCCAGAATCAGTGAAGACATCAAAAGGATTCTACATTTGACAGATCAGGCTAGGACTGGAGACTGGTATTTATACCAGAATTACACGGAAATCAAAGTTTATGGATGCGAGTTAGCACCATACAAGCTCCCAAAATACCTCCCCATGAGGATTTTTGCCCTTGAATATATCAAACAAATGCTAAATTCAGATGATATTCACTTTGTGGTGGCAAAGAAGAAGTCCCAGTTTCGGATAAAGACACAGGTGGGCCCTTTCATATGCAACACCAGGTCAGCAGGAGAAGAGGCAAATAAAATCCTTAAAGAGATGAAATTCAGCCTGAGTTTCACATGGTCTTATGACCCTTTGGGTATCATTTCTAAGCTAAGAGTAGAAAACAAAACTACTCCATATATCCATACCCCAAGGCCTGAGATAGAGAAATATGTAAACCAATCAGTATGGGTAGAGAATACATTACAGGAAGCTGAAGAGCAATTGGTTTCTACTTCAAATTTACAGACTCCCACTCCTCAAGAGAAAACAAGTAAAAGGTAGAGAGAGGAGGGATCATCATCAACAACAGGTAGTGAGGCCAAGGAGTTCAGAATTATTTATAGGAAAAGAACTAAGATGACTCCTAGGACAGATGCAGAAAAGGAGGCAGAAGATCAAGTTGCCATCATAATTAGAGAAACACCATCTACAAGTAGCAAGTTTGTTACATCTCCTACTGAACCTTCACTATCACAAGGTCAAAAAGATACAGAGCTAGCTTCACAGAATGTCCAAGGAGAAAAGGAAAAAAGTGTTTTTGACAGGTACCGGGAGATCAAACTTAAGAATGAAATTCTTAAGAACACCTACACTCAGTTTTGGAAGCAGACTTCCAGTTCACAGAGCAGACTATTGTCAGTTTTTGATACAGAAAAAGGAAGGATGCAGATGGCCTTCCTTGAGGCCCAAATTCCACATCCTAAGACACCAACAGATTACAAGAGCACAGCGTTTGAATTTAGCACCAAAGATATCCATCCCATTGATCAAATGGAGATGCATAAACAGACTGGTGAGATGATTTCCTCTACCTTAACTAATATTGTTATGTCATTGTCAAAGTTGCAGGTTTCACATGCAAACATTCAGTCCCAGTTAAAAATGGAGAAGATATCTTCTTTGGCAAAGGACAACAAAATCAAATCTTTGGAAGATTTGGTAGTCAAAATAGGATATGATCCTAAAGAGATAAATTCTCCAGAGGAGATCATCAAGAAGAAAAATACTAACATTGCAGCATTGAGAAATCAATTGAAACTGCAAGCCACAAAGGATCCCTTGACTAAAGATATTGAATAAAATGAGACACAGAAGGGTGACATGATGAAGTTAATCATGGAGCAGAATGTTCAGATCAGACAGATGGAGGTAGAAATGGAGAAAATGATCAAAGAGAAAGAACAAAGTCAAAGGGTAACCACAATCCCCCTAGATGTTGTACCCATCACATAAATCCCAACTACGGGAACTGCAACTACAACAACCTCTACAACTCAAGCTACAAGTGCTGAGCAAGTGACAAACACACTGGAAAATATGTCAATCTAGTCAGACGAAAATAAGAAGTTGAGGGCGCAGCTCATAGCTCTGCAAGAACAAAAAGCCAGAACTGAAGCTTCTCATTTCGCTGAAGTACAGAAGTCACAAAGGCTGCTAGAGGGATACAGAGGATGGAGACGGATACAACAATTGGTCAAACCTTGGCCCAAGCCAAGGAAATCATTTGGATGGATATTTTGGACTCCATGAATGAGATTTGGCTATGCATCCAAATCATTTTTGAACAGAAGGAACTTATACAAAAGGCCACTGAAACCATTATTGAAGGGAGAAGCTGGCAGACATGCCTACAGAAGTTTCCAACATCATCAAATTCCTAAATTCAAAGAATAAGTATTAACTTGAAAAGTTAGGAATTGATGACAGCACTGCCACCATCTTGGAAGTCAAAAAGGTTTTAACTAAAAGAAATCTCATTACTCAATTGGAGGAGAAATGCGAAACACTGGAGTTGGGAGTGAACAGAGTCTTCAACAGGATTGAAGCATTAAATCAGAAAGGGTTGCCTAGCATATATTTGATTAATGACAAACTGATTACTCAAGAAGATTATGTTATAAAGATGAAGGAAGTGGCCAGAGACAGTTCTAAACTCAGTGGAATAAAAGGCATCGTGACAGGTAGAGCATTCTTAGAGGCAATGGGAAATGACTCCTTTATCCAGCATGAGGTGAAACATATCTTCATAGTAAAGCCAACATTTGCAAAGTATACTGAGATTGACGAGATTTACCAAAGGGTAATCAAGTTGACCATTCTAGATGAAGAAAGGTGGGACCAATTATGTGATTTAATGGAGTAAAAAGCAGCTCGAATGTAGTAATAACATCAGCCAACGCAACACAGTTATAGGTTGATTCAGCAACCAAATCCTCCAAAACAGAGCCACCTCTTCATGCAGTTGTCCACCTTGCCTATGATTCTGCAGAAGATTGATTTTATGGTTTAGATAATGCTAATAATACACTGTCAGTTGAGACAACGATTTTGTAAATCATTTTGTAATTATTTTATAAATACTTCACAGTTTGAAGTATTACAGGTTGATTGTTGAATATAATTTCCTCTGCGAATTGTAATTTTCTAGTTGCTGGAAGCATCAATAATACAAGGACATTCTTCACAGGATTCATGTGGTGTACGAATTGGTGATGTTTTTCTTTTGTTCATGTGTTTAATCATTGTCTCCTTTCTCTATCATTTCTGAAAAGCTTAATTACATAACAGAAACTATGACGAATAGGATATGTTATACAGAACACCCTATTTTGGTTGTTAGTAATTTATATGTTTTCTGCTGAAGTCAAATTAAGGAATCCTTCATTGCTCCTTCAAAGTTTGATGCAGATCCAGTTAATCTTTAGACTCCATAACCCAATGGACTTATAACAATTTAATCAACCAGGCAATCCAATTAAAAACAATCAGTACAGCAATAACTAGCCTAAAATTCACATAAAACATAGCTAAACTTTACAGAGAGATCCCTCTCTGAAGCTGGCAGGGCTAGATCCCAGCTTCCAATGTGGTTTTGATGTTGTCCTATGTATTTACTCCCACAACCTCAAAAATACAGAACAACAACATAGCGTAGCTAAGGCTTCCCACATCTATCAAGCATTATCCTCGCCGGCTATATGGGATACTACATGATCTTGAACCCTGTCAAGAATGATCCTCTTAGTCTTCGCCATCTCAGCCTTGTACTTCTTGAGCAGATCTACATCGGCAGGTACAACTACCACACTATCGACATAAGTTTTGAGATCATGCTCATCTAGAAGGCAAGAGATCCTAGCCTTCCAGATCACATAGTTGGAGGCTCCGTCCAACCGATCTTGATCTCTCAACCCAGCTGATGCCATCTCTCCTGAAAAAATCGAATTGCTCCCTCTTCTTCTCTGCACGACTGCTGCCCAACTATTCACACTCCCTTCTGGAGTGAGAAATCTCACACACAACTATTGTTGCTCTGCTAGAAAAAATCGAACTTCTTGGCTGGAAGTGCTCTAAGGAAGAAATTCCCTCAGTATGTGCTATTCTCTCCTAATGCTATTCTGCCAGAAATTGCTGCAAAATAATTGCGCCCCAGCTGAAGATGTGCTCTACAAGAAAAGGAAAAAATACGTTGCTCCCTTCTACCTCTGTAAAGCTTCGATCTGGAGAACTGAATTTCTCTGCCGACTCACTAAAAGAAATCGATCTCACTCAAAACTTTGACCTTCTTGGCCCCAGGATTGCGCTACCTCTGGAGTTTTGAATTTCTACAGTAATTTTGAACTCCCTCTTCCTTTCTACAACTGAGCTCTTCTGCTCACGATTTGTGCTCTGATACCATGTGAAAAATTGGTGACCCGATTCATATGGCATCAAACTGATGATATTTCTCCTATTTGTTAAATTCCTTTAAACAATTTACTTGCGACTTTCTATAGCAAATATCGAAATACATACACTGCAACCTACACAAAATAAATACTACGGAAACTAAATACTGCACTAAAAAGAAATAAACACACACATCAACACAGTTGTTTTTAGACAATGTCCCCGAAAAAACCGAATGTGGGAAAATCAGTGCAGCAACTGAGGGTTTTATTATTATGCAGTGGTTTCTGAGTACAAATCGTTGGATGCCCAAACTGGCTATCCGATACAAAGAAATGTTGGCAAAGAGATAATGAGAAAAATCTTACACTCATCAGGGGTTGGCTGGCTGGCCCCACATTGCCTCTGCGCAGCTTCTACGTCAATCCTACCCAAATCTGCGTCACACTGGCTGAGCTCTGCATCACCTCCTTTGTTGATCTCCTACTGTCTGGAAATTCGACCTTCTAGCCCTCCGGTCTCGCACCTTATCTTTTGGCACTAGATCTCAACTCTCCCAGCTAGATTTCGAACTCCCTCTGAAGCTCTAAACTGCCTCTGCATGGCACTACGCTTCCTCACTGCTCTATGCCCTCTTTGCTTTGCACTCTCCAGATCTGGAAAACTCTTCTCCGGACCACTATCCCTGCCCCTCACTACAAGAAGATCACTCGATCTCACTCCGACAACTCAATGCTGCTACTCTTGAGAAATTCGATCTCTGATCTCTCATTTGATGTGTTCTCCAAGTGCCCATCAAACTCCTTATAATCTCTCGTTGGAGCTCCAATGGCCAAGATTAAAACATAATGAAGGGCTAAGATTAACTGGGAGTTGATCCTCGTCTTCTTCTAGAAGATTCACACCTGATTTAATTAATACCCTTTAATTAACCAGATTTCCTAAGTTTAGACTTAGGGAACCATTTAAAAAATATAATTTTTTTATTAAACCATCTCTAGGTTGAATTTTCCCAAACGATTTCTGGGTATTGAAGAATGCACGCGTCTTAGCCTCTCTGCAAAATCTCGAGGCAAGAGCATATCCGATGCTAAAGAAATCAACATTAGCTACCTCTATCAGGGTAGGGAACACCTTTACGAGACTTGGTCTAGTTAGATATAGCAAGGTGATCCTTGTTTTAAGTATTAATATTCCCTTAAAGTCTAAGTTTGGTCCATTTAGATGCTCATATGATCATGGTCTTGATGGATGGTTGCTTTCACTTGAGTTTATGTTGGTTTTGTCAAGTGGTGCACAAGGGACCAAGCCTTGAGGGCACCCACTCCACAACTACCCAAGCTTTTTCTGAGAGATGGATGACTTAGTAGATGCAACATTGACAGCATTGGGCCTCATGATCATTTGAGCAAGATGTTACATGTCCCAAAGCACCCCCAGGATCAATTTGACCTCTATGGAATTTTTCTTTTGGAGACATTCTCTTGCTATGGAGACATCATTTTGCAATAATAAAGGATTGGTTCATGCATTTCTTGTAACTATTCTACATGTTGATTATCTTATGGCCATTGCATGGAAAGGTTATTCTTAAGGTTTTTATGTGCTAGTTTTATTCAAAAAAATTATGAAATCTTAGAAAAGTATTGTATGCATTACCCTAAAAGAATGTGTGACGATTCCTTGAATGAATCTTCATGTTAAGCTCTCTTATCTCCTCATAAAATTATGGCTAGGGTTTTGAAAATTACAGTGTTTCTTGCCCTTACTCCATACTAGAGTTTGATTTTCCATTAGTAGGCCTCCCCTTAGACTCCATCACCCAAGGATCAAGCAATAGCCATCCACATACATGATCACACCTTAGAAAATCTCTTAAAAACTAATTTTATCTCACTTCCTCACATTTTTGGCACTTTAAGGCAAGTTGTTAGGCTAGGGCTAGCATTGAATTCAACTAGGAGTGTGTTTCCCTCCTAGAGGGTCCTTCACATGGTTTAAACCACATTACATCAAACTCCATCCTTTTCCATGGAAAACTATTTCAGTTAGGGTTGACATCAAAAGCCCTAGGTAATTTTGCCCTAAGGAAAACCCCAACCTAACCTTAAGCTTCAACTTGGGGCTTGTTGAAGGCATGATGCTACAATTATTGATCATACCTATCTTTATCAAGCCTTTTCATGTCCTTATGCACCTCGGTAAGCTTTTGGCCTTGCCTATTCAATAAACCCTAGGTCATAAGTGCCTTATATAAGTCTCTTGGAGGGTATGCTTTGCCTTGTCTTTATTGATTTGAATCATCCTTAAGCTGAGTGCCATTCTTGGGCCTATTCTTGTCACCTCTAAGCCTTAGACTTTGAATATCTATTAGGTGACCTATATAAGGAAGCATCCCTTGTGGTGAAAATCCACTAAAGAACAATAACTGGTGAGCTATGGTGACAATGGGCCTCCACCTCATAGTGTTGTCCCTTGGTTTAGCTCTTGTATTGTGAGGCCTCTCACAAGACTTGCTAGACTTTAAGGAAACATATTCTTGAACCATCTTCGAGGTGGATTTGAGTCAACCTCCTCGCTATTTGAAGATTAAGCTGCATTCCATTTGAACAAAATATAAGACGAAAAAATTGTTTCTCTTCTAGCGACTCCTAATAACAATCCTATTAAAACCCCTAGTAGTTTTGACTTTACCATCACTCCAAGAAAGAAGAAGAGTACCCAAGATACGACTAAAGCAACTACATACCTATGATTGCAAGGACTCCTGTGGTTAGAAGTCTATTTGTAGGTAATATCATCCCTACCACCATGCACAAGCCATGGCTCATAGCTACATTTAGGCCATTGAATAACAGTGAATTCCTTGATGTTCCACATCCCTTGCCAAAGAAGTATTGTGATTGGTTGCCTAAGTTCAATGGCACAAATGCCATCATTGCAGAAAAAATATGCATGTGTTTTATTAGGTAGTGAGTGCTAAATTAATCATGGAAAAGGATGTAGTAATGATGCCCTTTGCCTTAACTTTAGAAGGAAGTGCTAGGGATTGGTACCTTGGCTTATCCCAAGGTAGTATCACTAATTGGGATACCTTTCACCGAGCCCTCGACAAAATATGGGCAATAGTGAGGGAGGGTGTCATGCTCCTTGAGAAATTCCTTGAAGCCAAGAAAACTAAGAATGAAATTGTTAAGGAATTTACTCAATGTTTTGAAAATTTATTCAAGGAACTCCTTGATCGATATAGGCCGACCAATGACACTATCCTTGATAAATATGTGCGAGCTTTTCCTGGACATCTAACATATGTCCTTAGAGATAAGAAGCCTCAATCTTTCGATGAAGCTAAAATCTGGGCTGCTAAAATTGAGAAAAATATAACTGCAGCTAGGATTGACATGTTCACCTATCCTAGGGCTCGAAATAAATCTAAAGCTAAGCCTAGCGCCTAGGTGGAACCTGCCTTGCAAGAAATTGCCCAAAATTTTGATAAAGTCACTAATGAGCTAATGCAAGGACAAATGGTAATGATGAACAAGTTCACTATGTTGGAAAGAGAAAGGGGATCCCGCCAAAACTTCCCTCCTAAGCAACAATTTAATAAGGAACTCTCAAGAAGAAGGCACCTGAAAAAAGACCATGCTTCTCAAAATAATTTTCCAAATACCCTTGCCCCAACCAGCTTGGTGGGACATGAGGAGTCTCCTTGGTGCCAGCCATGTTATGAATATCACACCCAGGAAGAGTGTCCATTCAACCAAGTGGAGGAAGAGGAAGCCTCTGAGCGTCTAAATGTCGTTAATGATGGTGCTCCCTGTTGAGAATTTAGTAGGGCAGTAAGTATGTTAATTCTCTTAACTTGATAATTGTTTTTGTTACCTTTCCTTATTAGCTTTGTTCTTTGTTATTACAATGTGAGATACATCAAACAGCGACCAAAAACAATAAGAACAGTGACACATTATATAGGCTACAAGCCAAGGCCAAAACCCCTCCTCTTGAGGGGAAAACCCTTAAATCTCTTCTCTTCTTATAGATCCTTCAATTGACGAATACCATGACCTAGTGACTTCGACAAATACCCTCCAAGATCAAGATCAACTCGGCCTCCTGAGTTCTTCTTCAATGACTTCGACCTCCCACTTTAGATCTGAAATTTTGTCTCCCGACAACTACTGCAACTACTACTACTTCTCTTAGAAACTTTGATCTCCCTTGAATAGCCTTCTCTTCCCTTCGCTTGCCTTTCCTTGTGACTTAGGGCTAATGAGATGCCCTAAGTGACCTTCATTTGCCTTTCCTTCTCTCTTTTCTTCAAGATCGAACTATAGATAGTCCCAGCGCAGAAACCTTAACTTCGACTTTCACAAGAGAGATAGAACTAGCCCAAGCACTTCGACTTCTTCGACTTCCTCTTCGCACCTTCTTCTACGACCTCTTCTTCTTGCTCTTCTTCGCATAGAATGAGTTGAGTGAGTGTGTCTAATGGAGGACGAGTTCCTCTCAATATATAGGCTCTTCCAAGGGTAGTCATGGCTCTTCATGTAAGCCGACTTGAAAGCTCTATAGGCCGACTTGATCTTGGAGGTATTTCGACACTTTAAAGACAAAAATAATTGTTTCTTTACAAGATACCATGTGCCCATAGGGTCTTCAATATACGACAATGACTCTTTAACTTAGGAGAAAACTTAGAAGCACTCAATTGGTGCTTGACCTATAAAATAAAAGAACTTGAGCATGAAACCCATGCTCCAATAATAATTCTTTTCATTTTAAAAATTAAAAGAATACATTTCATACTTATGAAGACCGAACCAAGTTACACATTCTTCAACACTCCCTCTTAACTAGGGAGGTATTCATAAGAGGTACATGATCATTCTCAATCTAAAGAGATCTCATAAAAAGAGTCAGATTGGTAACCCATCTGTCTAGCATCATATCAATCAACATTGTTACATAGCAAGGCCTTGACTAACAGCTCTATCCACATGATCAGAGCACAATGCTGGTGAGACCAATGATTCATAGACACCATAATCATTGTCTCTCAAGGTACATACTCCACTCGGGTGTTCATAGAGTATGACCTTCATTTGGACTATTCTTATCTTGGATAGCTAACCCTCAAAGAATATCTCTCCACAACTACTCTTGTCTTGAATGCTCTACCACATTCTCAAAGAGTATTGAATGCTAGATGGTTACCCAATCCTCCATTCTTTCTTCCCAAGTGAAGGCAAGAATGTAGTGTCTATATCTCCCTCTCAATTAGGGATGATACATCGACCAAACCAAGCTTGTCCCTGAAATATGCAAGCTTCTTGTTTGGAAGTGATTTTGTCAATATGTCAACTACCTGCTCATCAGTGGAGATGTATTGTAGCTGCAGCACACCATTTTGTACTAGCTCTCGGATATAGTGATACTTGTTGTTTATATTATGTCTTTCCATGAAACACTAGATCTTCAGACAAACATATACAACTAGTGTCATCACAAAGTATCATTACAGGGTTCATCGGTCCTTCAAACAGGTCAGATAGCAGCTTCCCCAACCATACTGCTTCTCTACTTACTTCACAAGCTGCAACATATTAAGCTTTAGCACTACTCAAAGCAACTAACTCTTGCTTTCTGCTCATCCATGAGACCACGGAGGATCCCAAACTAAAACATCCTCCCAAAGTGCTCCTTCCATCTTGCTCACTGGCTCCCCAATCGGAATCTATATATCCAATTAATTGGACACCATTCCTTCTATCATACTTTAGACAATAGTGGATGGTTCCTTGTAGATATCACAGAATATGTTTTGCTGCTACCCAATGATCATGCTTCGACTCCACTTGGAATTGACTGAGAACCTTTACTGCAAAGCACATGTCTGGACAAGTATTCACCAAGCACATCAATGAGCCAATGAGTTGCCTATACTCGGAAGGATCCACAAAGTTGTTGGAAATACTGGGGGGGGTGAATCAGTGTTTCTTTTCAATTGTTATTTTTACCAGTTAGATCACTTATAATTAAAACACAAAATGAACAATAAAAATAAATACTTTTATTAATCTCAATAAATCAAGTACAATATTAGTGTAGGGCTCCAACCCTAGATGAAGGCACCAATATTCAATCTCCCAGGCTCCAACCTGTATTTTGCCAAGCACAGACTTGGACTTCCCAAGGCTCCAACCTTGTCACTTTGAGGCACCAACCTCTAGGGCTTAGGCTCCAACCTGTATTTTGCCAAGCACAGACTTGGACTTCCCAAGGCTCCAACCTTGTCACTTTGAGGCACCAACCTCTAGGGCTCCAACCCTATCTCTGGTACAAGCACCAACCTAGTCTCTTGAGGACTCCTATCCTCTAGGCTCCAACCCTATCTTCCAAGGCACCAACCTTGTCTCTTTGAGGCTCCAACCTCTAGGGCTCCAACCCTATCTTCCAAGGCACCATCCTTGTCTCTTTGAGGCTCCAACCTCTTGGGCTCCAACCCTTAGCTTTACTTCATCGAGATATGTTTGGTTATACTTCGCAGCTCCCAATGTCTTCTTCAACAAGCCCTATCAATCTTCAAATACGCCTTCACTTAGTCTCCATGTCACATCATCAATGACAACCTTGTTCTTCACATGAAGGTGTCACCACTGCTCTTCATGTTACCCAAACAAAACTTCTTCAAGGTCACCTCATGATGGCTTCAATGCATCATGGTATTCAATGATCTCCACAAATATTCAATAAGTTGCTTCACAAAGTTCTCCAACTTTGCCCTATTATGTTCTCAAGAGAAGACTTCAACATGCTCTATTTGTCCAATCCCAATAAATCAACACTTCGACCATGACAACTATGACAACTTCAGGCAGTTTCAACCACGACAACTACGGCAGCTTCAACCACGCCAACTATGGAAGCTTCGACCATGGAAACTATGGAAGCTTCAACCACGGCAACTACGACAGCTTCGAACACGGCAACTATGACAGCTTCGACCACAGCAACTTCGGCAACTTCAACCACAGCAACTATGACAACTTCGACCACAGCAACTACAACAGCTTCGACCACGGCAACTATGCAACCTTCGACCACGGCACCTTCGACCACGACAACTACGGCAGTTTCGACCACGGCAACTACGGCAGCTTTGACTATGGAAACTAAAGCAACCTTTGACTACAGAAACTATGGCAGCTTCAACCACGGAAATTATGGTAGCTTCGAGCAAGATTTTATGCCCAAACAGAATTATCCTTTTTTTTCGTCCTAAACAATAGTCTCCTCATTCTCCTCGGCCTTTTGTCTTCTTCTATACTTCGTATCTCTGAATTCTTGCCCGAATGGCTTATCAAAATGAAGTGTTTGGATGTCTATTTATAGAAATTTCGTTTATAACTGAAGGGACACATCTATTTGAAGTGACGTCGACTTGTATGACTGAGTGTAGGTCGGCTCACTGCTAGGAATAATTTCCTCAACCTTAAAAATTCAATATCTCACAAACTATTTGGAGTTTCGGGGCAAATAAAGGCTTGTTAGAAAGGAAAAAATCCTCTTTAAGATGGTTTAGGATCCATTTTGAAAGGATGCCTCCAAGGTGTCCAAAATAATTTTTCTTTGTGACTGTCCTTAAATTTTGTGCATAAAAAGTTTGGGACAGCATGAGGAATGTTTGCAATAGCGTGGCTTCTTCATTCTTTGGCTTCTTCATTGTTATCAATGTCATCATAGGATCATAGAGTCATTATGTAGGAGTGCAACATCAATGTAGCATGACGCATGAACAATTTCATCACATACTAGTGCAGTCATAGTGCAACATCATTAGGAGAACTCCAAAATAATCTTCCAACCATCAAATGATCTCCAACCATGTTATCAAGACCTCATCAAGTGCCATCATCAATTGTGGTCATTCATCAAGAATATGACATCATCAAATGTAGTCCTCCATATGTCATCAAGGGCTTCTAAATACTTGGCACTTGGCACTTCTTAAGACTTCTTCATTAGTGACTTGACATATTAATTGATGACATTCTTATCAAACAAGAGTTACAACATCATCATATGGAACCAGGCATCTATTGTCTTCAACCTTATCATCTCATTCTAGGGTTTCATGATATTCATTAGGCATATCAAGAATATTTGCCATCTCGGCCAATGCCATATTGACATCAATGACAACATTGATTAACAATCTCCCCCTTTGTCATTGATGGCAATATTTTTTCCCTTCCAACATTCTCTCCCCCTTTGACATCAATGGAAAACAGGGTGCCCAAGTACTCCCCTTGTCAAGTTGCTTCTTTTCATCATATTTTCTTTATCAATAGTAGTTCTTCATAGGTATGTTACTCCCCTGTCATGGTGCTCTTCTTTCTGGCAATGTGATCCATGATAGATGTGCATAAATTCCTTCATGTGATGAACCAACTCCCCCTGTCTGACGACCTCCTCTAGCTCATGAAACATTACCTGCTTAGAAATTAAGTGGAAGAGATCTTCAATAGTAGTTCATGGATGAATAAGGGATCATGTTCTTCAATGGAAATGCTCCCGAGAGACAATCTATCAAAGGATGATTGTCCATGTGGCTCATCAAGGATTTCATAGGGCCCATTCACGGATAGCTTTTGCAAGAATGCTTAATCATCATAAGCTCCCCCTAACTGTATGCATGGTCTTCCTTTTGGCAGAGTCTCCCCATCAAATACTTGGAATATCAAGGATGACTTCATCAAGTCAACAACATGTGTTGTTGGCTAGAGTGTTCAAGGGACTTCCGGATTCAATTTGCTTCCTTCTCCATACTTGTATAACTTTCTTCTCTAGCATGGTTCTTCCTTGTGTAGGGGCCCAAGTCAAGTTACAATCACATGACATATGTCCAATGTTATGACACTTGAAGCACTCTATGTTGTTCATGAATAAGAATTCATGACTTCTTCTTGCAAAATTGCTTCTCAGAGATTGACGGGGACCATTATATTTATCTTTGTGATATGCCCTACAATCTTTTGCCATGTGCCCAAAGTTTGTACAAGAATAGCAATAACCAAGAAATATACTTTGGTACCTGAGAGAAGAAGGTTTCCTTGATGTACTTCTAAAGTATTTTTGCCTTGGGATCCTTTGATTATAACTATTGCTTCTTGCATCCTTGACACCATGTGTGTTTCTTCTTGGAGGAGGGTTTCTTCCATAGTTGTCTCGACTCTTCTCCTTTCCTTTGCTAGAACTGGGAGCATCAACATTTCTTCCAGGCTTCCTCACATCCTTGTTGTTTGAAGCATTAGGGTTTGCATCATTCTTGCTTGAGGATTTGTTAGAAAATTATATATTACGGAGCAATGGAACACATAAAATATTGCAGAAATATAAACACAGAAAACGCACAAAACAGGAGAGACACAGATATACGTGGTTCACCCAGTTTGGGCTACGTCCACCCCGAACAGCCAGTCCTTCCTTTCTATTATCCAGCAAAATGAAGAGACACAACCTACAGCAAATCCGCTGTAATATCCTCTGTTTTCTCTCACGATCTCACCTCTCTGTTTCTCGCTCACAGAATACACATCTATATCTCAGCCTAAAATACAATGCCCTCATACAAAGAGAGGGGGTTGCCTTCTAGGGCAAAAAACCCTAAACTAAACATAAGTTCTACCGTCAGATCATTTGCCTAATGAACGGCCCAGATTGACTAGAAATTACTATACTTTTACAAGGCAATTTTACATTTGTTTTTAGCTTCGGGGGTGCTGCCCCCGAGCCCCCGCCGGGGGACCGCTGGCCCCCAGACCCCCTAGCTGGGGGGGATCGCCCCCCCCCCCCGAACCCCCACGGGGGGGACAAGTCCCCCCCGCACCCCCCCGTGTGGAGGGGTGTACAAACTTCCTGGGGTATACATCCGGCTGAAACAAAGACCTCTGAACAATCATGCTCCACACACAACAATCTCCCACTTGGAGAATGATTGTAGAAACTCCACCGCTGCTTCATTTGCAGGACAATGACTCCTCTTTGGACCTGGTTGTTTCTCATCTTCATCGTCATCCTTGAAGACCAATTGAAACTGAGCATATTCTCAGTTTCTCCCTGGTTACAACTTTTGTTAGCATCTCTGCAGGATTCTGGCTAGTGTGTATCTTTTCTAGCTTCAACTCTCCATCTTCCAACACTGATCGTATGAAATGGTACTTGAGCTGTATGTGTTTAGTCCTAGAATGAAATGCTGAGCTCTTTGCAAGATGAATGGCACTTTGGCTATCACTGTATAACGTGCCCATATCATGCTCCTTACCCAATTCACCCATAAACCTTTGTAACCAAATCATTTCTTTACTAGCCTCTGTAGCAGCAACATACTCTGCTTCTGTTGTTGAAAGTGCAACAACACTTTGGATTTTTGAAACCCAACTGACAGCTGTTCCTCCAACAGTAAATACATATCCTGTAGTGCTCCTCCTGTTATCTCTAACACCTGCCATATCTGCATCAACATATCCCTGTATAGAAATGTTTGAACCACCAAAGCATAATGCTTGATTTGTGGTACCTTTCAAAAATCTGAGAATCCATTTCACTGCCATCCAATGTTCCTTTCCTGGATTGCTCATGTACCTGCTTACAACTCCCACTGCATGTGCAATATCAAGCCTTGTGCAGACCATTGCATACATTAAGCTTCCAATTGCTGATGCATATGGAACTTTAGACATATAATCCATGTCTTCTTGTGTCTTTGGGCACATTTCCTTGCTAAGTTTGAAATGGCTAGCAAAAGGTGTACTAACTAGTTTTGCATTTTGCATATTAAATCTTTTCAACACCTTTTGTATGTACTCATTCTGAGACAATGTTAATTTGCGATTTTTCCTATCTCTAGTTATTATCATACCAAGGATTTGTTTCGCAACTCCCAAATCCTTCATTGCAAATGAATTTGTCAATTTTCTTTTGAGTACATTTATTTCCTGCATGTTAGATCCTACAACAAGCATGTCATCCACATACAATAACAATATAATATAGCTGCCATCATTTTGCTTTTTCAGATAAACACAATGATCAGAGTGACATCTAGTATAACCTTGTTCAGACATAAACTTGTCAAATTTTAGATACCACTGCCTTGGAGCCTGTTTTAAGCCATACAAGCTCTTCTTCAACCTGCACACTAGTTTCTCCTTCCCTTTCACCTCATATCCTTGTGGCTGCTGCATATATATCTCTTCCTCCAAATCCCCATGGAGAAAGGTTGTCTTTACATCTAACTGCTCAATATGCAAATCTTCAGCTGCTACAAGACTTAAAATAGTTCTGATTGAAGTCATTTTAACAACAGGAGAAAATATTTCATCAAAATCAATACCTTTCTTCTATGCAAACCCCTTCACCACAAGTCTAGCTTTGTACCTCTGTTTTCCTCCATCTTCTTCCTTCAGCCTGTAAACCCATTTATTCTTCAATGTAGTTTTTCCTGCAGGCAACCTGACTAAATCCCAATTCTGGTTATGCATTAAGGAGTCCATCTCTTCTTCCATGGCTACCTCCCACTTCTTCCTGCTTTCAGCATTGCTTCTTCATAACATTCGGGTTCACCAGAATCAGTCAACAATAAATAATATAATGAAGGAGAGTATCGTTAAGGGGGTCTACTTATCCTAGTAGATCTTCTAATGCCACTTTCAGGTGTTTGGGGTGCCTGTTGTTGTTGTGGTGGTTGCTGTTGTTGATTATTATTATTTTCAGGCACCTTTACCTTTTCAGTGATGTCATCAAGAACTGTGTATTCCTTGTTTTCGTTTTCTTTCTTCTTTTCCTGCAACTGATTCTTATACAAGACCTTTTCATTGAATATTACATCTCTGCTCCTAATGATTTTGTGATTTTCATAATCATATAAGCGATAACCAAAATCATTAACACCATATCCAATAAAGGTACATTTATTTGACTTTGCCTCAAGCTTTGTTCTATTTTCTTTATCAATATGGACAAAGGCCTCACAACCAAAAAGCTTTAAAAAGGAGTAGTTTACCTTTTTACCTGTCCATGCTTCCTTCGGAACACCACCATCCAAGGAACTTGAAGGCCCTCTGTTTATTAGATAAACAGCAGCATCTGCCCAAAACTGTAAAGGAAATCCTGCATGCAATCTCATGCACCTTGCACGCTCCATGATTGTTCTGTTCATCCTTTCTGACACACCATTTTCTTGTGGTGTTCTTGGAACTGTCTTCTCTCTGCGAATTCCATGTTCTGAACAGTGCCTATCAAACTCTTTGCTGCAATATTCACCTCCATTGTCTGATCTAAGACACTTCAATTTCTTTCCGGTCTCAATCTCAACTAAAGCTTTCCATTTCTTGAAAGTATCAAATACATCAGATTTATTCTTAATACAATAAATCCAAGTTTTTCTAGTTGCATCATCAATAAAGGTAACATAATAACGAGAGCCACCGAGAGATGATACCTGAGCAGGTCCCCATACGTCTGTATGCACAAGCTCTAATTTTTTGTTCTTCTTTTCTTTCCCAACTCTGAGAAATCTAACTCTCTTCTGTTTTCCATAAATGCAGTTCTCACATAAGTCCAAATCAACATTCTTCAAACCCGGCAACAAATTCCTTGAGTGAAGAATCTTCATCCCCTTTTCACTCATGTGTCCGAGTCTATGATGCCATAATGCTGCATCTGCTCCTTTGGAAGTTAAAGCATTAACAGAGTTGGAAATACCATTGCATAAATACAATGTACCAACCTTTTCGCCTTTTGCTATTACCAGGGCTCCTTTGGTGACCTTCCAAGCTTTATCTGTGAAAGTTGTCACACAACCTTCACCGCTTAACTGCCCTGTTGAAATCATATTTTTCTTTAGATCTGGAACATGCCTTACCTCCTTTAATAGCCATTGGTTTCCATTCTGCTGTTTTACAAGAACCTTACCCATTCCAACGATTTTACAGGGTTTATCATCACCCAGACGAACTTGTCCAAAATCTCCTTGAACATAGTCATGAAAGTATTTCTTATCAGGTGTGGCATGGAATGAAGCCCCTGAATCTACCACCCAGGAATCAGTAATATTTTCGAAAGAAAGAATCAAAGCATCTTGTAACACCTCACCTGTCACATTTGCTTCATGATTGTTTTCTTGTTGTGCATCTCCTTCTTTTCCCTTCCGAGATCTACAGTCTTTCTTTAGGTGTCCTTTCTTTCCACATTTCCAGCACACTATCCCCGATCTGGACTTGGATCTGCCTTTCCTTGATTTACTGCGATATCCTGAGCTCTTTCCTCTTTCCATTTTTCTTCCTCTAGACTCTGCACTCAAAGCATTTCCCGATGTCTCACCGGAGCTTTTCCGTCGCATTTCCTCGCTAAGGATAGCACCGACAACATCATCAAACTTTAAAGTACTAGATCCAGAAACGGAGTTACTAATGGCCATTACCAAACCATTCCAACTTTTTGGTAATGAGCACAAGAATAACAGAGCTTTAACTTCATCATCAAAGTTTACCCCTAAAGAACTTAACTGACTTGTAACTGTATTAAAATCACTTAAATGGTTTGCAACAGATCCACCTTCCGACATATTCATATTAAATAACCGTTTCATAAGAAATACCTTGTTTGAGGCCGAGGGTTTTTCATATAGTTTCGACAACGTCTGCATCAAACCCTCAGTCGTGGTTTCCTTCGAAATGTTGAAGGCGACTGACGCAGCAAGGCACAACCGTATTGTTCCGAGTGCCTTTCTATCGAGAAGGTTCCATTCTTCGTCTTTCATACCCGTCGGCATCTTTGTTTTTCCGCCCAATGGTAGGTATAGATCTTTCTGATACAGATAATCTTCCATCTGCATCTTCCACAGCGAGAAGTTTTGGCCGTTAAATTTCTCGACCCTAAACTTACCATCTTCCGCCATTGCTCCCACTCGAACCAGGAACCCTTCTTTCCTGCGAGTTTATCAGCCAAATAGACCTTCGGCTCTGATACCAGTTGTTAGAAAATTATATATTACGGAGCAATGGAACACATAAAATATTGCAGAAATATAAACACAGAAAACGCACAAAACAGGAGAGACACAGATATACGTGGTTCACCCAGTTTGGGCTACGTCCACCCCGAACAGCCAGTCCTTCCTTTCTATTATCCAGCAAAATGAAGAGACACAACCTACAGCAAATCCGCTGTAATATCCTCTGTTTTCTCTCACAGTCTCACCTCTCTGTTTCTCGCTCACAGAATACACATCTATATCTCAGCCTCAAATACAATGCCCTCATACAAAGAGAAGGGGTTGCCTTCTAGGGCAAAAAACCCTAAACTAAACATAAGTTCTACCGTCAGACCATCTGCCTAATGAACGGCCCAGATTGACTAGAAATTACTATACTTTTACAAGGCAACTTTACATTTGTTTTGAGCTTCCGGGGCGCTGCCCCCGAGCCCCCGCGTGGAGGGGTGTACAAACTTCCTGGGGTATACATCCGGCTGAAACAAAGACCTCTGAACAATCATGCTCCACACACAACAGGATTCACCTACATAGCCCAGACCTGATTTATCGAGGGGAGACCTTTGATGACTTAGGATGTCATCTAGGGTTTGAGAACTTTTCAAGTTCTTATTCAGCAAGTCAACTTCCTTTTTAAGAAAGACAATTTCTTCCTTCATTTTCTTGCATTCTTCATCCTTCTTTGATAGAATGATCTCCATTTCTTCCTTCATCTTGGTTACTTCACACGATTGGGCCTTAAGAGAAGTGATTTCTGATTTTAACTTGGTGATGTCATCATCCTTTTCTTCTAGTTGGCATATCATGGTGTTTCTCTCCTTTTCTGCTTCATCAAATTTTCCTTCTATGAATGTCAAAGCTTCCATCACCTTCTCAGCTCCTTGTGCTTGTTTCCTTGCTTCTTCTAGTTGAGATCTAAGGGAGGAGACCTCTTCCTTGTATTGACCAATCTCTGCTTCAAGTTTGTTCAAGCTCTTGTGCCTTTGTTCAAGGTGGCTTGACAAGGTATCTTCCCATTTCTTTGCCTTATCCAATTGATTTGTCATGGATATGACTTCTTCATGATGCTTTCTCTTGTTTTGATGAAATTCTTCCTTAATCTTGGCGAGCTCCTCATCTCTTTCTTGTACTTGAAGCTTGACAAGGTCAACTTCCTTCCTTGTCTTGTCTTGGTCACCAACTTGCGTTTTCTTCTTAAGTTCCTCATTTTCGTTTTTCAAATTATGAATCTCTTTTATGGCAGCTATAAGTTTAGTGAGGAGATCTTCTTCAAAATCTTCTTCATTCTCTTCATATTCTAGGTCTTCTTTAGCCTTGGTGTTATCACTCTTATCTTCAGCTTCCTTGATGGGCTCTGGATTTCCTTCTTGTTTTCCATCATTTTCTTGACTAGAGATCATTGTCAACGCTCGTTTTGAGTGAAGATCGTGAAGTTTATCCCATGTGCCTTTTGCTAACAAACCTTTTTCAAAATTGGCCTTCATAGAATCAAGTAGCCCATTCAAGATTACTTTCATTGCTCTTGTATTATGTTCCTTGGATTCTCCATCCATCATGCTATCAACAATCACCGATTTCCAGACTTCAATGCCTTGAGTCTTTAAGAAATTCCTCATTCTTGCCTCCCATATATCAAAGTTTCCATTGAACAATGGAGCCTTCACAAATTGATTGACTTCAATTTCAGTGGTTGAGGGAGACACATCTTTAGGAGGATTGGAGACTTTCTTCCTTGGCTTCGCCATTTGTGTTCTAATGATCAACCTTCAAGCTGTTAGGCTTTGAGTGAAGGTACTGGCTTTGATACCAATTGTTGGAAATACTGAGAGGGGGGGTGAATCAGTATTTCTTTTCAATTGTTATTTTTACCAGTTAGATCACTTATAATTAGAACACAAAATGAACAATAAAAATAAATACTTTTATTAATCTCAATAAATCAAGTACAATATTTGTGTAGGGCTCCAACCCTAGATGAAGACACCAATCTTCAATCTCCCAGGCTCCAACCTGTATTTTTCCAAGCACCGACTTGGACTTCCCAAGGCTCCAACCTTGTCACTTTGAGGCACCAACCTCTAGGGCTCCAACCCTATCTCTGGTATAGGCACCAACCTGGTCTCTTGAGGACTCCTATCCTCTAGGGCTCCAACCCTATCTTCCAAGGCACCAACCTTGTCTCTTTGAGGCTCCAACCTCTAGGGCTCCAACCCTATCTTCCAAGGCACCAACCTTGTCTCTTTGAGGCTCCAACCTCTTGGGCTCCAACCCTTAGCTTTACTTCATCAAGATATGTTTGGTTATACTTCGCGGCTCCCAATGTCTTCTTCAACAAGCCCTATCAATCTTCAGCTACGCCTTCACTTAGTCTCCACGTCACATCATCAATGACAACCTTGTTCTTCACATGAAGGTGTCACCACTGCTCTTCATGTTACCCAAACAAAACTTCTTCAAGGTCACCTCATGATGGCTTCAATGCATCATGGTATTCAATGATCTCCACAAATCTTCAATATGCTGCTTCACAAAGTTCTCCAACTCTGCCCTATTATGTTCTCAAGAGAAGACTTCAACAAGCTCTATTTGTCCAATCCCAATAAATCAACAGCTCAACCATGACAACTATGACAACTTCGACCACGACAGTTTCAACCACGACAACTATGGCAGCTTCGACCGCGGCAACTATGGCAATTTCGAACACGGTGACTATGACAACTACGGAAGCTTCAACCACAACAACTACGGCAACTTCGACCACGGCAGTTTCAACCACGACAACTACGGCAGTTTCAACAACAACAACTACAGCAACTATGGCAACTTCGACCACGACGACTACGACAACTACGGAAGCTTCAACCACGGCAACTACGGCAGCTTCGACCACAACAACTATGACAGCTTCGACTACGACAACTATGGAAGCTTCAACCATAGCAACTACGGTAGCTTCGACCACAGCAACTACGGCAACTTCGACCACCGCAACTACGACAACTTCGACCACAGCAACTACGGCAGCTTCGACCATGGCAACTACGGCAGCTTCGACTATGGCAACTACGGCAGCGTTCGACCATGGCAACTACGGCAACTTCAACCATAGAAACTACGGTAGCTTCAACCAAGTTTTTATGCCCAAACAGAATTATCCTTTTTTTCGTCCTAAACAATAGTCTCCTCGATCTCCTCAACCTTCTATCTTCTTCTATACTTCGTATCTTTGAATTCTTGCCTGAAAGGCTTATCAAAATGAACTGTTTAGACGTTTATTTATAGAGATTTCGTTTATAACTAAAGGAACACGTCTATTTGAAGTGAGGCCGACTTGTATGACTGAGTGTAAGTCGGCTCACTGCTAGGAATAATTTCCTTAACTTGAAAATTCAATATCTCACAAACTATTTGAAGTTTCGGGGCAAATAAAGGCTCGTTTTTAAGAGGGAAAAATCCTCTTTAAGATGGTCTAGGATCCATTTTGAAAGGATGCCTCCAAGGTGTCCAAAATAATTTTTCTTTGTGGCTGTCCTTAAATTTTATGCATAAAAAGTTTGGGACAACATGAGGAATGTTTGGGATAGCGTGGCTTCTTCATTCTTTGGCTTGTTCATTGTTATCAATGTCATCATAGGATCATAGAGTCATTATGTAGGAGTGCAACATCCATGTAGAATGATGCATGAACAATTTCATCACATACTAGTGCAGTCATAGTGCAAGAGCATTAGGAGAACTCCAAAATAATCTTCCAACCATCAAATGATCTCCAACCATGTTATCAAGACCTCATCAAGCCAATATATGATTAAGCCATCACATGCACACTGGATTGCTACAAAGCATGTCTTGAGATACCCGCATGGGACCATCAATCTTGAATTGAGATATATCGTTGGAGATGCAAGACTACATGGGTACTTGGATGTTGATTGGGTTGGTAATTCTACTAACAGAGAAAGGACATTTGGGTGTTGCTTCAGCTTAGGATTTGCCATGATATCTTGGATGAGAAGAAAGCAAAAGTCTGTAGCCCTTAGCACGGTTGAAGCCGAGTACATTGCTGCTAGCATGGCTAGTTGTGAGGCAGTATGGCTAAGGAAGCTCTTTGGAGAGTTGTTTGAGCATGTATTGGATATGACAGTAATTTACTATGACAATAAGAGTGGGATTCAACTTGCTGAAAATCCCTTGTTCCATGACAAGTCCAAGCACATTGAGATCAAGTATCACTATATCCGAGATATGGTGCAGAGAGGAGCAGTGAGACTCCATCATATTGTGATTGATGATCAAATAGTTGACATACTTACCAAGCCTTTGTCGAAAGGAAAGTTCTTGGTTTTCAGAGAGCAGCTTGGACTAACAGATGTGACCCTTCCTGAAGGGGGCGGTCATGGATGACAGAGATGAGACTTGGTTGTGTGTGATCCTTGTCAAGTGGTAATCCCCCCAAGCAGAGACTTGGTTGTGCATGATCCTTGACAAGTGGTAATCCCCCCAAGTAGAGATGAGACTTGGTTGTGTGTGATCCTTGTCAAGTGGTAATCCCCCCAAGCAGAGACTTGGTTGTGCGTGATCCTTGACAAGTGGTAATCCCCCCAAGCAAAGATGAGACTTGGTTGTGCATGATCCTTTTAAAATGGTAACCCTCCCCCCTCCCCCAAGAAGAGACTTGGTTGTGCGTGATCCTTGACAAGTGGTAATCCCCCCAAGCAAAGATCAGACTTGGTTGTGCGAGATCCTTGTCATGTGTTGGCAAGTGGTAATCCCCCCAAGTGAATATAGGGTGATGGATGAATCTCCCCTATGATGATTCTTCTTCATTAGATTGTAACATCATTGTTCCAAAGCAGAGATCCTTGTTTCAGAAAGAAATTCCTCCCTAGCTGAGAGGGAGTGTTGAAAATTGGCAGCTAAGGGATGAATTTCCTTGAATAAAATCTCATTTCTGACTATTCTAGAGTGACTTTCTAAAAATAGAAAGTCATGTCTATCATTTCAAGCATGACTTTCCAAAAATAGTAAATCACCTTGCTTCAATTGCTAATCAAGTATAGATGATGGAAAATCAATTATCCTTAGTTAATCTTAATTGCTCAATCTTTACTTAATCATCAATATTATCATTAATATTATTATTATTATCCTTATGATACTATAATAATATTATTAAAAAGGAAATTCATGTCATCTTTCCTACTTGGCAATCAATCATGCCACTTCGCATCTCTCTCTCTCCCCTTGATGGCACTCGTACCCCTCTCACTTAATGATGTGTTACCCTCTCTCTCTCTCTTAATGGATCTGTAATACTCCTCTTACACTGTCTTACGCACATTAAAGACTCGTCATAAAAGATTCCTCTTACGCACTCTTCAATGCATATGTTACACTCTCTCCTTCAATGCATGTGTATTCCTCTTTATGGCATGAGTTACAAAGGCAAGCATACCTCCTTAATGGCATTAGTTACAAAGGCATTTGTACCTCCCTGAATGGAATATGTAACCCTCATCATTGTCTCTCTCGGAACATACCCCACCCAAGTTCTTAGGGTATGTTCCACCAGGACTCTTCTTATCTTGGATTCCCAGTCTTCAAAGAATACCGGTCCTCTACGACTACTCTTATCTTGAATGCCCTAACACACCCTCAAAGTGCATCGAATGCCAGGCGTTTACCCAATCCTCCATTCTGTCTTCTGAAGTGAAGATAAGAATGATGTGTCCATCTCTCCCTCTTAAATAGGGAGGACATATCTATTCCAATAAAGGAATGTACCTAAGCTCCCTCTTGGCTTAGGAATTTTTGCTTCCAAGTTTCTTCCAAGTAAGAAAACTTGTTTCCAAGCTCCCTCTTAATTAGGGACCTAAAGCAGCTCCTCAGGTGGAGATGATGGGACAACCAGCTACTTGAAGAACCCCTCCTTGCAATGTCATGAATTTCTTTCCGTTATCTAGCGGTCTTCATGTTTGGGACTTATTCATAGGGCACTGACCATCCATCACTTTCATCCATGAGTCAGCCATGTCATCATCGGGAAGTTATCCATTAGTCCATATCTGGCCTTCCTTCATGCCATGTTTCCTTAAGGATCTTTTATCCTACTACATGTGCATCGGTGGTGGAAGACATCCATAGATCTTCCCTCGGAAACCCTACATAAACCCATCCAAATATGTGTTCAAAAATAAAGGAATGAGCTTTCAAATCAGCATTACCTTTGTGATGGTCTTTCATCATGACATCTTCTAGTTTGCATTAGCATCCTGCATATATATCGACACATCTACCAAAGATATATAATGTCAAGTGTCTCTTTCTTTTTCAGACTCCATCAAAGTCTTCATATCTTCCATGGAGATATCCTAGTCAAATCTTCTTAGTATTTCAGATGTTGATTGCCTTTACCATGGTTGCGTATTCCATGATCTCTTCCTTTATTCACACATTTCATTCCCAGGAATTTCCAATCAGAATTCCTCAATTATAGTCAACCACCTCATATTACATATGAGGACATATTATGTTGATTTTAATGAATGTGTGACCCATGCATTTCTGCATTCCTTTGAAGGAGGAGATCCTTCCCTTGATTACGCTCTCAGGATAGAGCATTGATCGATGTTACCTACAACCATATGACAAGACTCTTCAATATAGACTGTAAGCATACATAACCCATTTTCCTTTGGGTCATCCAGACTTCCTGCAACAGTTTCCTTGATTGAAAGAGCTTCAATCCCTTGATCTTCTTTTCCTTTTATGTCATCATACCATCATCCATGAATTCCACAAGTTTGGAATTCTTGATGAAACACTTGCTTCCCCTCATGATCGGTGAACCTTTCAATGAAGATTCCACTAGAGAATCTTGAGGATCTAAAGTATCCCCTTCAGTAGATGTTTCCTTTTCAGATGTATGATGAACCTTGAACTAGATGACCTTCTTCTTTTCCACAAGTGCGACTTATGTTTCCAAATCGTTGACTTCCATAGATACTAACCATCTTTCATGCTTCTTTATGATGTCCCAATCTCTTGCTTTCAATGCTTCCATGATGCCTTGATGCATCCCATTATTTTACTTAGTGAATCATGATAGCCATATCTTACAATAGAAGACTTAGGAACTTGAAAAGAACTGATGTGAGGAAGACTATCTCAATAATGGAGATCTATTACTTCCGCCTTTTTGGACATCTTCCTTTCAACTTCCTCCACTTCCTTGGTGATGTGGGCTTCCTCTCTTCCTCTTCTGTTATTGTCCTTCTTGAGCTTAGGACAATCTCTTCTATAGTGCCCATATTCTTGACACCCATAGCACTATATTTTAGCCATGTTCTTCTTCCTTTTCTGAGGACCAAACTTTCAAAATTTTCACTTTCTTTTTGTCATAACAGCATATGCTTGATTTTGCTCACTTGCTCCCACATCAGATTTGGCCTTTAAGTTTAGTCTAGATTCTCCAATTTTGCATAGTGATCATAGATCTTGGAATGGAGTAACTTCTTCCTTCCCATAAATACTTGAATTAAAGTTACCCCACTATTCCAGTAGTGCATTTAATACAACTTTAGTCATTTCTCTATCAGACATGACTTCTCCCAAATCTTGTAGTTGATCCCGGATTTCCGATATCCTCATAAAGTATGAGGCTATTCCATCTTCCTTTGACATCTTCAACTTGTAGTGTCCTTTCCTTAATGAGATGACTTCTCCAACAGTGCTTATGGAATACAACTCTACTCGTTTGTCATAGATTTCCTTTGAAGTTTCAAGTTTAGATACATATGGGATGAGGGGATTCTTGATGGATTCTATAAGAATCCTTGAGCCCTAACTTCCCCTTTCATATACTTTGCAAGAGCTTGAGCATATTCCTTTCTTGGTTTAGTGATTGATCCTTTGACACGTTCCATAAGCTCATTTTCAATGACATTCATGTGAAAAATCGATTACCCGATTCCTACTGTAGGAAACTAATAATATTTCACCTACTTGTTAAATTACTTGAACAAGTTACTTGCAGTTTTCTACAGCAAATATTGAAATACATACATTGTAGCCTACACAAAGTAAAATACTGCAAAAACTAAATACTGCACTAGAGAGAAATAAACACACACATCAACATAGTTGTTTTGGACAAATGTCCCCGGAAAAACCCAATGTGGGAAAATCGGTGCAACAGCTGAGGGTTTTAATTATTATGCAGTAGCAAATCTCGTTGGATGCCCAAACTGGCTATCTGATACAGTGAAATTCTAGCAAAGAGTTAGTGAGAAAAATCTCACACTGATTCGGGAGATCCGACACTGATCATGGGCTGGCTAGCTAGTCCCACGTTGCCTTAGCGCAACTTCTGTGTCAATCCTACGCAGATATGCGTCACACTGGCTGGGCTCTACGTCACTTCCTCTGTTGATCTCCTATTGTCTGGAAATTCGACCTTCTAGCCCTTCGGTCTCACACCCTGACTTCTAGCACTGGATCTCGACTCTCCTAGTTGGATTTCGAACTCCCTATGAAGCTCTGCGCTACCTCACTGAACTGCTCTATGCCCTTTCTGCTTTGCACTCTCTGAATCTAGAAAAACTCTCCTTCGGACTACTATCCCTGCCCCTCACTACAAAAACATCACTTGATCTCACTCTGGCAACTCAACATTGCTACTCTTGAGAAATTCGATCTTCTGATTTCTCATTCGATGTGTTCTCCAAATGCCCATCAAACTCCTTCTTATAATCTCTCATTGGAGCTCCAACGGCCAAAATTAAAACATAATCAAGGGCTAAGATTAACTGGGAGTTGATCCTCGTCTTCTTCTAGAAGATTCACACCTGATTTAATTAATACCCTTTAATTAACCAGATTTCCTAAGTTTAGACTTAGGGAACCATTCAAAAAAGTTAATTATTTCAATTAAATCATCTTGGGGTGGAATTTTCCCAAACGATTTATGGGTATTGAAGAATGCATGTGTCTTAGCCTCTCTGCAAAATCTCGAGGCAAGAGCACATCCGATGCTACAGAAATCAACACTCCCTCTTAGCGAGGAATGTGCTCTAGTGCTGCAACCCACTGAAACATCAATCTGTCTCTGCACCATCTACTGTTGCGTTGCTGATGTCTGGCTCTATTGCCTACCAACTACAGCACAACTCTGATATGAGTTGCATCTGTGTTGCTGTTGAACTGCTGTCAACTACTGCATCTGCACTGCAACCCTCTCTCCATCTGTTGTTGCTGCAACTGCAACATCTGCAACAGAAAACATCCAAAATACTCAACTAATTGTGTTCATTATGATGCATTTGTCATTCGAGTTCTAACTGCTGCTAGCCTTTGCGTTGCTGCTGACTCTTCTCTGTGCCAACTGCACTGCTGCCAACTCTGCTCTGCTCTGCATTGCTCAGTATCTGACTGCTACTAGCCACTGCACTTATCACTTTGGCACCTCACTACACCAACTGACACTGGTCCATCCTGTTAGTGCTAACTATGGGCTCCCGTAGTAAGGTCCTGATCTAAGAGGTGGACTCCTCAAGGATCCTACCCATCTTGTAGCTCTCTGAGGCTACAACTCCATATCAACCCACCTCACCCCTGGAGGCATCTCGGCAATCATGGCAAACTCTTCCTCCAGTCTGGAGGACCGCCTGTCGATCTCTGCAGATGCGGCTTGTATATCCTGCTTCTATTCTTTGTCCTTCTTCTTGAGAGGACACTGAGTTTTGTAGTGGCCCAACGTGCCACACCTAAAGCACTTGATCTTCGAAATATCCTTCTTTCCTTTGTGCTTCTCCTGTTGCCCATTTGATGCAAGGGCCATGTCCTCCTCTTCCTTCATTACTTTTGCCCCACTGTTGCCACTGCCACTTCCACTGATGGTGGCCTTTACCAGATCACGCCTCATCTCCTCCTGCTATGGATCAGCCCATACAGGTTCCCAATCTTGTAGTTTTTCTCTGCCCAGGATGCTCTGGACGAAAACTTGCTAATCTTCTGAAATGTTATTCAGCGCTAATCGTACAAACTTTGAGGGTTGGGGTGTTGATACTACAGAAGCCAGCTGGTCCCGGTCATCTTGAAGCCTCGTAAGGAAGGGGTCTATTGGCTCCCTTTCTGCATCCTCGTGCATCTAAACTTCTCCTCCAAGCACATCTTTTGCTGCTCGGAAGATCCTTCGTACAACGTAGCTAAGGCTTCCCACATCTGTCAGGCAGTATCCTTGCCGGCTATATGGTATACTACATGATCTCAAACCCCTTTGAGAATGATCCTCTTAGTCTTCGTCATCTCATCCAAAAAATTTCGAACTGCTCCCTCTCCTTCTCTACGCAACTGCTGCCCAACTATTCTAACTCCCTTCTGGATTGAGAATACTGTTGCTCTGCTAGAAAAATTCGAACTTCTTGGTTGGAAATCCTTTGAACAAGAAATTCCCTCAGTATGTGTTATTCTCTCCCTTTGACTCTATTTTGCCACCAATTGTTGCAAAATATCTGCGTCCCAACTGAAGATCTGCTCTGCAAGGAAAATATATTTGCTCCCTTCTGCCTCTGGAAGGATCCGATCTGGAAATAAAATTTCTCTGTCGACTCACTCAGAGAAATCGATCTTCCCTCAAAACTTCGACCTCCTTGGCCCAACGACTACGCTGCCTTTGGGGTTTCAAATTGCTACAAAGGCAATAATTTCGAACTCCCTCTTCCTTTCTTCAACTGAGCTCTTCTGCTCACGATCTGTCCTTTGATACCATGTGAAAAATAGGTTACCTGATTCCTACTACAGCAAACTAATAATATTTCACCTACTTGTTAAATTACCTGAACAAGTTACTTGCAGTTTTCTACGGCAAATACTGAAATACATACACTGCAACCTACACAAAATAAAATACTGCGGAAACTAAATATTGCACTGGAGAGAAATAAACACACACATCAACACAGTTGTTTTTGGACAAATGTCCCTGGAAAAAAACAATGTGGGAAAATTGGTGCAATAGCAGAGGGTTTTAATAATCATGCAGTAGTAAATCTGAGTACAAATCGTTGGATGCCCAAACTGGCTATCCGATACAGAGAAATGTTGGCAAAGAGTTAGATTGAAAAATCTCACACTGATTCAGGAGATCTGACACTGATCAAGGATTGGCTAGTTGGCCCCACACTGCCTCTACACAACTTTTGTGTCAATCTTACACAAATTTGTGTCACACTGGCTAGGCTTTGCGTCACCTCCTCTATGGATCTTCTACTATCTGGAAATTTGAACTTCTAGCCCTCTGATCTCACACCTCGGCTTCTGGCGCTAGATCTCGACTCTCCCACCTAGATTTCAAACTCCCTCTGAAGCTCTATGTTGCCTCACTGAACTGCTCTATGCCCTCTCTGTGTTGCACTCTCTGGATCTGGAAAAACTCTCCTTCAGACTACTATCCCTGCCCCTAACTGCAAAAAGATCTATTGATTTCACTCCAGCAACTCAACGTAGCTACTCTTGAGAAATTCGCTCTTCTGATCTCTCATTGGATGTGTTCTCCAAGTGCCCATTGAACTCCTTATAATCTCGCATTGGAGGTCCAACGGCCAAGACTAAAACATAATCAAGGGCTAACATTAACTGGGAGTTGATCCTCGTCTTCTTCTAGAAGATTCACACCAGATTTAATTAATACCCTTTAATTAACCAAATTTCTTAAGTTTAGACTTAGGGAACCATTTGAAAAAGTTAATTATTTTAATTAAATCATCTCTAGGTGGAATTTTCCCAAATGATTTATGGGTATTGGAGAATGCATGTGTCTTAGCCTCTCTGCAAAATCTCAAGGCAAGAGCACATCCGATGTTACAGAAATCAACAATTCAGATTTGTCCTTTTCTTCCATGCAAGATAGTTTGAAACCCCAACCAATTTGTTGCTCTCCTTGCACAAAAACATTTTGACAGATTCAGGTGTGAACATAAATATACTTACTTGATAGGATGCTCCTTCTCCTTGATGCTTCCTTGATGTTGATGATGATATAAAGAATAGAAAACTTCTCCTTGATGAAGGTAGTTTTCTTCAAGAATGATCCTTCATCCCACATAGAGTGAGATGACATTGCCTTTTGATCTAGTTTTCTTTGGATGAATAGTCTTCAAAACACTTTAACTTGAGTAGATGTAGGGTTTTGGTCTTCTTTTCTTGATGATGATCCCAATACTTCTTTGTAGACTTCTTTGATCTAGGGTTATGTTGCTTCCTTTTACTTCAAGATGATCTTCGCTTTGATGCCTTCCCTGAGATTTGATCGTTGAGTGTCCCTTGATAAGATGTCCTTCCTTGACTTAGTCACCTTACCTCTTATACCATGTTGAGAAATCTAGGGCATAAAGATTAAGTGATTTCTCTTTTATTAGTAATTGCTTGTGAGTGCTTTTTATTGCTTTAGATTAGGATCTTCTTTTACTTAGGTTATTAGTGTTCTTCTTCATCAAACAACTACCAATGCATAAACCATAAAGAGACAAGAGACACAAAATATAAGCTATCAGCCAAAGCCAAAACCTCTCACTCTTTGAGAGGAAAACCCGAACAAATTCTTCTCCTTATAGATATTCCAATTGACAAATACCAAGACCAAGCCCCTTGACCTATTTGCCTCTCCAAGACCAAGACACAAGTTCCCTTGATGATAGTCAACCTTCTGCTCCTTCCTTTGTCTTGCCTCTTTCACTTCGACCTCCTTCTGCTTCAACTTTTAGCCTCCTTGAATTAGGTCTGCAATCCTAATTCTAACTTGTACATAAGACCTTTTTCTTATGCCTTTCCTTTGCTTGGGATGGAGTCTCCTACTAGCTTGACTTGGCCTTCCCTTATGACTTGAACTTCTTTCAACTCCAACCTTCTGCTCCTTCCTAAGGACTGTTGTTCTTCTCGGCTCCTGCTGTTGCAACAGATCCTTTGCTACCTCATACATGTAGAGGATATAAACCCAAAAACATACCAGAATAGAACTCGGATTATACTCTTTCTCCTTTGCTTGATAATAAGCCTTCCTCATTGTACTTTGCACCTTTTACTTCAGACTGTATGATCACTGAAATATGCTCTGAAATTTTGTGCCTAAATGAAATCTGCACTGCCCTATTTATAGTTGTTGGAGCCTGTAATAAGCCGACATGACTTGGAGATGAGCCGATGTGTCTTATGGAGAGATATTATTATTTCTTTTGCAACCGACTTGAAGGAGGTGACTTTGTCTTGGTCTTGGAGGGATTTCTAACTTATTTAAGGACTTATATAAACATATAACATGCCCAAGAAGGGTCCTTCATATATGACATTGACTCAATTTGACTTTTATGACTAGATGACAAATCCTAGAGGCTCACAATGGGAGCCATAACTAAAAATAAAATTCCTTGCTCATGAAACCCATGAGACAAGCATTACAATAATGACTTTATTTTTCTTCTTTTCATCAATTACATAAAATCACAATTACACATGTCATTATGAAGACCGAACCTAGTTACACTTTTCAACATAGAGAAGGATTGAGAGAGTGAGAGAGACACTTGGAGAGTAAGAACAAAACTTGGTGAGCCAAAGTGATTCAGTGTTTGCATCACTTGTTGCTATCAAAGATATTCTTGCTATGACTAGTTCATATTTGGGTGAACATTTCCATTCTCTTGATATCTCATTGTATCTTGTGTCTTTGTTGAACAATTGATTTCTAATAGGTGAAGAAGCTAGTTGGGTTTTCCCCTTATGGGTTTTTCCCTGGTCATTGGACCTCAATTTGAGGTCTCATTGTGTTCTTGGTTGTCTTCTATTTTGCATATGGTCTATATGGTGTATACAATTGCCTAACGGATATTGCAGCTGGAAGAAGTTTCATTTTAAGTAATTGTTTTAGCATAGAACATCAATTTTCAACATTAAAATGACAGAAGACCCCAAATGAAGGCTTCCCTCTTATATTTATGCTTGTTGCCTCTCTCTCTCTCTCCTTGTGGACCCCTTTTTTCACTATTAATCCTCCACTCTTCTCTCTCTCCTTTCCCAAGTGCGTATTTCCCCTTAGGGCGGTGCGAATTCCCTTTTTGTGGCCCCGACAACCCACCAAAAAATCGATTTCTCCTTTCTCCTAAGTCAAAAAGCCAAAATTGCAAAAATCTGGGACTCACTTAGAAAAATTAATTAGGAGGAACATTACAACTTCCTTGCATGTAAAAAAATATAAACAAAAGAAATGAGATGGTCTTTGATGGACTCGAAGAGGATTATTTGAGCACTAATATCTCCTTTATTGTATTTGGCCGCTTCTTGAGCATTGTTCTTGTCTGGTACTGGAACATTGCCTTCTACGAATTGCATGACTTCATTTTCTTTAAGGACTAAATTGATCCTCTTTTTTAAGCCTTGAAATTTGATGCTCCATCAAGCTTAATTCCTTCCTTGCAAATAGATGCCATTTTATTGGGAGAATTGCACATGGAGAATAGAAGAGTACTTACTTGAGAGACAGAGAAAGTCGCTACAAGAATATCTTCAAGGATGAATGAATGTTGCTAATGGTGTATAGAAGAGGTCTTCAAGAGAGTGGTCTTCAAGCTTCCTTCCTTAGCTTTGAGAGATGTTTTCAAATATAGTGATCTTCCTTCCTTCACCTTAGATCTGATTCCATGTTGAGAAACCAAGTGTAGTAGAGATTAACACCTAATTTCTCTTCTTGATAATTACTTGTGAATGTTAGTTGACTTCTTATTGATTATGACTTCTCCATCAAGCAATTATACAGACGTTCAATCTTTCAGAAAACTATAAAGATCACAAGAAACAAGAGACACCAATATTAGGCTACAAGCCAGGGAAAAACCCCACAAGGGGGAAAAACTAACAATCCTCTTATAGAATCAGATCAAAATGAGATATCCAAGACCAAGACCAAATCTACCACGAAGAGACCAAGTCCAAATCCCTTCTCCAAGTCACCTCCAAAGTCAAAGTCAACGTTGGTCAAACTTGTCCCAAACTAGTCAAATCTCAGAAATTTTGGACCTGCAACTAGGGCCGAAATTCAGCCTGCAACTATCTCAGAAAAACTAGGCCTCTTCCACAAAAATTACAGTCCATGCATTCCAGTTGTTACCAGGTCAAAGTTCGGTCAACTTAGAATATTCTTCTTGTATTTTGCCTTCATCTTCTTTGTCTCCTTTGATTTGGATTTCTCCTCTTTCTTGCTAGGTTAAGATCTATTCTTGTTGTGTGCTTGAATGATCTCCCAAGTAGGTCAAATTGCCCTCTTATATATAATTGTCCAAAAGGTCAAATAGGTGTCTCTTGGAGGCCCAGGGTGACTTGCCCAAGGACAGCCTACTTGGTCAACTTGTGGACTTACGAATTAACATAAATTCAAATTTCATTTCCTTAAAAATGTCCAAATGGGACATGACTCAAATACATTTTCCTTTGCCTCAAAATAAATTATTTTTCTCTTTTTGACTCTATAAGCATGAAGAACATGCTTTGACAAAAATATGATAAATATGAATATAAATATAATAAATATATCAATGATAAATTTACACTATGAAGGTTGACTCTAGTTACAACTTCAAAAACTCCATATGTTAAGTCCATTCCAGAGGGATTGGAGATGGAATAGTAGGAAACCCTTTTTCTTCTATGTAACAAAGGCATAGTTGCAGGAAACGCCCCCTCCAAGGATCCAAATCGGGAACTGCGTCACGTATGGATCCATGGGGGATCCGCCATCAGATCAGGCTAGCAAAGACAGTTCCTGAAATTCGGAACTGTGCCAGCCCAATCCGCAGTTTTGGATTTTCTAACTGCGGATCCGACGGCGGATCCATGGCAGATCGGGCACAAATCCGTACGGATCCTGAGCGGATCCGAAGAGAGACAGGCGGTTCCACAGGGTTCTAAAAAAATATTAAATTTTTTCTTTGACTTAATTTGGGTTGGGGCTTCTCAGACACTTCCAAGATGCTCCCTTGATGCTCCTTAGATGCTTCCTAGATGCTCCCTCATGCTAATGTTAAATTCTTAAAGTACTTGAACGTTTAACATTACCATGAAATGACTCAAGATGTTTGAGAGTGGTTCCAACCTCATCAGACTTCATATGGAGAAAATAGAATTTCATATCCTATTCAAAATTCAACAGACTTAACAGTTTTCAGGGATTCAGGATCAATGGGATTTTGGCATTTCATTAGATTATATCATATATTAGGGTATGTGATTGGCATTTAATCAAGAGCACCAAGCCCTATATGTACCCTCGTCTTGGTGGTGTTAATTGTTGAACCCCTTTGTCATGCCCTTAGCAAAAAAATACTTTTCAATTAAGTTAAAATCATCAATCAAACATGTTAAGCTTTTTCTACCATATTTTAAGGCTTGGATTAGGTAGTTTGATCAAAAGTGGGCAATGTTGACTAATATCCCTAGACAATCGAGGTAGAGGCAAAGGCTTGAAAAGAGGAGAAGAATCTAGATTCTAGATGGTTGATGCTCGAATAATTAATCAATAATGTACAATGGATGCCATATCTATCTTGATTTATGTACAAAGATGCATGTTTCCATATCTTCTACAACTAATTTGGTATTTTGGATTTTTTTTAATATAAATGTAAAAAATATAAAATATATATAATAGTAGACGCTTCGCTTCCTAGATTTTTGGGAAATGATGCTTCCACGGATCCGCTTCCAAAAAATGTCCCCGCTTCGTGCAACATTGGACAAAGGACCTTTACAACTATGTCTGACACACCTCCAATATCACACTTGAATGAAGGCTGTGGGTGCAGGATCCTCAAGCTCATTGGTTAAGGAGGTGCTGCCGCACTTGGAAGGCTCAATCTTCCTTTAAGCACAATGTCTAGGGTTGGCTTATGTTTTATGAAAGGTTGGATGTCAAGACCAAGCTTCGTAAAATTGGTGTTACAAACATTTCACGCCAATTTTTTTAAAACCGGAACCGGTGACCGGACCGGTCCACCTAATGAACCGGTTTACCGACCGGAACCGGTCTAACCAAGACTGGTTTGGTCTAAACGAACCGGTTTTAAAAAAATACATTAAATAATTAATTTTTAATGAAACAAAACTATTTTTAAGATGTAAAACCATGATTCCAAGCCAATAGAGACAAAATATGCAAAGTTTGCTCATTTATATACCATGTAAAGGTGAATATATCAAAATGGCACCGAGTACAATACATATCATCGACAAAATAGCAAAATACATAAGAAATGAGGCTCTAAATGGCCTATAAAGTCCAAAAACAATGCTGCAAGCTATGATGCCATTGGCCTACTACAAGTCTACAGTGTACACATGATCAATCATCAAGTCCATCACCACTACTAGACACAGGATCATCATCAGGAGCTACATAGACATCATCTGGTTCAGAGTCTGAGGATGCCTCAGCCTGATCTGCAACCTCAGTATCAATGCCACCAATGACAATAGAAGTGGACCTAATGGAAGCACGAGTTTGTCGACCTGCACGACTAGTGCCTTCCATTGGTTCCTTGCCTTTCCTTGATGCTACTACTGATCCTGGTTCTGATGCCGCCACATCATCTGCCTCATCCCCCACTAAAGCCATGTCGATATCAAAATCAGCCTCAAACACAGGATCTTCAGTCTCCTCCACCCATTCTGATGTTGGATCAATATCGTCCAACACAATGGGATCTAGATCAGGTGATTTGCTCATCATTTGGTTCCTCCTCAGTCGAAGGTTGTATTGCACAAAAACAAGATCATTTAACCGTTTTTGTTCCAAACGGTTTCTCTTCTTCGTGTGTATGCGCTCAAAAACAGACCAATTGCACTCACAACCTGAAGCACTGCAAGTTTGACTGAGGACTCTAATTGCAAACCTTTGCAATTGAGGACACTGGCCACCAGATGACTCCCACCAATGTGTTGCAAAGAAAAAGACATTAATTAGTAACTTAGTTTATAATTTGAATTGTAAAGATTCAAGAACCTAAACAATTTTAACTTGAAATGAAAAACAAAATGGAAATTGGAATTGCTTACCTGGTTGGTCCACAACTCTTGCCATCTTTGCCAAGTTTTTGCCAAAAGTACCACTTGCCATATTGAAAATAGTAAGCTGTCTATGTATTTCCAACTGGTCTACATGGCTAGGGACCATGCGCTCCAAGCAATCAATCAATCCAGCTCTGACCTCCCCATCATGCTGATCTCCTAGCTGATTTTTATAGTAATACCTTGGGTTCAAAAAATACCCGGCTGCATGTATAGGACGATGGAGTTGATTGTTCCATCTGTTATCAATGATCTCCCATATACGGCCATATTTAGCTAACCTGTCCTTGTAAGCTGCCCGTATCTGCTCCTTTGCCTGATCCATAGCTTCATAAATGTAGCCCATGGCCAATCTTTCCCCATCCACCAACCTTAGCACCTTAACAAGGGGCTCGGTAATTTTCACAAGCTCTACAGACCTTTTCCAAAAATAAGTGTCTAACACTTTCTTTTTGGTGTCTTTTCCATCTGGTCTACGAGCCCACCGAGATTCAGACCATTCATCAGAGGAAAACATTTTCTGCAAGTTTTTATGTTGACCATTGAGACATTGCAACGTGAGGAAGTGAGTTGCAAATCTCGTAATTGCAGGCCTAACAAGCTCTTTGCCTCCAGTGTGTTTCCTCATTCGGTTCAATACCCATGAGTGGTTGTAAATGTATTTTGTAATGCACTTGGCATGCTCTACAGTGTTTTTTACCCACTACACTTTGCCTATATCCTCAAGCATGAGGTCTATGCAATGTGCAGCACATGGAGTCCAAAATATGGTCTTATATTTGGCCTCAACCATCTTTCCAGCAAGAACATAGTTTGAGGCATTATCAGTGATGACCTGCACAACATGCTGCTCCCCAACTTCCTGAATAACATTATCCAAAAGCTCAAATAGAGGGATTGCATCCTTTACCTTATCAGATGCATCAACTGATTTCAAAAACATGGTTCCTTGAGGGCAAGAAACAAGGAAATTAATAATAGTGTGGTTCTTTCCATCGAACCATCCATCTGACATAATGGAACAACCTGTTTTGAGCCATGAATCTTTAAAATCAACCAAATACTCATCAATGGAAGATATCTCTTTTTGCAAAAGAGCTCCCCTCAAGTCATGCATACTAGGGCCTTTGAAGCCCTTTCCTGCAGCTATAACAGAGTCCCACATAGCTTGGTAATAAGGTGAGCGAGCAGCATTAAATGGGATATCTGAATCATACCACCATCTAGCAATGTATTGGTGAGAAGTTTCTTTGCATTATCTTTTCCAATGTTGATCCAAAGTGGGTTGAGAACTTGGCTGGGAGGAAGTGGGATTAGAAGAGGCAATGTTGGCAGAAGATGAGAAATAACTTTGGATGTTTGTTCTCTTTGTTCCTTTTGATGGTTGGCCAATAGAAGGATGAACATAGTGAAAGGGGTCATTGGTGGAAGGGATAGAAGTGGAGTCTTGAATCTCATAATCATCATACCCACTCTCTTTCATGGCTTCAACTAATTCCCTCTTCCTTGCAATGTCATCTTGGATGGCCTTCTCCCTAGCCTTATCCTCATAAAATTTTTCAAGCTTGGAAATGTATTCTGCCCTAATAGGACCTAACAGTGCATTTGGTGCATCACATGGCTTTACTTGGCCTCTTATCCCAGCCAAGTGTTGTTTCAACCTAAGAATACCCCCACCTCCAATAGATTTATGGCATAATTTGCATATCATTTTTCCATCAATTACATCACAATGAGTCCATGCACTGTCCTTTCCTTTTGGAGCCATGTTTGCTTGAAATAATAACAATTTGCAAAGAAATTTGCCATTAAAAAAAAATTGCAGCTAAGCAAAATGGAAAACCAAAGATAAATGTAGGAAAACAAATGCACATGCAAGGCTCAAGCTACAAAATTTGATAGCATAGAGCTAGAGAGTTTATAGCATACATGATAGATCATAGAAGTGAGAAGTTTATAACACACAAAAAAAAAAAATTCATGGACAACAGACTCAAATGAGGAATTATCAAGTGCAAATCCTTACCTGGAAATGCAAACTAGCTCCCTTAGCCTCCTCTTGAAGATGGCAACTCCACTGACAGCTACACACTATCTCCAAAATAGCTCCAACTCCAACTCCAAGATGACTACTTCAGCAAAAACTCCACACTCTCCAAGCTCACAAACACTCCAAATCAGTTGTGTGAGACAAATGAGAGTGAGAGGGGTCTCTTATAGCTTGGAGAGGGTGTTTTTGAAGGGAAAATACCTTTACCTCCCCCCCAAAACCCCTAAACCACAAACCACCAACGCTTTTTTTCATGAATCGGTGGGCATGCCATAAACCGGACGGTTTAGGACGGAACCGGCCGGTTTTCACCGGTTAGGACCTCAAATATGGCGAAATGCAAGGTTGGACAGGGTTTTTTGGCCGGTTCGGACCGGCTAGCTATCTAACCGGCCGGTTTGACCGGTTACCGGTTTTTCAAAACGGTTTTAAAAGCATTGTTTCACGCATGATTTTTGGTAGGTATAACATGGTTGAGCACGTCTCTTGGAGATGTAATCTTCCAAGACCATTTCAGCATAGTTTAAGGCTGACTTTAACATTTTTCTTACTGTCCCTCTCTTGGAAGGGTCCTCTGCTTGTCGACACTTGGATAATTATTAACTGCAAATCTTCGTGGCACACACTTCAGCTGTGTACAATTGGCTTTCAATGGAAAATCCAATGTAAAGCTAATTTTCATGCAGAACCATCCCTCGTGAGCCAAAGGAAGCTAAGGCTCTTTAAGCATGAATTGGCTTTTATTGTGGAATTAAACTACTTCTCAAAATCAAATTCAGTTTTTCTGCAATGCTCATTTTTTTTCTTGTGTGTTTCTAGGATGGGAATTTCCTTGTCGTCATGTTGTCAGATTGGTGTGACTCTCTTTGCTCCAGATTATTGTAACTCCCTTTGTTCCATGATATAACTATCTGTTCCATGAAGTAATATATGTTGCATTTCTCAAAAAATCTTGGAAACGAGTTTTAGGATTGATTCACAATTAAATGCATAAAAATTAGAAACTTTATTTAGATAGCCGGAAAACTACCGTGTAAGATGGCTTGCCCACATATTTGGAAACAGCAGCAACCGCAGTGAAATAAAGGGAAACTTTTGTTTCCTTTGTTCCAAAGCTGCACAAAAAGTAATGTCCTGTGAGCCAAGCAAGTACTCCCATTCTAAAATACCACCAAGCCTATTACTTATTCAAAATCAAAATGCTTGAATACTGACTACACTCTTATCATGCTTAATGATAACAATGTTTTAAGTTGAATATCAGATATGGAGGATATAACAAGAATAATACTGCACACATAAAGCACATAATATATAAAGAACTTATTTGAAACAACTAACATACCCACAAAATCGATCAAAATTAACTGATTTCTCATGGTTAAAACATAACTTATTTTCAATTCGCTCTGTGGGCATCGTACTTGCAATACCTCATAAACCTCTTATGAGTATATTGTGTTACATAATGTTATATTAAAAAATAATAAAAATACTACAGTAAAAAAATTAAAAAATACAAGTTAGCATTATAATAAAAAAATGCAAATGGGCGTTATACTAAAAAAATACAAGTTCATATAAGCTACTCGGGAAAACTAATGGGAATTATACCCTTCAATTCACTCTCTCATGACTGAACCAAAGGGTTGATGATCAATTTGCACTACGCCGTAGTTTTCATTGCCATGCCAATATGAAAAAACCATAGCTATGTGTAAGGGTAACAGCTACAGCTGAGATTCCCTAGTTCCCAGCATTAGAGATATCCTGGCCAACCTGCGTGAGAACACTAGAGGGAAGCAACATAGAACGAGGGACTCAGCAGCAGTGAAGGGGATCCAATCCCTTGTGTTGGTCAAGGCTAAGGGGGAAAGAGAGGCTCGAGAGTAGGACTATTGTAAAAATAATGGGGTAAGAGGTAATTCTAGGGCAATAATAGTTAGTTGTTGGGTCTGTTAACAACAAATTTGTTGGGTAACCATGAAAGGGGTCAACCATTAGAGGACATGATAATGATGCTGATAGTTTTTGTAATGCATTATAATTTTTTTTAGTAACCGTGGAGTGGGTATTGCAACTCATTTTCAAGCTAAATTTTCAAATGTCAGAAGTTGTTGATCTGTGAATAAGCCCTATTGATTCTCATATTGATTCCTGCTATTACGTGTCCTGGAAATCCAAGTTGAAGTGTGAGACAAAAAGAGGAGCAAGACCTTCTACAAGGTCCCCTGGTTTGAGAGGATGGTGCAATCTTTTGTTTCTTTTGTAACTCCTGGTTCATCAAAAATTTTAAGAGTCGCTTATAGGCAACATCAGCATTGGCTGTACTATTAACAGGGGAGTATTATGCTGATATCACGCAAGCTCTTGCTTTTGCATGCATTTACTTGGTCCTATTACCCCTTCTAGCAGGGATGCCTATAGCAAATCTTTTCACATGCATTTGGTGAACAAGGCTGAATATGAACAGCTCATAAATCTGTCAAGTATAGCTGCTGTGACTGAATCTTTGGGCAAAATATCTCATTGGCAGAACAGAGACAATTATTTCCAGTGTTCCACCAAGTTTATGGGGCGGGGGGATGCGGAAATGGGGAGACACACAGAGGGGATAGTAAATTGAAATTACTCAAACTCAAAAATAGTAAAAAGTGACAGAGTCAAAGACTTGGTCTAAGGTCATCAACATCTAGAATCAAGACTTCAAAGTTAAAACTGAAAATGAACAATGGACAATGAACCAATGTTATTATAACCAGACCGATGATCAAACCAGTCAACCCCAAAATGGGAATTGGAAAAAAAACGGACTAAAAAACCGATTGACCAAAATAACATAAATATTCAATTTTTGAAAGAAATACGTAAATATTCATGTGCATTCATATGAATCCAAACCATTATGCACAAATATGCAAAGTTTTTCATATGTATATAGCAAGGGTGCATATAAACAAGATAAAGTTGAGAGCAATCCATATTTTAACCAAAAATACATCAACAAAGAGGCTCTAGATGACCTCTATCGTCCAAAAAAAATTCATGGTACAACAAATACCTACATATCATCAACATCATTGCATATATCAGGATCCTAATCATCAATATCACTCTCTAAGCATTAAAATAAGATAGAAAAAGTTTAACATGTCAAGTCGGAATTTTGTTTGAATGATAGGCACAATTTTACTAGGGTCATGATAGAGGAGTTCAACAATCAATGCCACCAACATTGACGTACATAGAAAACTTGGTGCTCTTGATTAAATGCTAGTCCCAAACCCTCATACATGATAGAATCCAATGGAAACATTGCAATCCCCCAAATCTTGAAATCTTGAAAACTATTACATCTACTAGATTTTGAATGGGATTTGTTGCCACACAATCTAGCAGGGCCCTAGGAGGGGAACCTATGGGACAACTACCAAACCAAATGACAACAATGGGACAAAGACCCACTATCACCTCAGCCAATGCTCCCTGCTCTTTACGGATTTTCACCGATGGGAGGACTCCCACAAGGAGGAAATCACTTGAAATGGATAAGCCATTGACTAAGTGTGTAGTGATTTCACAAGGCCCATTCACGGAGAAACTCAATCAAGGCTCAATGCTTCAAAGAAGCTAAAGGTTCTCCAAGAAAGACCTAGGATGAAGATCAGACCTAGGGTTAAAGATTTGCAATGATGAGGAAATACCTAAGGTTAGGACTTCCAAGGTGAGATAGAACCTCAAAGGAAGCTCTATAAGATCCTTGGCTACTTCAAATAGGCTTTTTGCTTCTCTTGAGAGACCTAGAAAGAGCTAAGGCTAGACCTAGGGTTTTAGAGACAATCATGGGAGGAGTTCCTCCAAGGTATTCACTAGATCAAGGTAAGAAGGGAGAAAGGGTCTCTTGTGATTTATTCTATCGAATACAAGGCTCATATGACCCTCAAGAAGGCCACCTTATCCAAGGAAAACAAGCTAGGTTTCCCTTCTAGGGCACACCTAGGGCACTCAAATTTATGGAGAAATAACTGTGGAAATTCCACCAAAATTTGAGATCCTATGGACGAGACACAAAGGAAGAGTTCTATCAAAACGAAATTCAAAAACTCCTCCTCTAAAAATTTCGTTAGATGCCTTATATAAACGTCCAAGGAAGAGGGGCTAAAATTTTGGAGACAAAAGCATGAGAAAAGGAGGGATGATCACCAAACTTCTAAGATCAGTGCCTTGCTCCTTGGGCTATGGAGTCTAAGATGATTCAAGATTTGTCAAAACCGTCTCTAAGGAGGCTAAATAATGATGCCTTAGCAGCCACTCTTTAACATTTAACGACTCAAGATCTATGGATTTTCATGGAAGGAAAACAAAATTCTATCCACTAGGAACATTCATCTATTGTTGTACAATGAGTAACATATGCAATTGTCAACAAAATAGCCTTTTCCAATGATGTTCAACAAATTAGGGCAATAGCATTTACTTGTTGCAACAATTCCATATATTAGACATTATTCAAGAGAAAAACCTTCAACAAAGTGTACTTACAACATGACAATAAGATATATCCAACCATAAACCAAGATGTAGCTCCAAAGAAAATAAAATTCTAGCTTCCAAAGATATTGAAATGCATCAAAGAAACTCCACTAGCATTCAAGAAAAAGTACAGTCGTTTTACAACAGAGAGATCAAAGTGATGATGATGCTCTCTCACAATGAGAGCAAGTTCTATTTATATGAGACCTTTCGAGGTCAAATTCTTATTCTAAAGCCCCTATCATTATTTTAATGTGCAAAAATTAGGCCTTGGTGACAATCCCACCAAGTAGCTCCAAAAATTATGAATAAACCCATCCAATAGTAGGACGAAATAATGGCATCATGAGAAATGACATCGTTGGAAGGCCACGTTGAGTCCTCAAAGTGCCAAAATGAGAGAGAGGGCTCCATAAATGCTGCACAAGGGGATGACCGCTTGATGTCTATGTAAGTCATCATGTGGTGCTCCAAAGTGGCTCTGAGGAACAAACACTGCCCTCATGGGTCTCCTGGTGAAAGCTAAGCTTGTACACTGCTTCAAATTAGGGCACTGAAGATGGTGCTTGCCCTCCCATGTCTCAAGGGTGAGACAAACCTCCTCTGGCCATTGGATCAGCTGCCAAACCATGTGTACACTACTAAGTCAGTTGGGGGGCAATATTGGTTCAAGTGCATCATCTCACGAATAATGTGGGGCAATGAACAAGGTGTTGAGGTTTCCCATGAGATGAAATAATGCTCCATCATATGACGGAGTCCCATGGCTCTCAACGCATCCCCTACAAGTGTCAATATGATCCTATGGTGGGCTTGGGCCCCAGTTAAGTTGCCCAACCCATGATGAAACTACTTGCCAATTACGTATAAGATCCAATGTGTCTCCTCACCATCAGGTACAATAATTCATTAGTGCATCTAAGTGAACCAAGCTTGTTAATCCAAGGCACAAATGAGACTTCATCATGGGTTTCCCTTCCAAATTTGGGGCATAGAGCATTTATTAGTGTTACCTCCCTAGTTAGGAGTGGCTAATAAACAACCCTATTAGGTGTTCCCAAACCCTAAAGGGAAATACATGTCCAAGGTACATCCCTCAAGTGGTAGGGGTCATGTGGATGATGATGAGGTGGATTGGGACACAGAGGTCTCAAGGACAAATGCCCCTAGGGTTCAAGGGTAGTAATGATGAGGGATGCCCACACATTTGGGTGTATAGATGTAGGAGGCAGCAATCGTGGTACATGATTTACCTTGCCCTTTGTTTTTCCACCCTTCTTCATTCTCCTTTTGCCTTTTCTTGATTTTTCTTTATTATACTACTCAGGGATCCAAGAGATGAGGGCATGTTGTGTGTGATATAGGTAGTGATTACCCCCTTAAGGTGGGGCAGTTCAATACCCACCAAGGGTTGGGACATGCATGGATTCCTTAATGATGTGAGGGGCACTCAAGGGGGGCCTAGGAACCAAGGTGATGGCCATAATGAAGGGGTGGAGCTCATGTTTGGCTTTTGCCCACATGCTAATATAATGGCTGCCAGCCATCTTTTGCGTTTTGTGATATTATTTTCTTTTGTATGTGGCCATGATATGCTTTTAGCTGCATCAACCTCTGGGGCAATGTTCCAGGCTCGACCCAGACATGTGGACAAGGGGAGGGGGAGTACCAAAGCCTTGTGGACCCAATGGTCATGTGGACCCAAAGAGGGAAGATCATGAAAAATTGAAATACGACATATAATGTGAGGAGGAGAGTGAAAAATGTGAAATGAGAAAACGGGAATGCGCTACCAAAATCAGAGTTTCCTAAGTAGTGCCTGGTACCCACCACCTGCGGGTAGTGTCTATGGGAGAAAAAAAATCTCCTAGATGGTCCTCAGTCAATAACCAGAAACCTCTTGTAGCCCTCAGATAGCTCGATGTGCCATTTTCTCCACCACCTGAGCCAGCCATGTGGTCCCTCGCCCATTTGTTATGAATGTATGTTTGAAGGTAGGCCTCCCAACCCCAAAGGTATGACTTTTCATTGCTTAGTTGAGTAGTTTTCCTTACTTGTCATGGACACTTTTGGGCATCAATTGGTGGGGGGATTTGGCAGAAAGAATGGGTTAAGTTTGTATTCATGTCTCCATTGCCCGATATCGTGGTTACTCTTGTATCCTAGTCCCATGGGATCTCCTTTACTGGCCATTAGCTTTAGGGTTGGAATTACATGGAAAATCTCGATTTTGGTTGCATGGTCTCGCTTCCCGACACCACCTACATTACTCCCTTTCCACTCATTTGAGCCCCATTCATCCCTTTTCTCGCCCGGGTCCACCTCTATCCATTGGATCCATATAGGGTTAGCTTCCCCCTCCCCTTGTCCACACCTTGGATCAGCCCCGTAATGATGCCTCGGAGGTTGATGCAGCTAAAAAGAAAATAAAAAGCATAATTTGACCACTGTCAACAGGAAATGTACCACAAGATGAAAAAGAATGTCAGGACATACAAATTTATCACGCGGGCAAAATCCGAACATGAGATCTACCCCTTATTCATGGCCATCACCCTGGTTCCTACGGGCCCTAAATGAGCCCCCCCCCCCCCATCATTAAGGAACCCATGACAGTCCCAACCCCTGGTCGGCTATGAACTGCCCCACCTCAAAGGGGGTATCCACTGCTACATATTACACATCATGCTCTCCATCCTCTAGAGCCCCGAGCAATTATAAAGAAAAATCAATCAAAGGAAAAAGACATATGAAGAAGGGTGGAAAAACAAAGGTCGGAGTAACTCATATACCATGATTTGATATTCCTACACTCATATACCCAGGTGTAGGCTTCCCTTGTTATAGCTCCCCAATGTACCTTAACATGTGGTTTGGATGGTTCCCCTAATCCCCAGTCCGTTCCATCATTATATCATTTGTCACCTACCTCTTAAAGGATGTACTATCAATATGCCACCCCCTTTAGAGGTTGAAACCACCCAATAGGGTCCTTTGTTAACCCCCTTTTTCAGCTTGAAGACACTTGTACTTGCCAAAGCCCACTATGGAAGGGCATGCCACCATGAAGTGCCCCATTGATCCCATAACTTGTAAGCATTATTACTTAATTATGCTAATCATTTGTTGTATTGGAAGGTAAGGGGACGCATTGGATCTTATGCAGGATTGCAGGTGGGTCTTCATTTAGGGCTTGGTCTCCCTATACAGGGTCCTAGCTCTCGGGTCACATTGGCATTTGTACGCTGAGCATTGAGAGCCATGGGTCTCCACCATAGCATATATTACTTCATAGATCCCTAGCAGTGTTCATTAATTGCTCGTGTTCCAGCGTTTGGATGAGGATGATGCACCTTGTCCACCATGCCTAGTCGACTCCACAGTTGCACCATACACTTGGCAAATGTTCCGAGATGCCTCCCACTGCAAATAGAGTGTTTATGTCATCACTTTGGACATTGCAGATGGTTTACAGGAATATTTGATCTATTCGGAGACCCATGAGGTTGTCCTTGTGCCCCCACACCCACTTGCAAGCACCACAGGTTCTTTATTGGATAACAAGGGGCCAACCCCTTGTCCACTATGTTTCCAATCATTTTCTTCATGATGGCACCCCTTGAACTTCATCAGGCCTCCTCAAAGGCCCAACGACATCACTTTGTTGATCATTTGACCCTCTTGAGCGGCTTATCTTTACATTATTGAGCTATTTGGTGGGCTTGTCACCAAAGTTTTGTTATCATGCACATTATTTTATTTTAGGGGTTAAATTAAGCCTAATTAGCTAAATCGAATGCATTAGGAAGTGTATAAATAGAAGTGTGATGGAATCATTTGATCATCATCATGTGGATTGGATCATTCTCTCTTCTGAGATTTTCACTATTCTTTTTGGAAGACGAAATTGGTTGGATGGATGAATTTTGATGTTTGGATCTCCTCATTTTTGTCCTGGAGCTTCTATATTGGCATATGATGATGATTTGTTCAATTTTGAATATTTTACTTCAATTTCTCTATTAGCCCAATAGATTAGCAATCACATCAACATGATAGTAAAATGCAAATAGAACATGTTGATTTGGGGTAGCATCGGATGTGCTCTAGCCACAAAATTTGGTGGAGAGCTTGGGGCACATGAGATCTCCAATATCTAGAAAGAGTTTGGGCAGATTCTAAACAGTTCAGGAGATATTAAAATAATTAATATTTTTAATGGAGTCTATAAGCCTAAACTTCGGGAAAATAAAATATTAATGTGTATTAATATGAAACTATGTTAGAATGATCCAAAAGACATGGATCAAGCCAGATCTAATCTTAGCCATTGATTAGGGACTTAATCTCGGCCGTTGATATGTCAACAGAGAAAATATAAGAGGAGGCTTGAGGGTCACTTGGAGAACACACCTGATGATCAGTGATTCTATTCTTTAGAGCGGGGTTTGCTAAGAGAGGTAGAATCAGTGATCGAGAGAGTCGCTGAGGGGCATTGAGTACTGAGAAACAAAGAAGGCAGAGATTGTGCCGGGAGAGCAGCGCAACAACAAAGGAGGGTGACACAGAGCCAACAAAGGGCTCACGTAGGGCCATGCAAACGCAGCCAAGTGTTGTGCAGAGCACCAGAGGGGTCAACACCACTGACGCAGAGGCTCCCAGAGCTGACACAGGGCCTCCTGGGGTTGACGCAGGCCTAAAAAGGCTGACAGAGGGCCAGCGTGAGATAGAGAGGGGCTGACGTAGTCCAGATTGGGCAGACGCTAGGGTTGCAAGAGCAGTTTTGTGCTGAGAAGCTACCGGAAGGGTTTTCTGGGGTTTCAGCCATGAGATTTCTCTCAAACTGTGAGGTATAGCTGCTAAGGAAATTCTCTGTTGGGTAGGCCAGTTTCGGCACCCAGGTTGTACTCTGATATTGCTTAATAAGAGAACCCTCAAATAGTTGCATCGGTTTTCCCACATTGGGTTTTTCCGGGGACATTGATCCAAAAATAATGGTGTCATGTGGTGTGTTTGTTCTTGTTTCTTTTAGTTGTTGATCTGTAATATGTTGAGCATGCACTGGTGTTTATTTTCAGTATTTACTTTGTAAATAAATTGTTAAAAGAAAAATAACAAGTAGATAGGAATAAATCAAAAAAAGTGCATGAAGGGTTTCTAAGCTAAGTAGAGTTAGAAACTTCAACATGGTATCAAAGCCTGATTGTAGATCACAGGAGGACTAAAAGACATTAGTCAAGCGGAGCAATAGCAGCAGAAAACAGTTGTCTCGAGGTGACAAAAGTTGTTTCCAGCAGCGCAGAAGCCAAGGAAGTGTGACGCAAAGCCAGCCAAAGCACGCAGAAGAAGTCGGGAACTGCGCAAAGCCTGAGAGAGGCCAGCTTTACTGACGTAGAGGGCTAGAGGGCTGACACAAGGCATCCCAAGGCTGACGCAGACCCATCGGGGGTGACGCAAAGCCAGCGTGGGGTAGAGAGGGGCTGACGTAGTTCACAGAGAGGCAATCATTGGAGTCTAGAAGGCTACAGGAATATTGCAGAGTGGAGCTGGTGAGGTACTGTAGTTAGAACAGTACCTGACAGAGCAAGGGCCAAAGGAGTTGTTACCGAGGGTTTCTAGCCGAGGAACCCAGATCAGCAGTGCAGTTGTACAAGACAATCAAAGTAGGGGGCATCTCGACAAGTGGCAGGAGGATTTCCAGAAGGGAAATCAAGACTCAGAGAGAGTCTAGAAGAGAACTTCCAGACAGGAAGTACAGACTCAGAGGAGTCGAATAGAGAACTTCCAGGAGGGAAGTAGAGGAGCATCATGGCACTACACGGGGTAAGAGACCAGGATAGACTGGACGGAGCATCGAACTTCATAGTCTAGAAGGCCAAAATCTTATCAGTGCTTGACAGGAATCGTGTTAAGAACTTCACCTTGAAAACAATAGCTATCCCAATCGACCCAAATGAAATTTCTAAGTCTGACACATCAGAAATTCCTATTGCATTATTTGGTTTATTTCACCTACTTGTTTATTCCATTAACAAGTTATTTATACATATAAATATTGAAAATAAACACAAATGCAGCCTTAACTCATACAGATCAACAACTGAAATACTAGACAAACACACAAGGGACACTGTTACTTTTTGGACAATCGTCACTGGAGAAACCCAGTGCGAGAAAACCGGTGCAGTAGTTCTGAGGGTTTTATTATTATGCAGATTTCTTGAGTACAACTAGGGTGCCGAATTGGCTCACCCAACAGAGATTGTTACACGACAATAATAGTAAATACCTGTTCTCGGAGATAGATATTCAGCAACTCTGCCCCACGAAAATCCTTCTGGCGCTTCCTCTTATCTCTACGCCAGCCCTGCTAGCCACAATGTCACTCCTGAACCCTCTGCGTCAGCCTTCTGCCTATCTGCGTCAAATCTCTGGCCTTTTGCATCACCCACGCAAGCCCCTCAGCCTCTGCGCAGTCTCTAGCTGCCTTTGTGTGGTTCCTGATGCCTCTCTGTAGCTCTGGCTGCCTCTATGTCAGCCTCTTTAGTCACTGTGCTGACCCTCAGGCACTATCTCTACCTCTCTGCTATGCACTCACTGCCCCTCGCTGCAACTCTGATCATTGGTTCAATTTCTCTCAGCAAACCCGCTCCAGAAAATCGCACTGACTGATCAACTTGGTGTATCTGCAACTAACCCTCAAGCCTCCTCTTATACTTTTCTATTGAGTCTTCAACGGCCGAGATTAATTCTCTAATCAATGGATAAGATCAGATTTGGCTTGATCCATGTCATTTAGAACCTTTTAACCCAGTTTTATATTAATACCCATTAATATTTCTATTTTCCTAAGTTTAGATTTAGGAACCCATTAAAAATATTAATTATTTTAACATCTCTCTACCCAGGTGGAATTTCCGCAAACCATTTCTGGGTCTTGGAGGTCTCATGTGCTTTAGCCTCTCCACCAATTTTCATGGCTAGAGCACATCCGATGCTATCCCAAATCAACACGAGCAGGACGGAAGAAGCACTACAGGAGGATGTTTCAGTTTTGGATCATCCATGATCTCATGGATGAGCAGAAAGCAAGACACAGTTGCTTTGAGTAGTGTTGAGGTTGAGTATGTTGCGACCTACGAAGTAAGCAGAGAAGCGATCTGGTTAAGGAAGTTGTCATCCGACCTATTCGAAGGACTGATGGACCCTACAGTGATACATTGTGACAACACTAGTTGTATACGATTGTCTGAGGACACAATATTTCATGGAAAGAGAAAGAATATAAATAACAAGTATAACTATATTCAGGAGCCAGTACAAAATGGTATGCTACAGCCACAATATATCTCCACTGATGAGCAGGTAGCTGACATATTGACGAAATCTCTTCCTAACAAGAAGCTTGTGTACTTGAGAGACAAGCTTGGCTTGGTTGATATATCCTCCCTAATATTGGCTTGGTCGCTCGATGATGCTTTGCACCAGGCCTGGTAGATTTTACAACAACAGGCCACAATACAAATCAGTGTCTACAAAAACAAGGATATATTATCTCTCTATATCCAAAAACACAAATGTGGAAATCAGGCCATACTCAATCAAAAAGATGGAAAAAGGAGGAAAACATCTAATCTAGCCTATAAATCAGATCATACCCTAAACTATAAATAACCCCCCCCCATCTCCCCTTCTAACACTTGAGCATGAACAAGAACGTTCTTTCTCACTATTTTAGTGGTTTGGAATTGAATTTCTATGTTTATGTTTCATGTTTTTTTTGTGTATATAGATATATATCAGTCATATAATATCAAAACCATTCAAAAGGATTTCAGATGGGAAAGAAACAAGAATTTAGAAAATAAAACTAAGCATTACATGACTAGCCCAAGTATGTAAAAACCTAACCTCAGCTAGCCTACAAATCAGCTCATACCCTAAACTATAAACAAAACCCTCCCTCCCCCTTCTAACGCTCGAGCACAAAAAGGAACAATCTCTTTGACTACTTTAGTGTTTAGAAATTTGAATCTCTGTGTTTATGTTTCATGATTTTGTAGGTGTATATAGATATATATCAGTCATATAATATCCAAACCATTCAAAAAGAATTAAGATGGGAAAGAACTAGAATTTAGAAAATAAAATCTATCAAGAATTACAAAGCTAGCCGAAGTTTGTAAGAACCAAAGATATTTCAAGGATTTTGTATCCTTATATAGTTGTCTGAATGCAATTTTAAGATGAAATATTCCATACCTATAACCATATTGAGGCTTTTCATAACCCCACTGTGTAATGCCATTATAGACCTACAAGACAAGAACAAGAGTGATTGAGAATTGAAGAAATCAATCTAGGCATGTCTTTCAAAGCATCTACATTACAATAGAAATTTCAAAGTGCGTACCAATTCCCAAGCTCTTGGATGAAATCCTATGGTGAAACCTTGAAATACACGTGAGCTTGGTTGACTGCATGAGAGTGCTAATTCCACAATTGCTCTAACAAACAAAAAAAATCCATCAGCTACATACAAAAATGTACTTAGACACTTGTGCCTAAGACACTTTTACATTTAAAAGATCAAATATACAATACAAAGCTTTTAGCAACAATGAACCTTAAGAATCCAGAAGGCATGCTGTTGGAACAATTATGAATGAAGTAAAATCACAATTGCACAAACAATTGAGCACAATCATGTATCTCACTAATCATGACAATGGTACTCTTGTTCCATGACATTCTCCTCATAACTCAATCAGTTTTTCTCGTTGCATGAACTCTCTCTTCCAAAATATTACCTACTGCAACATTTAGGGTTTATCATTTTGACTTCACAAATTCACAACCCTTCTATCTTATTTTCTACTCTTTCTCTAGTCTAGGTTTTAGATTTTGGTTTCTTGTCTTTTGAAGATGCTCTAGGAACTCCTTATTGTTGTTCTTAATAGTTGTTCAAGTCCCATTTGTTGGAAAACTGATTAGGGCAGCATGAGAGCAATTTTGTTTTGAGTTTTCCTTATCTTGACAATTCCTTCTAATCTTCTTAATTCTTCTTATTATTATTATTATGTTCTTATCATCAAAAATCACAACTATACAAAGATGAACACCAGATGTAGGCTCCAAGCCCAGGGCAAAAACCCCTCCAAGGGGAAAACCCAGAGAGAACTTATCTTCATATAGAATCAAATTAAATGAGACTTCCAAGACCAAAAATGAAACCAAAACTACCATCAAAAACCAAGTCAGCCAGCAAATTAATGAAATCATCCTTCTTCTCAGCAAGACAAACTCTCCAAGGGCAGTAAAACAGTTCTTCTAACTTTTCGTCCTTGCTAAAGCAATCTGCAACATCTTCTGCAGTTTCGGCCTGAGGTAACCCTAGAAATCTTGGCATACTTCGCACATGTGAGTTGTAGCAAAGATATTTCAGAGATCCAAACAGATTAGGGCTTGATTCCTTCTTCGCTAGGATTTTCTAGCCTTCTAGGACCTTCGCATGCCTAATTTCAATTGCAGACCAAATCCAAAGAAGAGTGTTTGATATGTCACAAAAGAGGTCAAATTCTTGCCTTCTTATGTCCTTCTAAGAGGCTCCATAAGCCCTCTCTAGGCCGACTTATGCTGGGCTGGCTGACTTGGTCTTGGGAGCCTATTAGGCTCTCTCAAACATAAAATATTTTTTCTTTCTTTGATACAAGAGCCCAAATGGGACTTTTACAATTTGACAAGAATGCTTGACTCATGACAAACCCTAGGAGCATTCAATGGATGCTTGACCTAATGACAAAATGACTTGAGCATGAAACCCATGCTTTACAAAAATAATTTTCTTTTGTTCTTTACATCATTTTCTTTCTTCTTTTGATAGATCATGACATGAGTCAAATGAAAAATATGAAGACCGAAACTAGTTACATTCTTCAACACCATTGACCTATTTTGGTCCTAGATATGATTTCATTCCATGCCTATTGAGTCTATTACACCCAATGAGTTCACAAGGTCTCGAATAATCTATACTTAGTAAAGGCATTTGTTATCCTCAAGTTATTTTTCTATTCATATATGTTAATTGACACAGCCTTAGACTCTCATACATTTTATTATTGATTCTTATTAATTAAACATTCATTAACAATTTCTAATTGACCATCTGTTTTTTAATGGTAGGTCGAACTCATATTGAGTGATATTCTCAATCCTGATTTCTTTGAAGAATTCCTTTCAAAAAAATACTTTAAATTTGGCATCTCTATCACTAACAATATTTTTTGGTAAACCATGTAATTTGTAAACATTTTTGCATAAAATCTTCACAATTTGTTTAGCAAAGTCGGATTTCCTTACTCTTACAAAGTGTTCATATTTTGCGAGTCTATCAACTACTACGAGGATTTGGTCCTTCCCATTTGACATGGGTGTAGAAAAAATTTACTAGTTGCCAACCCTCCCAGTTTCAAGGTTTTTGCAAGTATGTTTAATGCCTCGCCCCAAACGGTTAGGTCATTTAAAACATTCAATACAAATTAATTTGAAAAATTTATGCTATCTCTACACATTTGACTTTCCAGGTGATATGAAGAAAAATTTCAAGCACAGATGCACACAATTTTTACACAAGGATTTTGGTCTAAAGTGTAGGAAAATGTAACTAGTTTCAGCCTTCATAATTGTCATTTGACTCATGTCATGATGTAATTCTTATGTATCTATCAAAAGGAGAAGAAAAAATGATGTAAAGAACAAAAGAACAATTATTTGTGAAGCATAGGTTTCATGCTTAAGTTATTTGTCACTAGGTCAAGCATTCCTTTAATGCTCTTAGGGTTTACATGAGTCAAAGTGTCCTTGTCATATTGAAAAAGACCCTTTCATGCATTTGTATCAAGAAAAGGAAAATTATTTTATAGAAGTGTCTAGAAGGCTCCCAAGACCAAGTCGGCCAGTAAAGGGGAAGTCGTCCTAGAGAAGGTTATTCGAGCCTCTTGGAAGGATATAAAAAGGTGAAAATTCGACCTCATTAGACATAAAACAAGTATACACATCCTTGGATTCGATCTGCACTTGGAAAAGATAGCGAAAGTCTTGAGAAAACCAAGGAGAAGGCTAGTGAAGAAAGGAAGAAGCCCTACAAAGTTCGGAGGTCTGAAATATGTCTGCTACAGTTTGCACGTGCGAGAAACCTAGGGTTTCTAGGCCTACCTCGGATCTGAAGGTTGCAATAATAGTCATAGATTCTTCTTGGGGAACCGAAAGGCTAGAAGAGCCTTGCTTTTGGAAGAATATTGCTTCACCCCTCTTGTCTTCTTTTGAAGAAGGATGATTGGTGGTTGGCTTGGTTCTTGGTGTTAGTCTTGGGTCTCGGAAGTCTCCTTTAAATTGATTCTATAGGAAGAGAAGTTCCTTTTGGATTTTGTCGTGGTGGGGAGCCTATATCTTGTGTTCATCTTTGTATGGTTATGATATTCATTGCTTCGGCATTTATATGATAAGTACATATGCATAATCAAGAAGAACATTATGTCACAAATAATTGTCAAGTAAGGAAATGTCAAATAAAAAATACTTCCCTAATCAATTTTCCAACATAAAGACCCTGGAAAAACTGCAAAGTGGGGAAGACGAGTGCTAAGGAGGAATTTTATTTTGATCTTTCTTAGGAAATTTACACAGCAATAAATGACCACATTTATACTCATCTCTCCCAGATATTCTGGACATCTGATATAATAGGCTGCCTAGAAAATTATGTCACTAGTTGAACATATCCTTCTTGATTTTTGTACCTCAGTAAGTTGACTCTGCCTTTTGAAATCAAGCCTCAGTTCAGCAGATTTTCCCTAGGTCTGTGTGCCCAATAATCAGGTTCGATCCCACAAAAATCTCACCCACAGTCTAGATTTCTCTCCTAGAAACTCATGCCAAGGTTTCTCTTTCAGCCTGCAAATTCGGGTTCCTGCTTTCAATGAATTTCCCTCCTAGAAACTTGTATATGTCAGCTAGAAAATTGTCTGAATATCTTCTATAGCCAGTCCTTCAATGGAGAAGCCTGTTCTCCTTGAAATAGGTATAGGAACTTTCCTAGAACTGTATGCCTGAGCTTTCCTAGAATTTCGGGCCTCCTTGAGGTTTTATCTCTGTTTTGGTTGGATCTCCCCCTGCAAAATCGTTGTCCTCCTCTAGAAAACACGAGCTCCCCCATAGCTCTCTCTGTTTCACTTCCCCAAAATGCACATTGAAGAATTAATGTATTCTCTTGCCTTTTCTCCCTTTTTGTATTCACTAAGATAGGAAACCCTAAACTGATTCAAAATGGATCCTAAAAACCTCTAAGTCTTTCAATACTTAAACACTATCACAAAGGATAAACCTTCAAGAATGGCGGAAAACACTATCGGACGGGAAAAACATGAAGAAATGGCGAAAATAGAGTCTATCAGAGGCTTAAGCAACATCGCACAGGAGTCGTCGGATCTGGCCGATCAACGGTCCAAATCTAATCGGCATATCACAATCGGAGGTGGCAAGTGGAGTTAATCAGAAGCGGCCTTATGGAAATCGCGATAGCAATCAAGCGCGATTAAACAAGGACCGTCGATCAAGCGTGCAGATCAACGGTCTAGATCTACTCGCGCAATATCGCATCGCTCATATGCATACACAGAAGGACTTAGCCCGTGGTTTGAAGGATTGGCAATATGCAATTGCGATATATCGCATCGCAATATTGCATCACAGCTTTGTAAGGGGTGATGCTAAGAAGGCCAGCGACCATGCGATAATGATGCGCCGATAAGGCCGATCGGTGTAATCAACGATCGGAAGTCAAAAGGGATATGCAACATGCGATATAGCCAAACCCGAAAGGGTTTATGAATGCGATATGATATATTTTGAAGTCCGATATGGAGCAATTTGTCGGGTTTTCCTATGTATTTGGGGTTTTTCGTTATAAACCCAAATACAAAGGAACCCGCGACTAGCGACTTGCGATAGCAATATAAAGGCGGACCCGATGGAGTTTAGGGCGGATTCAATAATATTTCAAGTCCGATAAAAGGCGTTTTGGCGAATTTTTCAGTGTTTCTGTGTATTTCTCTATGTAAACAGAGAAACGACTGTTTTTGGATTTCAAACGCGTCGATGGTCCCTTCCATTTAGAAGCAGGTGCCCACCATACCTGAAGATGTTACAACATGATTGATTAACGCTCAAAGGGGATTTGAGCGGACAAAGCCTGGGAGCCAAAGAGCCCGAAAGGGAAAACAAACAAACAAGTGTTGATAGGCTTAAAAGCCACTCAGTGTCAGAGACAGAGATAGGTAGTGCTGAGACAGAGAGAAAACAGAGACAGAGAGCGAGAGGGAGAGTCTGTGTACTCAGAAAGACTTGAGGGATTCAAGCAAAACCCTGTTGTTTGTTCCTGTTGTGTTGAGACTCAATTTGAGCTCACATTTGTAAAAAACTCTGCTCTTGAAGACATAGTAGAGAGGTCACCATTGAAAGCTGGACCTGGAGACGTAGCCCAAGAGTTTTGGGTGAACTCCTTGATTATTTGTTGTGTTATGTGTGTGTGTCTGTTATGTTTCTCTAACTGCTCATTGTCTATATTATTCGCAATCTTTTCGATCCGTTGCACTAAGTAATATAGGCAAATCCTACACGAGTCCATAATACCTTAATATTAATCTAAGATCTCATTTTCAGATCAAGTGGTATCAGAGCTTTTGGTTTTGGTTTGTTAAGGTTAGACAAGCTTGTGCTGGATTTTTGAATGCTAACTAGGTCAAAGCTCAAACTAGGAGAAGGAGAACTTGTTGAGACTAATCCAGAGATTGGAAGAGTCTATCCTTAGAGGAGAATGGTAGAAGAAACTACATTGGAATCAGAATCTCAGTTCATGGACAGTTTTATGGCCATGCGAGCCATGGTGGAAGAGATGTATCGGGAATTTAAGAAGGGTCGAGGTGAAAGCACTTCAACACCCAAACAAGACAAAGGAGCAGAGGAACCTTCTCTAGTTGCCCCTCTAGAGGGCAAAGGAAAAGGGGAAAGTCTCCTCCCTCATCTCCTCCTCCATCACCTTCATCATCCTCATCTCCTAGCCCTGATAAGAAAAAGAATAAAACTTCTTTTATTAAATTAGATGTAAAGTTTGATTTGCCAATTTATGATGGAGAACTAAATGCAGAAAAGCTAGATAACTGGATAAGACAGATTGATGTATATTGCAGGGTGCAGAACATTGATTCAGAAAGGAGAAAGATTCAGCTAGCTAGCCTTCGACTTGGAGGAACTACACTAGTGTGGTGGGAAGGCAAGACACAAGCTGATCTAAAGAGACATAGTAAAATTCTTTCTACCTGGAATGAATTTGTTTCTGCCATCAAAAAACAATTCTATCCTCTAGCTTATATGCAGCAAGCAATGATGGGTTGGCAAACTCTTCGCCAATTAAAGGGCCAAAGTGTATAAAGTTATACCCAGGAATTTAGAAAAAGAGCTTTAACTCTAGGCATATCTCTAGACTCAGCTGAAACTTTGTTGAAGTATATAGGTGGTCTACATAGCTATTCGAAGCACACCATTCTCATGTTTAATCCCACTAGCCTGGATGATGTATCAGTTCAGGCTACACATCTAGAAGCTAGAGGCAAGAATGTGAACCCAAAGGTTGGGGGATCATCTAAACACTCTGCAAGCAAGAACAAGGAAAAGAAGAAGCTGAAATGGAAGGAGAGGAAGACAAACGTTGTACAGAAGGACAAACCTTCATGCACTCATTGCAAGAAGGACGGACACGATGATGCACACTGTTGGTCTTTGCATCCAGAGCTGAAACCTAAGAAGTTCAGTTGGTAAGAAGAAGACTGTTGCTGCTATTCAGAAAGACTTGGGGTCAGACTCAGGTGATGAAACAACAGTCACAACCACAGGTATAAAAGGTAAAAATTCTGAAGCATCCACAAGTAATTCTGCACAATCTATTGATAATGAAGATAATGAGAGGAAAAGACATGAGCTTTTTCATATTAGAGTCATTTCCAAGCACCAAAAGATTGATACTTTATTTGATAGTGGATCACAAGTAAACTTGATTTCTAAAACAATTGTAAAGAAGTTGGGATTACTAACAACACCTCACAAGAAGCCATATCCATTAGGTTGGGTATGTGATAAAGCAAAGCTACAAGTAACAAGACAATGTAAACTTAGGTTTGCTATTGGGTCAACATTTGTAGATGAGGTTGAGTTAGATATAGTTCCCTTGGATATATGTGGTATTGTTTTGGGAAGTCCTTACTTGTATGATAGGAAAGCCATTTTCTATAGAGCTGAAAATAAGTATCAACTCACTAAAGATGGAATAGAATATATTGTAAGATCTCATAAACTCAAAAATAACTATTCCCTTATAAACTCAGGGCAAATGAAAAGAATTGTGAATTCATGCAAGCAATTTTTACTAATGGTTGTAAAGAAAACGAACCCTGATAAAACCAATGTATTTGAATGTTGTGATACTAAACATAAAGTTGATTTAGTTAAAGTTGTTTCAGAATATGATATCCTATTTCAAGAACCTAAAGGTCTGCCACCCAAAAGGGAAATAGTACATGATATTCATTTGCAGCAAGATGCTCCATTACCTAACATCGAAATGTACAAGTTATCCGCTTTAGAAAATGCAGAGATCAAGAAGCAGGTACAGGAGCTACTCGATAAAGGGTTCATAAGACCAAGCACATCACCATGTGGATCTCCAATCGCACTGGTGAGAAAGAAAGATGGTTCGTGGAGGATGTGAATTGATTATAGAGCACTGAATAAAATAACGATCAAGAATCGTTCTGCTCTTCCTCGTATTGATGATCTATTAGATCAGTTGAAAGAAACAGTTTACTTTACCAAGTTAGACTTGCGTAGTGGCTATCATCAGGTCAGAGTTGCAGAACAAGATGCATGGAAGACTATTTTCAAGACAAAGCAAGGGATGTATGAATGGTTGGTTATGCCTTTTGGCTTAACTAATGCTCCTGCCACTTTCATGAGAGTTATGAATGATGTACTCAGACCTTTTATTGATGATTTTGTAATTGTATATTTAGATGACATTCTTGTTTTCAGTAAAACATGGGAATACCATTTGAAGCATGTAAAACAGACTTTAGATGTTTTAAAAAGAGAAAATCTCTATGTGAATTTGGCAAGACATCTTTAAATTATTTGGGTCATATTGTAGGGGGTGGTGAATTGAAGATAGATCCCTCTAAGGTCGAAGTCATTGTGAACTAGCCTAAACCCAAATCTGCTACAGAAGTTAGGAGTTTCCTAGGAGCAACACAATATTGGAGAAAGTTTATTGCTAACTTTTCTTTGATTGCAGCTCCCTTACATGCTTTAACGGGATTGAACAAGGTGTTTTAGTGGGGAGGCAAACAGCAGAAAGCCTTCGACACCTTAAAAGAAAAAACTAGCATAGCACCAGTACTAGCATTGCCAGATCTTCAACATCCATTTGAGATTGAAACAGATGCCAGTGACTATGCCATGGGAGCAGTGTTGATGCAACACGGTAAACACATATGCTATCATTCTGAGACATTTACTTCTGCAGTAGTTAATTATCCCACATATGATAAAGAATTGTATGCATTAGTACAGAGTGTGAAAAAGTGGAAACATTACCTAATAGGCAAAGAAACAATCATACATACAGATCATCAACCACTTCAATATTTGCACTCACAAACTAAATTACAGCAATCAAGACATTATAGGTGGATGGGTTTTCTACAACAATTTTATCTTGTCATCAGATATAAGAAGGGCATACTCAATAAGGTTGCATATGTGTTATCAAGGCCAATCATAAATGCATCTACTATACTTAAGCATAACTCAGTAATGCATGAAAGTTACATTGAACAATATGCTCAAGATGTAGATTTTAAAGATGTATATGCAACCTTAAGTCATGGCAAGCAAGTAGAAGAATTGGATTATTATGTTAATGACCAACTCTTATATCATTTGGGAAAGTTATGCACTCCACAAACTGAAAGAGTTAACATAATCCGAGAAGCACATACTTCTCTCATATCAAGTCATTTTGGTGTAAGTAAAACAGTTGCGCAGTTGCAAAGGTTCTGTTATTGGCCAAGAATGCATGAAATAGTTTCTAAATATATTAAAGGGTGTACTAAGTGTTCTAAAAGCACGCCCAGTAATAGAAAATTAGGCTTGTACACCCCACTTCCAGTTCCTTCTCGTCCTTGGGAAAGTGTTTCCATGGACTTTGTTGGGGGATTGCCAAAATCTAGAAAAGGTCATGATTATTTGTATGTTATTGTGGATAGGTTCAGCAAAATGTGTATTTTGATACCTTGTAACAAGCAGGTTACAGCTGAACAAACAGCGAAGTTGTTCTTTCAGCATGTATGGATTCATTTTGGGTTACCCACTTCTATTGTATCTAATCGAGATTCCCGATTTGTTGGGAAGTTTTGGTCAAGTCTATGGGATTTGATGGACACCAGATTAAAGAAGAGCACAACATTTCATCCATAAACAGATGGTCAAACAGAGGTGGTCAACAGGACAGTGATCCAGTTGCTCAGAGGCTATTGCAGCAAACATCCCAAGCTTTGGGATGAACATTTGTGTTATGTGCAAAATTCTTACAACCGTGCCAAGCACTATTCTACTCAGAGATCTCCTTTTGAGACATGTTTTGGATTTATACCAAAGTCTCCCTTGGATTTTGTCTTTGGTAAAGACATAACAGTTGATGGACACAGTGATGTGGACAAAGCAACCAAGTTCATTGAACAGATCCAAGAAATTCACCAAGCAGTGCAAGAACAGCTGGAAAGAAGCCAGGCCAAGTACAAGGCAAGGCATGACAAGCATCGAATTGAGCATAGTTTCCAAGTTGGTGATCAAGTCTGGCTGTACATCAGCAAAGACAGAATGCAAGGTGAAGGTAAGAAGCTGAAACCAATAAGGTATGGGCCTTTCAAGATACTTGAGAAAATTGGTGAAAACACTTTTCGCCTTGATTTGCCAGCTTATATGCATATCTATTCAGTCATTAATGCAGAGAACTTGAGACTGTATGAACCTTCATTGATTGAAGATCCCGAAGAGAAAAGTCAGTTGCCTTCTATTGATGATCTATTGCCTGAATATCTCAATGAGTTGCAGGAAGACACAGTTCTAGACAGGAAGGTGAGAACTACGCGCAGAGGGGATGTTGAGTACCTGAGGATCGGACTCAAAGGTTCAAAACCAAGCAGTGCACGATGGATAGAAATTGGGCAAGTAAGGAATCTGTATCCTCACTTGATCGATGCTTAAAAACCAACTTTTGGTGGTCCAAAAGCTTTTCAGTGGGAAGGCGTGATCCAAAATGGATCCTAAAAACCTCCAAATCTTTCAATACTTAAACATTATCGCAAAGAATACCTTCAAGAATGGCGGAAAACACTATCGGGCGGGAAAAACATGAAGAAATGGCGAAAACAGAGTCTATCGAAGGCTTAAGCAATATTGCATAGGAGTCGTCGGATCTGGCCGATCAACGGCCCAGATCTAATCGGCATATCGCAATCGGAGGTGGTAAGCACAGTTAATCAGAAGCGGCCTTATGGAAATCACGATAGTGATCAAGTGCGATTAAACAAGGACTGTCGATCAAGCGCGCAGATCAACGGTCCAGATCTACTCGCGCAATATCGCATCGCTCATATGCATACACAAAAGGACTTAGCCCGCGGTTTAAAGGATTGGCGAAATGCAATTGCGATATATCGCATCGCAATATCGCATCGCAGCTTTGTAAGGGGTGATGCCAAGAAGGCCAGCGACCATGCAATAGCGATGCGTCGATAAGGCCGATCGGCGCAATCAGCGATCGAAAGTCAAAAGGGATATGCAACATGCGATATAGCCAAACCCGAAAGGGTTTATGAATGCGATAGGATATATTTTGAAGTCCAATATGGAGCAATTTGTCGAGTTTTCCTGTGTATTTTATAAACCCAAATACAAAGGAACTCGCGACTAGCAACTTGCGATAGCGATATAAAGGCAGACCCGTGGAGTTTAGGGCGAATTCAATAATATTTCAAGTCCGATAAAAGGCATTCTGGCGAATTTTCCAGTGTTTCTGTGTATTTCTCAATGTAAATAGAGAAACGACTGTTTTGGGATTTCAAACGCACCAATGGTCCCTTCCGTTTAAAAACAGGTGGCCACCATAATTGAAGACGTTACACCATGATTGGTTAACACTCAAAGGGGATTTGAGCAGACAGAGCTCGAGAGCCAGAGAGCCCGAAAGGGAAAACGAATAGACAAGCGTCGATAGGCTTAAAAGCCACTCAGTGTTAGAGACAGACACAGGCAGTGCTGAGACAGAGAGAAAACGTAGACAGAGAGTGAGAGGGAGAGTCTGTGTACTCAGAAAGACTTGAGGGATTCAAGCAAAACCCTGTTGTTTGTTCCTGTTGTTTTGAGACTCAATTTGAGCTCACATTTGTAAAAAACTCGGCTCTTGAAGACATAATAGAGAGGTCACCACTGAAAGCTGAACCAAGAGACGTAGCCCAAGAGTTTTGGGTGAACTCCTTGATTATTTGTTGTGTTATGTGTGTGTGTCTGTTATGTCTCTCTAACTGCTCATTGTCTATATTATTCACAATCTTTTCGATCCGTTGCACTAAGTAATATAGGTAAATCCTGCACAAGTCTATAATACCTTAATATTAATCTAAGATCTCATTTTCAGATCATAAACCTATTGATCAAGGGCTGAGATTAGATCTCATCCCATGAGATCAATGGTGGAGATCATTTCCCTCTCTTGACCCCCGTTCTCATGTGGTCCCCCTCATTTAATGAACTACTAGTCACTTTAATATGTTTTGTACCTTGACCCTTTTTCTCCACATAAAGTTAACTTAAAAATATAAAGTAACTTTAATATTAAAGGTACTTTAGTACTTTTCCTCATAAAATCACTTTCAAACATAAAGTGACATTAATATAAAGTACCTAGCACATGTACCACATAAAGTGACTTTTTCACCATGACGTTAATATAACTCATAAGTCACATGCCAAAAAGGTAATTAAAGTGTCTTCCTAGGCAAAAAGGCTAATGCACTAGAAAACACTTCCTTGGTGCATATTTTCCCAACAATGGGTAATCCTTCAATGACACCCATTGATATTTCTCACATTTATAGTTTGGAATGTGTAAAGGATGGAACAATCCTAGAATCATAAAATTTTCAATATTATTTCTCCAGTATTGATCACATTTTGCTACATATTCTTAAATATCTTTGCTCATTCCCCTCCAAAAAAAAACACTAGCATGCATTATAGTAAGTTTTGAAAAAACCCATATGTCTAACTGTTGAAGGATCATGGGACTTGTTAAGAATCTTAAACTTAAACCTTGAGTTTCGGCTTAGGTAAATTCATCCTTTATACCAAAGGATTGTTGGAAATATAGAGAGGGGGGTGAATCAATATTTCACTTACAATTAAATATTTTCTCCTTTTCAGAGCATTAATTAATTTGATCGTCTGATAAGAACCATAAATCAATAGTCACAGAATCAAAAGACAATAGACACCAAATTTTAGGTGGAAACCCTTCTGGGAGAAAAACCATCGAACGCTTCTCTAATAATTTATAAGTTCATCAATGCTTCAGCTCCAACAAAAATGGAAGCCCCAACTCCTTTTATCAAGCAGCTTCAACTCCTGAAAGGTTGCTCCCACACCATGTTTTACCAGCACCCACTGGAAGTATGCTCCAAAGCCCTGCAAGCTCCAACTTGCCCAAACACCATGATCCGGACTTATGCAGGAACGCAACAAAATACAGATATACACATAAACACATAGATGCAGCAAAAAAAAAAACTTCATTTCATTAATATCAAAAAACTGAAATACGCTTACATACAAAATGGAAATAAACTAGCTCGGGCGATGGTAGCTTATCTCTGAGAAGACATGTGGCGGCTACATGCCTCTGAATTGTGTTACAATGAGGCTCAAGGGTCTTTTTATTATTGAACAACAAGGAAAAACCCTAAAAAACCAAAATCCTAACCCCAAGAGGATTAACACCAAGAATTTGTGGGGCTCGTTGGGGTTAGTTGGGCAACCAACTTCCCGGGGAAATAACTTGATCATATGATCTCCGTTTGGCGCGTACGATACCTCATTGGAAAGATCTCTCTGAGTACTACAGGATTTGTCGCAGGACCCTACCTACGGCCACGGGCTTGCTGCAGACCTCAAAAAAAACGTCGTTTAGGGGTGAAAACAGCTCCAAAAGTTCAGGCCCCGTAAAGCTACTAAAAATAGTAAATGTTGGTATAATCAATGAAATGGACGAAACTGAATGGAGGTCTAGGTGGAATAGGTGGGTGGCCACCAATATCCACATGGATCAGTCCTCCCCCCTTAGGAAGCAATGGTCCCCATTGCATGCAGAGCCTCCATGAGGTGAGGAAATTTCTATTGAACCTGGTCTTTGGTGAACCACTTGCCCTAGTGAAGGAGTTGGCCTACTTCAACAACTCGAAATAGCTAGATCCTCTACTAGAGAGTGTTCTTAATCTGTGTGTCCATGATCTTGTCAGCTGGGGCCTGCTTAATGCAACTTAGGTTGAGCTATGTTGGTGTTAGCTGCTCCACAACGTTGGATGTGTCCAACCATGGAGGAAAGCATAGTCGCAACCAGTCCACATTGAATACTGGGTGCAGACCAAGGAATGGTGGAATGTTGAGCTCGAAGGCATTGTCCCCTACAGCCTTGGTGATGATGTACAGCCCATATCGGAGCGAAAAAAGCTTGGGGTGGGGCCCAGCGAGGCGCTGCTTCTGCAAATGTAACCAAACTTTGTCACCCACTTGGAACTTGTGTGGCACTTGATATTGATCATGACGTTGCTTGGACTTAGCATTGGCTCTGTCCAATATGTCATGGACCTGTTGGTGAATGTGCTGAATGTGTTCAATGAAGTTGTTAGCCCAGTCAGCTTTGGACTGGACATGAGCTGAATCTGATTGAGTAGTTGCAATTAGTACGGCCACATCAATGGGACACAGTGGTTGGAATCCCAACCCCACCTGAAAAGGGTTGTGTCTAGTGGAGCTATGGAGAGCTTTATTGTAGTTGTGTTGGACATAGGGGAGGCTTTCATCCCATGTGCGGGGACGCTTCGAGTTGTACATGTGTAAAATGTGCACGATCATCTTGTTGACAACCTCTGTTTGATCATCAGTTTGGGCGTGGAATGTCTTGGACTTAGTGAGCTTGGTATCCAGCATCGACCAGAGGCTTGACCAAAATGTACTCAGGAATCTATTGTCCCAATTTGAGATAATGGACTGTGGGATCCCAAAATGTACCCACACTCGTTCAAAGAAGAGCTTAGCAGTGGCTTCTACTGTGATACTCTTCTTGCAGGTCACCAAAATGGCCATCTTAGAGAATTTGTCGATGACCACGAACATGCAGTCGTTGCCATGCTTAATAGAAGGAAGACCTGACATGTAATCCATGGAGATGGATTCCCAAGGCCGACTAGGAGTAGGCAGAGGAGTATATAGGCCTTGCTTCTTGATTGTTGGTTTGGCAATGGCGCAGGCAGTGTAGGATCTGATGTACTTCCCAACATCCTGTCGAAGGTTTGGCCAATAAAAATACTTCTGTAGAACTACCACTATTTTCTCTACCCTGAAGTGTCCAACGACCCGACTGTAGTGTGCTTCCCAAATCATCTTGGCACGCTCGTTTGTAGGAACACAGAGGTGTCCCATGTGGCATAACAGTGCGCCCTGGAGGTAAAAGTCTGGAACTTGCTTGCCTTCCAAGAGCATCTGGTAGGTGTTGCTGAATTCTGGATCGCTCTTCTAAAGATGCGGCCACTTCGAAGTCTCGTGTCTACAAGAGTCGAGCACAGTGGTCAGCGCCATGACTGGTGGTCGACTAAGACAGTCTACAAAATTATTGGTGTTGCACTTTTGTACTTGATGTTCAAATGGAACTGTTGCAGATATGTGGACCATTTCTGATGGCGATCATTTTGCAACTCCCCTTGTGTCGATATGAACTACAAGGGTCAATGATCTATGTGGATGATTGTTTCCTTCCCCAAAATGTAATGCTTCCATTGTCAACAGGCTTGCACAATAGAATACATCTCTTTGTCATAAGTGGGATACTTTTGGACTGTATCTGAAAGTGTCTCACTGTGATATGCCACCAGATGCCCCTGTTGGGTAAGAACTACACCAATAGCATAGTCGGAGGCATTTGTCTCAAATTCAAATGGTTGTTGCAAGTGTGGTAATTTGAGCACTGGTGCATAGCAAAGGCGACACTTCAACTAGACAAACGCCTTCTGTTGGAATTCAAACCAAAAGGACTTTGCTTTCACTCCCCCCTTGGTGACTTGACTCAAAGGCCAAGTGATATGAGAGAATCCCAACACGATCCTGCGATAGAAATTGGCAAGACCCAAAAAGTTGAGGAGATCTCTTAGAGTGGTTGGGGCTTGCTAATCTCGAATAACTTGCATCTAGGTTGGGTCCACATGCACACCCTGCTCATTAATGATGTACCCCAAATATTGAACCTAAGTCATACCAAAAGTACATTTCTCCAAATTGGCACACAATTTGTGTTGTTGGAGGGTTTGGAGGCCCTGTCGGATATTGTGTATGTCCTCTTTGTTGATTCTTGGGTAGCATCAAATGTGCTCTAGCTCCAAAATTTTGTGGAGGGAATAGAACACATGAGATCTACAAGACCCAGAAATCGTTTGGAGAAATTCCACCTGGATTGTATTTTATTAAAATAGTTAATATTTTTAATGGGGTTCCTAAGTCTAAACTTAGAAAAATTAAAATATTAATGGGTATTAATGAAAATATGGATGAGAAGCTTTTAAAGACGAGGATCAAGTCTAATTTAATCTTAGTCGTTGATTAGAGATTTAGATCACGACCGTTGATTTCTCCACGGGAAAAGTATAAAGGGAGGCTTGGGGTCAGTTGGAGAAAACAGAGAGAGAGAGAGAAAATCGATTTATGAGGTGAGAAGTTCTCAAAAGGGAAATCGATTAAGGAGATCTCTAGCACAGAGGGGCAGTTTGGTAGAGGAACTTCCATCCAAGGCCGATAATACATAGCAGAGAGGCAGAGCAGCACCATGAGAGACAACATAGCTCTAGAAGGGGTGACACAGAAGCTAGAGGAGCTGGCACAGTCACTTAGAAGCAACGTTGGGGTTTCTATGAGGCAGAGAGAGCAACAGTTCAGCATATCGAATTTCTGACCCGAGAAGGCTCACTGGGAGGGTCACGCAGTTCTAGCACAGAGCTTGGGGTAGCCATCGTTGCCCAGCACTGGGGACAGCATAGTCACCTGTGGGGTTTATTCATCTAGTTGCTAGATTCACCAAAATATCTATCTCCGGATAGAGGTACTTTTGTCGGGTTTATTCTCTGTTGGGTGAGCCAGATTTGGCACCCTAGTTGTATTCAAAATTTTGCTTGATAATAAAACCCTCATATCTGTTGCACCGATTTTCCTGCATTGGATTTTCCCGGGGACTTTTAGTCCAAAAATAAGTGTGTCCTTTGCATGATTGTCTCATTTATTTTCAGTACTTCATTTGTATAGTGGTGTAGGTTGCAGTATATTTACATTAATATTTTATGAAGAAATCTGAAAATAACTTGTTAAACTGAAAAACACAAGTAGGTAATGCAAATCAGTTTACTGCAGTAGGATTTCTAACTTGTTCTATTCATAAATTTTCACATGGTATCAAAGGGATTGCAGATCAAGGAGGACTAAAGCCATCAACAAAAGGACAAAGGAAAATCTATGCTGAAGACAGTTGTCCCGAGAGATAGTGCAGTTTCTGGCTGAGAGAGCAGAGGAGGGGTGACGCAGTCAGCAAGGGAGGCTCACGCAGAGCCTGCGTCAGCCTGATTAGGCGACGTTGTTGCTACAGAAGGCAGCGCAATGATTACTGGGCCAGCATAGAGACTGTTGAGTCTCGTTTTTCTAGTTTTCAGGGCTAGAGGTGCATCGCAGACTTCATCTGGAGTTGCTAGTGAGGTGTTGATTCTATTGGTGTAGAACAGTACCTAGTGGGACAGAAGCAAAGTAGAGGGAATCAGTTCCTCAGAAGATTTCTTGCCAAGAAATCTAGATCTAGTGCTAAGTAGCAGCGAAGAGAGATCAAAGGGAGGTGGTTCGACAATGGTTGGCAGAAGGATTTTTGTGGAGCAAATCAAAATTCAGAGGGAGCTTGTTCCTTAGAGAATTTCTAGTGCCAAAGAAATCCAAATCCGAGTTTTGCTAGGGCAGCAACGAAAGAGGGAGAAGAAAACCAGTTCGACATTCATTTGAGTAGAGATGGCAATCAACAGACTGATGGATTAAGACAGGTTGGATGGAGCATCCAACTTCGTCATCTAAAAGGCCAGGATCCTGGTAGTTTTGGATAAAAATCTCATCAAAGATTATGCCTTCAAGATGGTTGTTGTTATAGTTGATGTTGATCCTCTCATGAAGTACAAAGAGTCTCAAGCTAAAGCGAAGTGCATGATCTTGGACAGGGTCAAGGATCATGTGATCCCACATATTGTTGAGAAGGACACATCAAAGGAAATGTGGGAAGCCTTGACCACATTGTACGAGGGAACTTCCGTTCAACGGAAGATGTTGCTTGAGAGTCAGCTGAGACAGTTTCAGATGCAGAAGGGAGAAGAAATTGATCCCTTCCTTCTCAGGATGCAAACGATCCATGACCAGCTAACTTTTGTAAGGGCTACACCAGATCCTTAATTTATGGTCAGGACTGCCCTAAATGTAGTCACTGAAGGTGAAAGCTTTGCCCAAAGCATCTTGGGTAGGGCTTCTCTTCCAAGTTGAGAGGAGATGTGGACAGCTCTTCGACAGGAAGAGATCAGACGTTTGACCAAGGCGGGAAGCAACAGCAAAGTGATCAGAATCAAGAAGGAGGAGAAGGAGAATGCAGCTCTCACATCAGCGGGAGAGCAAGAGCAGCAGAAGAGAGAGAAAAAGGACATATCTAAAGTAAGATGCTTCAGATGTGGAGAAATGGGTCGTTTCGCCACATGGTGTCCTCAGAAGAAGGGCAAGGAAGAGAAGTCTGACTCAAAGTTTGCTCTAGCGAAAGCTGACAAAGAGGACGATGATGAGGATTGCGCCATGAGTGCTCATGCACCTCCAGAAAAGAGGTGGGGCGATATTGAGCTGTAGTCGAGAGGACTACAGTGAGGGAATGATTCTTGAGGTGCCCAAACACTTGGATCTGTTGAAATTTCTTAGTTTACTTTAGCTAGAAACCCTCCATGCACTTTATCTTATTTATTCCTACCTACTTGTTATTTTCCTTAAGAAGTTATTTACAATGCAAATACTGAAAATAAACACTATTACATGCTCAACATATTACAGATCAGCAACTAAAAGAAACAAGAACAAACACACCACATGACACCATTACTTTTGGACTAATGTCCCTGGAAAACCCAATGCGGGAAAATCAATGCAACTATCCGAGGGTTTTCTTATTAAGCAATATCAGAGTACAATCTGGGTGCCGAAACTAGCCTACCCAATAGAGAATTTCCTTAGCAGTAATACCTCTCAGTTTCTGACAAATCTACTGGCTGAAACCCCGGATAATCCTTCCGGCAGCTACTCAGCACCAATCTGCCCCAGAAACCCCAGCCTCTGCCCAATCTGGATTGTGTCAGCCTCTCCTAGCCCAGCGTTGGCCCTACGTCAGCCCCAAGAGGCCCTGCGTCAACTCTCTGAGCCTCTACGCCAGCTACGTTGGCCCCTCTGGTGCTCTGCACCGCACTTAGCTGCCTCTGCGAGGCCCTGCGTGAGCACTGGCTGCTCCTGCGTCTCTCTCTCTCTAGTTGGTCTGTTGCTATCTGGCACTATCTCTGCCTCTTTGTCTCTCTGTACTCAATGCCCCTCAGTTGCTCTCTTGATCACTGATTCTATCTCTCTTAGCAAACCCCGCTCTAGAGAATAGAATGACTGATCACTCTAGTGTATTCTCCAAGTGACCCTCAAGCCTCCTCTTATACTTTTCCTGTTGACATATCAACAGCCGAGATTAAGTCCCTAATCAACGGCTAAGATTAGATCTGACTTGATCCTTGTCTTTTGGACCATTCTAACACATATTCATATTAATACACATTAATATTTTATTTTCCCTAAGTTTAGACTTAGGGACTCCATTAAAAATATTAATTATTTTAATATCTCTTGATCTGTTTAGAATCTGCCCAAACCCTTTCTGGGTAATGGAGATCTCATGTGCCCCAACCTCTCCACCAAATTTCGTGGCTAGAGCACATTCAATGCTACCCCAAATCAACACTCCCTCTTAGCGAGGACTGTGCTCTAGCAATACTCCTCAGTAAGTATTACTCTGATCATCCACCATCGGTACCTGTGTTGATTCTATGCCTTCCTGCCCAACATCCTCTGCACTGCTGCATCCTTATACTGCTGCCCATGGTTCTGCCACTACCACTACTGCATTTGTACGATAGCTCCCTCTGCATCCGTGTTGCTGCTAGTCCTTCCTCCCAGCACTACACCTACTCTCATCATGTTGCATCGTGCTCCCCACTGCTGCATTGGAACTCAGTTACTCATAAGTAAGTAACTGATCTCCCAACTGACCTCCCTGTTAGGCTAGAAACACCCACTGATGCTGAAGCTCCCTCTGCCGCTGACAAGTGTCCCTCTTTGAACTCTGCGCTACTGCAACAACTCCCTGCATCTCGCACCATTGCACACCTCTCTGTGCCTTCCTACACTGGTGCAACACTCTTGTGCCTCTCGCACTGCTGCAACCTATTAGCTCTGCATTGTCTTAGGACTCCTGCACTGTAACTCTCTCCGCCGCTCCATCTACATCCGTCTCTACCCACCCAGCCAGTCCTACTACTCCTCAACGGGGCTCCCATAGCAAGGTCTAATCCAAGAGGTTGGGAACCTCGAGGATCCTACCCCTCATTGCCTGTAGTCCTCCTGACTGCAGCTCGATGTCTCCCCACTTCCGCTCAAGTGGTGCATGTGCACTCATGGCACAGTCATCGTCTGTCAAAACTTCCTTCTCTGCCCATGTTGGCACTGCCTTAGTCTCGGAAGACTCTCCCTTACTCTTCTTCCTTGGACAATGGGTCGCATAATGACCCAGCTCCCCACAGTGGAAGCTCTTGATCTTGGAGAGATCTTTCCTTTTCTGCTTTTCCTGCTTCCCCTCAGATGCTAGGGCCACATCTTCCTCCTCCTGCTTGACTTTGATCCCCTTGCTGCTGCTTCCTGTCTTCAACTGTCGTTTGATCTCTTCCTGTCAAAGAGCTGCCCACATCTCGTCCCATGGTGGAAGTGTCCCTCTACCCAGTATACTCTGGACAAACACTTCCCAGTCTTCTGAGACAGCATTCAGGGTTGTCCTCACCATTAGCTCCTGATCCGGTGTCGCTCCTATAGCAGTCAACTGGTCTCGGATCTCATTTAGTCCTCCGAGGAAGGTGTCAATCGATTGTCCCTTCTTCATCTGATACGACCTCATCTGATTCTCGAGCAGCATTCTTCTCTGCACAAAAGTATGTTGATACAGCTTCTTGAGAGCCTCCCACATCTCAAATGTCGTTTCCTTCTCGGCTATATGTGGTACCACATGATCCTTGACCCCGTCAAGGATAATGCACTTGGCTCTGGCCATCGCCTCTCCATAGCTGTCATTATCATTGGAATCGACTGGCATAGCTATTACCTTCAAGGCGAAGTTCTTGACACGACTCCTATCAAGCACTGATAAGATTCTGGCCTTCCAGACTGTGAAGTTCGATGCTTCGTCCAATGTATCCTGGTCTCTTACCCTGTGTAGTGCCATGATGCTCCTCTACTTCCCTCCTGGAAGTTCTCTGTTTGACTACTTTGAGTCTCTACTTCCCGTCTAGAAGTTCTCTTCTGGACTCCCTCTGAGTCCTGATTTCCCTCCTGGAAATCCTTCTGCCGCTTGTCGAGATGCCCCCTACTCTGATCGACTTGTGCAGTTGCACTTCTAATCCGGGTTCCTCGACTAGAAACCCTCGGTAACAACTCCTCTGGCCCTGCTCTGTCAAGTACTGTTCTGACTACAATACCTCACCAGCTCCACTCTGCAATATTCCTGCAGCCTTCTAGACCCCAGCAACTGCCTCTCTGTGAATTGCGTCAGCCCCTATCTGCCTCATGTTGGCTCTACGTCACCCCAGATGGGTCTGCCTCAGCCCTGGGATGCCATGTGTCCTCCCTCTGGCCCTCTGCGTCAGCAACGCTAGCCTTTCTGGGGCTCTGCGCAGCTCCCAGCTTCCTCTGTGTGACCGTGGCTGGCTCTGCGTCACACTCCTTGGCTTCTGTGATGCTAGAAACAGCGTCTGTCACCTCAGGATAGTTGTTTTTTGCTGTTATTGCTCCGCTTGACTAATGTCTTTTAGTCCTCCTGTGATCTGCAATCACACTTTGATACCATGTTAAACTTTCTAAGTTTACTTAGTTAAAAACCCTCTATGCACTTTATCTAATTTATTCCTACCTAATTATTATTTTCCTTAACAAGTTATTTACAATGTAAATACTGAAAATAAACACTAGTGCATGCTCAACATATTACAAATTAGCAACTAAAAGAAACAAGAACAAACACACCACACGACACCTTTATTTTTGGACTAATGTCCCCAAAAAAATCCAATGCAGGAAAACTGGTGCAGCTATCTGAGGATTTTCTTATTAAGCAATATCAGAGTACAATCTGGGTGTCGAAACTAGCCTTCCCAACAAAGAATTTCCTTAGCAGTAATACCTCTCGGTTTCTGACAAATCTGCTGGCTGAAACCCCGGATAATCCTTCCAGCAACTACTCAGCACCAATCTGCGCCAGAAACACCAGCGTCTGCCCAATCTAGACTACCTCAGCCTCTCCTAGCCCAGCGCTGGCCCTGCGTCTGCCTATCTTGGCCCGCATCAGCCCCAGGAGGCCCTACGTCAACTCTCTGAGCCTCTGCGTCAGCTACGCTGGCCCCTCTGGTGGTTTGCGCAGCACTTAGCTGCCTTTGTGTGGCCCTACGTGAGCACTGGCTGCTCTTGCGTCTCTCTCTCTAGCTGCTATCTCAGCACTATCTCTGCCTCTCTGTCTCTTTGTACTCAATGCCCCTCAGCTGCTCTCCCAATCACTGATTCTATCTCTCTTAGCAAACCCCGCTCTAGAGAATAGAATGACTGATCACTCTGGTGTATTCTCCAAGTGACCCTCAAGCCTCCTCTTATACTTTTCCTATCGACATATCAACGGTCGAGATTAAGTCCCTAATCAACAGCTAAGATCAAATCTGGTTTGATCCTTGTCTTTTGGACAATTATAACATAGATTCATATTAATACACATTAATATTTTATTTTCCGTAAGTTTAGACTTAGTGACTCCATTAAAAATATTAATTATTTCAATATCTCCTGATCTGTTTAGAATCTGCACAAACCCTTTCTGGGTATTGCAGATCTCATGTGCCCCAATCTCTCCACCAAATTTCGTGGCTAGAGCACATCCGATGCTACCCCAAATCAACAAGATCACATACGGCTATAGGAGCCCTTAATGACAATCACAGAATGACAGGAGTCAGTTGGTGCGAGGGATGATGGAGCAATAGTGGCAGAGCTAGAGTGTCAAACTCTAAAGCAGCGCAATGGAGTGTTGCAGCAGTGCAAGAGGCACAGAGCAGATACAACAGCACTCAGTAGCATCAGAGGGTTAGCACAGATTAGCAGCAGAGGTAGCTTCAACATCAAGGGGCATCCAGATTGACCAGCATGTCAGCTTTTGGGTGGCTTTTCAGTTGCTTACTTCTCAGCAACTGAGTTGCAGTGCAGCAGTTAGCAGTCGTAGTGCTATGGGCAGCATGATGCAACATATTGAAAGGGAGTTGCAGTACAGATGTAGCAGTGACATTGGCAGTGTCATGCGCAACAATACAGATTGCAACAGCGCAGTGGTTGAGGGGCAGTAGGTCGAGCATCAGCAGCGTAGAAGATCGATGTCGTGGATCAGTGTGATACTTCTGCTGGGAAGTATTGCTAGAGCACATTCCTCGCTAAGAGGGAGTGTTGATTTTTGGGTAGCATCGGATGTGCTCTAGCTCCGAAATTTTGTGGAGGGGCTAAAACACATGAGATCTCCAAGACCCAGAAATCGTTTGGAGAAATTCCACCCAGATTGTATTTTATTAAAATAATTAATATTTTTAATGGGGTTCCTAAGTCAAAACATAAGAAAACTAAAATATTAATGGGTATTAATGAAAATATGGGTGAGAAGCTTCTAAGAGACGAGGATCAAGACTAATTTAATCTTAGCCGTTGATTAGAGATTAGATCACGGCCATTGATTTCTCAACAGGAAAAGTATAAAGGGAGGCTTGGGGTCAGTTGGAGAAGACACATAGAGAGATAGAGAAAATCGATTTTCTGAGGTGAGAAGTTCTCAGGAGGGAAATCGATTAAGAAGATCTCTAGCATCGATTTTATGAGGTGAGAAGTTCTTAGGAGGGAAATTGATTGAGAAGATCTCTAGCAGAGAGGGGTAGTTCGGCAGAGGGACTTCAATCCAAGGCCGAGAATACATAGCAGAGAGGCAAAGCAGCACCAGGAGAGACAACACAGCTCCAAAAAGGGTGACATGGATGTTAGACGAGTTGACGCAATCACTTAGAGGTAGCGTTGGGGTTTCTATGAGGCAGAGAGAGCAGCAGTTCAGCATATTGAATTTCTGAGCCGGGAAGGCTCACTGGGAGGGTGACGTAGTTCCAGCACAGAGCTTGGAGCAGCCATCATTGCCCAACACTGGGGACAACACAGTCACTTGGATAGCACAGTCCCCTGTGGGGTTTGTTCATCCAGTTGCTAGATTAGCCAAAACCTCTGTCTCCAGATTGAGGTACTTCTACTGGATTTATTCTCTGTTGGGTGAGCCAGATTTGGCACCCTAGTTGTATTTAGAAATCTGCTTAATACTAAAACCCTCATATCTGTTGCACCGGTTTTCCTGCATTGGGTTTTTCCAAAGACGTTTAGTCCAAAAATAAGTGTGTCCTTTACATGATTGTCTCATTTATTTTTCAGTACTTAATCTGTATAGTGGTGTAGGCTGCAGTGTATTTACATTAATATTTTCAGAAGAATTCTGAAAATAACTAGTTAAACTGAAGAACACAAGTAGGTAATGCAAATCAGTTTACTACAGTAGGATTTCTGACTTGTTCGATTCAGAAATTTTTTACACTCTTCCCAACTCCTGTCGAAGATCAGGATGTCGTTCAAGTACACTACCACAAACAAGTTGGTAAAGGTCCACAAGATGTCATCCATCATCCGCATGAAGGTTGCGAGGGCATTCGTCAACCTGAAAGGCATGAACAACCATTCGAAAAGGGCCTCCTTGGATTTGAAGGAAGTCTTCCACACATCAAAGGGTTCAGTTGGTACCTGGTGGTACCCAAACTTCAAATCAATATTGATAAAATATTTGCCCCCCCTTGAGCTGTTGCAGAAGGTCATTAATCAGTGGGATTGGAAACCTCTTCTGGACAGCGGTCTTATTTAGTGCCCGATAGTCAATACAGAGTCTCCAAGTGCCATCTTTCTTTTGTACCAACACACACGATCGGACTTCCACAGGGTGATGAACTTGGCCTAATGCGCCCTTTTTGCAACAGCTCGTGAATCTACCTCTTAATTTCATCGTTCTCGAGAACAAAGCGTCAATAGATCAGTCTCGTTGGGTAGCAGTGCGCTAGGGGTCAGATCGATGGAGTGCTTGACTTGACAGTGTAGGTGTACCCCTATGGATGAGGTGAAGATGTCCCTGTACTCTTCCACGACCTTGTCCATCTGTTGTTTTCGTGCGGAGGAGTCTTGTCTGGAGGTTGTGGATGTGGCCACAGTCTTCTTCTTACCCTTAGGACTAATCATAAGGAAGACAAATTCCTCGGTCTGGGAAATGATCTTACTGCACTGCTTCACAAAGATCAAAGAGATAGCGGTAGGCAGTGTTACCTACAGTATCTTGTATAACTTATTGCCCAAAGAAATAATGACAGTGCCAGGCCTAAATTCATACACAACATGACACTTCCACAAGTATGGTTGGCCTAATAATACATCATAAGCTTCAAGAGTAGCAACATCACACAGTACCTCATCTGTGAAGGGCATGATGTTGTAGGGAAGGTGGCACTATTGGCTGACGCAGAGATCTCGCCCTTGGTGAAGCCACCCGATGGTGTATAGTTGCGGGTATGGTGTGGTCGGTAGGCCCAACTGCTTCACGACCCCTATTGAAATGAGGTTATTTTGGCTCCCGTTGTCGACAATGAACTGCAGCGGAGAACCCTTCACCCACATTTGTGAGTGGAAGAGTCGCTCCCCCTCATTTAGATCTTCAGGTTCATCCTTCTAGATCTTTGTGGTGGCAACACGGAACTAGGATCCGCATTGATAATCTGCTTCCCTTTGTAATTCCCCTTGTTGGTTTCTGACCCAGAGTCAGAACATACATCTGATTCGGAAGCCTTCAGCTCGGCCACTAGTGACTACTTGGCTCAATACTCACTTGTGTTTGAGTGGGGCTCTTATGGAACTCACACCATTTCTTTGTGTCCTTCTTTGCCTTGGTGGTGTTGTTCTTTGCTTACGGCTTCGGAGGGTTGTCTTGGGTCGTCCCACCTTGGCTTTGTCCTCTGTTCTACGGTTTGGGGGTGCCTTTCCCTTGCTTCGGATTCACAGATCCAAAGTGTCGCTTCTTCTGTTTAAATTTCTGCTTGATCTTGATAGCATATCAATAGGCGGCGCCAAGCGAGGAGATATCCAGGAACTCCATATCGTCCTAGATGTACTTGTGTAGACAGTCGTGGTACTTGAGTACCAAATGTCACTCAGAATCCTTGATACCTAGCTTCGTGTGAAGCGTATGGAAAACATTTTGAACTCCGGCACATCTTGGTCCCTTCCCTATCGCAGCATGGTCCACACTTTATGTATTTATCTTCATAGCTCTCGACAGGGTAATATTGTTCCTTGATTGCGTCTCGGAAAGAATTCCAAGTGGGTGCAGATGAAAACAGTGATGATTTCCTCTCGTCCTTTTGTTCACAACAGGTTTCCCACTAGTCCTTGACATGTGGAGTGGCTTTGAGGAGTGTAAAAGTAATCTTTTCCCAATTGGAAAAGTCATGAACCGAAAATTATCCTTCCAACAGATTTAACCATCTATATACGGTGTCTACTCTATCTAGCCTTCAAATATGGGAATGTCAAAGTTCACTTGTACCTTAAAAGGAGTGGCACCTCCAGAGTGGCTGGCTGATGAAGATGTGTGGCCTGTGGGTAGCCGTCGAAGGATCTGGGAAAAGTTATCCATGATCGCGTTCCTCTTTCGCTCAAGGGCTTCCTTGAGCAATACTTTGAAAGAATCTCCTGCCCCCTTGTCTTTCTTTTTTTCCACCATGGAAGGCAGTCAGGGTTTGCGAGGCTGGTCTTGCAAAGGTTCAACCAGTTCGAGCCCTAACTCCTTATACCCTGACAGGGATGTCAGAAGTTGGGTGGATCAGTTACTTACTTCTCAGTAACTGAGTTGCAATGCAGTAGCAGTATGCAGTAGCATGATGCAGCTTGACGAGAGGGGATGTAGTGCAGATGCAGTGTTGAGAGGATGGACCAGCAACAGCACGAATGCAAAGGGAGCTGTCGTACGGATGCAACAGTGGCAGTGGCAAGGCAATGGGCAGCAGTACAGGATGTAGCAGTGCAGAGGATTTTGGGCAGGGAGGCCTAGCATCAGCACAGGTACCGGTGCCAGATAATTAGAGTGATGCTCAGTAAGGAGTATTACTAGAGCACAGTCCTCGCCAAGAGGGAGTGTTGATTTGGGGTAGCATCGAATGTGCTCTAGCCATTAAAATTGGTGGGGAAGCTAAAGCACATGAGATCTCCAAGACTCAGAAATGGTTTGGACAAATTGTACTTGGTTTGGGTGATATTAAAATAATTAATATTTTTAATGGAGTTCCTAAATCTAAACTTAAGAAAAATAAAATATTAATGGGTATTAATATAAAACTGGGTTAGAAAGTTCCAAAAGTCATGGATCAAGCCAAATCTAATCTTCGTCGTTGATTAGAGATTTAATCTCAACCATTGAAGGACCAACAGGAAAAGTATAATAGGAGGCTTGAGGGTCAGTTGGAAAACACACCAGAGTGATTAGTGATTCGATTTACTAGAGCGGGGTTGCTAAGAAAAATTGAATCAGTGATCAGCAGCGAGGGGCAATGAGTATTGAACAGACAAGCAGAGACAGTGCCAAGAGACCAGCGTAAAGGCAAAGAGGGAGAAGCAGCAGCCAGTTCAGGCCACGCAGAGCTCAGCAGAGACAGCGCAGAGGCCAAAGGGACTGCGTCATCCACGTAAAGAGCAGCTGGAGTGACACAGAGGGTCCCAGAGTCTGCACAGTGCCTCAGAGGGCTAATGCAAAGGGGTTTGGGGCTGACACAGAGGCCAAAAGGGCCAGCGTAGAGCTTCAGAGTCACTAGAGAGGGTTTCGTGGGGCAGGTTTTTTGAATACCTGTTTCCAAATAGAGGTATTGTTGCCAGTTATTTTTATCTGTCGGGTGAGCCAGTTTGGCACCCAGTTGTACTCAAGGAAATACTGCATAATAATAAACCCTCCGAATAGTTGCACCGGTTTTCCCGCATTGGGTTTTTCCGGGGACATTTGTTCAAAAATATCAGTGTCACTTGTGTGTTTGTTTTCTTTCAGTTGATGATCTGTAGATGTTGAGACTGTATTGTGTTTATTTCATTATTTATATGTCTTAAATAACTTGTTCGAATTTAACAAGTAGAAGAAATAAACCAGAAGAATACAGATTATATTTATTACAGATAGACTTAGAAATTTCAACATTATTGTACTCGGATTTATCGCTGAAGAATAATAATAAAACCTCATATGCTACACCGGTTTTCCCCCATTAGATTTTTCCGAGGAAAAATGTCCAAAAATAAGTGTGTTAAAATTCTTGTGTGTGCTAGAATTTCTTAGTTTCTAGTATTTTTATTTTCCGCAATATTTTTATGGTGAAAATTGCAGTTGTGATTTTATTCGTTGTTGTCGTAGCAAATAAACTGCATAATTAAATTTACAGTTAGAACCAAGGTTACTTGGGAGCAAAAACAGGGAGCGGAAGCAGGAGCGGGAACGACATTTTCAGAAGCCCCTGGTTTGGGAGCGATTCCAGGAGCGTTTTTTATATAATATATATTTTTTATTTTTTTTTTATTTTTCATATTTATGTCAACAAAAACATGTTAAATTTTGGTATGTTCTATGCTTGAGAGCAATTTACTTCAATTTTCTTATCAACCCAATATCAATATCTAGATTAGCAATCACATCATCATGATAGTAAAATGCAGATAGAACATAAACATAAACAGTCGAAGACAAGCCAAGACAAGAGAACACAAGATGTGGCACCAGCCAAGGACAAACCCCAATGTGGGGAAACCCTTGATCAATTCTTCTTATATTCTTCAATAGTTCAGCAGCTAAGTCATATGACACGAGGACACGAGACACAAAGGACACGTAAATACGAGTATTCGACACGAGACACAGAGACCCCGGAAACAGGACACGAGGGACATGTTATATATATATATCTATATATATATATATATATAATACTGAAATATAGTTCCTGATCCATATTAAGTTATTGAAATATAGGATTAGTTTATTAATTTACTACACCAATGATGTTCATTGCTCACAGTTCAATGTTCATGTTGTTAACTTATTAAACAGATTGAGAACCAAATCGAGGATCTCAACAAGGGCATTCTGTGTATTGCACATATGACATCAAACACTGATATTTTCTTTCTCGGCAGTTCTAGCTCTCTTGTTGACTAGTATATGAATCTGACTTACTCAAGTTGCACATCTTGGAAAATGTGGGCAATTGCAAGATAGACTCAACTAGGTAGAGCCCTATATATTCAAGTCAACATTGTAGCCATTGAAATTTGCAATTAAAACAATACAATGGCTATATATGCATGCTTTCTTCATTGGCCAAACTTGGAGATATGCAGGGAGTCGAAAAATGTTTTGAAGAGTGGGAATTTGATGGCCTAAGTTATGATATCAAAGTGCCCAATGTACTAATTGATGCCTATATCACAAAAGGAATGATTGAAAAGGCAGACCACAGAGTATTTCTTGAACATGTTTTAGAAAAAGGAGGAAAACCAAATTTCAAAACGTGGGAAATGTTTGTGGATGGATATTTAGAGAACAAGCAAATGAATCGGAGCTATAGAGAGCATGAACAAAGCTATTTTAAAAGTTAAAAATCGTGAATGGCAGCTGAAACATGAAAAGGTTCTTGGATACATTGATACAAATTATATAGGTATGGGTGTATGGAATACAAGAAAATGTTGAGCTGGCCCCCACACGCTCAAAAATGTTATGAAACCAGCGCACAAAAAGATAGAAAAGAAATATCAATGCCTTAGAAATCAGCCTCTTCGAGGAGGCAACCTCCTTTACATTACACAAATGAATAATTCTTGGATGATACAAATGACAAGACCTCCTTTCTATATATAGGAGTCTAAGGGGTCATAATACAGTCAGAGCCGACATAACAATAATAATGTAAGGGCACAACAATAACAATAGTGGGCTTCTATGGGGCACAATAATATGGGCACAACAATATAATAAGGGGGTTGCACTAATAACAATAAGGGGTTAAACTAGTAGTATATAGACCTAACAAAAAACAAGAAATTTAAGCCCCAAACCACGAGCTCCAAACCATGAACGTTATTATCTAGGACCCAGGTCGAGGTGAAGTTGACAGTTGGGAATCGCTAAAGGAACTTCCGACACAACACAACAACGACTCCAACGAGCAAACAATGACCAAGTTCCAACACAGTAATGACTCCAGCGAGATTCAACAGCGAAACATGATAGAAAAAACCAAAAAAATGAACCATGCGCGGGCTTTATGAGTGACTTTTTGTGGGACACATGTCCTCAGGGGAAAAAATGTTAGGGCACGTTTTTGCCACATCGAAAACGTGTGTCACGATTGGAGGACACGATAAAGAACATTGTGGACATGTTTTAGGTCGTATTTCGTGTCCAATACGTGAAATACGGGACACGTGACCCTGAGGGATGTGTCCTGTGACTTAGTTCAGCAGAGAGAGAGAGATAGAACAAATATACAATTCTGATAATTTATGACAGCAGAAATAAAGCCGAGACCAGAAATGTCTATGCTGATCAAACATGATGGAAATCTTCTTCTAAGAAGCTTGGTCAAGCCCAGTCAACTTCATCCTCCAACAGTTAGCTCAATCAGCCCTAATACAACTCATAACTCTAATTTTATTCCGTTGTTGATTGCAGTTTTGGTTAGGGTACTTGTTGCAGCTCTAAGCTTCCTTTACAGTCTCCAAACAGTCCATGTGGCATACCCTTGAGGAGTTCATCAATCTAGCAGCCCTCCATAAAACATTGCTACAACATATTTGCAATATTGTTTGTTGCACTTCTAGTTAGGGCACATCTTGTAGCCTTAGATCCACCACACAATCAAGAGACAAGTCCTTTTAGAGTTGCGGTTTACATTGGAGACCCTCCTCTCATACCATGCTGCCACCTAAAGGCGTTTTCCACCCATGACAGCCCTTAACACATCCTCCAGTTGTGTGCTATGGCCTGCGGCCTAGCACAACAACTTGTTGTAGCTTTTGGCTTCACAAATGTTTGCCCAAACAATCCCAAACCGCAGTGTTACCTTCCTTATGAACTCGGCCTAGTTGACTGCACTTGCCAACACCCTACCGCATGCATATCTAGCCCTACGTTGACCTGTCTTCAACGAATTTCTCCTCCTTGTAACTGTGGTTTCCCTACCTAAACCAGACCTAGGTTCATGCACTAGAACGGCCTTATTCAACGTTGTCAATACCCACGATGTCTTCTAGGCTCCTTCTTGCTGCAGTTAGGGCTCCATCTTACTGCGGCTAGGGCCTCCTCTTGTTGTGGCTAGGGCTCCTTGCTGTGGCTAGGGTCTACTCTTGTTGTGGCTAGGGCTCCTTTTGTTGCGGCTAGGGCATCAGATCTTTCTTTCCACCACGTCCTCCTTGTGAGAAGACATACCCAAACAAGTGGAGAGAGAGATCATGAGATGATGTGCTCCTCAAATGACTTGAGGTCTCCTCTATTTAAATGCAACGTTGAGGATGAGCTGGGGGTAAAAGTGCTTGTTTTGCTTGCTGGCCGACCTTGACAATTTGTCAATAATACAAATAAATTCATATCTCCATATATTTATGTCGGAATCGGATGATCCTTAGATCAATCCTACACCTCTCGGAGAGAGGAATCCAAGAAAAATATCCGTTGACATCAATAAGGTGACCCATATGGAGTTTGGCCCTAGTTGCCAATTTTAACACGTTGTCATTACCTCTTGATCTGTATAGGGATATTTGTCATTAATATCACCCTCTAAGCATTCACATAAGATAGAAAAAGCATAGCATGTCAAGTCAAGCTTTTATTTGAGTGATGCATACATTTTTAGGAGGGTCATGATAGAGGAGTTCGACAACCAATGTCACTAACATCAAGGTACATAGAGGGATTGGTGCTCTTGATTAAATATGAGTTCCATGCCCTAATACATAACAAAATCCAATGGAAACATTGCAATCCCCCCAATCCTGAAATCTTGAAAAACTGATAATTCTGTTGGATTTTGAATGAGATCTAAAATTCTACTTTCTCCATATGAAATCCAATTAGGTTGGAACCACTCTCAAACATCCTAAGTCATTTCATGGTAATGTTAAAAATTTAAGGATGAAAATGAAGATTAAGGAGAATGTCACTTTTACTTTAAGAATTTAACATTACCATGAATCGCATATCAATACTAGGGCCATAGGCTTGATCATTAGGCTGCCCCACTCAAAAATTATTTGTTTCTTTGAAAAAAAATTGCATTTGGAATATTACTGCAAAAAAAAAAAAAAAATGCAAAAAAGACTAAACGCTCCCGAAAAACCAGGGAGCGTTTTTTTTTGCAGGGAGCACGATCTCGACTAGCTCCCAAATAGCTCCCGAACAGAGCGCGAATTCAGAGCGGGGAAGTGAGGGGGGGGGGTGGGGGGGTGCGCTCCCCTGCAACCCTAGTTAGAACAATAATTTCCAGTTGCTGCAAGAGATGAAATTTTCACACAGACGTGAGTCTCTCTATCATTTACTTCAAATCCCAAGGGTTGTTCTATATAGACTTCTTCGTCAATAGTTCCATTCAGGAATGCTATCTTGACATCCATTTGATGGATGTTCCATCCCATCGATGCTAGCAAAGAGACCAGCCACTTTATAGTTGTGTGCCTAGTTGTAGGTACAAGATCAGAGTTGAGGAGTTCGACTACCCAGTTTGCAGTATTAAGCAAGGCAAAGTTGAAGCTAGAGAAGAGACAGTAGTGGGGTTCACAATAGTGAAAATTTCCGGAGAAATTCTTGGGAGATTTTCCAATAGTCCAAGGTCAGGACAGGAGGCTGAAATATCTAGCAGAGGAGGTCGTATTTTGCTATGCAAGTTAGCCAGATTCCCAATGCAAGTTGCCAAAAGGGGCATCGATTCAGTTGCTACTGCCCGAATTTATTTCCGGCAGGGAGAGCAAATCGATTCCAGAGGCAGAGGGAGGAAAGACGACTTGCCTGGAGGTGTTTCCAGGGCAAAAGGAATTTTTTGGAGGCAATAATGCATATACCCAGTCAGGCAGTGTGAATTGCTATAGAAGTGTGAGTTGCCTAGAGAAGGCGAGATAGAGTTGTTGTGAGGGAAAAGGATTTTCCCAGTATATTTCCAGTTGAGATAAATTGTCAGAGCTAAGCCAGAAAGGCTAGCAGTTGTATTCTCTGTTTTTGTTGCATAGTAATAAAATCCTCATCTACTGCACTGGTCTTCACTTCAAGGTTTTTACAGGGACAATTGTCCAAAAATAACAGTGACATATTTTTGTGTGTGTGTGCATTTATTTCTCAGTTTCGTATTTTTATTTCCACAACGTTTTTATTGGTGAAGAATGAAATTGTGAAATATTCACTATTTGAGGTTAATTATTAGCATAAGACAAATAAATTGTTACCGTTTAGGAGAATAATTTCCAGTTAATTGCATTCAAGGAATTTTTACACTAGTACTATGTGATTCAGTCACAATCTGTGACAATAGTATTTTTCTTCCTAATTCTTTTGATAGATGCTATTGACATTTATCCATAATGAGAAGGTGCTTGTGACAAAAGTTTCACATTGATTATTGTTGATTTTTGTAGGTTCCGAAGGTCTTCTACATAGGTTGGTGTCTTGCACAAAGGAGAAGAAGCCCTCTTTAGGTGGTTGTTAAAGAAAAGCAACTAATATGGTCTCCTTCCTACATTTTAATTTAGGAAAAGTACATTGATTAATTATTTGAATAATGTAGACTTTGGGCTAATGTTTTTCTAAAGATAAATAGTTAATTATTTAAGTGACTTGGATCTAATCTCCATTGTTGATCAAAGAAAGCTAAAATTTAATCCTAGCCCTCAAACACTTTGGAAACTACGGATTTGGCCTATGGAGAAACTATAAAGAGAACCTAACAAAGAATATAAAAATACACAAGAGAGATTTAGACATATATTTTCTGATGAATTTGCATGAGTCATAGTGTAGAATTGATGAGTGAGAGACTCACAAGCTCAAGAAATCAAAAAAGTGTGCAGCTGGAAGTTCTCATGAGCATAATTTTGCAAGAGGAGCGCACAAGAGGAGGGTCTAGATTCCCTTGATGGTGAGGCCAAGGTATGCCACAAGCTAGGAGAGGCTGAGAGGTTCTAGGCCGAGTTTTTGCTTTAAGTGTGGGGAGGTTGATGTTAATTTGCCAACTCAGAGACAAATTCCCTTCTTTGGACAGCCTTCCTCATCCAGAGAAGACCTTTTTTTCCCTTGGAAAAATTTAATTTGGTCAAGGAAAAATATATTTTTAATGTGAAAACCCACATGTGCACAAAAGTACAGATCGACTTTAAAGTCAAATTGGGTCTCCAAAGAAGCATATAAGTACAATCCAATGGCACCTCATTTGGACACAGATCACACCTCTCTCTCCTCTCGTGATTGGTTCGTACATCTGAAATTTCAGGGTCATCTTATCACACGTGTGAAGGAAAGAAGTGTCTTCTATTTTCTGCATTGAATTTTTGTGATCAGCGTTGACTTCTTGGAGTTTGAGCATAGTTTGACTTGCTTTGACAGCATTTTGGACTGTTTTTTGAGGCCTCATTCTTTGGCACAGAGATTGAGGTTTTCTGGGAACCATGACTGCAGTTGACCGCAGGCTTGACCATGGACTTTCTCTCTTCGTTGACCAAGTTTTTGGGGGCTGTTTTGACTGAAGTTTGACCTGTTTGGAAGGCCAAATATTTTGACCGAGCTCATTTGAAAGTTGTTTGACCATTGACTTGTGGACTGGCTAGAGCATCTTTGACTGTTGTTGACTGCTGTTGACTGTGACCAGATTTGACAGTTTGACCAGATTTGACTTTTGGGCTCCTCTTGGATTTCGGATATTGGTTTGTTGTAAAGTCAAAGATGTTGACCATTGACTCTTGGTTGATGAATTGGATCATTGTATCTCTCTGCCAACCATTCTATGACAATCTAAGAACAAGAATTTGAAAGGTTTTTCTCCCTTGTGGGGTTTTTCCCTGGTCTTTGACCAAATTTGGTGTCTCTTGTTATTGCTCTTGATTGTCTTCTGTTGTCCATTGGATTTACTGTTCTATCTACAGTTACTATTTGTTACTGGAAGATTAAATTGATTGCTAATTGAAGAAAAGAAGTGGGCTAAAGTTATTGTAACAGCATGGAACAGTGGAAAATTAACAGTCGAGAGGGTTGGGGCTACACTAGTGGAGAGGTCAAGCAGCTTGAGGAGGGCCGAACTTTTATAAGACAACCAACAAAGTGCAAGACGAATTTCTGGGGGCCAATTTCTCCAGATTCTATTAGCTGTATTTTCTGCGTATTTTCAGAGGGCCATTCTCCTAGGTAAGAGAGCCTGTAATTTCTCTGAGAAAATTTAATGAAGAGAGATTGGAGGGTTAAAATAATTGCTGTTCTTATCTGATTTTTTATGGGTTATTTTTCTGAAATATTTTCTGTCGTTATCCAGAGAAATTTCTGTTCGTAATTTTCATAATTTATTTAGTGCAGAAAAATTCATTTACTAGGTAAAATAATTTCGTAGGGTAAAATAACTGCATGAGACATTAAATCTGAAATTGGCACCTGAAAAATTAACAATTACACAATAGTATCAGCACCTTCACAGAGACTATTGGTTTGTGTCTATTTTTTTGTTTACATATATGCACATAATTATTCGCAGTGGATTGATCTTAATGAAACTTTTTGTTTTGAATGGCCAAAAGCAAAATTTTTATCAATGACTAGAATTAGAGAAACTTTGATAAATGAGGATGGCCAAAAGTCGGATTAGACAGGTATGAAAAAAGTGTGGTCAAAGCCCTTTATCAGGCATTGCTCCAATACTAATATAAAGATCAATAGTTCATTAACTGAATATCCAACATAATGACAAAGAGTTGAAATCCATAAACAATACATATATAGTTAAATAATGAATAAGAAATGACATTGATCCTGATATAATGCCTTGCAACTCTATACTTATATGCATTGACCAATCACGAAAATAATTGGTCATGTCCCTTAGCTAGATTATGCCCCTTATCTTATCTAATTTATTATTATAATTACTATAATTATTTAATGTTTATTTGCACATTTTATGTTCATTACGTAAACAAGCAACTTGAAAAGAATCAAGAGTATCCTAAAATCAAGATCATAAAGAAGAAAAATACAAAGATACCTTATTATCACCCTAATCACAAGAATCTGTGTATTGACAATTCAACTCACCAACTCCAACATTACTCCAAACAAAGACATCAGAACTACAATACAACTTGGAGTCCAAATTTAAGATCGAGTCCCAATCCAAGAAGCTACACTCAAAAGTCCTATCAACAAATGGCGCCACAAACATCAGCCTAGAATGGATTCATCCTTCTACAATTTGATAGTATTGTTTAAAATTCAAAGATCTCGTAGTCTCGTTTCTTCAACTTCTTCAAAGACGAAGAATATTGAGGAAGGGTGACATGTAATGAATATAAATTACATTACATGATCTTGTAGTCTCGTTTCTTCAACTTTTTCAGAGACGAAGTATCTTGAGGAAGGGTGACATGAAATGAACATAAGTTATATTACATTAATTATATTAACTCAGATCAGGGTTGTGTCTAATTGTATAGAGGTGGCTCTTTGGTATGTCTTCTTGACTACTGATCTTTCATATCACATATCATTCGAGATTTATTCTTATATTTGTCTTCGGACTTATGGGTTTGTCTCGTTTTCTATGGACACTCCAGTAATAAACTGCTATATTTATTACACTTGAGACCATTAACAACCTCTTTTCCATTTCAAAGGGAAAATTGTGATGGTTTTCTTGCGATCACAATGGCTTTCCCAATTACATAGAAAGGCATAAGCAAGGTCATGCTTCTGTTCTTGAATCAAGTTATCGCCATTAAGAGTTGGCCCCAAAGAATAATTTGAAGCTTTTCAAACTTTAGTGATTAGCAAAGAGGATTTTGTTTAAACACTAATATTTTTCCTGAATGCAATGATGATCTCGTTGGACAAACTTTTTATTATTTTTTCAAGCAATTAGTTGTCCGAGACAGTTTAAATATTATGCATGAATTAGTACATGGAACACCTCCCTGAACAAGTAAAATAAAAATTAACATATATTGCACAACAGTCATTTACTAACCTAAACAACAGCTCAAAACTACATGTGCCATGAATCAAGCTAAAATTGACATTGTAACGGATGAACATTGACAAAACAATCCAGGATACAAAGTAAGAGAATCTTACCTACAATTTGTATCATATGATACATTACAAATGCAACCAGATTCATCTGTACCCATCACCATTTTATGTTTCATCAAAATATAATCAAGAAATGATTAAACCTGATGAATAGTTCTCTATAAACATTAATAGACGATAAGTAAAAAGATGAACATTAAAAAGGGATTTGTTATTTTTGTGCAATAATCAACACAAAATCAAGGAAATTTGTTTTTTTTTAACTACAAGAGGAACTACGAAAAGTTACAATGGATGATGAGAAAATTTTGAGGAAATATAATAAATTATATTTTGCAACTACGAACAGCCTAGAACCATCATTAAATATCAAATACCTCTCGTGTTATACTAAGGGATGGGTTAAGAAAAAAAATATTAGAATTCCATGATTCAGTAACAGCAATACAGTAGACAATTTGCAACTAAGAACTGCTTCTCTCTCTCTCCAATATATATATATATATATATATATATATATTTGCAAACAGGGTCTTTGTCATATGTACAACCCTATGAAAGGTAAATGCATCAAAGATTGCCAAAAGCATAACAACATGAGGAGGACCATATTTTTTAACTCATCAACAGAAGTAGGGCTTCTTCCATGAAAATGTAAACTTGTATTAAACTCTACCAAAACCAACTCGTACATTTTTTAAGAAACAGTGACCTTAAATAAGCATAAGCCAGCTACATGTTTTCAACAACTAAGCCATTAATTTGTTGAAGTGAAGGAATATTTATGGTATTCAAAATTCATTTTTCCAAAACAAGTCTCAATTGCATATAAGCACTAAATATAGAATTCGCCGAAAATAGAAGTGTTATTATTTAATATTTACAATTAACAATGGTAAAAAAATATAGTACCACAGAAGAAGTGCTCATTGTTGCTTTTCTAGGTTCCTTGCTTTTTGATAAAATTGTTCCAAATTTTTGTTGGGGAACAAGGGAAATATTGTTCAGAGCATTGTTATCAAAACCAGACCAGTCATCAAACTGATAGACCCACCCGGAAAGGTAACCAGTCAGAACCGGACCGGAACCGGTAAAAAAACCGGACCAAAACACCGGTCCACCAAAAACACATAAAATATTAAAATTTTAAAGAAAAACATATATATTCATATGCATCCATATGAATCCAAACAATTTATACGCAAATAAGCAAAATTTCTCATTTATATAGAATGTAAGGATGCATATAACCAAAATAACACCGAGTGCTATCCATCTTTGAACCAAAATTACATCAAAAAATGTTGATTTGGGGTAGCATCGGATGTGCTCTCGCCATGAAAATTGGTGGAGACTAAAGCACATGATATCTCCAAGACCCAGAAATGGCTTGGACAGATTGTACTCGGTTTGGGAGATATTAAAATAATTAATATTTTTAATGGAGTTCCTAAGTCTAAACTTAGGAAAAATAAAATATTAATGGGTATTAATATAAAACTGGGTTAGATGGGTCCAAAAGTCATGGATCAAGCCAAATCTAATCTTAGCCGTTGATTAGAGATTTAATCTCGGCCGTTGAAGGACCAACGAGAAAAGTATAAGAGGAGGCTTGAGGGTCAGTTGGAGAACACACTAAGGGAGACCACTCAGTTCGATTTCTGGAGCGGAGTTAGCTAAGAAATTCGAACTAGTGGTCTAGAGAGCAGCAGGACTCTTGCACTGTAGCACTCTCTGTCTCTCAATCCACATCCATCTCTACAGACATCCGCCAGTCCTGCTACTCCTCTTCAGGGCTCCCGTAGCCAGGTATAATCCAAGAGGTTGGGTACCTCGAGGATCCTGCCCCTCATCGCCTGTAGTTTGTCTGACTACAGCTCGATGTCTCCCCACTTTCTCTCAAGTGGCGCATGAGCACTCATGGCACAGTGGTCATTTGTCTCGACTTCTTTCTCCGCCTTCGCTAGCGTTGCCTTGGTCTCAGAAGCCTCTCCCTTGCTCTTCTTCCTAGGACACTGGTTCGCATAGTGACCCAGTTCCCCACAATGGAAGCACTTGACCTTGGAGAGGTCCTTCTTCTTCCGCTTCTCTTGCTTTCCCGCAGATGCTAGAGCCGCATCCTCTTCTTCCTCCTTGATTCTGACCCCTTTACAGCTACTCCCCACCTTGGTCAATCGTCTGATATCTTCTTGACAAAGAGCCACCCACAGTTCCTCCCAATCCAGAAGCCTCGACCTGCCCAGTAATCTCTGGACAAATACCTCCCAATCCTCTGAGACTGCATTCAGTGCGGCCCTCACAAACATCTCCTCATCCGGCGTGGCCCCTATGGAAGTCAGCTGGTCCCGGATCTCCGTCAATCGCCCGAGGAAGATATCTATCTGCTCTCCCCTCTGCATCTAGTATGACCGCAACTGATTTTCAAGTAACATCTTCCTTTGCACGGAAGTATGCTGATACAACTTCTTCAGGGCATCCCACATCTCATTTGTCATATTCTTCTCGGCAATATGTGGTACCACATGATCCTTGACCCACATAAAGGATGATGCACTTAGCCTTGGCCATTGCTTCTTCGTACTTCTCATTTTTAGTAGGGTCAACTGGGATCGATATCGTTTTCAAGGTGAAGCGCTTAATGCAATACCAATCTAGAATGGACAAGATCCTGGCCTTCCAAACCGTGAAGTTGGAAGCTCCGTCCAGTGTATCTTGATCTCTCAACTCATTCACTGGCATTTCGCTGCTCCTGTTCTGACTCTTCTGAGTCTCTCTACTTCCCTCCTGGAAGTCCTCTGATCGACTCCTGCTGAGTCTCTCAACTTCTCGTCTGGAAGTTCTCGGTTTGACTCCCTCTGAGTCTTGATTTCCCTTCTGGAAACCCCTCTGCCAATGTCGAGATGCCCCACTCCGATCGTTTGTGCAACTGCACCATTAATCCAGATTTCTTGGCTAGAAATCCGCCTCAACAGCAACTCCCTCCTCCTTGGTCTTGCCCTGTTAGGCATTGTTCTGACCACAGTACCCCACCAGCTTCGCTTCGCAAATTACCCATAGCCTCCTATGCCCCAGCAATCTGAAGGTCTGAGCCTCTAAGCTTTGCACAATCCCAGCACCGGCAAAATTTGCACCTCCTGGCCATAGCGTCAATCCTTCCTGACTGAGAAAGATGACCAAGCACTGCGTAGTCTACTCCTCTTTGCCTCTGCACTGATCCTCCTCCTGGCTCGAACTGATGACGCAGGCCCTCTGCGTCACCCCTTCCTTGCTGCTTTCTGCTAGGAACAGCTTTTGTCACTCGGGACAGTTGTTTCTGCTGCTATTGCTCTGCTCAGTTGATGCCTTTAGTTATCCTGTGATTTGGAACCACGCTCTAATACCATGTTGGAATTTCTAAGTTTAACCTGTTAGAAATTCTTCCTGTACTATCTGATTTATTTCTTCCTATTTGTTTAGTTACTTAACAAGTTATTTACCATGTAAATACTGAAAATAAATACAACTATAGTATCAACACATACAGATCATCAACTGAAAGTAAACAAGCACACAAGTGACATTTTGGACTAATGTCCCCGGAAAAACCCAATGCGGGAAAACCGATCAGCTATTTAGAGGGTTTTATTATTATGCAGTTTCAGAATACAACTTGGGTACCAGAAATGGCTCACCCAACAGAGAATGCCCTCGGTAGTAGTACCTCTCAGTCGAAGACAGATATTCCGGCTAAATCACCGAATGAACGATCCCACAGCAACAATGCAGCTTCTGTTGCTCTGTGTCACTCTGATAGGGACTGCGTCACCCTATCCGGCTCTCCAGCTCCCAGTCTGTCCCACGAAATCCTCGAGCGCTACCTCTAGGCCCTGCGTCAACCTCTCTGGCCTCTGCGTCAGCTTCTGGAGCCTCTACATCAGCCCCTAGGCCCTCTGTGTCTCACATGCTGGCATCTCTGGCTCTGCGCAGCTCCTGGCTACCTTTGCGTGGCCTCTAGCTAGCCCTGCATCAACCTGCGTGGCCTCTGGCTAGCTCTACGTCAACCTCTCCCGGCTCTGCGCTGCTCCCCCTGGTACTAACTTTGCCTCTCTGCTATGTATTCACTGCCCCTCAGCTGCAACTCAGGTCGCTGATTCTATCTCTCTTAGCAAACCCCACTCTAGAGAATAGAATGACTGATCAACTCGGTGTGTTCTCCAACTGACACCCAAGCCTCCTCTTATACTTTTCTTGTTCGTCCATCAACGGCCTAGATTAAATCTCTAATCAACGGCTAAGATTAGATTTGGCTTGATCCATGACTTTTTGACCATTCTAACCCAGTTTTATATTAATACCCATTAATATTTTATTTTTCCTAAGTTTAGACTTAGGAACTCCATTAAAAATATTAATTATTTTAATATCTCCCAAACCGGTTAGAATCTGTCCAAACCATTTTTGGGTCTTGGAGATCTCAAGTGCTTTAGCCTCTCCACCAATTCTCATGGCTAGAGCACATCAGATGCTACCCCAAATCAACAATTAGTGTTCTTCTTCATTAAATAGCTACCAATGCATGAACATAAATAGACAAGAGACACAGAATGTAGGCTATTATCCAGGGCCAAAACCTCACACACTTTGAAAGGAAAAGCCACACAATTTCTTCTTATAGAGATTCCAATTAACGAATACCAAGACCAAGACCCTTGATCTATTTGCCACTCTAAGACCAATACACTAGTTCTTCTTCTGCTTACTTGTTTACTCTTTCTCGTTTCCTACTACTGCACTTAAGCTTCAAATTTCTTATTGTATGAGATCACTTGAGGTCACTGTACCAAATCATGTGTTCACTTGTAATGACATTGAACTTCTCCTTCTGCAATGAGACCAAAACTGAAGTCACAATCCTTTGTGGTAGCACCGAGACTTCTTCCTGAGCTAGTACTGAGACCTTTTTCCTGAGATGGCACTGATAACTTTCTTTGAGATAGTTGTTGGAATCACGGTTGTCGTTACACCAAACCCGTAGGTGTTAGTAAACAGACACATCACGAGAGTTAACGGATCAAAGAGAGGTGGTTAAGCCATGTAGCGAAACACATGAGGAGCGTTGGATTATCCAATGCCCAACAATCTCCCCCCCAGCACGAGTCAGGCGTGATTCGAACTCGAGACATTTGGCTCTGATACCACTAGTTGGAATCACGATTGTCGTTACACCAAAACCCGCAGGTGTTAGTAAACAAACGCATCATCAGAGTTAACAGATCCATGAGAGGTGGTTAAGCCATGTTGCGAAACACACGGGGAATGCTAGATTATCCAATGCCCAACAATAGCACCGAGACCTTATTGAGATTTCACCGAAATTATGGCACTGTGCTGAGACTTCATCACTTTGTATACACTGCAAACACTTGTTGTAGTAGCACCGAAGATAAGATCACCTATCTGAGTTCCTTTACCGAAATACTTGTCACTACAATTGATATCCGAACTTGTCTTTATACTTGTCAATGCAATTGTTATCCGAATTTCAGAGGTAGACCGAACTCCTTGACTGTGAGATAGCACCGAATTTATTTCTACAATCATGTACCCTTATCCGAGCTCCTTCACTGAACTTGCCTCTGCAATCTTATCCGAACTTGCCTCTACAATTGTCATCCGAATTTCAAAGAGATCCGAACTTGCTTCTGTGGAATAGGCCAAGCTGCCTATTTATAGTAGTCTTGCCCATGAATATTAGCCGACATGATCTTATGAAGGGTTGTGTCTCCAAATTAGGTGAGCCGACATGAGTTCTTCACTTTATCTTGAGGCCGACTTGAAGAGGAGTAACTAGTGCTTGTCTTGGAGGGCTTCTTGACAATTCTATAGACTCATATACATTTGTAACATGCCCAAGAAGGGTTCTTCATACATGACATTGACTCTTTTTGACAAATCCTAAAGGCTCACAATGGGAGCCATCTAAAAATAAAATCCCTTGCTCATGAAACCCATGAAGCAAGCCTTACAATAATAATTTTATTTTCTTCTTTACATCATTTACAAAAATCACAATTACATGTCATTATGAAGACCGAACCTAGTTACACTTTTCAACACTCCCTCTTAACTAGGGAGGTATTCATAATGGTACTTGGTCATTCTCAATCTGAAGAATTTCTCATAAGAAGAATCAAATTGGTAACCCATTTGTATAGCATCATATCAACCAGCATTGTCACATAGCAAGGCCTTGACTAACAGCTCTATCTCTCCACAAGATCTGAGCTCAATGCTGGCGAGACCAATGATTTATAGACACTCTCATCATTGTCTCTCCCAAAACATACCCCACCCGGGTTCTCAGGGTGTGTTCCATCAGGACTATTCTTATCTTGGATTCCCAGTCCTCAAAGAATATCAGTCCTCTACGACTACTCTTATCTTGGATGCCCTATCTCATCCTCAAAGAGCATCAAATGCCAAATGATTACCCAATCCTCCATTCTGTCTTCCCAAGTGAAGACCAGAATGATGTGTCTATCTCTCCCTCTCAATTAGGGAGGACATATATATATTCCAATAAAAGAATGTACTCATTCCTATGGAAGGAATGTACCTAAGCTCCCTCTTGGCTTAGGAATTTCCAAGTTTCTTCCAAGTAAGAAACTTGTTTCCAGGCTCCCTCTTAATTAGGGACCTACAACAGCTCCTCAGGTGGAGATGAAAAGACAACCAGCTGCTTGAAGAGCTCCTTCCTTCAATGTCATGAATTTATTCTTCATTATGGAGTCTTCGTCTTTTGGGACTTCTTCATAAGGCACAGACCAGCAATCACTTTCATCCACAAGTCAGTCATGTCATCATTACTTTCATCAGAAAGCGATCCATCAGTCTACATCTAGCCTTGCTTCATGTCATTTTGCCTTCTTTTATGCTATCTTCTTCGAACAGATCTTACATCCTTCTATATGGTCCTCATGGAAGACATCCACAGTTCTTCCTTTCGCGGTCCTACATAAGCCCATCCAGATATTTGTTCAAAAATAAGAAATGAACACTTAAATCAAAATTACCTTTGTGATGGTCTTTCATCATGACATCTTCCTGTAGGCATCAACATCCTGCATATATGTTGACACATCTGACAAAGATATATATATATATATATATATATATTGTCATGGGTCTCTTTCTTTTTCTGACTCCATTAGAGCCTTCAATTCTTCCATGGAGATATCCTAGTCAAATCTTCTTAGTCTTTCGGATGTTGATTGCGTTTATCACGGTTGCACAGTACATGATCTCTTCCTTTCTTTCTTCTCATATTTCATTCCCATGAACTTCCGATTCTAATTGTTATCAACCACCTCATGTTGATTTTGGGTAGCATCGGATGTACTCTAGCTCTGAAATTTTGTGGAGGGGCTAGAACACATGAGATCTCCAAGACCCAACAATCGTTTGGTGAAATTCCACTCAGATTGTATTTTATTAAAATAATTAATATTTTTAATGGGGTTCCTAAGTCTAAACTTAGGAAAATAAAAATATTAATGGGTAATAATGAAATTATGGGTGAGAAGCTTCGAAGTGACGAAGATCAAATCTAATTTAATCTTAGCCATCAATTAGGGACTTAATCTCGGTCGTTGATTCATCAACAGGAAAAGTATAAGAAGCGGCTTGAGGGTCAATTGGAGATACACCAAGTTGATCAGTCAGTTTGATTTTTATGGGGCGTGGTTTGCTGAGAAAAATTGAACAAGTGACCTGAGTTGCAGTGAGAGGGGCAGAAGCAGAGACTTGGATCGGAAAGGAAGTTCCGAGCCAAAGAGTACGTAGCAGAGAGGCAGCGTAAGCATCAAGGAGGCAGCGCAGAGGCCTACGCAGCCCAGGAGGGGCTGACGCAATCCAGAGGGGCTCTTGCAGTGGCAGTGCAAAGTATTCATTAATAGTCCGAGATTTTGTTGGAGAAGCGAGGTTTTGAGCTAGGATGGCTGAACAGCAGTCTTCATCCAGCAAATCGATCCAGCAGAAAGGGTGACACAGTCCTCTAGAGGCAAGACAGCCCACGCAATGATTGCATAGGGACTTCACAGTGATTGTCGGGAGGGTGTCAAATCACTCATTGGAAGTATTCATAGATGTTAAGCCCAATATCGATCATCTTCAAATTTTTGGCTGCCCCATGTACTTCCATGTGCCAAAGGACAAAAGAAACAAGCTAGAAGCTATACGAAGGAAAGGTACATTTGTTGGATATAGTGAAGATTCTAAAGCATTTAGAATATATATTTATGGTCAAAGGTGTTGAGAAATCTAGGGCATCAATAGATTAAGTGATTTTTCTTAATTAGTAATTGCTTGTGAGTGTCTTTTACTTCATTAGATTAGGATCTTCTTGTTGCTTAAGTTATTAGTGTTCTTCTTCATCAAACAACTACCAATGCATGAACATAAATAGACAAGAGACACAGAATGTAGGCTATCATCCAGGGCCAAAACCTCTCACTCTTTGAGAGGAAAACCCACACAAATTCTTCTTATAGAGATTCCAATTGACGAATACCAAGACCAAGACCCTTGACCTATTAGCCACTCCAAGACCAAGACACTAGTTCTCTTGAATGTCTCCTCTTCTTCTTGACTCCTCTTCCGCTTTGACCTTATCAACATCGAGACATTATCACCACTGAGATCTTATCATTGTCTCCACATTGATATCTCCTTTACTGCGAGACCTCCTTGTTGTCATATTCCCGAGACCTTACCTTTGTGATGGCATCCTTCAAACTGTGATAGATCCATTACTTCGAATTGTAATGGCATCCTTCTTACTGTGATTACATTGAACCTTTAACACTGTAGAAGTACCGAGCCCTCAACACTATGATAGCACCAAGCTCACAATACTGTAATAACACCAAGACTGAGATGGCACCGAACCTATAATCAATGTGAGGACCAAAACATATCTTCTGAGATAGCACCAAATCTGTGATCTTTATTAAAGTGTTGATCTGAGACTTCTTTCATGGCACCGAGACTCTCCCACAGAAGTCTGAACTTCATGACTGTAAATATATCCGAACTGTAGTGATATCCGAGCCCCTTGATTGTAATGATATCTAAATTAGTTAGCACAAATTTCAGAGAGATGTCTGAGCTTTTCTTCTATACTTGTCATTGAAATCTTAGAGATACACGAACTTCTTTTCTGTGGAAATGCGAAGACCTCATCCACATATATATAGTTGTTGTCTCGTAAATAAGTCGACCTGCGCTTATCTGATAGGTGTGTCTCCATAATGTAAAGCCGACATGTGTTCTTCATTTTATCTTGAGGCCGACTTGAAGAGGAGAAACATGTGCTTGTCTTGGAGGGCTATTAGACAATCCTATAGACTTAAATACATTTGTAACATGCCCAAGAAGGGTTCTTCATACATGACATTGACTCTTTGACTTTAATGACAAATCCTAAAGGCTCTCAATGGGAGCCACCTAAAACTAAAATCTCTCGCTCATGAAACCCATGACGCAAGCATTACAATAATATTTTGATTTTCTTCTTTCATCATTTACAAAATTCACAATTACATGTCTTTATGACGGCCAGAACTAGTTACACTTTTCAACAAAAGGAAGGTTGAAGTTAGCAGGGATGTGACATTCGATGAAGATGTTGCCCTTAGAAAAGCAAGGGACCTCCCTCCACCTCCTCCTCCTGAAGACAATAGTGATAAGATGGATATCCTAGAAGGTCCTTCTGTGCCTGAATCCGGGAAGGAGATCATTGATGATCCCATGGAGCCTATGGATCCTTTGGATCCTCCTCCATGCGATCCCCCTACAAGGAAAAGACCACTATGGCTCAAGGACACATTACAAGATGTTGAGAAACATGTTGTTGCTCGGGGAACTTTCAGGGAAAGAAAGAAGCCATGCAAGTACCAAGCCTATGTTGTAGCCATGAGCAAGATGATTCAAGCCAAACCTAGTACCTTTGAAGAAGTTGTGAAGGAACAAGTCTGGAAGGATGCAATGGCCGAAGAATATGAGTCCATTATGAAAAATGATGTATGGGATATTGTGTCGAGACCAAAGGGAAAATTTGTGGTAACCTCCAAATGGCTCTACAAGATCAAGCATGGGGTTGATGGAAGCATCGAAAAATACAAGGCAAGGTTTGTAGCCCACGGTTTCACTCAAAAAGAGGGAGAAGATTACGACGATATATTTGCTCTTGTGGCCCGATACACAACCATTTGTTCGATAGTAGCCCTTGCTGCAAGTCAGGGATGGACTCTCCACCAAATGGATGTGAAGATCACCTTCTTACATGGTTTGCTACAAGAAGAAGTGTACGTTGAATAACCTCCAAGATTTGAAGTTCATGACAAGAAGCCCTATGTATGTTTATTGAAGAAAGCTCTCTATGGATTGAAGCAAGCCCCCCATGCTTGGTAGGCTCGTATCAACAGCTACTTGATAAAATTGGGATTCACAAAGAGCAATGTTGATCCAAACTTGTACTTCAAAACGGTCCACGGTATGCCTCTCATTTTGGTATTATATGTTGATGACTTATTTATGACAGGTTCAGACCCTCTCATTCTAGAATATAAGAGGAAGTTGGCTTCCGAATTTGAGATGAAAGACCTTGGTGTAGAAATTTCTGTTTTCCCACCCCAGTTTTCAATTTCTCCTTATTTCTCCCATGTAGTTAAATGCCCATTCCCATAACCATACATTTAACAGACTGAAAAAAAAAAATATATTGCTGAAAACACAAATTCTGGAAATTTTTCAGAATGCTGGAAATTGCAGAATTAAAAATCAGCAATCAAAAACAGCCATTAAAACACTGATATTTTTGGTCAACTTGACCCTGGAAAAACCCCCTACAACTCTTGGGGAAAACCAGTTTGAGAGCTCTTCTTTATTTCTGAAAATTGCCTTTTTACAGTGAGAATTATTCAGCAAAAAATCAGCAAGCAAATTTACAACTTATCTCCTTTCTCGTGCCTCACAGCAATCTGGAAATTACAGCAAACAGGACAGCAATAAATGTTGTACGGCCTCCGTTTTGTGTGGAGAAAAATCAGCAAACTGCTCCTCGATTTTTGTGCAAAAATCTGCCTTTCACTATGTGCTGAATCAGCTGTACAAATCTGCTCAACTGCTGCCTTGAAATGTGTGCCAAGCTGTTGTCTCCTTCTCCTCCCTGCTCGGAAATCTCTCTTGCTCTCTTGCTCTCCTTCTCCCAATCTGCTCATGAAAGAATGAATGACCTTTTCCTCCTTTAATATAACTCCAAGTGACTTTTGGGTGATCCAAGTGACTTTTGGGTGATCTCTAAATCCAATGCCTGAAATAGATTTAGATCAATGGTTGAGATTAAATGCTCATTTAAATCTCACTTTCTATTTTTTAATTCACCCCACTTTAATAAAGACCCACTTAGTCATTTATTTCCAAAGTCACTTTTCCTTTCTAATTTTTCATTTACTTTAAAATTAGACTTAGTAACTTTATCACTTAAAGTCACTTTTAAATTAGATTTAACTTTATAAAATTATAAAGTCACTTTAGGAGAAAAATTAAATTCTTTTGGACACTTTTCCCTAGGCCAAAGATCAAAGCCTAAGGGAACCACCTGTCCTCCGGTACCAAATTTCAACACTCCCTCTTACCGAGGAAGGTGTTCCTTACCACACCCATCTTGTCTCTGAAGTAGACATGCTTGCCCCGTGGTAAGGCTTTGGTAAGAATATCTGCAACCTGCTCATCAGTGGAAATATACTCAAGCTTCACAGCTCCCTTCTGAACATAGTCTCTGATGAAATGATATCTGATCCCGATATGCTTTGACCTGTCATGAAATACTGGATTCTCCGTGAGTTTAATGCAACTCTGATTATCACAGTAAATCACTGAAGGTCTCAACGGCTGACCAAATAAGCCAAACAACATCTTGCGAAGCCAGATAGCCTCACAACTAGCTAGACTGGCTGCCATATACTCTGCTTCCGCTAAACTCAGTGCTACTGACTGCTGCTTCCGGCTGAACCATGACACTACTGCTGAACCCAACCCAAAACAACACCCTGAAGTGCTCTTCCTATCAGAAGCACAACCTGCCCAATCAGAATCAGTGTATCCTGCCAATCTCACTCCATCTCCCTGCCTGTAGTCCAGACCATAATCCACTGTCCCCTGCAAGTACCGCAAAATGTGTTTTGCAGCCACCCAGTGAACCTTCCTAGGCTCACACATAAACTGACTCATCGTGTTGACTGCAAAACAGATATCTGGTCTAGTGTTGACCAAATACATCAAGGAACCAATCAGCTGCCTGTAAAATGTGGGATCCACCAACTCGAAATCCAAAGCATGAAGCTTCTTCCAGTTGGTGATCATTGGTGTCGACATGGGTCTACAATCCTCCATGTGGAATCTGCTAAGGATGTCCACAATATACTTCCCCTGCCCCAGGAAGAAATGCCCTTGCTCCTGCCACACCTCCAAACCCAAAAAGTAATGCATCAAGCCGAAGTCCTTCATCTCAAACTCCGCCGCAAGATCTCTCTTGCAGTGCTCTATGAGTCTCTCTGCACCTGTAATGATCAAGTCATCCACATACAGCACCAGAATGAGAGGCTCCTCACCAATCACAATAAAGTAAAGGTTCGGATCTGCCTCACTCTTTGTGAAACCCATCCCCTGCAAGTATGTATCTATCCTGGAGTACCAAGCTCTGGGAGCTTGCTTCAGGCCATAAAGGGCCTTCTTCAGTCTGCACACATGGGACTCCTTCCCATGCACCTCAAAGCCCTGTGGCTGCTCAATGTACACCTCCTCCTGTATGAAGCCATTGAGAAATGCGGTCTTCACATCCATCTAGTGGATCTTCCAACCCATCTCTGCTGCTATCGATATAATGGAGCGGATCGAAGTATATCGAGCCATGGGAGCGAAGGTCTCCTCATAATCAACTCCCTCTACCTGGGAGAACCCTCTAGCCACAAACCTCGCTTTGAATTTCTAAATGCTGCCATCTGCAGCATGCTTTACCTTGTAAAGCCATCTGGAAGTAACCACGGATTTGCCCTCAGGCCTCGGCACCACCTCCCAAACATCATTCTTCATGATAGAAGAATACTCCTCCTGCATGGCCTCTCTCCAGACCTGCTGGCTAGCTGCCTCCTCATAGCTAGAAGGCTCAGAGTCAAGGATGCTGGTAACCATTGCCATATAGCTACAAAACCTCTCAGGTGGTCTACTCTCTCTGACCGGCCTCTTCGGCTCAACAACAGATGTGGCATCTCTCAAGGTGTCCTGAAGCCACTTGGGCTTCCTCTTCCCTGAGCGCACTTCTCCCACTGGAGAATGAAACTCCTCCTCATCATCATCATCAGTAGCCTAAACTCCTGACTGTCTGTCTGCTGTCCTCCTGCCTGCACCTGAACCTGTAGAAGCTGAGGTACCGTGTGAACTGTCCATCAGTGGACTCCCTAGTGAACTGCTCTGTGAACTGCTCTGCATGCTGCCCGGAGCACCACCCCTCTGGCTCGGCAAGCCACTGCTCACTGATGGACCTGACATCCTCATAGATGTACCTCCGGATCCTCCTGATCCCTACCCACTGGATCCCTGCGACTGACTCAACTGCTGCTGAGGGTCTGGCTGATCCAGATACTCTAACTCCGTGACCTCCTAAAGGCCCTGTCCTCCTCGAACTTCACATCCCGTCTGACAACAACTCTCCTCTGTGCAGGAATGTAAATCCGAAAGGCCTTTGAGGTCTCACTGTAGCCCACAAAGATACCCTTCTCTGCGGTGGGCTCTAGTTTGGTCCTCTTCTCCTTGGGTATATAGGAGTATGTTATGCATCCAAAGATATGAAGATGACCAATATCAGGCTTCTTCCCAGAGAAAGCCTCCTCCGGAGTCATGTGCCCCAAGGCACGATGCGGACTCCTGTTCTGCAAGTAAACAGCTGTGTTGCAGGCTTCTGCACACAAGAACAATGGCAACCCCTGATCATGTAACATGGCTTTGGCAGCCCCTATGATGGATCTATTCTTCCTATCTGCAACTCCGTTCTGCTGGGGGTTATAAGGAACAGTGAACTCCCTCCTAATGCCTGCCTCCGCACAATAGTCAACAAACTCTCCAAGGGTGTACTCTCCTCCATTGTCCGACCTCAAGGACTTGATCTTTCGACCTGTCTGAGTCTCCACAAGAGCTCTGAACTCCTGAAACCGCCTGAAGACCTCACTCTTGGTCTTCAAAAAATAAATCCAGGTCCTCCTGGAGTGATCATCAATGAATAACACATAGTACTCATATCCACTCAAGGAAACATGAGACATCCGACCGCTCACATCGAAATGAATCAAATCAAGTATCCCCGTCGCTCTGCTGTCACTGCTGGGAAAAGGGGATTTGGCAAACTTGCCCATCGCACAACCTCTGCAAGTATCAAAGTGATCAGTACTGAAATCTGGCACACCTGTAGTGATCTCCCGCAATGTCCTCAAGGCTCCATGATACATATGTCCCATCATGCGGTGCCAAATCTCACACAGCTCAGAACTGCTAGCTCTGCTGTCGGTACTACTGCTCAATGCCAAAAGGGGTTGGAATGCAAACTTGTACACCTTTGCATGGCGTATGTTGGATACCTATACCAATAGGTTTCATATTTCATGATTGGCAAGAGAAAGTCCAAATATGCTCTGCTTTGAGTTCACAAAGATCCCATATTTCCTAAAGAGAAAGAAGGTGTGTAAAGTGTTTCAAATGTTGATGACCTTATTTCAAATTTTGATGGATGATCCAACAGTCTAATCTGGATCATGCCATGTGTTCAATTTTGTGTTGTAGACTAGAGAAAGAAGTCTGTCCAAACTGTTTAATCTTGGCAGACAACTAGTTTAGGTAGAGAAGAAAAGGATCCCAACAGCCTAATCTGGGACCTTGGAAGAGATAAGGGCAGAAGTAGATAGAAAAGAATAAAGAAAAAGCCAAAGAAAAGAAAAGGCAAGTAAGGGTTTGCAAGTCCAAATGCACCCTCCAATGGAGAAACAAAAAATGCTAGGAAAATAGCTGGGTAAGTAGTTGTGGTTGCAGAAAGGGCATTTTCACCATTGCACATATGTCAAAAGATGTATTGCCAAGGCAAAATCTATCAATGGACAAAGTGGTCAATTCCATCAAATTGCAGCAAGGAGCATGACTAACCTCCCTTTCCCTTTCACTCCATTATTAACATTCCCTGTTCAGCTGAGATTCATGGAGAAAGATCATGGTTTTATGGTGGTTCTTGTTCATACAAAGGCCACATTTCTTGTCTAAGATCTTTTCATTTTGATCTACTCTCAAAACTAAATCAATTTCAGATAAACTCAGTGAGATCCCCTTCATTTGCTCCCTCATTCATATTAACCTCTAATTCTACTATATAGCTCCCCTATCTTACCCTTCCCCTAATAATATTAACACTATGGTGTATAAAGCCCCAAATTCTATAAATACTCCTCCTCTTGGCATTATAGCCATATGTTCTTCAAAAGGAACCAAAGTGACCTCTGGTCACCTTGGTGAACCTATCACGTCCCATTCCCCCTTTGCTACAAGCCAACTTGCTCCTCGAACCGCCATTTGCATTGAAAAAACCCTTATAAACCCTCTTTTACCCTTAAATCCTTGCAAAAATTACCCAAAGTCTAAAAAGCCCGCCTCTGGCACATTTCCAAAGGGTTAGCGCGCAGTTTGTTTAAATGGAAAAACATTGAAAAACCATTAAAAAACCCACAACCCAAAGTTTTCCGCCCGCGCATATACTCCGAGCACGTTGTTGCTCCGCCTACCGTCGGATCAGGTCCCGAGGATCCGACGATCCACAGTAATATCGGAGCAGCCCCCGCAGCCGACCGTTAACGCCCGAGAAGGTGACGTTGCGTCACGTCAGGGCCACTCCACGCGTCGCGCGATGAAGGCTCTCAGAGCCGGGTCTGACAGTTCTGAGACCGTACCTAAACCGCCCCGAGAGACCGTAGCGGCTAGCCTTAACTGTAACCGCTACGGTCCTAACCGCCAACTGTTTTCCACCAATACATCGCCACGTCATGTCTGCTTGTCCTCACCCCTGTTATTCGTCCACCTGGCCGCTGACATGGCTGCCACCGCACCATCCCCCATGGACCAACAGTGTACTGACACGTCACCCGATGACGTCAGCTGACGTCACTTGACCTTGACCCACCAATGACGTCATGCTGACGTCATCACTAAAAAGCGCCAAAATCATAAAAAGCCCATATTAAGCCAAAAAACGTCTATTTTTCCATTGTTTGCACATTTCTCTACTGTTTTCTCTGCATGAGCGTTTACGTCCTAAAAACTCTGCCAACCTGCTCAATTGACCAAGGCGACCTCCACAGCATCAACCGTGCGCGCCCATGCGACCTCTGTTCGTCAATTAACAGGTATTTACCGCTTGCTGCCCTCCATACGCCTGTTATTGAAATTAAAGTCACTCAGAGGGCTAAGGAGACCTTAAAAATTATATTTTCACCGGCCATTTCCCTCTGCACATCCACATTTGCAACTGTGAAGTCCAAAAACATCGGCCGAGCCTTAATACCTGTAATTTCGCTCAAAAACATCATTCACTGCGTATTCCCGGCAAATTTCTGGTTAAACTCAATTCACCCGCTAAAAGAGGACATAGTGAGACCATAGAGAAGCCCTGCTCCTGAAACAAACAGTATTTCAATTGCTGTTGTGTAAATTCCTCCTCTGGTATCTGAGATACAAACTGCTTTTACAGAAAATCACTTCTATTCTGTGTTGCTTCCATTAAACCATCCACCTGCAATTGTTGAACTCTGAAGAAGATCATGGAGACTCCCATTGCTCTCAACATCAAGCCCCTCAATGCCCCTCACCAGGAATTGGAGTGGAAAGCCCTGGGAGATATGGATTACCAAATGCTGGACTGGTTTCTTATGGGCTCCAAATACAATATCCAGATGCTGAATGAGTTGAAAGCCCAGCACCTGAGTGGAGCAGACATCTTGGGGATTTGGGACTCAAACCTGCCAATCTACAACCTCCCCCAGGTAAATCCTATGCCAGAGTTGATATACAGCTGCCAGGAATGCTATGACCCAAATCAAAGAGCTGTCATCAGCCCCACAGGCTCAGTCCTATTCCAGATCACCCCAGAGAGTATTAATGAGATGCTGCACTTCCATACTGCCAAGCAATTGACCCCCCTCAATATGCAGAATTTGATAAAGAAAGGGAGCAAGCTGTCAATTGACCAAATCATTAAAATCAATCAGTTGTTTGTAAAACCAGGCTCTGAATCAGTCAGAACTCCTCCTATTGGATATCAGTACTTGAATGAATTGGGCAAGATGTTAGTGGATTTGATCAGCTATGCCCTAGGATTCAAAGGAATGGAGGATGTGGATGAAACCATAATAGCAATCCTGTCTCTATTCTCTCCTGGTAAGCCCCCAGCTGTGCATTATGATTATGCTACATACATTGCAGATAAAATCCATGACCAGTTTATGAACTTAAAGAGAGAAAGATTATTCAGGTATACCTCATACATATACCACCTCTTCTTGTTTTATCAACCAGCTACCTTCTCTTTTCCTTTAAAGCAACTCAATGCCCAAGGAAATCCAAGATCAGTGGTGTTCTGGACCTCTGTCTTCCACTATACATCTGTGTCACCTTACACATACAATGAGTTCATTGACTTATTCATTTATCCAGCCTTGACAGTATTGCATGGTGTTCCTCCTCCAAGGCTAACTGATGACATGAAGAGAGTTCTTCACCTAAACAAAACCTACAGCATTGGTAATTGGTACTTCTACCAAAACCACACAGTCATCAGAATATATGGCTGTGAGTTGACACCTTTTAGATTGCCAAGGTATGTCCCCATGAGGCTTTTTGCCTTGGAATATTTCAGACAGTTTGGCAACTCAGACTACCTGCATTTTCAGAGCAAGAACAAGAAGTCACAGCTAAAGGTGAGGAGCCAGCTGGGTCCTTTCCTATATAACAGAAAAGAGGAGGGATGGAAAGAGGCAAACACTATCCTGGAAGGCCTCAGACTGCAAACTAGTTTTGAATGGATACCCTATGACCCCAATCATTTTGTCTCCCTCAGGAGGATAAAATACAAATTGGGTGGTTATGCACACAAGAGACAACCTGAGATTGAACAGTATGCCAATGCATTAAGCTGGGAAGAGGGTACCTTAGAAGAAGAAATAACTGCTGAAGAGCTTCTAGAAAGAGAAGCTAGAAATATACTAAAGCAAGCTGACTTGGAAAATTGTGGACAGGTTCCTCATTCATACAGAAGACAGCTTGGAGCAGCTACTACATCATCAACAACACAGCAGCAAGCTGCCGGGAAAACACCACAAACAGCCAGTAAAGATAAAGGGAAACAAGTGGAACAGCCACCTCCATTGACAGAAGAGCAAGTGGAAACATTGCTACAACAGCAAGAAGAGATGGAACAGCAGGAACAAGGGCAGCAGCAAGAAGAAGTGCCACTTAAGGAACAGCAACCCTTGCAACAAGAAAGGGTGATTGACACTCCTAGTTCCACTGAGCAACAGGCTCAGAATATAGTGCCTCCTAGGGCAGAAACTACCTTTGATACATCGGTCCTCCAAACCCCACAAAAGGAGGACTTAACCAGGAAAAGAGATAGAGAGACTCCCCTGACTTCATCCATCGATCAGGGAGAGAAAAGGCAAAGGTTGAATGACTTCCCAGAAGATGATGAGGCAATAAGACAAGCATCGGGCATGGGCCCACCCAGCCGAGAAGTATCAGCCAGTTCTTTCCAGCATGAACATGATAGAGCTATGGGAGGGGAGGTCAGCTCCTCCAGCCAGCACAAAGAAGGACAGGTAAGCATCAAACAGCAGTTTATCGACATTAAAAGGAGGAGTGATCCTATTAAAGTACAGCTGTACAATCATTTGCTGAACCTGGCTCCCACCAATCAGCAAAGACTCATGTCTGCCTTTGATGTAAGTGAAGGCAAAATGATCATGAGTCACTTCATGCCCACAACTCTGCATCCCCAATCTACCTCGGATTACCTAAGGACCAACATGGAGGTTCTGGCCAAAGATATACACCCTATGGATAAAATCGAACTGCATAAACAAACTGGTGAAATGGTGTATGCCTCCTTGGCAGATGAAACATTGGAAAACTACAAATTGAAAAGCAGCCTTGATAATACAGCCTCTCAGCTGGAATTGGAGAGAGCATCATCACAAGCCAAGGACAACAGAATCAAGTCCTTGGAGGAGGTAATTATAGAAATAGGACATGATCCTAAAGATGTTAAAGGTATCCAAGAACTGTTGAAGATAAGGGATCAAGACATGGCTGCCTTAAGGAAGAAAATCAAGCTCCCAGCCACCATCCATCCTCAAACAGATGAAGTTGCTCAGCAAAGGCTAGAAAAGGATGCTACGGATTTGATGATATCCTTATACAAGGAGCTGGTTCGGACTCAAGACCAGCTAGGACAATCAGAAGCTGCAAAGGCAGCATTACAGACAGCATTAAAACAGAGAGAAGAGGGCCAAACTTCCCAACCCCCTCCGGAAGTAATCAATCTTGAAGAAGCTCCTCCAACTACTACTCTTCCTCCTCAGCAGACAAGAACTACAGCACCATCTACAGCAACAACTACGCCAACAACAGAGCAGACTCCTAGTCTGGATATGCAGAAGCTGCAAGCTGAGATCCGAGTTCTTGAATCCCAAATGAAAGAGCTTGATGAAGTCAAAAGGTCTTTGACTAAGGTAAATGAAAGATTTGATAAGAGCAAGCAGAGTGAGGCTGCAAAGGAAAGGGAAATAAAAGCTCTAAAAAAGAGAATAGCTGAACTAGAAAAAGAGCTTGCACTAGAAAAAGTAACAGCAGAATTAAAAGCAGTCCTCTGGGGCAACATTGGTCGATCCATCACCAATCAGTGGCAGTATATTGAGACTATGGATGAGCAAATAGTACTCATCACAAAGGCAAACAAGGAAATACACAGAGCAAGAGCAAGCCTTGGCCACATGCCAGATGCTGCCAGCAGAATGATCAATATTTTAAATAACAAGACAAGCTCTCAGCTGGCCATCATGGGAATTACTAACAGGACTGAAACAATCTCAGTAGTTAAAAGAGTCCTGACACTAAGAAGCCTAGTTGGAACACTGGAGAGGAGAACACAGGACATGCAGACCGAAATCAACAAATTCCTGGACAGATTCCTGGCATTACAAAACAGAGGCCTCCCCAGCATTTTAAGCAGTGTAGGAAGACTGCTTACCCTGGAAAATTACATCAAAAGGGTGGATGCCCATGCTGCAGCCCAAATTGCAAAACAGCCCAGTACCTCAGCAGAAGCAGGGCCAGCATCAGGACAGAATTTGTATGATAGGGTGGATAACCTGTTTTTTATCATGAATGAAATTGATCACCTGTTTGATACACCACCAAATTTCTTTAAGTATACAGAAGCAGATGAGACTATGGGGGCAATCATAAATCACCAATTGCCCACACAGGAAGTATGGAGGAATTTGACACAGATAATCTTATCAAGCCAGAACCTGTAGCGTTAATTTCCTCCAGTTTATGAACAGTCATGCACAGGCAGAATTTTGGTGGATAACTCCACAAGGAAAGGACAGATGTTGAGCCAACTCGGCAGAGCTATTTACTCACCACAGCAGCAATCACAATCACAGGTGGCAGACCCAAAATACAGCGCACGAGCCATAAAGTCGGGTTCTCCAGCATTTGATCAAAGTATCCCAACCGACTTAGCAGCTCCCAAAGGCCAAAATATCTTCTGACAGAACATCAAGACGCCTTTATCTTGTATTCAATGCTATAATAAATTTCTGATAATAATATCTCAAAAGTTGGTGAGAACATTAAGTCTGAGATAACTTAGAACTCAGATATTTTTGTAAAATCGTATGTATATATTCGCCCCCCACTGAAGCTTAAGGGGTTGTTGTTATTTTCATTTCGGAGATCTCACTTGCTGTAAGTTTCTCAGAGAAATAATACAAAGGGTGAATGGAACTTCCAAAGCTTGGCGTACCTTGATGCATTGTGATGAATGGTGAATGTTGCAGGATTCCAGAGTGTTTCGTAAAACAATAAGTCTTTCTTAAATCTCTGTGTTACATGTTTTCGAGTCTTTTGTTCTCTTTTATTATTTAAATGTGTTACACTTAATAGCAAAGTAGAAGAATAGTTCCAGGATTTAATCACTGATTACCCTGAACTCAATCTGAGCTATTATCCATGTTTTCTTCAGATACAGTGAATGAAGTGTAATTCTTAATTGCTGCACTTTAAAACTATATCTTTTACAGTGATAGACATTCCCAGGGATTCAAGTTTGCTCCTGAGACATCTATCCGTTTCTCATATCTAGTTTGGTGGAAATACTTAAATACTTTAGTGAAAATTCTTAATTGCTTTCACTGGTTTTTTCACCTGTTTGTGTTATAAATCAAAAATTTTGTTGTATGAAGTATCCAAATGGCCCTGTAAGTTTCACCAATTCACCTCAAGGTTTCTAGACACCTACAGCTATAGACTCCATTGCCCAATGATATCTGACTCTTTGAACATTATATCACAAGACCTGAAAGAAAATCTTCAACCAAAACATAAACAAAACCTGTGCATAATACCTAGCCTAAAAACTATCATAACAGATACAAATCATAAAGAGAGAGCCCTCTCTGATCACAATTTGGCTAGAAACGGTGATCAAAAGATTGGTTAGTGGTTACCCCGGCCGTATTCCCTTGGGAGTCATAGGGAACAACCTGGGTGTTAACAGCGTACACCTATCACTCTAGCTGAATCAGCTGGAGTGCCCCTGGGATACATCAACACCTGTCCTCCCCTGAACAGTACCTCATATCCTCTGTCCTCCAAAGCTGAGACGGATATGAGGTTCTTCCTCATCCCTGGCACATAAAGAACCTCTGACACCTTCAAGGGAGGTTTGGACTCCCTCTGAAATGTCACTGTCCCCACCCCGACTGCTCTAACAACTCTGTCATCACCGAGTACTACCTCAATATTAGTGCCACTCTCTGAAAGCTCTGAGAAGTACTCACGGACTCCTGTCATATGACGTGAAGCCCCACTGTCCACATACCAGATACCTGAAGATGCTCCGCTAATCGAGGGAAAAGCATGCTCCCTCTGAACCTGTGTGGCAGGTGATCCTGCACTAGAGGACTCACACGTAGTGAACGCAAACTCCCGGTCAAAACGACCTGCAAAGTCCTCAATCTCTGCTGAAGCTGCCACGTCCTGGTTCTTCCCCTTCTTCTTCTTCTTCTCCGGACACACAACTGCATAGTGTCCCATCTTTTGACAATTCCAACACTTCACCTTGGAATAGTCCTTCTGTGTGTTCCCCTATTTACCTTTACCTTTGCTTTTGCCCCCACCACTGCTTGTGGAAGCCTGCTTCTTCCCTTTGCCTTTCTTGCCTCCTGCCACCAGTGCTACGTCCTCATCCTGCTCAACTGGCTTGGCTGCCCCAAGCTGTCCTTTCCTGATCTCTGTCTGAATACAATCATCCCAAAACCTCTCCCATGTGGGAAGGGTCTCACGTGCACAAACCCCATCAGCAAAGTTCAACCATGAACGGGGGAGGCCATTCACTGCAATACGCACCAACTCAGTGGATGGAATGGCCTCTCCAATCGCTGCCAACTCATCTCTCACATTGGTAATCTTTGTGAGATATCCAGCTGCACTATCATTCCCCATCTTAATGTTCTTCAGCTTCTCCTCCAGGACCATCTTCCGGTTCTCATTGGTACTCTGGTAGAGATTGGACAATGTTGTCCACATCTCATGGGCATTGCTCTTTCCTCTCACATGAGGAATGCAATGGTCTTTGATTCCGTCTAGAATCAGCCTCTTACCCTTATTGTTCTTCTTTTTATACTCAGCCAACTGAGTAACATAGTGGGCACAACAACAGGGTTCTGTGCGGTATGCACCATGATATCCCAGACTTCTGCCTCCTCAAAGATACTCTGCATTCTCTCCTTCCAAACGCTGTAATTTATATGCCCATCCAGCCTATCCTCCACCCTCAATCTCAATGACATCCTGCTGTCCTAAAACTGAAAAATAGCACTGCTGTAGTAAAGATAAAACTGTTGTTTATGAAAAAATCAGCTTGCTGGAATTTTCTGAGTGAAAAATCAGCAACTGTAATTTTTCCTTTTGCTGTCCCAAACTGCCCTTCAGCACTCAAGCTCTGATACCATGTAGAAATTTCTGTTTTCCCACCCCGGTTTTCAGTTTCTCCTTATTTCTCCCATGTAGTTAAATGCCCATTCCCATAACCATACATTTAACAGACTGAAAAAAATAAATATTGCTGAAAACACAAATTCTGGAAATTTTTCAGAATGCTGGAAATTGCAGAATTAAAAATCAGCAATCAAAAACAGCCATTAAAACACATTAAAACACTGATATTTTTGGTCAACTTGACCCTGGAAAAACCCCCTACAACTCTTGGGGAAAACCAGTTTGAGAGCTCTTCTTTATTTCTGAAAATTGCCTTTTTACAGTGAGAATTATTCAGCAAAAAATCAGCAAGCAAATTTACAACTATCTCCTTTCCCGTGCCTCACAGCAATCTGGAAATTACAGCAAACAGGACAGCAATAAATGTTGTACGGCCTCCGTTTTGTGTGGAGAAAAATCAGCAAACTGCTCCTCGATTTTTGTGCAAAAATCTGCCTTTCACTATGTGCTGAATCAGCTGTACAAATCTGCTCAACTGCTGCCTTGGAATGTGTGCCAAGCTGCTGTCTCCTTCTCCTCCCTGCTCAGAAATCTCTCTTGCTCTCTTGCTCTCCTTCTCCCAATCTGCTCATGAAAGAATGAATGACCTTTTCCTCCTTTTCCTCCTTTAATATAACTCCAAGTGACTTTTGGGTGATCCAAGTGACTTTTGGGTGATCTCTAAATCCAATGGCTGAAATAGATTTAGATCAATGGCTGAGATTAAATGCTCATTTAAATCTCACTTTCTATTTTTTAATTCACCCCACTTTAATAAAGACCCACTTAGTCATTTATTTCCAAAGTCACTTTTCCTTTCTAATTTTTCATTTACTTTAAAATTAGACTTAGTAACTTTATCACTTAAAGTCACTTTTAAATTAGATTTAACTTTATAAAATTATAAAGTCACTTTAGGAGAAAAATTAAATTCTTTTGGACACTTTTCCCTAGGCCAAAGATCAAAGCCTAAGGGAACCACCTGTCCTCCGGTACCAAATTTCAACACTTGGTCCAATGCATTATTTACTGGGATTAGAAGTATGGCAAAAGTCGGGCTTTTTCACAAGTAAAATATGTTGTGAAACTCCTAGAGATATTTGGCATGGTTGAATGCAAGTCCTTGCCTACTCTTATGGACATGAATTGCAAGAAGTTGTGTAGAGAAGTTATTGGACCAGACCTAGCAAATCCTTCTAAGTATAGACAATTGGTTGGTGCTCTGATGTTTCTTGTGAATACTTGCCCTGGCATATGCTTTGCAATTAAAACTTTGAGTCAGTTTATGACCGAGCCTCACCATGTACATTGGGTCGTTGCCAAGCATGTTCTGAGATATCTACATGGGACTATTAACCTTGGACTAAGATATGTCGCTGGAGATGTTAGACTACATGGATATACAGATGCAAATTGGGTCGGTAATGTTGTCGACAGGAAGAGTACTTCCAGATGTTATTTTAGTCTGGGATCTGCCATGATATCTTGGATGAGCAGGAAGTAGAAATATGTAGCTTTTAGCACTGCTGACGCTGAGTATATTGTAGCTAGCCTTGCGATTTGTGCAGCAGTTTGGTTGAGGAAGCTCTTTGGAGAGCTATTTGAGCAAGTATGGAACACGATAGTCATCTATTGCGACAACAAAAGTGGGATCGTTTGTCCGAGAATCCTATGTTTCACGACAAGTCCAAGCATATCGAGATCAGATATCATTACATCTGTGACATGGTGCAGAGAGGAGCTATGAAACTCCATCACATTTCAACTGACAAGCAGATGGCCGACATCCTCACCAAGCCTTTGCCAAAAGGGAAGTTCTTGGTCTTCAGAGAGCAGCTTGGACTGGTTGAGATGACCCTTTCAAATAAGGGTTTGGGCTGATCAAGAACACAAAGCAGTGCTCTTCCCCCTCGGTTGAGCTCCCAAGGTGCGGAAGCTCTTTCAAATTTCTTGGTGGCTAAATTTGTTGGATGCCTTTCTTGTCAAAGAATGATTGAAGCTCTTTCAAATTTCTTGGTGGTTGGATTTGTTGGACGGATTTAACTCTTTTCGGGTCCACCCTAACTCTTTCCTTGGATATTATGTCCCCTAGAAGCTTTCCTTCTATCACACCCAACATAGTCTTCTTGGAATTTAATGAAATCCGATATTTCCATCAGTTTTCGAAGACTTGTCTTAAATCGTTAACATGATCCTTTTTGTTCTTGGAAAACATTGAGTTCATCTTAGTAAACCTCACTAATCTTCTTAATGATATCGGGAAAAGTATAATCCATTGCTCTTTGGAAAGTAGTACCCACATTTTGTAGCCCAAAAGGCATTCTTATGTATTCAAATGTATCCCAAGAAATTGTGAATGATGCCTTTGAACTATCATCCTTCTTGACTAAAACTTGATTGTATCCGGAAAACCCGTCAAAAAAGGAAATCGCCTTGGATCCCGTAATTTGTTGCAACAACATTTACATGTTGGGCAATGGATAGTTATCCTTAATAGATGCCACACATAGGATTATAAAATCTATGCACAGACAGATTTGTCCTAATTTCTTTCTTACTACCACAAGGCTTGAAATCCAAGTGGTATGTCTAAAGGGAGCATTGACTCCTACCTTCAACATCTTCTTTAGCTCTTGTTTCATAAGAGGTGCCAATTTTGGATCAATTTGCCTAAGTTTTTGCCTGAATGGCTTGGCACTTCGATTAAATGGATTGTGTGTTGGATCACATCATCTTTATAAGCCCTTCAAATCGTCTTTATAAGCATTCAAATCATTGTTTAACCAGGCAAATGCAAACTTGAAGTCCATCACTAATCTATGTGAAAATTCTCTTGCAATTACTGGTTATCAATCTTCTATTTTTGCAGATTATTTTTCTTTTAAAAAATTTATTCACGACAAATAATAAAAATACCACAACTGCAATTTCACAAATAAATAATCACGGAACTGAGAAAATACCCCACACATAGCTTTGACACCGGTATTTCTTGGACAGATTGTCCCTGGAAAGACCCCGAAGGAAAAACCAGTTCTATAGATGAGAGATTTTTATTATTCTTCAACAATTGAGAATTACATAAATTGCTTGTCGTTTACTGGCTAAGCTCCAGCAAATTTATTTCACTTCGGCAAGCTTACTCAAACTCCTGGAATCAACTCGGCCCCTCTAAATCAATTTGACCTCTCTCTGTGACCCTGAATCGATCCAACTCGTGCATTCCGACAAATAACTCGGCCTCTTTGAAAACTCACATTGACTAGGAAAAATTGTTGAAGAAAGTGTAACTAGGTTCGGTCTTCATAAATGTAATTTTGATTTTTGTACTTGTGAAAGAAAAGATTTATTATTTTTGTCATTATCAAAAAAGGGTTTCTTGCCCATTTGATAGGTCAAGCACATGTTTGAGTGCTTCTAGGAAAGACAAAGAGTCAATGTAATTATTGAAGACCCATGTGGGCATGTTACACTTTGTAAACCTATGTATTAGAATCAAAGAATGACCTCCAAGCAAAGTCATAAGCCTCCTCCATATGTCGACCTCAACAAAAGGAAGCAATTCGGAATTTAAAGGACAAGTCAGCCTCAATTGATCAAGTCGGCTCAATAGGAGGGACAGACTCCTATATATAGGGCCATTCGACCTCACCATAGAGGCATAAGTGATCTCTGAAATCAGCAAAGAGGAAAGGGCTAGAAGAGGTGCAAAAAAGGCAAGAGAAGGTGTCTCTACTTCAGCGAAGAAGGAAGGATAGAAGGCCGAGTTTGGAAGGTTGATTTCAGGCCTAATTACAGTCACACGTGCGAGGAAGAAGAGGCTCATTCTGCTGCAATTTCAGACCTGCTATTACAGTCATGTGAAGAGGCTTGTTTGGGCTAGCAAAGAGTGCTAAGTAGGCCTCTCACTCCAGCAAAGGAAGAGACTACTCAAGCGAAGGAAAGAGAGCATGCAAAGCTGCAATTCTTGAAGGTATCCTCCACACGTGTGAAGAAAAGGAAGACATACTGCTGTTGTTCCAGATCTGCAACCACAGTAAAGAAAAGAGAGCTCGGTTGGGTTAGTAACAAGGTCTTCTCCTTGATTAAGGAAGGCTCCATCTCAAGTGAAGGAAGAGAAGAAGAATGTCTCTTCTAGGGTATGCATGACTAGGGTTGCTGCAGTAAAGTCATTAGTGCAAGAAGGACGAAAAAGGAGGTCGAAGTGCTGCAAGAAGAAACAATCTCAGATCAAGGGGAAAGGCTTGACTTGTGCTTGGAGGATCTTATTTTCAATGATCTAGGGTTTGGCATTTGTCAACTAAAGCTTCAATAAGAGAAATTTGCAGGAGGGTTTTCCTCTCTAGGAGTGAGAGGTTTTGCCCAAGCTGAGAACCAACATCTTGTGTTCTTGTCTCTTTTTGTTTTGGTAACTGTTTGATGAAGTAAGAGAACACGCACTAATAAGAATAAGAAAGGATTATGCTAATAAGAAAAGTAAAAGTACTTCACAAATTGTTATCATTGTCGGAAGAATCTCACTATAACCAAGATGCCCTAGATTCTTCAACAAAAATAACTCTGCCTCCACTAGAATTTCATCCTTCACTGGAGAACTTGATTTCTCATGTGAAAATCGAACCTCCTGGCAAATTTGCACTTGCCCAGGCAAGTGGCCTCACTGAAACAATCGCACTAGCTGGAGAAAATCGGCCTTTGCAAATAAATTGATCTCCCATGCTATCATTGCGCCCTTGCTATCACTGCAAATTTGTTCACCTAAACTCTTCGAATGATCTCCAATAGTCTCATCAATCTTCTCTTATAATCTCGTGTTGATGAATCAACGGCCAAGATCTAACTCCAATTGATGGCTAAGATCATGTCAACTTCTAAAAATAACTTTTCTAGAAGTCTCTACCGCAAAATCGATTTGTCTCAATTAATCCCAATTAATTAAGTCATTTCCTTAATTTAGACTTGGGAAAACAATTAAATCTGGTTAATTAATTTAATTAAGAAGATTTCACTTGGAAACTTTTTCTGGGTGTTGGAGATAACTAATCCTCTTGTGTTCCTTAGTCTCATAGACACCATCTGAGACTGAACACTTGTCTGAGCTACAAAAACTAATAATCTCTTGATTCTATCATTTTCTTCATGGTGATGTGACTTCCAACTTCAATGATTTTGGGATCAGCCCTGGTTCCTACATTAATCACTTTGTACTCGTTTGGGCCAATCAATTTGGTTCAGCCTTTGAATGCATCATCTCTATTGAAAGATTCTTCCAAAGGAATCAAACCAGAGGGAATTTCACTTAAGTGTGAAGGTTTCTTGGAATGCTCATCCCTTGGATCAATCAAGCATAATTCCCTCAAATTCCTATATTCCATTGAGAAACCGAACTATTTGATCGTCACCTTCAAAAATATACTAGTTCTCAACATTATCTGGAATAGAAGGTCTGCATAAGATTTCAATCCAGCCACCTTTCTCTAATATTCGGCCAAGTTGCATGATCAATGCAGAAACTGCCAATGAACCAGCTGTAGTGTTCATTGATCTTGGCACCGCTTCATTGCCGAATACATCATACACATCTATGGCTCTTATGACTGCCTACCTATATCTTTTAAGCTTTTCGTTCTTACAGGCATGCAAACCTTTTACTTGACAGACTACCAAGTTTCAATCTCCTCTAACCTTTAAACATGAAATTCCCATATCTCTAGCAGCATCTAATCCTAACATTAACACTTCATACTCCGCTACATTATTCGTGGCCTTGAAATTCCAATCTATAAGAAAAGTGAATTATTTCTTCATCTAGAGAGGTAAAGAATATCCCGGCCCCATTACCATATTTTGAGGAAGCACTATCAAAGTTCATCCTCCACAATCAATTAGTTTCCTTTCCTCTAGGAATATTAAAAGTCATGACCATGTAAAATCTCATATTTTCTTCAACAAACTTGACTTATTTGTCTCGGTTTCTAGGATTTTCTACATGATTCATCCTATATGCCTCCCTATACAACTTAAAGGTTCACCCTCGGGAATGGAAAATGTAATGTATAATTCCATTTGAATAGCGCCGCCTACATTCGGCATCCATGTTCGTGACAATAGCATTTCCCAAGCCAGAGACACATCTAATACTACTATATCCAACTAAATATCTAATTACAACTAATTATCTTTTTATTTTCTTTTCTTTTCTTTTATTTTGCTTCATCAATTTTGCTTTCTTATTTTTACTCAAATGTATTTCATTGTGATATTAATAGATGATAAGGAAATTGAGAATGCAATGAAATACCACCTTTGTATTAGTACTCTGAACGACCATCATTATTGTAGGTAGATTTTATACAAAAAGATCTTGTTCAGGTATCCGTATGACTTCTAGAACTAGCCATTCACTTCCCATGTCATATTGATTCATATGCTTCCCACAACTGTTAGCAGCTCCTTAATGGGTTCTGTAACAGCTTTACAGAAGGAAAAAAAAAAGAGCATTCTAATCTCCACACTTTGTGCTAAAACTTGGCCCTTTTTTGCCCTTTCTGTAACCCCAGATTACATCAGTGGTTTTCCCAGTTTACAACATAGTAATAAGGAGAATATCAGTTGTGTAAGATAGAGTTGCAGAGAACCTAATCCTTCAACCTAGGTTTGAAAGGAGTGTAGGTTATGCAACATGGGATAAGAAGATATGCTTGTCCAGCAAAATATGGTTGCACATTGAACGTTTCAAACCTGAAACTAAAACATTATTTATGGGGAAAACAAATAATGACTAAATTTTATTCTTTTACTTCATCAAATTTCTTTTCATTGTCTTAACTGTATTTCATTGTCATATTTATATGATAAAGGCAAGTGATCATAATCAATACCAAACCCCTATTAATACTCTTAACCACCCTAGTTATTGAAACTAGATTTTACACAACATATTGCTCAGGTGTAACTTATAAAACTTCCCACTCACTTCCTATGTCATATCTACTAATCGTCTTCATTTACATCCTACAACTATTCATTGGTCTGTAATGGGTAGGTCTTCGCCTATAGCCCTAAAATTTTGGCAAGATTTCTTTAAGCCTGCTAAGATGCACAATCTTGTGTTACATTTATTAGGACTGGAACAGGAACAGGAGCTGGCTAAGGGTCAGACCAGGACCAGAATTAGCTGGAAAACCAGGTTGAAAACCAGCCAAACTGGGTTTCTGGTTTAAAATGCCATGCAGGTGGGTGTGGCTGGATGAGATTGGTCAATATTGAAACTGGCCTGAGTAGGTTGGTTCAGCATCCAAACTGGCTGGTCTTGGCGCTGCAGGGGTTGAACTGGTCCAGATGATCCAGTCCAGTCGGCTCCCATAACTAAATTGGTCCTTTCCATAACATCAGATTATAATGGCAATTCTCCTGGTCTAAGAGACAGTATTATCGAGAATGTTGGTCATGTAACATAAGGTTACAGAGTATGCTAGTCCTGCAATTTAGAATTGATAAGAATGTAGGTTCTGCGGCATGGAGTTACAAGACACACTTACATTACTTATGTGCAAACAAATTACAACTTAACATCCTTACTTTTTTCCTTTTTTCCTTCATCAATTTCATTTTCATATTTTTACGTAACTGTCTTTCATGCCCATATTTTTATATGATCAAGAAAGCAATCATACAATGAATACACACCTCTGCAAGTAGCTCTATTTGAACAATTGCCACAAATAATATTGACCTGCACATGAGTACATTTTCAAAGTAAATATGTTGCATGACAATCCACAACTCCCTAGTTACACAACTACTGACTATAAAAAGCCTTGAATATCTATAGATAAAGTTGAAGAAAAGAAAAATATTTTTCAAACCTGTGCACTACGACCCATCTTGTCAAAGCCATAATGTTCACAATGTTGCAAATCACCAAAATAATATTCCTGCCAGACATAAGCACATGAATCTAATTTGTAAATCTAAACAACTAAAAAATTCAAGGATGTATAAACAACAAATTTGAAATGTTTGATCAAGTCGCAACCCCATAGAAACACAAAATTGACTTAAGAGTGGGGACCTCACAACCTATCATTGTTGGAAGTAGCAACCCTGCTACCCTAAATTCAGGGGAGTGGACGCTAAAGACCCTGCAACCCATGATCACAAGAAACAATGGATCCACATGCACATAATGTTGTGGAGGTAAAAGCTCTGCTAAGCCATTATTATTGCAAGCAACCACTCCATTGCAGCAACTATGGTAGAGAATGAACTTATGAAGACCCAACAAACTCTATTGGAGGAAGACTCTGCAACCAAAACTAACTATTGTGGGGAATGAAGATCCCAGAATCAAATATTTTGGGGAATAAAAACTATGCAATTGCGAGGAATGAAGACCTTGCAACCCATCACAGCAAGGAGCAAAGACATTGCAACTGCAACTGCAACCAACTTAATAGATTTTATGTTTTAATAATGACCATATCAAATTGTCTTATTGTGCAGTTTGGTACTTTTGTTTTAGTAAATATAAAGTAAAGCGACTTAACTGATTTTAATGGAGTCAACTTTTTGGCTATGTACCGGAGTTGTCACGAAGTTACGTCACTCTCATGAGACATATAATGTATTGGTGATTGCACATTGAAGAATATAATCAACCATCTATTCTCTATTTCTGAATTTTCTGCACATGTACATGTGTGCAACAATTATATCATATCAGAGACAAGTTAAAGAGCATCTGGGAGCTCGAGCCTTGACACCGTGGCATTTGAGAAGTCAAGGTGTGGAATGCTACCCACCAAAAAGTGGATAACCCATAGGAGAAAACTCTCCGCCTTGGACAACCAGCTAGCCAGCAGCCCTATTGATCAGGACATGACATGATGCCATGGATCCTCCACTTCTCACTCTAGTCAGATTTCTCTCTCCCATCCAGTGATTCCTTCTTGAAGGTGAGTCATCCATCGGCAAGTACTTTAACCATTTTGTAATCATGTGATTTCACATAATGTTTTGGGCATACTATGTATCAAGAGGTGAACTGGATGATTGACCAATCTTGAATGTATTCTTGTTCCCTCACTTCACCTTGGAGCAGTGTTGGAAAAGTCAGCGTCGGCAAACATTAAAAAATGCAATATATATTCATTTTTTCATATTTTCAAACATATAAAGCAAGAACAACATCAAATAAACACATTGACACATAAATATGAAGAAAGCACTGATATATATGATGTAGTGGATGTCAAATAAAAATGATACGTCAAAGGTGATACTAAATCCTGCTGGTAATTGTCCAATCAAAGACTCAAATGTGGAGAACCTGTTGTCGGCTGTTGCTCAGATTGTACAGGCACTGCAACAACGACTTAGGTCGGGGGTTGTCACTCTAATCCCCGACCTCTCTATTCTAGTTGTCTCCCAACAACAGGCTACGGGGGGTTGTCGCTATGAAATTGGAGAATGCAAGACTTGTTGGCAACCCACAAGTCCGAGAGACATGATTGAGTGGCCTAGCCACTTGGTTGATTTCAGCAAGTTTTTAGAGATCAGATGAAATTACTTTATGAGACTAGTGCCCTATGGAGTCAACCACTTGTTTTATATCAATTGAAGACCAAATGGTTGGATGAACAACCGTTGCTTAATGGATGCTTGACTATCCTAGATGAAATGCAAATCCTACAAACTAGGTGACATGCAAGAATCTTGGTTTATTTTAATTAGATGCCTAACTAAGTGTATCCCTTGATGTTTATCTATATTGAGCCTAGTTTCTAAAGTAAGTGGCAGAGAGAATTCAAGGTGAAGTAAGCAAGGACTTGGTTAACGATCCCTCTCCTTGAAATCTAACATCCCTGGTGCCTTCGGCGCTGCAGAGACTGTGGCTCTGACAACTGCAAGGTCATTGTTTTAAATACTAGAGGAGCTGGACTTCTCAAGCAAAGATGAAAGGGTGTTCCTATCTTTCCATGAATTATTAATGCAAGACTAATTCTAGAATGCAAAGATGAGTTGAGTGCTTCTTACGGTGAGATTGTTTGATGTTCCTTTAAGTACTTAGTTATTATTGATTTTAAATTATGACAATAAGTTCTTAACAATGGTAAATAGGAGACAATCTTAACCACAAGAATATGTGCCAATTTTACAACTGCCAACAAGATACAAGAGATAACCAAGATGTAATTGCCCAATTATTAAACAACAAGATAAATGCTTTTTACAATTATTTTCCAATATAGAATTATTATTCACAATAGATATCCACTTTAGACATGAACCATAAATCTAATTACAATTAGAGCACTTATCCACTTAGAACAATTAGTGAATGATTCTTTGTGGACAATACAAGATGCCAATGAAAATTACTCAAAAGAGATAGCAAGATTATCAATGCTCTTTAGACAATTAGAAGCTTTCCAAGTTATGTCAACAAGATAATGTCAATATTGTAATTAGATTCCTCAATGCCAACTATTCAAGAAATATTCAATTGAATTAGCAAGTCCTCAAGTTAAGAACACTTAGATCTGTAATGCCAATGTGTAAGAGAACAAGAAACACCAATATCCAATAAATTCTTAGATTTATCAACCTAGGCAACCATTCAACAAGATTATTGGATTATGTGCTTAGATGAGTGAGCCTATTAAGTGCAAAAATCGTAACTTTAAAATTTAAACAGCTCACAAGAGACAACAATATGTTAGTGTCTTCTTAGCACATGAAATGCTTTACCAATTGTAAAACCACTTAATGTAAACAGTGTATGCAATCACTTCCTCAATTGGCAATTATTATCTTATGATCATAAATAAATGAAAACCTTATATTACTTGAATGCCAATCCCATTCAATGAGCGGCCATTAGACTTCTATGACAAGCAAGTTTAGCTTAGAGCCCTTAAGATGCAAGGTGTGATATGCCTATGTGTGCCAAATGCAAATAATGGAAGCTCAAATACCAAACCACTTTGCCAAACACAAGAGCCTTAATGAATTTAACTCTTTAGACACCAACACCACAGTTATGATCAGACCTTAGTCTGCAACCCCACAGAGTATGACAGTCATTAAATTTTATGAAAAGAAGCCAAACAATGAATGCCCACTAAATGTAATTAACTTATTAGTGTCTTAGGCAACTTATGAATGATTTTTTGTGTCACTTATTTAAATTTAAACCACTGTTATGGAATTTTTAGATGGTTGTGACAAAACAGAGATGAATAGAGGGTTTCAAGAGGCAAACCAGTGGGCCTTTAGGCCTAGTATATGACTAGTCCACTTGCCAAATTTTCTTCAGTAGTTAGGCTACCTGTAAACACAAGATTTTGACACAAATTCTCTGCAAAACACAACGATTCAAAATCAAATGATAAGCATACAGTGAGGAGGAGAGGCAAAAAAAGGCAAAGAATGGGCTAGAATGAGGGCTTTCAAGGCCTATTAGGCCTACGGCAGCCAAAGAAGTCCCAATAAGTGTTGTGGCTCCAAGGGAAGAGCCTCTAAGGGCTCTAAGGGCTCACAGCAGGCCCTCGAAGGGCTTCCGTCTAACTAGGAAGGAGATCGAGGCCTCTTTTGGCTGAGGGCAAAGGAAGGGACAGCCCTAAAGGGTTTACGGCAAGGAAGAAAGGCCACAAAGGAGGAAGAAGAGGGGAGTCGAGGAGGTATAGAGGCCAAGGCCAGCGTGCGCCAGGGGAGAAAGAAAGGCAACAGAGGGATGAGCAAGCAAGCCGAGGGGAAAAGGAAGAGGACAGAGGACTGGAAGAAGGCCTTAAGGCTTGTGACCAAGCCTAAGAGGCCTAGAAAGGTTGTCGCAAGGCCTAATAGGTCTGTGACTAAGGGAACAACCCTTAGGGGATTAACGTCAAGGCTAATGGGGCCCACGGCTAGGGTAAAGAGGCCAAATTGGGCTTGCGGCCAGGATTAGATGGAAAACCAAGGTTGCGACTAGGCTAGAGAGGAAAACGTTGGGACTAATGGCCCTAAAAAAATTTCAAACCCTTGCCAAAAATTTTATTTGCTTCAAATCTTCAAATTTTCCCAATTTCTCTGCAAAATTCTACAATGCTAGCCTTGCAAATTTTTTGGAAACTAAATCTTACTCTCAAGGGCCTAGATGTAGCTCAAAACCCCAGCAAATCTTCTTGAATAACTTGAATTTCACCTGCACAAATGAAAATAAAAATACCCAAAACCCTAACATATATATACAAAATTTAAAAATAAACACCAAACCCTAATAGCTACAAAACAAGGGTTAGAAAATTTATTTACAAAAAAGTTATTTTACAAATATACAATGCTTGAAAATAAAGTATTTTTGAAAAATAATTTTTTTAGATGATAATGACAATGGATCAAATGTGTTTTGAAAGTTATGGTATTGCCCACAACCTTAGCGAAGTAAGAAAATCAAACAAAAATTCTCAGAGCCCAAACAAGGTCGACTCTCTTCCAAAGTTTGTGAACTTGGAGCCCAAGGGTCGGTGTACCTGCAAACTCTATATATTTCTTCAAGGAAACTTGTTAAACATATGGTGAATCAGATCACCTAAGATAGACCCAAAATCTACCAATAGAATGTTCTTATCACCGACAAATGAATAAACAAGTTTATAAAAAATTTAAGCACAATATAGGAAAGCACATAACCAGCACATACCACAGATCATCGGACAAAAAACACCATGAACTGAACCCCAAAGTCTTTCTATTATGAAATTCAAACGATCCCAGCAGATCAGTGGATCAATACCAGCATTACAAAATTACATAGACCAAAGTCAGAAATTTTATCATGACTTGAGAAGCAAATGACTTCTAATTTATAAAGAAAACCTCCAAGTGGAAAATAATGGCTACTTGACTTGATCCTCATCAAAATAATCTCGACCGTCGACAAATATTTGATCATCTTTTAATCTCTCGTCAAAAATATTTATTTTTGAGGAATTTTCGAATTTCTCATAAAAACTATTTTTTATTAACCCAAAAATTGATTTTTTGGATTAATTTCCTCAAAAAATTAACTTTGACTTAACCACGAAGGTCCAAGAACTTAATTTTCCTTAAAAAATCCATTTTTGCCTTGGCGGGGGACCTCCAAAAATTGAATTCTTTTTGACCTACGAATTTTTTGGTCATTTTCCACTTGGAGAAATTAATTTCTCTAAAATTAATTTTGAATCAAAATTAATTAATTTTCTAGCTTAGGATTTTATTTTATTTTGCCAGAAAAATTAATTAATTGGCACTTGTGGAGATTAATTAATTTTCCCACCCTCTAATACTTTAGCCATGGTGTCTGATTGCGAGGGACCATGCAATAAAATATTTTTTACATAAGATATTACAAATTCAACCTTTAAAAGGGGAATACCCATTCGTTATAGACTCTCATAATATTTACCCAATTCTGCGACACAATATGATCTAGTAGACTAAGTGATCTGTAATAAAATAATTTAACCAAATAGCTTAAATTATTCCCAAACCACTTTTATAAAGACTCAACATAACACTACGACTCACCTAAGACTTTGTCAATAAATTCCACCCTAGCTTTGGGGTTTAAGCTGGAGGAGAAAACTTTGTCGATTATCTGGGTTTAGAAACACACAATGCGGTGAGACGAAAAACCTCCTAGGATGAAATTCGTCGCCAAAATCATAGGCTTACCTAGCTTGTTACATAATTAAACAGTCGCACTAGCATCATTTACATTACAATTTGCAGAAATTGAGTTTACAATGACATAAGAACTGGATGGCTAATGATTTTAAACATTGAAACATTTTGTACAACTGCTTCCTTGGACTTGTGACAAAATAGGTGCAACAGAACCAATACAAAATAGCATCACATATATAAATGTATCATATATGTACAATGGCAAAACAAACAAAACTACCAGCTAGCTACTTAAGATCAGTGCCCTCTCCCCCTTTTACGAGAAAAGATGATGGGTTGTTTGCTAGGCCTACCCCTAGCAGCAGAAGGCCCAAGCCCTACTCCTAATGTCAGAGGATGACTGAAGGGTATCGAACTGTGCTCTATCTATAGAAGGTGGTGTTGATGTTGCCACATTCTCCTCCTCCTCCTCTCATTGTTGCTCCTCCTTTGAGTCCTCCTCCTCTTGTTGCCCCTGCTATTGTACTACTAATGGTTCTTACTCTAACCCCATGCAAATGACTCCTCCATGATGGGAAGCTCAGACCCCGCCCTCCACTTAGACAATATATCAATATTGTCTAAGGAAATGGCATCCACATCCAATGGCTTCTCTATTTGCTTCACCCATAGTCAGAGATTGTATTGAACATACACCAAGTCATTAAGGTTGTTAGTTTATGGTAGCATCGGACAGGTGTTCTAGTCTCAGATGATGCTAAGAGGCTAAAGAACACTAGATCTCCAAAACCCGGAAAAGGTTTCACGAGATAAGTTTGGGAAACACCTTAATTAAATTAATTTGTCATAATTAAATTATTTCCTAAGTCTAACTTAGGAAAAGAAGTAAATTAAAGTTAATTAATTAAGGATGTTCAAGATTGCTCTAGAGACTTCTATTGATGCACATTGCAGTTAAAATGATCCTAGCATTGATAGAGGTTTGATCATGGTCGTTGAAGACTTAATGAGAAATTATAAGAGTGGCTCGAAGGGATGGAAAAAGACACACCAAGCATCAGTTGATTAGTGAGCAAGGCAAATCGAGCTACCTAGTTCGCGGTTCAAGCTAGGGAAGGAGAGCAGCAAGGGTTTGCAACAGGGATAATTTCTAGAGAAATTCTCAAGTGACTTTCCAATTTCTAAAGTCAAAGAAGGAAGACCAAATTATCTAGCACGGAGGCTGAATTCTACAATGTGAGTTTCCAGTTTGCCTGTGCTAGTTACCGGAGCAAGGATCGATTCAGTTGCTAATGCCTGGATCAAGTCCCGGGAGGCCTAGCGAATAATTTCTATAGGCAGTGACAGGCAAGACAGCTCATCCATTAAGGCGGATCGAACTCATCGAAGCAGGCAGTGCACATTTCCAATCCAGTTGTGCGAATTACCTAGGAAGTGCGAGTTTGCTGAAGACGGGCCATGAGAGTTGCTATGAGGGAAATGATTTTCCCAGTATATTTTCCAGTAGGAAAAAATTGTTGGAGCTGAGCCAGGAAAGGGCAGCACTTGTAATTCTCCATATTTGCATAATAAAATAAACCCCCATCTACAGCACTAGTTTTCCCTATGGGGTTTTTCCGAGGACGTTTAGTCCAAAATATCATTGTCTATTTTTTATGTGTGCATTTGTTTCTCAGTTCCAGATTTATAATTCCGAACTCTATTTCTATTGTGAAAAATGCATTAGAGATTTACTCGTTATTTGTCATAAACAAATAAACTACTAATAGTTAAAAGAATAAACTCCAGTTGGTGCATTCATGGAAATTTTCATATGGGATCGAAGCATTATCGATTAGATAAGAGGTTCAAAGGTGAGAAGAAGCGAAACCATGCAGTTTGAGAGAGAGATCTTGCTAGTTTTTGTAGCATCGGATGATGTTCTAGTCTCAAAACTTTGTGGAGAGGCTAAAACACAGGAGTTCTCCAAAACACAGAAATCATTTCTAGAAATTCCACCTAGAGATGGCTCAATTAAATTAAATGACCATAATTAAAAATGTCCTAAGTCTAACTTAGGAAAAATGGTTAATTAATAATAATTAATTAAGAAATGTGAGAATTTTCTAGAAACTCGCATGGGTCGACTTGGAGATGATCTCAATCATCAATTAAGTTTTAATCATGGTCGCTGGAGTCCCAACTTGAGATTATAAGAAGAGGTCGATGGGTAGATGGAGGACACACCAGTTGCAGATACTCAGTGAGCAAGGCAATTCGATTTAGCAGTGAGATCGAGCCACTGATCAAGTAGCAAGTGTCAGAGGGGCAAAGACAATGAGTCAGAAGGAAATTTTCCAGTTTTGGAGAGCCAGCTGTAAAAGGCAGCATTATTCCACTAGATGTTGTGCAAAGGTCTACGCAAACAACTTCAGAGTGGCAGTTCGATTTGGCTGAGCAGGGGCTTGATTCGTTAGCCAATGGTCGGGAAAGTCTTCCAGATTTGAGTTTCACAAAGAGAACTCAGAGATCAAGACAGACTTAACAGAACCTCTAATTTTGGTGTCTGGAAAGCGAAAATGCAATTTCTATTGGATGAGCATGGCTTGAAGGAGTTTGTGACAAATGTCATGGAAGAACTAACAAATCCACAACAGCTAGCAACCTTCAAGAAAGAGATGGCCAAGACTAAGAGGATGGTCCTATCACATTGTCTCGCATATTACAGACTAAAATATGGCAAAGGAAATGTGGGATGCCAACTTGAAGGTGTACTAGGATCCATCTGAGAATCATAAAATGAGAAGCTGAGGACAATTAAAATGCAAAAGGGCGACGATATTACTTCCTACCTCACTAGGATTTAAGGAATCAGAGACAAATATGCAGTTGTAAGAGAGAAACCAGTAGACAGTGAGCTGGTGCGCACGACTCTAAATGGGTTTTTCCAAGGAGTGGCATATATTTGTCCAAGTCATCTCTAGGTGAGACACACTTCCAAGATGGGAGCACCTATGGAGTTACTTCACTCTGGAGGAGCTAAGAACCAGTCTCGTAGAAGGTACTATCACCAACAGTAGCAAGGGACCGAAGGTGGAAAAGGAAGAGGAGAACGTAGCCCTTGCAGGTAAGGGAAAGGCAAAGAAGGGTCCCAGTCAGGGACAAAACTCAAAAGGAGAGAAAAAGGAGGACTTGTCGAAGGTCAAATGCTTCGAATTGGTCAATTTGGTCAGCAACAGACAAGAGCTTCAGCAGAGATCGACGAGTTGACCTCTAGATTGGAGGAATTCGCATTAATAGCAGTGATACCTCCAGATGGAGGAGGAGCATGATGCTTCAAAAACCAGTATGGCAGGGTCCATGGGTGAGCAGTAGGAAGTCTAGATCAAATCCAATTGTTGTTCACATGATCAATTCGTTTGCTACGAGAGCCCACAGTCCAGAGTAGGAGGAGGGTCAAGATGTCTACAAGGCACAGTCAGATCTCGACGAACATATGCAGAGCTAGTTGCAATGAGATGCGTAAGTGACAGTAGCAAAGCCAGCTGGGCGAAGTCAAGTGCTGAATAGACAGTGAAGAGTGAGTTGCAGTCAAGGATTCAAGGGACAGTTACAGAGCCAGTTGCAGTGAGACAGTAGATCGAGATTGATTTAGCTACAGTTAGTAGCAGCTGGATCAAAGTATGCGCAGTGGTTGATGGACAATGTGTTGAGAAATCTAAAGGGCAATGATTAGAGTGATTTCTCTTTCTATTATAATTGCTTGTGATGTCTTTTTACTTTTTCTTACTTTTAGCTTCTTTACTTATTATTATGTTTGTATATCATCAAACAACTATAAAAACAATAAGAACAAGAACACAGAATATAGGCTACAATCCACGGCCAAAACCTCTCCACTTGAGAGGAAAACCCGCAAATCTCTGTTCTTCCTTATGATTCTTCAATTGACAAATTCCAAGACATTTAGACCAAGATCAATACCCTCCAAGACCAAGTTCAACCTTTCCGGATGATGTGTTATCCTTGTCTAAGTCAAACCTAGTCAAATCTCTTCCAATACCACTACTTCGACCTCCAACTACAGAATTTCGGCCTCCACTAAAGACTTGAAGTTTTCGGCCCTCCTGCAGTTGTTGCTACCACGCGTTTGAGCTTCGTTTTAGCCTTCCAAGGCTTCCTTAGACCTTTGCTTGGCTTTCACTGACTTCTGAAGCTTGAGGATGGCTTCTTATGACCTTCGCTTGACCTTCTTGCCTACCCTTCTCCAAGATCGAACTTGTAGAGGAAAACCCTAGATCTGCTGCGACAACCCTAGCCTTTCTTCACACATGTAAGAGAGAAATAACCCAAAACCAAGTCTTCTTCGTCCTCTTCCTTCTTCATTGCCTTCTTCTTCCTCTTCCTTTGCCTAAATGAGTGATATATGTATGTGCTTCAAGGAGGTCAAGTTTCCTCCTTTATATAGGCTCATCAAGGTGGACACGGCTCCTCATTTTAGGCCGACTTACTAGTTGCTAGGCCAACTTGGTCTTGAAGGGTATTTTGACACTTTTAAAGACAAAATAATTTTCTTTACAAGTTACAATGTGCCCGAAGGGGTCTTCAGCTTATGACAATGACTCTTTTGACTTCTTGACCTAGGACAAACTCTAGAATCACTCAATGGGTGTTTTACCTATAAAATAAAAGACCTTGAACATGAAACCCATGCTCCAAAAATAATAATAATATTTTTCTTTCATTTTACAATTTACAAGAATCAAAAAGTACATTTCATATTTATGAAGACCAAACCTAGTCACACATTTCTTCAACACAGCGTTACGAGGATTGACCTCTTCACAATGATTTCCAGTGACAAGGAGTCAAATCAGTGTGAAGTTGTGAAGGAAGTGTTAGTTTTTGTAGCATCGGAGGTGTTCTAGTCTCGAAATTTTGTGGAGAGGCTAAAACACAGGAGTTCTCCATAACCCAGAAATCGTTTCTGGAAATTCCACCTAGAAGTGTCTCAATTAGATTATTAGCCTATTTTTAATTATTTCCTAAGTCTAAACTTAGGAAAAGGGGTTAATTAATCATAATTAATTGAGATAAGGTGTGAATCATCTAGAAACTCACACAGATCGACAGAGAATTAATCTGGGCCCTTGATTAAGTTTTAATCTTGGTTGTTGGAGGTCCAATAGAAGATTATAAGAAGAAGTCGATGGGTAGATGGAGAACACACTTGTGAGAACCACAGAGAGTTCGATTTCCTTGGAGAGTTCGATTTTCCAGAGAGCCAGCAGTGCTAGAAGAGTTCGAGCTTCAGTAGGTAAGTAGAGACAGTGAAGTCGGAGAAAGATTTCCAAATCCGGTGAGTGCATTGCAGAGAGAGGCCGAAATTTCTCCAAGAAGTTGCGTAGAGGCAACGCAGAGGCTTCAGAGGGCAGTTTCATTCACTGAGGAAGGAAGGCATTTTTAGTTCCAAAGGTCGGGCAGAGGTTCCAGAGGGCCAAAGAAGCGTTTTCCCAGTTAGCAGCAGGGAGGACAGCTAGATTGGTAACCGATTCAAGCAGCACGTATGGCAAGCAACATCAGGGTAACGCGTAGTCTGCATAGGCCAAGAGGGACGGCTAGCCATTCAGAGCTCAATTAGTACCGAGATTGCTTGGAGTGAGGGTAATTTCCCTCATTATTTTTGCTAGTATTTTCTCTGCAGGATAGCCAGCATTTGGCATCCAGATTGTACTCAGAATTTCTCACTGCTGCATAATACTAAAAACCCTTAGTTGTTGCACCAGTATTCCTGCATTGGGTTTTTCCAGGGACATTTGTCCAAAAATAACTGTGTTAATTTTTATGTGTCTATCATAGCATATTTCCCAGTTTCCAACGCTATTATTTTCCGCAGTTTTATTTATGAAGGTTGCAGTGTGATTTATTCAGTATTTGTCGTAGCAAATAAATTGTTAAATTAATTAACAATTAGAAGATTAATTTTCAATTGTTGCAATAGGATTTCAAACTTGAAATTTTCACAGGAAGGAGGTATAAAAGAAGTCAAACATCAGCAACATGGAACCGTCCAGCTATATCATGTTCAGACAGAGCAGTAGGTTCTAGATATACTCACGAAAGCTCTAGGGAGAGCTAAATTCATCTATTTTAGAGAACATATGGGTATAGTGGAGAACACCTTCCTCGCTAAGAGGGAGTGTTAGTTTATGGTAGCATCAGATGGGTGTTCTAGTCTCAGATGATGCTAAAAGGCTAAGGAACACTAGATCTCCAGAACCCCGAAAAGGTTTCGCGTGGGCATGGACTTACGTCAATTTAGTGTGTGGGTGCACAACATGAAATGTGTGATTGCAACAAATTAAATCTAAGTTTTGTGTCCTCTTCCAGCATTATCTTTGTTGGTTTAAGGAACATTGCAAGGAGATCCTACAGGCGGAAGCTTTGCTTCAATGAGTACCTCTGATACCCTACAAATCAGCTTGTTCGCAAGGAGGTCCAACACTAAGGGAAACAAGCCCCTAGCCTTACTTCACAAGTCGAACATTTATCGATTTCCCCCAATCCCACAATAAGAAGATGTAGAAGAGGTTTTTGTTGAAATATGGTTGTCATTGATGTCAACCTAAGCAGCGCCAGAAGAAGCCTTGCCTTTGATGACAAAAATGACAAGGTAAATTAAGTCTTCTAGGGTCAAGATCACCAGCGCAGAGCTATGCAGTCTAGTTTCTAGTGCAAAAGGACAATGTGAGTTGCCAAGATGGAGAAGAGAGATTTCCCATAGGGAGATTGAGACTCAGAGGGAGTCTATCTTTAGAGGGAGCAGCCCTATGGAAGCTAGCGCTTCAGGATCTGGGGAGATCAGACTCATTATTACAGTGGTTGCAGCCAATGTTGCAGGAAGCGTCCCCCCCCCATTGAAGGCCCAAAGCGCGTCCCATGCGGATGTGTCCAGGAAGCGTCCCCGGAAGCGCGGTTCCAAAATTCGGAAGTGCGCTTCCGCCTGTTTTGGACGCTTCCTGGAAATTTCGGAAGCTTTCCTCCAAAGCACGCTTCGTATGGCACTTCGGCAGTACAAAGCATGGCACTTCGGAGGGTGAAGCGTACACTTCCGTACGATTCCGGAAAAGTGTCGCGCTGTTTAGAAAATCGTTTTTTTTTTCAATTTTTTTTTTTAATTTTAGGTGAGTTTGCTTGTTGGGGGTGGGTCCACCTTGGGTTAGGGTGAGGAATGAAGGCAAAAAAAAATATAAAAAAAATAAATATAAATATAGCAGATGCTCCCTCATGGTGATGTTAAATTCTTAAAGTAAAAGTGACATTCTCCTTTATTTTTCATTTTTATCCTTTTACTTAAATTTTTAACATTACCATGAAATGACTCAAGATGTTTGAGAGTGGTTCCAGTGTCATTGGACTTCATATGGAGAAAATAGAATTTCTTATCCTATTCAAAATTCAGCAGACTTAACAGTTTTCAGGAATTCGGGATCAATGGGATTGTGGCATTTCATTAGATTATACCAAGTATGAAGGTATGCGATAGCATTTAATCAAAAGCACCAAGCCCTATATCTACCCTAGTGTTGGTGGTGTTAATTGTTGAACTCCTTTGTCACGTGGCACGCCCTTAGCAAAAAATTACCTTTCAATCAAGTCAAAATCATCGATCAAGCATGTTAAGCTTTTTCTACCATATTTTAAGTCTTGAATTAGGTAGTTTGATCAAAATTGGGCAACGTTGACTAATATCCCTAGACAATCGAGGTAGAGGCAAAGGAAAGACAAGAGGAGAAGAATCTAGATTCTAGATGGTTGATGCATCTAAATGGTTGATGCTCGAATAATTAATCATTAATGTACAATGGATGTTATATCTATCTTGATTTATGCAAAAGTATGCATGTTTTCATGTCTTCTACAACTAATTTGGTATTTGGGATGTTTGTTTTGAGTATAAATGCAAAAAAATAAAAAATAAATATATATATATAGCAGACGCTTCGCTTCCTAGATTTTTGGAAAATGACGCTTCCGCGTCCCTGCTTCCAAAAAACGTCCCTGCTTTGTCCCTGCTTCGTGCAACATTAGTTGCAGCAACAGTGCAAAGATAGTAGCAGAGCAGTAGCAACAACAGTATGAGTAGATCAGAGTTTAGAGTTGCAGAGATTTGGGCAAGATCAATGGAGGATAGCATCAAACAGGTGTTTCCTCACGGATCATTACCCTTGCTACAGGGGCCCACAGTATTCAGTGGTAGATGGATCAGTGTTCAGATGGCACAGTCAGTTCTTGAGGGACAGTTGCAGTACCAGTTGCAGCGTCGACATTCTCAGTGGACAGTGCAACGACTGGTAGTAGTCAAATTCTCAAGAGACAGTTGCAGTTCATAGGACATGGTTCATTTCTCAGTTGCAGCAGTAGCAGGAGCAAGAGATCAGTTGTAGCGTAGTGCAGAGTTAGCAGCAGTACAAGGTGCAGTGTCAGCAGTAGCATAGATGCAAGTTGGTTAAGCTCAAAGCAGCAAATGAATCAGAGTTGCGCAGTGGCTTGGTGGGAAGTGGAAGTTTGCTACAAATGTCAGACATCAACAACGTGTATGGAGGATGTTATGGAGATTGGGTGAACACCTTCCTCGCTAAGAGAGAGTATTAGTTTTTGTAGCATCGGATGGTGTTCTAGTCTCGACTTTGGACAAAGAGGCTAAGTAACACTAGAACTTCAAAACCCAAAAGTTGTTTCTGGAAAACCCACCTAGAAGCAGCTCAATTAAGTTAATTAATTAGTGATTAAACTTTTCCTAAGTCTAACTTAGGGAAAATGATTAATTAACAACAATTAATTGAGAAAGGTGAGATTTCTCTAGAAACTCACATGGATCAACTCAAAAATGATCTCAGCCATCGATAAGGATTTAATCATGGTCGTTGGTTTGCCAACGAAAGATTATAAGAAGAGGTCAATCGGGTTGGAGGAAGTCACACCAATGATCAAGGCAGATTGAATTTCTCAAAGAGTAGAGTTCAGCTAGAGAAGAATTTGAGCTAGTGATCGAGTGGCAGTGCCTGAGGGAGCAGCGCAATGATTGAAAGAGTGGCAGAGACATTTCCAACAGAGATTCTTAGCAGCAAAGCAACTGTCGCTGGGAAGCCAAATTATTTTGCAGGAAAGTCGTCCACGAAGAGCGAGTAAGCCAAAAACCCCAGCGAAAGTGTCAGAAGACGGTCGTTTCAGTTGTCAGAGGCTGGGAGATCACTCGGAAGGCATAGTGCCTTATTTTCAGTGATAGAGGGAGGCTAGACAGCCCAGTTGGAGAAGTTCCAGAGGTTGTACGACTTGCTCAGGCCAACAGTGCGAGCAGCCAGTCAAGCAGTGTGAGCAAGCTAGAAGGAGGGCGAATTATTTTGGCAAAGGGAGGAAATTTTTCCAAATGTTTTGGCAACGTATTTCGTAGAGTTCCACGGGGACATGTCCCCCAGGGTGGGGGACGCGCTTCCTCACTCCCCCATGCTCCCAAGACGGGGAAACTCTTGGGGAAACATTACCCCACGTCTCTTTTTATGGGGAAACTCGAGGAAACTCTTGGGGGACATTTTCTGCTGACGAAAAGCATCCCCACAATCTTTTTTTGCTAATAACATAAAAAATTACAAATTTTAATATAATAAAAAAAATGAAATAAAAACTAGAGGATAAATTAAAACTTTAAAACATATTCATTCACAATTCTCATTAACCCTACAATTTTACCTTGTCGCATGACATTTTCCTTCTACTGTCACTCAACATTTTACCTTGCCGCCCAAGATTTTCTTGCCTTCGCCGCTTGATATTTTCCATCTACAATTTGTTGTGATTCAGATATACCATTGACTAGGGGCCTGGCACATTTGGAGTTGCAATTTTCATTTTGTGACTTGGAGCTGCCATTTTCATTTTGTGACTTGGAGCCACCAAATTGGAGCTGTGATTTATTATTTAGTATTTTTTTTTAAATTTAACAGTATTTCACTTCTTTCTATGTTTACTTTTGGTTTAGTTGTTGGAATTTCTAAGTCTAACTGTTAGAAACCCTTCATGTACTTTACTGATTTATTCCTACCTACTTGTTCTGTTAATTAACAAGTTATATACCATGTAAACACTGGAAATAAATACAAGTACATGCTCAACACATTACAGATCATCAACTGAAGGAAACAAAACAAGCACACAAGTGACATCGTTGTTTTTGGACCAATGTCCCCAGAAAAACCCAATGCGGGAAAACCGGTGCAGCTCGCTGATGGTTTGATTTATTAAGCAGTTTCAGAATACAATTTGGGTGCCAAATCCTGCACTGGTGCAACACTCCCGTGCCTCTCACACTGTTGCAACCTGCTAGCCTCGCATTGTCCTGGGAATCCTACATTGTAGCTCCCTCTGTCGCTCCATCCGCATCTGTCTCTACTGACATCGCCAGTACTGCTACTCCTCTTCGGGGCTCCCGTAGCAAGGTCTAATCCAAGAGGCTGGGTACCTCGAGGATCCTGCCCCTCATCGCCTGTAGTCCACCTGACTACAGCTCGATGTCTCCCCACTTCCGCTCAAGTGGTGTGTGTGCACTCATGGCACACAAAACAAAAAGGATCCTGGCCTTCCAGATGACAAAGTTGGATGCCTCATCCAACCTGTCCTGATCCCTCAGCCCATTCATGGCCATCTCTTTGCTCTTCTTGTTGACTCCTCCGAGTCTCTCTACTTCCCGCCTGGAAGTTCTCTGTTCGACTCCTGTTGAGTCTACTTCCCATCTGGAAGTTCTCTATTTGACTCCTGCTGAGTCTCTCCACTTCCCGTTTGGAAGTTCTCGGTTCGACTCCTGCTGAGTCTCTCTACTTCCTGTCTGGAAGTGACTCCTGCTGAGTCTCTCCACTTCCTCTCTGGAAGTTCTTGGTTCAACTCCTGCTGAGTCTCTCTACTTCCCGTTTGGAAGTTCTCTTCTGGACTCCCTCTAAGTCCTAATTTCCCACTTGGAAATCCTTCTGCCAACGTCAAGTTGCCCCTCTCCGATCGTCTGTGAAACAACAACGATGAACCGGATTCCTTGGCTAGACATACGCCTCGGCAACAACTCCCTCTACCTTGGCCTTGCCATGTTAGGTATTGTTCTTACTACAGTACCCCACCAGCTCCACTCTGCAGCTTACCCACAGCGTTCTAAACCCCAGCAACCTGAAGGTTAGAGCTCCTAGGCTCTGCACAATCCCGGCACCGGCAAATCAACTTCCTCAGCCAACTGCGTCAGCTCTCCTGGCCTCTGCGTGAGCTTGCATGAGCCTGTCTTTGCCTCCCTTAGCCTCTACGTTGCCTCTTCTTGGCTCAAACTTAATGACAAAGGCACTGCGTCACCCCTTTCTTGCTGCTTCTCTGCTAGGAACAGCTTCTGTCACTTGGGATAGCTGTTTTCTGTTGTTGCTGCTCTGCCCGACTGATGTCTTTAGTTCTTCTGTGATCTATAACCAAGCTCTCATACCATGTTGGAATTTCTGAGTCTAACTGTTAGAAACCCTTCATGTACTTTACCGATTTATTCCTACCTACTTGTTCTGTTAATTAACAAGTTATTTACCATGTAAATACTTGAAATAAATACAAGTACATGCTCAACACATTACAGATTATCAACTGAAGGAAACAAAACAAGCACACAAGTGACACCATTGTTTTTGGACCAATGTCCCCAGAAAAACCCAATGCAGGAAAATCGGTGCAGCTATCTGAGGGTTTGATTTATTAAGCAGTTTCATAATACAATCTGGGTGCCAAATCCGGCATACCCAACAGAGAAAAATCTCGGCAGTAGTACCTCTCTACTCATGGGCAGATATTCCGGCTAAAACCCCAAATAAACACTCCGACAGCTCCACAGCTCCAAACTGCCCCACGAAATCCCAGCATCAGCCTCTAGGAACTGTGTCAACCTCTCTCTGGCCTAGCGTTAGCCCAGCATCACTCTGGCTTGGCCTGCGTCAGCCTCTGGAGGCACTGTGTCAACCCTCTGGCCCTCTTTGTCACCCACGCTAGCCCTCTAAGGCACTGTGCAGCTCCTAGCTGCCTCTACGTGAGCCCTAACCGGGTTTGCGTGAACCCTTGGCTGCTTCTGCGTCCCTCTCTCCAGCTACTGCGCTGATCCTCCTGGTGCTATCTCTACCTCTCTGCTTTTGTATTCACTGCCCCTCAGCTGCAATTCTAATCACTCTCTCAACTTTCTCAGCAAACCCAGCCCCAGAAAGTCGAAATCTTGATCTCTTGGTTTGTTCTCCAAGTGACCCTCAAGCCTCCTCTTATACTTTTCTCATTGACAAATCAACAACCGAGATTAAGTCCCTAATCAACGGATAAGATTAGATATGGTTTGATCCATGATTTTTGGACCATTCTAACACAGTTTTATATTAATTGACATTAAACTTAGGGACTCCATTAAAAATATTAATTATTTTAATATCTCCCAAACTGTTTAGAATCTGCCCAAACCCTTTCTGGGTATTGGAGATCTCATGTACCTTAGCCTCTCCACCAATTTTCGTGGCTAAAGCACATCCGATGCTACCCCAAATCAACATTAGTATTCTATGGCTATTTTAGACTTCAGCATAATGTCATTATCATATGATGAATTTACTTTCGATGTGCATTATGTACTTTCAATTGTTAAATGGTTAATTTAATTTAGATGGTCCTTGCATAATATTAATGCCCACTGCAAAATGTTGAATTTAGATGGAACATTGCATATGTCAAATGATGAATTCAATTTAGTGATTTACTTTTAGATTTACAATTTTACATTGATGATTACAGAAATGTCAAATGATGATTATGATTCATAATAGTCTAATACGAAATGATGATCATATTTAGATGTATATTTCATAATTATTAAGATTTACTATTAACTAACTTAGTTATTGACATATTGTTGGGATTTTATTTTTTATTTTAATACATTAAATTTTTAATAATTTTATAAATTTTATGACTCTACCGTTCCCCCGAAATTTCCCTAAATTTTGCAGTTGCTTATATACGTCCCCTTTGTGCGTATCCCCACTCCCGCATTTCCCCGTCCCAGAAACTCGGTGGAACATTGGTATTTTGCCGGAGAATTACAAGTTGGGCATCCAGATTTGTACTCAGATTATTTTGTTGCATAATAATAAAACCCTCATCTAAAGCACTGGTTTTCCCACATTGGGTTTTTCCAGGGACCTTTGTCCAAAAATAACTGTGTCAAAATTTCTTTTGTGTGTGCTAGCATTTTCTTAGTTTCCAATTTATTTCTGTACCGTTTCTATTCTGAAGAAATTTTAGTGTGATTAATTCATTATTTTGTCGTAACAAAATAAACTGCATAACTTTATCAGTTAGAATAATTAATTTCAGTTGTTGCATTTCAAGCGAATTTTCACATGTAATACATATCATAGCATGGATGCTCCCTGCATTTAACAGGCCCCACAAGATCAACCTAAAACTTTTTATCTATTGGTACCATAGGAAATTCAATGACTTGGACTCTACATGTTTAATGGAGAAATATCTCATATGAAATATGATTGGGTGGGAGGGATAGATTCAAAGCATTTGAGTTGGCATCTATGCCTAAACCCAAGTTCTTTAAATGAGATTGTATTAATTTTTATGCCATTCCATGATTCCACATGCTAGGAGGCCTACTCCTAAATCTTATTTGTGGCATGATCAGCTCTGTGGTCACTTGTGTGCCAAGTGAACATGGCCATAGTTGCTTTCTTGTACCAAACAACATCAAGGTAGCTTTTCAGTGTGCAGTATAGGTGCAAATATTGTGAAACCGAGAAAAGTGTCCAGTATCAAAACTAACAAATTGAGCTGTCAATTGGTGAAAGCTTTGAAGGACCTTTGGTAACAGAGATCTATAACTAGGAATCCATCAAGTAAACATTTTCCATTAGTACATGATGACTCTAATCCTAAATATCTCCAACCACAATAGGCAGATTCAAACACAAGAAAGTGATACTCAATTTTCTATATTCAATAGAGCTACACATACTTGAACAAAATCTGTGTTTCCAGTTCCATGGGCAAAGTAATTTATAGGTGTAAAATGTCCAAAGTCCACATATCCCTGCATCATTCAGGGAAAAGTACTGCAGTCAGTAATTTACTAATTATGTACTTCTAAAATCTAATGTCAGATGCAAATGAATCTGGAGATTTCCGAACAAGTGGCCAATACATTTTTCTTAAAGTAGCTCAACATCAAAGAATGTCATTCCTCAAACATGAAGCATCTCTTGAAAATAATAAGTAAATTATCCACCATAAATGATTACATAGTGGACACCTAAAATGCATATTTAAGCATTTTTAAGTTTTAACTGTTTCTATGCATCCCAACAAAAATGAAACAATTCCTTACTGAATCTGATCTGTGTTGCACATCGTTACAGAATCGAACAGCCAAATCTGATTCCTGCAAACCCACTTTCTTTTGGTCACCATAAAAATTATTAAAGTTTCTAATATTCAAAAATAGACATTATCCAAACAAGAGATATATCGTCAAGTTGTGACATTGGTTGGTAAAAATATAAGGTCAGAAAATCATATAATAGATAAGGCATGTTTTTTATTTAGCAATCATATTCTACTGCAGTACTCTGAAATATACTCCAGCGATTCATCTCCACCATTACTTCCTTCAGAATCTCACAAAGAAATTTGACAACCGGACCATTATTTGCAATTCTAGTACTATTTTTTCCGCTACATATCAGCCATAAACTTAAAGTAGGTTGGAGCATTAAGCTCACAAACTCATTCAATCAATGAGAAGCATATAATATAAAACATGAATGTTAGATAAAGATGAGCTTTTACAATGAGAGACCCAAATAAATAATCCTAAGCGGGCTGCCTTGGTGCTTTTTCATAAAAAGACATTATTTATTAACTGCTAATTCATTAACTTTAGTGTTTATTTTTCTTATCTCAGAACTTTATTGATATTGCCTTATTCATTTATTCCTAGCTTATTAGATTATGCATATACAATTGCCTTCCTCTTTAGAAATGCTTCATCTTCAAAGCAACTTTATCTGGTTTTGTCTTCCGTTTAGAAGAGTTGATCTTGACTTTGGATTTGTATCAAATATTGATAAGACTTGTTTATAGCAGAAGTGTGAAATTTAGGAGTTCTTTTTGCAAAATATTTTGGCTTCACAAGCCATATAACTTGTAATTCTTCTCTTGCAATTTGAACTCCATAAATTGTTCTTGTAGGTTTGTGACATAGGTGCCCAATTGCATCAACCATTCTGCTCCTAACACCATGTCCATCTCAATGAGTCATAGAGTGTAACATCTCGTTTGTAGTTCAAGCTTTGTATCTATACAGAAACTTCATGGCACCTATCTATCTCTTTAAGTTGTTGACAATCAGCGATTGTAACAATGAAATCCTTCACAAGGTATACAAAAAGGTTCAACTGTTTTGTAAGATTGATGTCAACAAAGTTGTATGTACTACCCAAGTCTAACAAGATTGAGATATATTTATTATTTATTCTTCCTTTAAGTTTTAATGTCTTTGGTTCCATTCTTCTTGGGATAGCTCCAAGTGATATCATGGTTATATTGTCCCCCATTTTCCTGTTATTACCATTGTTTCCTAGAGGAGGTGGAGTATATCTTGCTATAGATGGTTGTGTTGGTTCCTTACAAGTCTGCTTGTTAATGACACCTGCTGTCGCTCAAAATGACAGTGCCGGACCTCAATCATTGCCGTGCTGCCTGTACATTTTGAGCGACAACATTTTTTGGCGCCGTTGTTGGGGACCAATTTTTGGACCTTGGCTTTGTGACATTTGTCTTAATCATTTTCATCTCCTCATTTCTCATCCTTTCATCTCACCGGGATAAGTTTCTTGTCCTTGGTTTCTTTTACTAATTTCATTCTTAGCATCTTGAGTTTATCAAAGTTAGATTTCTGTTCGGGTGGCGACTCCATTTTTTTATCTTCTACAGGAGTATGTACTAGAAGACATCCAAGTAGCTTGATTAATCCTGCTCCTGATCCTAAAAAGGCTCTCAGAGTACGATTACACAGGTTCTCTTCCTGTACTCTTCTTGTTAATCTCGGACAAGAAGCTCTCTCTGATATCCATTTTCTTTTCCCTGACCCGGCTGAGCACGACATCATGGACGTGTTTGCCCATTGTAACTTTGCTAACATTCAAGGTTATCCCAATGATCTTTTGGAGAATGGGATTAACAAATTGCCCTCTTTTCAAGGTAATAATGTAATTAGTGTTGATGCTCATCTAAAATATTTTGGTTCTTGGTTAGGTAAGTATGTGAGAGCTGCTGATTATAATCACGAAGATGTAAAAATGAGCCTCTTTGTTCTTACCTTGGAGGAAGATGCTTTGGATTGGTTTATGGAAAAGCCTGATAATTCATTTGACTCATTGCAACCGATTATTAGTAAAACAGTGCGAACAACGCATATGGATTTCCAATCAATTAATTAATCATGAGCAAGCTGAAGCTCAATAATAATATAGAGATATTTACAATAATAGAAACATCAAGTTTCTATGTATAATATGGAAACAATCAGTTTCATCTAAGAAACTGCTAAAAGAATAAAAAATAGCAACAGCTAAAAGAATGAGCATTAAATACTAAAAAGGAATATTCTAATACCCTCCCTTAATGCTCAATCTATTTACAACACCAATAGACCCTCTGAATTTTACAAATTTATCAGGACCAAGAGGCTTGGTGAAAATGTCGGCGGGCTGCTCTGTTGTGGGAACATATTGCAACTGAACTGAGCCGTCTTCAACAAGCTGGCGAATGTAGTGGCAATGAGTTTCCACATGCTTTGTTCGTTCATGAAAGACTGGATTCTTGGCAAGTTTGAGCACTCCCTGATTATCACAAAACAAAGAAGTAGGCCCGGTCTGGGAAACATGCATATCTGCCAGCATACGTCGAAGCCAAACTGCCTCACATGATGCCTTAACTGCTCCCCGATATTCTGCTTCTGTTGAGGAGAGAGCCACTGCCTGTTGCTTCTTACTAGTCCAAGTAACAGCACCGGATCCTAGATTAAACACATACCCAGCTGTAGATTTACGGTCATCAACCGAACCGGCCCAGTCAGAATCAGTGTAACCCCTGAGTATAGGATTGGAACTTCGAGTGTATAGGAGGCCATAATCAGAAGTGCCACGCACATATCGTAGCACACGCTTTGTTGCGTTCCAATGATCAGCTTTAGGAGCTGACATGAAGCGGGAAATGTAGCTTACTGCAAAACTGATGTCAGGTCTGGTAGCAGTAAGATAGATGAGACTGCCCACTAATTGCCTGAATAAAGTTTCATCCACAAGGGGAAAGGATGACTATGCTGAAAGTTTGAGCCCTGGTTCCATAGGAGTCGTGGCCGATTTGCAATCCTGCATTCTGAACCTGTCCACAAGATTTTTGGCATACTTGGACTGAGAGAGAAAGATCTGATTTTCAGTCTGCCAAACTTCAACCCCCAGACAGTAATGAAGAAGTCCCAAGTCTGTCATCTCAAAAGTTCTGCATAAATCTTGTTTGATCCCATGGATCAAATGTGCAGAGCTGCCAGTAATGATAAGGTCATCCACATAGACAACCACAAACAAGATATCATCACCAGTATGCTTGATGTACAGGTTTGCATCAGATGGGCTCCGCTGAAAACCTTGATCTGTCAGGTACTGATCAATTTTCATGTACCAAGCCCGAGGAGCTTGTTTCAATCCATAGATTGCTTTAGCTAACCGACACACTTTCTGTTCTTGACCAGCAACCTTGAATCCCATAGGTTGCGTCATGTAGACTTCTTCTTGGAGATCACCATTTAGGAAAGCACTTTTTACATCCATCTGATGAACTTTCCATTTGAACTGAGCTGCTAGGGCAAGGACAAAACTTATGGTACTCATCTTGGCTGTAGGAGCAAAAGTCTCCTCATAGTCGATGCCTTCCTTCTGTGAGAATCCTCGAGCCACAAGCCGAGCTTTATACTTATCTATGGTTCCATCAGCTTTGTATTTCACTTTATACACCCATTTGCAGCCTATGGGCTTTTTCCCTGCAGGAAGATCAGAAAGTGTCCATGTGTGATTCTTCTGAAGACTCTGGAATTCGGCTTCCATAGCCTGTTCCCACTCAGATGTACCCTTAGCCTCTGAATAGGTTTCAGGCTCAAAAATACTGTGTAGGTTAGCCATAAGAGCAAAATTGACTGTAGACTGTTGTCTGTTCTTATGTCTAGACGTTCTACCTTCAAGGAGCTCATCATCCCGGAGATCACCAATGGTTTTAGCCCACCATTTAGGCCGAAGAGTAGAAGAACCAATATCAGGAGTAGAGGAACCAATATCAGGAAGAGGTGGAGAAGACTCAAGAGCAATAGGGACCGCAAGAGGAGGGTTATTTTCTGGAGGAAGCTCAGATAGAGTGTTATCAAATACTGATGCTACATCATCCCTCCCATCAGGTGGACCGACCGGAAGAAGAACACTGTGAGGCTGATCCTCAGAACACTGATCAGAAGAAGAAGACTAAAAGAATCCTCTGTCTTCATCAAATACTACATCCCGACTGAAGCTAAGACGACCAGTGGCTATATCTATCAACCTATAGGCCTTGTGATGATCACTGTACCCTGTCATCATGAGTTTCTGGCTTTTGGAATCCAACTTAGAGCGCTTAGCAGCTGGAATCCAAACATATGCAACTGAGCCAAATACTTTGAGATGACTGATCTTAGGCTTACGGCCAGACCAAACCTCTTCAGGAGTCTTCCCTGTAACAGCCTGAGTGGGTGATCGGTTAAGAAGGTAAACAGCAGTAAATACTGCTTCAGCCCAGAATCTGTTTGGAACACTCCTGTGTTGTAACATGGAACGAGCCATTTCAACAACCGTGCGGTTGCGACGCTCGACAACACTGTTCTGCTGAGGAGTGTAGGGTGTGGTTAACTGACGTTTGATGCCATGAATATCACAGAAGTTGGCAAAAGCTGAAGAACAAAATTCCCCCCCATTGTCGGTCCTAAGAGTCATGATGTTACAGCCAGACTCTTTTTCAACTAAGGTTTTAAACTTCTGAAAGGTACTAAGTGCATCAAATTTATTTTTTAGAAAATACACCCACATCTTTCTACTGAAATCATCTACAATAAGTAAAAAATATTTGCAAGCAGTGATAGAGGCTGTATTCATAGGACCACAAATATCAGCATGAAGTAACTGAAGTACCTTAGATGCTCGCCAAGATTCTCCATCCTTGAATGGAGACCGATGTTGCTTTCCCGCTTGACAGGCGCCGCATACCCCCAATTGCTGAGTCTGAATATCAGGTAATCCTGACAGAAGTCCCTCCCGAGAGAGCTGAGAGAGATACTGCATATTGAGATGCCCATATCGCTGATGCCATAGAGTACTGATGGGAGAGGCACGTGCTGCTAGAGCCACTTCTGGAGAGTCACCGGTGTCAAGTAGCCTATATAGACCATGGTCCTCTAGGCCAACAGCAATTGTTAGACTAGTCTCCCTGTCAATAATGGAGCACTTGTGCGCACTGAACACTACATCAAGCTGAGGAGAATTCCTCATAATCTGGCTGACAGACAGCAGATTAATTTCCATACCAGGAACATAGTATACATTCAAGAAGATGAGTGTGCGCCCACCAGACTGGATCTGAACGGTACCTCTGCCAACCACTGTGTATTTTTCACCTCCACCAAATACCACGGAATCACTGAAAGGTGAGAAGTCAATAAACCAGTCACGCCTGTGAGAGAAATGGCGTGATGCACCAGAGTCAATGTACCAAGCAGAAGACGGTACATGATCTGACGACCTTTTAGCCATAAAGGCGTAAAAGGCAGATTCTGTCTGCTCGGAATATTCCTGACTGCCTTCCAACATGAGATTGGTTAACGAAGCCATCTGCACGTTTCCCAAGATATGGAAAAATACAAAAAATCCTGCACGGATTTCAACGAGGATGCTGGCTGATCCAGACAAAAATTGACAGATGCTGATATAAATATGAAATGATTCCCAAAGGAAGCTGATTTACTGTAAGAAGCACAATTTTCTTAAACAAACACTAGATAGGAAGAATCAACAAATTGTGGAGATCTCACAAGACAGAGAAGAATCCATTTCTGTATCGAGATAGACGACTGTAAGCTTTTATCACAGTGAGCAAAGCCGAGGCTAAGACTCAGTGAAGGCTACCTGGCTTACAGAGGGCTCGACCTTAGAAAGGAATGAAAAAACTCAAGAGATTAAGATGCGAAGAAGCTAGCTGATCAAGAAATCTCCCTGAGAGCAGTTTCGAAATGAACTACTGAATTTTTCAAACTATGAAAAATTATTTCGAAATCAAATATCAGTTCTTAGAAAAGCCGGAAATTCAAATATCAGTTCTTAGAAATACCGGCTGTTTGCAGTATGGATGCTCTCTATGGTTTCCGCTGCCTTTACTAATCCAAAGTCACCTCTTTCGGACCAAGAAATGTTGAACCGATAGCTGAAGAGGCTGACTGTTGCATAAAAAAACGAATTTTGCCGACTGTTACTGCTGGAGAAAGCCGCTGTCACAAATACATCGATGGTGCAACGCCACTAAAGAGAGAGACTGCCGCAAAACGCACACCAGGAATGATTACGTGGTGTGTAATCGGATTTGTGGAATGACTGCCGCTGAGTCCAAGCTGACAGTGCCAGACTTATTCTGCTCAAAACCTTCCAACACGCAGAATCACTGAAATCTGCAGTGATCAAGAGCTTCCGGACTGAAATCAGGTTGATTTAGCGCTAAAAATCAATCGATTTACCCTTGGCAAAACAGAACCGACACGCTTACGCCAATCAGAAGTCGTAAGTGCCCTTTTTCAACACACAGGTGCCACAGCAAAAATTCTATGTTTGACCACGAAATGAACGAAGCGGATGAAACGAAAGGGTCTGCGGAATAAAATGAGCGCGGGTAGATGACCTCTTCCTTCAGCTGATCAGACAAAGTCTCTGTTTCTCTATGCGAGACAACTCCTGCTCTGGCTAATAATATAATAGCAGATTTGGCAGCACTTAGATAACGACCACACTGTTTTGATAACGGTAGAACACACACCGTCGTCGTTCACCACCAGCACCACGGAGGCCTCACGCTGGAACTGACGGCACCCAATCTCCCGGCGGCGACACTGGCGGCCAACGCCTGAAATATAACCAACGAAGAAGAATTACGTCTGATGTAATGTCTTTGCGTCTATACGCTGATTCACTGAGCCTTTCGAGAAGATTGAAATGACGCGGGTCACGATCTTAGGCTTTACGTTGCTGATGGAAGCCAAGACAGAAGACGGTGGAATTAAAAAAAAATCGAATAACCTCGGCTTCTGGTCCAGCGGCTAAGATGCGATGATCAACAATTCCACGCTTATGGTATTGCGATAGCAGCGGAGATTCTGGTGCTTATACCCACCAGTAACACTAACCGCATTGATTGACAGCGCGAGGAAGCATCTGAATGAGACGGACCTCTGTCGGCCTGGAGATAACAGTCGACTGCCCGACGGTTCGTATACGACACACCTGAAAAATCGTCCGCTGGAGGAATTTAAATTTTCTCTCGACGTCTGAGGTTGCAGTCACGTCAGAACCTGTAGCGTTTGAACTATCTCATTCAGTCGACAGCATCCACGCAGAGATTCGAACCCGTAACCGGACAGAGAGAAAAATATAAAAATAGCTTTCAGATCTCAGACCAATCAGAACATGAACAAGCGTTCTTTGTAAATGGAGACGCTAACCCTTGGAGAAAAAAAAAATTTCGAATGTGGCCACGATAACAAAAAATCCAGACCCCTAAAGAGCAATTTCGAAATGAAACAAAATTTTTCAAACAGTGAAAAATTATTTCGAAAGAAACCTGTGCTCCGATACCATAAAACAGTGCGAACAACGCATATGGATTTCCAATCAATTAATTAATCATGAGCAAGCTGAAGCTCAATAATAATACAGAGATATTTACAATAATAGAAACATCAAGTTTCTATGTATAATATGGAAACAATCAGTTTCATCTAAGAAACTGCTAAAAGAATAAAAAATAGCAACAGCGAAAAGAATGAGCATTAAATACTAAAAAGGAATATTCTAATAATTATTGCCTTTAAGGACAAGTATGGAGATAAGAGAGAAGAAAGGCATCTATTTAAGGCTATCAGTGTCACAAAGAAGAAGGAAAATGAAACGGTAGAAGAGTTTAATAGGAGATTTAATGGTATTTTTAAAGAATTACCTCAATATTATAAGCCTCATGATAAATCTCTTTTGGATTTTTACATTGATGCTTTTAATATTCATACTTCTTATGAATTGAGACGTGCTAAATTCTTGACTATAAAGTTGCTCAGACTTTAGCTGAAGAGCTTGAAAAGGATAAGAAAGCATCTGGGAAGTCTGAAATCCCAGGTTTTGATAGGGCTTCAACCAAATTGAAAGAGCCTAAAGGAAAAGAGATTAAAGAATCTGATGATGATCCTATGCAAAAGTTGATGCAGAAACTTGAAAGCATGGAGCTAAATCAAGCTAAGTTAATATCTAATCATGCTAAGGAAATAAGTGCCTTGCAGTCTAGGTTGGTCCAAATGGAAAGATCTCAAGCACAGAACTTCCAACCTAGAAATAATAATAATAATGGAATAATAATGCTTGGCAGAGGAAAGGCCCATCTAATGAGCATAGACCGCCAAATCCTCTTGAATCTGCCAATCTTGTGGATGAAACTCCTCCTTATTATAGGGCCTGTGATGCTCTTCATGAAGAGGCTACTTGCCCCACTGTTAAGAGAATCATGGATAGTGGGATGCTTGGGACAAGTAATCAAATAAATGTGGTTGGCAAGGAATATTCATTATCTATGGAAGATTGGATGGAAGTTAAGGAAAATAGTCATGAGGTCAGGCCTTCTACATCTTCCTTTAGTATTAATAACTTTGATCATGAAAAGGATTTGATGGTTGAATTATTTGGTGAAAAGCCTTCTCCAGAGCAAGTCTTGGAGATTGAAATGTTGATTTGGGGTAGCATCGGATGTGCTCTAGCCACGAAATTTGTTGGAGAGGTTGGGGCACATGAGATCTCCAATACCAAAAAGGGTTTGGGTAGATTCTAAACAGTTCAAGAGATATTAAAATAATTAATATTTTTAATGAAATCCCTAAGTCTAAACTTAGGGAAAATAAAATATTAATGTGTATTAATATGAAACTATGTTAGAATGGTCCAAAAGACATGGATCAAGCCAGATCTAATCTTAGTCATTGATTATGGACTTAATATCTGCCGTTGGTATGTCAACAAGAAAAGAATAAGAGGAGGCTTGAGGGTCACTTGGAGAATACACCAGAGTGATCAGTCATTCTATTCTCTAGAGCGGGGTTTGCTAAGAGAGATAGAATTAGTGATCGAGAGTTGCATCTGAGAGACATTGAATACAAAGAGGCAGAGAGGCAGAGATAGTGTCGGGAGAGCAGCACAGTAGCTGGGGAGAGTGACGCAGAGCTAGCCAGGGCTCACGCAGGGCCACGTAGAGGCAGCCGAGAGCTGTGCAGAGCCTCAAAGAGGCCAACGTTGCTGACGCAAGGGGCCAGAGGGCTGACGCAGGGCCTCCTAAGGCTGACGCAAACCCATCCGAGGTGACACAGGGCCACCACTGGGCAGAGAGGGGCTGACACAGTCCAAGGAGGGGCTAACGCAGTCCAGAGAGAGGCTGACGTTGGGGTTTCTGTGGCAAATCGGTGCTGAGGAGCTGCCGGAAGTATTATTCGGGGTTTCAGCTAGGAGATTTGTCTCAAACTAAGAGGTATCACTGCCAAGGAAATTCTTTGTTGGGTAGCCCATTTTCGGCACCCAGATTGTACTATGATATTGCTTAATAAGAAAACCCTCAAATAGTTGCACCGGTTTTCCCACATTGGGTTTTTCCAGGGACATTGGTCCAACAATAATGGTGTCATATGGTGTGATTGTTTTTGTTTCCTTTAGTTGTTGATCTGTAATATGTTAAGCATGCACTAGCGTTTATTTTCAGTATTTACATTGTAAATAACTTGTTAAGTAACATAACAAGTATGTAGGAATAAATCAGATAAAGTGCATGGAGGGTTTCCAACTAAGTAGACTTAGAAACTTCAACATGGTATCAGAGCGTAATTGCAGATCACAGGAGGACTAAGGACATCAGCCGAGCGAAGCAATAGCAACAGAAAACAGTTGTCCCGAGGTGACAGAAGTTGTTTCTAGCAGAGCAGCAATAAGGGAAGGCTGACGTAGTGCCTGCGTCATCAAGGGTGAGTCGGGAAGAGGCAGCGCAGAGGCTAAGAAAGGCAAAGGGAGCCTCACGCAGAAGCTGGGAGGGCTGACACAGTTCGCTGAGGAGGCCGAGTTGCTGGTGCTGAGATTGCACAGAGCCTAGGAGCTCTCACCTTCAGGTTGCAAAGTGGAGCTGGTGAAGTATTGTAATCAGAATAGTACCTAAGAGAGCAAGGCCAAGAGGAGGGCGTTCCAAACGAGGGTTTATAGCCGAGGAACCCGGATCAATGGTGCGGTTGCACAAGACGATCAGAGAAGGAGGGCATCTCGACAGTGGCATAAGGATTTCCAAGAGGGAAATCAGGACTTAGAGGGAGTCCAAAAGAGAACTTCCAGACGGGAAGTAGAGACTCGGAGGAGTCGAACAGAGAACTTCCAAGAGGGAAGTAGAAAAGCATCATGGCACTACATGAAGTAAGAGACCAGGATAGACTGGACGGAGCGTCGAACTTCACAGTCTGGAAGGCCAGAATCTTATCCGTACATGATAGAAATCGTGTCAAGAACTTTGCCTTAAAAGTTATAGCTATCGCAATCGACCCCAATGATAATGAAAAGTACAAGGAGGCAATGGCGAGGGCCAAGAGCATCATCCTTAACGGGGTCAAGGACCATGTATTACCACACATTGCCGAGAAGGAAACGACATATGAGATATGGAAGGCCCTCAAGAAATTGTACTAGCATACTTTTGTGCAGATAAGAATGTTACTTGAGAATTAGTTGAGGTCATATCAGATGAAGAAAGAAGAACTGATCGACACTTCCTCGGAGGACTGAACGAGATTCGAGATCAGTTGACTGCTATCGAAGCCACGCCAGATCAGGAGTTGATGGTGAGGACGGCCCTGAATGCAGTCTTAGAAGACTGGGAGGTATTTGTCCAGAGTATACTGGGAAAGGGACACTTCCACCTTGGGATGAGACGTGGGCGGCTCTTCCCCAGGAAGAGATCAGACGGTAGTCGAAAACGGGTAGCAACAGCAAGGGGATCAAAGTCAAGCAGGAGGAGGAAGTTGTTGCCCTAGCATCTAAGGGAAAACAGGAAAAGAGGAAGAAGAAGGATCTCTCCAAGATAAAGTGCTTCCACTATTGGGAGCTGGGTCATTATGCGACCCAGTGTCCAAGGAAAAATAGTAATGGAGAGACTTCCGAGACTAAGGCAACGCCAACACAGGCAGAGAAGGAAGTGTGACAGACGATGACTATGCCATGAGTGCACACACACCACTTGAGCGGAAGTGAGTAGACATCGAGCTGTAGTCAGGCGGACTACAAGCGATGAGGGGCAGGATCCTCGAGGTACCTAGCCTCTTGGATTAGACCTTGTTATGGGAGGCCCGAAGAGGAGTAGCATGACTGGTTGAGTCAGGTAGAGATGGATGCGGATAAAGTGGCAAAGAGAGCTACAGTGCAATAGTCCCGAGACAGCGCGAGGCTAGCAGGCTGCAGCAATGTGAGAGGCACGGGAGTGTTGCACCAGTGCAGGATGGCACAGAGAGGTGTGCAACGGTGCGAGATGCAGGGAGTTGTTGCAGCAGCGCAGAGGTCAGAGAGGGAGCACTTGTCAGCGGCAGAGGGAGCTTCAACATCAAGAGGGTCTCTAGCCCAACAAAGAGGTCAGTTAGGAGATCAGTTACTTACTTCTCGGTAACTGAGTTGCAATGTAGTAGTGGGCAGCACGATGCAACATGATGAGAGGAGGTGCGGTGCAGATGCAGTGCTGGGAGAAAGGATCAGCAGCAGCACGGATGCAGAGGGCATTGTCGTACAGATCCAGCGATGGCAGTGGCAGAACCATGGGCAGTAGTACAGGATACAGCAGTGCAGAGGTTGGTGGGCAGCAGGCCTAGCATCAGCACAAGGACCGATGCTGGATGATCAGAGTAATACTCAATGAGGAGTATTGCTAGAGCATAGTCCTCACTAAGAGGGAGTGTTGATTTCGGGTAGCATCGGATGTGCTCTAACCACGAAATTTGGTGGATAGGTTGGGGCACATGAGATCTCACATACGCAGAAAGGGTTTGGGCAGATTCTAAACAGTTCAGGAGATATTAAAATAATTAATATTTTTAATGGAGTCCCTAAGTCTAAACTTAGGGAAAATAAAATATTAACATGTATTAATATGAAACTGTGTTAGAATGGTCCAAAAGACATGGATCAAGCCAAATCTAATCTTAGCCATTGATTAGGGACTTAAACTCGGCAGTTGATATGTCAACAGGAAAAGTATAAGAGGAGGCTTGAGGGTCACTTGGAGAATACACCAGAGAGATCAGTCATTCTATTCTCTAGAGCAGGGTTTGCTAAGAGAGATAGAATTAGTGATCCAAAGTTGCAACTGAGGGGCATTGAGTACAGAGAGCCAGAGAGGCAGGGATAGTGTCAGGAGAGCAGCGTAGTAGCCGAGGAGAGTGACGCAGAGCCATCCAGGGCTCACGCATGGCCACGTAGAGGCAGTCGGGAGCTACATAGAGCCTCAGAGAGGCCAATGTTGCCGACACAGATGGCCAGAGGGCTAACGTAGGGCCTCCTAAGGCTGACGCAGACCCATCTGGGGTGACGCATGGCCAACGCTGGGCATAGAGAGGCTGACGTTGGGGTTTCTGGGGCAGATTGGTGTTGAGGAGCTACCGGAAGGATTATCTGGGGTTTCATCCAAGAGATTTGTCTCAAACTGAGAGGTATTACTGCCAAGGAAATTCTTTGTTGGGTAGGCCAGTTTCGGCACCCAAATTGTACTCTGATATTGCTTAATAAGAAAACCCTCAGATAGCTACACCAATTTCCCACATTGGGTTTTTCCGGGGACATTGGTCCAAAAATAATGGTGTCATATGGTGAGATTGTTTCTGTTTCCTTTAGTTGTTGATCTATAATATGTTGAACATGCACTAGTGTTTATTTTTAGTATTTATATTGTAAATAACTCGTTAAGTAACATAAGGAGTAGGTAGGAATAAATCAGATAAAGTGCATGGAGGGTTTCTAACTAAGTAGACTTAGAAACTTCAACATGCAAAGGATAAAGGGTTAACTTATCAAAAAAGGAATAAGGATCAAAATGATAATCAAATTACCTCACGAAGTTTTAACCTTTGTTCAAGCTCTAGATTGGATGTTGATTTGGGAAGTTGGTTTAATAATGCAAAAATCTGGGTTCATGTCATCAAGGTATTGAAGATCCCTTCCCAAAAGGCTAAGTCATTAAAAGCCATTGAAGCTCCTCGTGTTAATGTTTCTCAAGAGAAGGCTCTTCAGACTGTCTATCAAGATGCCCCAATATATTTGCAAAGTATGGATTCTAGATAATAAAGATCGTCAACCATTTTTTATTACTTTGTTGGTTAATGGTTATAGATTGTATAATTGCATGTTGGATTTTGATGTCTCGACTTGTGTTATGACTAAGAGGGTCATGCAGCAGCTCAATTTGAGAATTTTTAGGCTTTACTACATCATATGTGCCATGGATTCTAAGAATATTGAAGTTCATGGGTTAATTAAGGATTTACAGGTTCATTTATCAGATTACCCTGTCATAATGATTGTAATGGAAATAGTTGTAGTTGATGTACCTAATGCTTGGGGTTCGTTATTGTCAAGGAAGTGGGCTTCTGATCTAGGAGGGATTATTCATATGAATTGATCATATGCTATGATTCCTTCTCCTACAGGTTTTGGATTCCTCGGACTTCATAGAGAGCCTGAAAGCAGATTCCATGTTGAAGATCCTAAGAGTCCCCATAATGAAACAATAAAGGAGCAACCTAGCCTTGGGAATTATGCCATTCTGTCTAACTCTATAAATCCCCCAGAGGTCAAGGTTGATGAGCAGGTGGTGTTGAAGAAAATGTAATTAGGTTACGAACATCATAAATATGAAATGTACTTTTGATTCTTGTATTTTGTAAAAGAAAGAAAAATGATTATTATTATTATTGAGCTTGGGTTTCTTGACCAAGAAATTTGTTTTATAGGTCAAGCACTAATTTGTTTTAGAGTTTCCACAACTCTCTGGCTCAAGTGTGTGCTTCTAAACACCAGCATCCTGCAAGTGATGCTTCAAGCCATTGCATTCCTCCTGAACACAATCTTCACATTCTGCATTGCAACACCTTCTTGGAGCTGTTTCAATGGCCTTCATGGCAGCTTTGGAGCTCTCTCCATAAGACTGTCCATAGCCAAGACCCAAATACTTAGGCCTTTCCTCAAGCATTATTGGTTCAACAATACCTTGTGCATGTTTTCCCAAGCCCTTTCCTTCATAGCCCATCTTGGACATTAGCTTGGAACCTATGCCTCTAGTATGTTTTTCAAAAGAACCAATATAAGCATTCTTAGAAGAATTTGAAGACAAACTGGAATGGCCTACCTCTTCTTCAAGCTGATACTTGACCAAGGCTTCTTTGGCAACAAAGAGCTGTGACTCCAACTCATGCATCCTCTTCAGGTTCATATTTGCAATATGAAGTTGCCTCTCCATTTCCTGCAGTCTGTCAGAAAGCAACTGCTTCTCTTCCTTCATGGAATTCAACTGCTCTCTAAGTATGTTGCTCTTCCTTCCATCCTCATACATTTCTCTCACCTTGTCCATCATGATGAACAAGTCTCGCTTCAAGTCTCCATCATAGAGTCTTGTGATGAAGGAGGAATTTGAGGAGTCACTTGTAGAAGTAGTCATTATACCAATGAACAAAAGAACTTCAAACAAGATTAATAAAGAGCTTATCTAAGCAAGCTTTTGCAACAAACCTCTTGTGCTTCAAGGATTTCCTTGAGGTCCTTTGGGATAGAAGAGTGTCTTCAGCCCTTCTTCCTTCTTGTCCTTCCTGGACTGAGCTATCAATAGCTTTCCCTTCACCTCTACAAACTCAAACAATAGTCAGTCTGCGAACAAGCATATAATCAACCTCTGACTGTTTAAACACCTTTTAGACAAACAATCTTTGCTCTATCAATCAAGCATTCTGATATAACCTTCTTTGAAGGTGAGGTTAACCAATCTTAAGCTCTGATACCACCTAATCTGAAAATGGAACACTTAGGCTTCTTGTCTAACTTACAAGATCCTTTCCCACTTCCAAAGCTTAAATATTCCCAAGTCTTATTGATTAACCAATGCGGAATTGATAATATGCTTGACAATATAGTGTATGCTTATGTTTGTTTTAAACTGTTCAGGTGTTGTAAATTAATTTGCTTAAACTGATATAAAGCAAATAGCAGCAATTAAAACAGTAGAGACAATGCAGCAATAAAACACACACACAGAACAGCAATATTAATTTGAAGTTCAACCAAAACTCTTGGGCTACATCTCCGTGAGCTCTAGTCAACTCGACTAGGCTCTTTGGGATTAAGGTAAAGTCCTTTTACAAGCTCCCTGGCTCAACTCCATTGGTTTTACACAGAAACAATGGGTTTAGACACCATTTTATCCCTGGCTCTTGAAGCTCTTGGCTCTATGGCTCTCGGCTCTCGCTCTAGCTCTTGGCTCTGGCTCTTCGGCTCTGGCTTCTTTGGCTCTCTGCAATGTACAGCTCCCTGGCTTTTCACTTGACCTCCAAGTGACTCCCTCGGCTGCTCTGCGCATTCGCTTTTTCTCTCTCGGCCTCTTTTTGCTTCTGCCTTTTTCTTCCTGCGCTCCTGTTCTCAATTGAGCTCTTTCTGTTCTCAATTGCCTTAGCTTCCTGTTTTGGCTTCGCTTTCTGCACTCTTGTCTCAGCACTGCTTCCTCCTTTTTTCTTTTTTTGTCATTCTGTGTCTTTAAGCCAATCGGCACTATCCGTTTGTTTCATTTTCTGGGCTCTGGCTCCCGGCCTCTGTCCGCTCAAATCCCCCTTTGAGCGTTAGCAATCATTGTTAAACGCCTTCAGGGATGGTGGCCACCTATTCTGTAACAAAAGGGACCATCGTTGCATTGAAATCCCCAAAAATAGTGTTCTCTGTTTACACAGAGAAACAATGTAAAACACAGGAAAAATCCGCCAAATCATTGTTTATCGGACTTCAAATATTATGAATTTCGCCCTATATTTCATCGGATCCGCCTTTAAATCGCTATCGCAAGTCGCATAGGCGCGGGTTCCTTTGTATTTTGGTTTATTGTTAAAAATCCCAAATACAAAGAAAATCCTGAAAAACGGCTCATATCGAACTTGAAATACTTATGTAGTGGCATTTACAACCCTTTCGGGTCCAGTCGCATCGCATCGGCGCAAATATATATATATATATATGGCCCCGCTCCGTCGTATTATTTCAACGCGATATTGCGATGCGATTGATCGCAATCGCATATCGCATGGACCCGGGGTCTTTCCATATGGCATGGCCTATGCCAACGCCAATCGCCACGCATCACATCGACCCAAGGTTCCGCCTTAGGTTATATACACACAAGCCCGCCTCCGACCCGATATGTCGAGGATCGACAATTGGGGGTGCTTCCCCTTTCCGCTTAAATCCGCTCTTTTTCCCTAGTCCGATGCGATTTCCCTTTTGAAGGGTTTTTTTGCCATTTTTAAAGGCTTTTGCCTCTTTTTCTAAGGAACAAAGGGCATCTTTTTTGAGCGATAACTTCTGCATCCTAAGTCCATTTTTGCCCATTCAAGTTGCAGTGGATTCAGAATGAAAATATCTCTGCAATGGGGCTATTTCCAGGAACTTCCTTGGACTTTTATTTTCCTCTATGAGGAACACTTAGACTTAGGAGTCTATCCAAAATCCATTTTGGATCAGCGTTTAGAGAGCAGTTTGGACTTATCGACATGACCCTTCCGGGAAGCGATCACAGCGAATCGAGAACACTGAGCTACCTTTCCCCCTGTCAAAGCTCACAGGTTTAGAGAATGATGTCGGAAAGGTCTTGAAGATAAGGGGCCTCTTGTGTAGTGTGTACCACAAGAGTAGGCCTCAGTTTGCATCCGACCCACAGTGTGGGACGTGGGTAGAGCCACCTATCTAGCCAATAGGTGTAGTGAGACTTGTCTGTGTGACTTGTCTAGGATGCAGGTGTTCCACCACTTGATGTTTAATGAAACTTGGTTGTGATTGATTCTTGTTTGTGTGACTTGTTTGAGTCTTGTCTATGTGATGCATGTGTTTTATCACTTAATTTTTGAGATGAAAATCGTTGAGTGTAATCCTTGTCTCTATGACATGTGATGATCCTTTCCACTCCAAATTTGTGTCAACTGGATGATTCTTCTTTAGATTTCTACTTCATTGTTACAAATGTTACAGAGCAAAGTTGAACTAAGATGAATGAAAGAGATCAGAGGAACCAAAGATATTTGACGCAGAAAGAAATTCCCCTCCCTAGTTGAGAGGGAGGGTTAAAATTTGGCAGCTCAGGGATGAATTTCTCCTAGAAGAAATCATATCTTTTAGTTCTATTTGAACCACTATAATAAAATTTTATTTCTGACAATTTTAATATGACTTTCCAAAAGCAATAAGTCACATCTCAATTTGGAAGTGACTTTCCAAAAATAGAAAGTCATATCTAAATGATCAAGGATGATCTCAACATATGGAATCCACTCTAAAATCAAATCAATCATGATTATACAAGTCAAGAATTAATATTTTATCCTTACTAGTATTATTATTATTATATTATTATTCATAAAATAGTCTAAAGTCATTCACCTTTAATGGATCAATAAAAACGAATTATCAATAGTCTCATGGAATAATTCAATTAAATTGAGAATCTCTTACTTGGTAAATTGAACCTCTCTCTTGGAATAAATAGCAACTCCACACTTAAGAGAATGTAACTCTCCCTCACTAATTCAATGTATGGAAAAAGTGTAACTCCTCATTAAATGCACTTGCAATTCCCTCGCTCAATTCAATTTGTAACGTTCACTAAATATTCTCTCATGTCTAAGTGTAACTCTCTCTCTCCCTAATTCGAATTGTAACTCCTCATGACAAGTGTACATCTCTCTTTATTCTTGGGATGAGTTACACTTCTCCTCAAGTAACTCCTCCCTCATGGAATTTGATTCTCCTATTGTTGGCTTAAGGCATGAATTCATTTTGCAACTCCTCTCCTTTCTCATCTATTTAGGCAAGAGCAAGTGAGAGTTGAGTGTAGCATGTTCATTGTGAAGGAGAGCAAGTGTTGAGTGTGTGCAAGAGAAATGTGAGAGAAAGTAAAGAGCAAGAACAAGGGATGAGTCGGAGCAAGTGTGAAGGACAAGATTTGATCAAGATAAGAATGAGATCTTCAAGCAAAGAGCAAGAGCACTTCGGTTGCAAGTTGATCAGGCATTGATGACTTTATTCATTATCATTCTCTCTGTCTTTGTACTTTGCTGAACAATTGAAGAAATATAATAGAAAAAAAAATCATTTGGGTTTTCCCCCTTGAGGGATTTTGCCTTGATCATTCGACATAAATCTCAATGTCTCATATTTGTGCTTGGTTATCTTCATATGATCCTTAAGTTTATGTTCTATCTACAATTGTTGATTTGAAATGTTTTGAGGAAATATGCATTTTAGGTGATTGTAACAGCATAATACATTCATTTTTCTACAAAGTACATTCAACTTTCTGCAAAGTACATTCAATTTTTTGCATAGAACTTTCAAGTTTCTTCAAAGAATTTTTTAAGTTTCTGCATAGAACTTTCAGATTTTAACACACTTGTGGGTTCCACTGCCAAATTTAGCGCATTTCTAAATTTAGCAGAACACTTCCATCTCCAACTTCAATCAACATTCTCCAACCTTCATAGCCTCATCCAAGTAAGCTATCCAAAGGGTTGTCTCCTTCCCAAAAATGCAAGCAACACCCCACGTCTCTTTTCATGCGGGCATGTTGTTGGAATTTCTAAGTCTAACTGTTAGAAATCCTTCCTGCACTTTCTGATTTATTTCTTCCTACTTGTTTTGTTAATTAACAAGTTATTTACCATGTAAATACTGAAAATAAATACGAGTACAGGCTTAACACATACAAATCATCAACTGAAGGAAAAAAACAAACACACAAGTGACACCGGTATTTTTGGACTAGTGTCCTAGGAAAAACCGAATGTGGGAAAACCGGTGCAACTATCTGAGGGTTTTATTATTAAGCAGTTTCAGAATACAATCGGGGTGCCAGAAATGGCTCACCCAACAGAGAATGCCCTCGACAATAGTACCTCTCATTCGGAGACAGATATTGCCCCACGAAATCTCCCAGTGTTAACCTCTAGGGTCAGCGTCAACCTCTCTAGCCCAAGGTCTACCCAGTGTCAGCCTCTCTCGCCTAGCGTTAGCCTCTCGGGGCTCTGCGTCAGCCTCTGGAGGCTCTACGTCACCCACGTTGGCCCTCCTCAGGCTCTGCGCAGCTCGTGGCTACTTCTGCGTGGCCTCTAGTTGGCTCTGCGTCAACCCTCTCCTGGCTTCTGCGCTGATGCTCCCGATACTATCTCTACCTCTCTGCTACTGCATTCATTGCCCCTCAGTTGCAACTCTGATCACTCCTTCGATTTCCTCAGCAAGCCCTGCCCCAGAAAATCGAATTCTTGATCAACTCGGTGTGTTCTCGAAGTGATCCTCAAGCCTCCTCTTATACTTTTCTCGTTGACAATTCAACGGCCGAGATCAAGTCCCTAATCAACGGCTAAGATTAGATCTGGCTTGATCCATGACTTTTGGACCATTCTAACTCAGTTTTATATTAATTCACATTAATATTTTTATTTACCTAAGTTTAGACTTAGGGACTCCATTAGAAATATTAATCATTTTAATATCTCCCAAACTAGTTGGATTTTTCCCAAACCATTTCTGCGTATTGGAGATCTCATGTGCTTTAGTCTCTCCACCAATTTTCATGGCTAGAGCACATTCAATGCTACCCCAAATCAACACTCCCTCTTAGCGAGGACTGTGCTCTAGTAATACTCCTCACTGAGCATCACCCTGATCATCCGGCATCAGTCCCTGTGCTGATGCTAAGTCTGTTGCCTAACATCCTCTGCACTGCTACATCATGTACTGCTACCCATGGCCCTACCACTGTTGCATCTGTACGGCAGCTTCCTCTGCATCCATACTGCTGCCTATGGCCCTGCCATTGCCACTGCTACATCTGCATTGCAACCCCTCTCCATCATGTTGCATCGTGCTACCCATAGCACTGCCACTGCTAACTGTTGCACTGCAACTCAGCTACGGAGAAGTAAGTAATTGATCTCCCAACTCTGACATCTTCGTCATGGCTAGAAACACTCCCAATGTTGAAGCTCCCTCTGTCACTGACAAGTGCTCCCTCTCTGACCTCTGTGTTGCTGCAACAACTTTATGCATCTCGCATTGTTGCCTCACGCTGTCCTAGGACTCCTGCACTGTAGCTCCCTTTGTCGCTCCATCCGCATTTGTCTCTACCGGCATCCGCCAGTCCTGCTACTCTTCTTCGGGGCTCTCGTAGCAAGGTATAATCCAAGAGGTTGGGTACCTCAAGGATCCTGCCCCTCATCGCCTGTAGTCTGTCTGACTACAGCTCGATGTCTCCCCACTTCCTCTCAAGTGGCGTATGAGCACTCATGGCACAGTCATCATCTGTCTCCACTTCTTTCTCCGCCCTTGTTGGCACAGCCTTGGTCTCAGAAGCCTCTCCCTTGCTCTTCTTCCTCAGACATTGGCTCGCATAGTGACCCAGTTCCCCACAGTGGAAGCATTTGACCTTGGAGAGGTCCTTCTTCTTTTGTTTCTCCTGCTTTCCCTCAGATGCTAGGGCAGCATCCTCCTCTTCCTCCTTGATTCTGACCCCCTTGCCGCTGCTTCCCGCCTTGGTTAGCCTTTTGATCTCTTCTTGACGAAGAGCCGCCCACAGTTCCTCCCAATCTGGAAGGGTCGACCTGCCCAGTATGCTCTGGACAAATACCTCCCAATCCTCTGAGACTGCGTTCAATGCGGTCCTCACCATCATCTCCTCATCCGACATGGCCCCTATGGAAGTCAGCTGATCCCAAATCTCCTTCAATCGACCGAGGAAGGTGTCTATTTGTTCTCCCTTCTGCATCTAGTATGACCGTAGTTGATTTTCCAGTAGCATCTTCCTCTACACGGAAGTATGTTGATACAATTTCGTCAGGGCCTCCCACATCGCATTTGTCGTGTCCTTTTCAGCAATATGTGGTACTACATGGTCCTTGACCCCGTCAAGGATGATGCTCTTGGCCCTCACCATTGCCTCCTCGTACTTTTCGTTCTCATCCGGGTCAACTGGGACCGCTACCGTGTTCAAGTCGAAGTGCTTGAAACAATTCCTATCTAGAACGGACAAGATCCTGGGCTTCCAGACTAAGAAGTTTGAGGCTCCGTCCAGTCTGTGTTGATCTCTTACCCTGTTCACTGCCATTTCGTTGCTCCTCTTTGGACTCTTCTGAGTCTCTCTTCTTCCCTCCTGGAAGTTCTTTGTGTGACTCCCTCTGAGCCTCGATTTCCCTCCTGGAAACCCCTCTGCCAATGTTGAGATACACCCACTCCGATCGTTAGTGCAGCTGCACCACTGATCTGCATTTCTTGGCCAGAAATCCTCAGCAGCAACTCCATCCTCCTTGGTCTTACCCTGTTAGGTACTGTTCTGACCACAGTACCCCACCAACTTCACTTTGCAACTTACCCACAACCTCCTATGCCCTAACAAACTGAAGGTTAGAGCCTCTAGGCTCTGTGCAATCCCGACACCAGCAAAATCTGCACCTGCTGGCCACGGGCGTCAATCCTTCCTCACTGAGAAAGATGATCGAGCACTGTGTAGGTCAGGTCTGCTCCTCTCTGCCATTGCACTGATCCTCTTCCCCGCCCGAACTGAGGACGCAGGCACTGCGTCACCCCTTGTTGCTTTTCCGCTAGGAACACCTTCTGTCACTCGGGACAATTGTTTCTGTTGTTGCTGCTCTGCTCGACAGATGCCCTCAGTTATCTTGTGATCTGCAACCACGCTCTGATACCATGTTGGAATTTCTAAGTCTAACTGTTAGAAATCCTTCTTGTACTTTTTAATTTATTTCTTCCTACTTGTTCTGTTAATTAACAAGTTATTTACCATGTAAACACTGAAAATAAATACGAGTATAGTCTCAACACATACAGATCATCAACAGAAGGAAAAAAAACAAGCACACAAGTGACACTGGTATTTTTGGACTAATGTCCCCTGAAAAACCCAATGCGGGAAAACTGATGCAGCTATCTGAGGGTTTTATTATTAAGTAGTTTCAGAATACAATTTGGGTGCCAGAAATGGCTCACGCAACAGAGAATTCTCTCGGCAGTAGTACCTCTTAGTCGGAGACAGATATCAACCCAAATCTTCCCCACGAAATCTCCCAACGTCAACCTCTAGGGTCTGCGTCAGCCTCTCTGGCCCAGTGTTTGCCCAGCGTCAGCCTCTCGAGGCTCTGCATCAGCCTCTGGAGGCTCTGCGCAGCTCCTGGCTGCTTCTATGTGGCCTCTAGTTGGCTCTACGTCAACCCTCTCCTGGATTTTGCGTTGATGCTCCCGATACTATCTCAGCCTCTCTACTACTGCATTCACTGCCCCACAGTTGCAACTCTGATCACTCCTTCGATTTCCTCAGCAAGCCCTGCCCCAGAAAATCGAATTCTTGATCAACTCGGTGTGTTCTCCAAGTGACCCTCAAGCCTCCTCTTATACTTTTCCCGTTGACAATTCAACGGCCGAGATTAAGTCCCTAATTAACAGCTAAAATTAGATCTGGCTTGATCCATGACTTTTGGACCATTCTAACTGAGTTTTATATTAATTCACATTAATATTTTATTTTCCCTAAGTTTAGACTTAGGGACTCCATTAAAAATATTAATTATTTTAATATCCCCCAAACTGGTTAGATTCTGCCCAAACCATTTCTGGGTATTGGAGATCTCATGTGCTTTAGCCTCTCCACCAAATTTCGTGGCTAGAGCACATCTGATGCTACCCCAAATCAACACATGTGAGGCTTCACAGTGGGCAAATCCAACCTTCAAAAATTTCCAAGATCCTTTATTACTAGGCCTCCTCATGCAAAACGAGACTCCATGTTCTAGTGTAAAGTCATCTTAGCCAAGTATTGTATCAACCTTGCTTTCATACTTATCATTATGGATCAGCTCTAGACCATTTTCATAGTACATGTCGGCCATGTCATCAAATAAAACACCCAAAATTTTTTCCAAAGGTCGGCTTCAATAAGTTCGGTTCAAATATAGGCTAGCTCTGGTCACTAAGTAAGATCAACGCATAAACCTCTATATATATATAATCCACACTTCTCACACTATAATCTTTCTTCTGATCCTAACCTTGCTTCTGCCATGGGTCTGTGGTCAAATATGAATCACTGTTCAAACAATCCTAACGATTTGTTCACTAGGATATCAGGGTAATAAAGGGTTGTCGATGATGATCTGAAACAAGGCCTTCATAGGTAATGAAACCCCCTAATTCTGGCAATGAGTAGATGAAGGAGATTGCTTATTTTCTGTTGACTCCCTTCAACTATATTGTTGGGACATGCACACTTGAGCTTAATGAGCATGGTTGCTTTAGCCCTCAATCTTCTTCATTTGGAATGTCAAGATGCATGTATTTTTCATATTCAGAACTGCAAAAACAAAATAACTTGGTGACTCTGCAAGTGGTCTCATTATACATACTCCATTGTGCTAGTTTTTGTAGCATCGGATGTGTTCTAGCCATGAAATTTTTTGTAGAGGCTAGAATACATGAGATCTCCAAAACCCTTTTCTGGAAATTCTGCCTAAAAATAACTTAATTAGATTATTAACCAATTCTTTAATGTTTCCTAAGTCTAAACTTAGAAAAATTGGTTAATTAATCAGAGTTAATTATGTCAAGGTGTGAATGATCTAGAAAGTCACACGGATCGACTCCAAGATGATCTTAGCCATCGATTATGTTTTAATCTTGGTCGTTGGCGCTCCAACAGAGGATTATAAGAGGAGGTCGATGTGGTGATGGAGAAGACACTGGAGAAGTTCGATTTCATGAGCAGATCGATTTCCTGAGTAGCAGCAATCGGTTGTCGGAGAGAGAGCTAGTGAGATCAAAGCAATGATAGAGGGGCAGAGATAGTGAAGCCGGAGAAAGGATTCCAGATCCGGTGAGTACATTTGCAGAGAGGCGGAAGAGCCAAAAAGAGGCTGACGATGGGGCAGCGCAGTAGCCTCTAGATGCAAAGTCGATTTGCTAGGAGAGATTGACGTTTTCAGTTCTAGAGGCCGGGAAGGAGTCCTAGAGTGTCAGAGAAGCATCTTTCTGGTCAGCAAAAGGCAAAACAACTTCGTCAGAGTCCAGTGCGAGGCTAGACGTCCAGCCAGCTACATAGAGCAGCGCAAAGGCTGACGCAGAGGCTCAGAAGGTTGAAATTCTGAAGGCAAGTTGTGACGAGAGATTGCCTGTGGGGTGAGGAAAATTCCTCACCAGATTTTTGCCAATATTTCTCCGTAGGATTGCTAGTTTCGACATCCATTTGTACTCAGATTATTTCACTGTTGCTTAATAATAAAACCCTCAGCTGCTGCACCGGTTTTCCCAAATTCGGTTTTTCCAGGGACTTTTCTTCAAAAATAACTGTGTTATTTTTATGTGTGTGTGCTAGCATTTCTTCCACGTTTATTCTTCCACAGTTTTATTTGTGTAGATTGCAGTGTGATTTATTCAGTGTTTGCTGTAACAAACAGTAAATAAATTGTTAAATTAAATTAACAATTAGGAGAATAATTTCCAGTTGCCACAATAGGATTCCAGTTTGGAATTTTCACACATTGTACATATTTTGATGCTAACCCAACATCCCATTTCACCTTCTTGTTAAACAACCTTTTCTAGAGGCTGAACTGTTTATGCATAGGCAAGGCATGCAAAAGGGGTATTTACTGCTCAACCAAGGCAAATTATAGCGCTCTAAACAGCAATTTTACATATGAATTCCATATCATCAAAAATGTTGTCCAGCAATCATTAACACTGGAATTTCACGCACTCTTCTACATGGTTTATGTTATCCTCTAGTTCCAAAGCTGAACCAAGGCAACCAAGAGTTCTTGGTGAATGAAAAAGTTATGGGAAAAGTCGATCTTTCCATCATTCTGTGGGGATACCAGGTATATGTAACACCTTTCCTCCATCTTAAAGAGCTCATCTTTAGTCTTCTGAAACTCAAGTACTGCAGCAACAATTTCTGCCTTATCAATTTGATCAAACATTCAGATTTGTCACCTGCTTGCTTTTCCCTCATACAAGGAGCTTAGTACCTTCAAAATCAGGTACAGAAGGATGGGGAAGCTCCATTCCATTCATGTTTTATCTTATCTTCCTCTAGCACCCTGTTTTTTTATCCTTATCATCTTCTTGTTCAGACTTGCTGAGATCAGTAGTAAAAGCTGGCCTGTGGACCCCAAGGTCTTACCCAACAATGGTGGATAACAGGCCCCTTCACAATTGTAGATGATTCTAATGAGAAGCCTATATCGCAATCCCCTCACTCATCCTCAGCAACCAGCTCCATCTCCATAAGGCCTCTTGATATCCTCTCCTTTGTTCAGCATCAAGACATTCTTGTACTTGAGTCTTGCACCTTATTTTATATCTCCTCTTAGCTATATATTTCAGGTTTATCTAGACACACATTTCATCCTTTTTGTTTCCAATATTGACCTAGGAGTTGCTTTTGCACTCCCACTTTATATCTATACTGATGTAATATATTAGTCCCATTGGACTACATTTGTGGTCATTTGTTGGATACAAAACATTATCATATATATCTTATATTCCAATTCCTGTGTAGAAAACCCTAACAGAGTAGGCACATGACTAATTCAAATGATTCTGACCATACCTAAAAAGAATAGGATTTGTATCTTTTATATCATTTACATACAATTGTATTGCATAGTCCACAAAATTATATTGTGCTTCACCCAGCAAACATAATAAATTAACTCGCTTACAAAGTTACAAACTAATACAAATTTCAATCTGACATTGATTTTTATAAGAATTTGTTTTCCCTTTGGCAACTTTTTTAAGAAAATGTCAAGCAAACTTCTAGTTTGCACTGGTAAGAATCAAGATTGACAATTGCAGTTGCTACAATCGACACATATTTTTCCCCTTGCTAGCCACAATTCTCTTCTTTATAAAGAAGCCTGTCACTAAAGCAGAACAGAACCACTTTAGCCAACAGTTTCTTTTGTCTTTGGTTTTAGAAGTCTACAACAGTCATGATATTTTCAATATTGCACAAGACACATCCTTGTACCTGTGGGACTCGTTCCCCTAGTTACCCTATTGCTAAGGGCAAGATGCCATGATTGGGACACCCCCAATGGGCAGAGAATGGTCTCAGGATTGTTGGTGACATCCCGAACATCCCCTTTTAGTCCCCTGCCCAAACAAGGGACATCCTATTTCGGTGCCAAATAGGCCAAGTAAGAGAATGAAAACAGATATAATTTTGAGGTATCCTAGGTAGATTTTGGAGAGCTTTTAGAAATATTCAATTTTTTAGAAATGATTTCTTTTTCATCCTGGGGAAATTTGGGGTGAGCTTGCCATCATCCCCCATGTCCCTGAAACTCGTGCAACATAACATCTTTATATTTACCTCATTGTGGTTATCATTTATAAAATTATATACAATGATCCATCTTTGTCCTTCCAACCCCTTTTATCATCCAATTATTTGAAAGGATGGAACCCAAAAAAATATGTTTAGCAGAAGGGAACCTGATGTAACAAAGAAAATATATAACATAACATACCTTTCCTTCATATTCAAATTTCTTGCCAACTAGATTAGTCTGAACTGAAGTCAAGAGATAACATTTTAGACACTTCATTTTAACATAGAATAATTCATTGCTAACTAGGACTAGTCAACCACATATGGCACTGAATTATAAATAGACATGAAGTACAAACTAAATGGGAAAAATAAAGTTAAGGATACAAAGTCATAAATATAGTCATTTTTGTCAACAACATAGCAATTTGATCCAGGTGCTGTGTTGGCCAAGGGAAGCTTCAAAAGTAGTAAAACTGCACATGAAAGGAAAAATAAAAATATCATCATCTTGCAAAGTACCTTATCAACAAAGGCTAAAGTTAAGATGTTGATGGAAAACTGAGTGAACCACAGATCTGAAACAATCCTGCAAGCATTAAACTATACTTAAGAACTAATTTTAAACAATTCAGGAAACCCACACAGCAATTTGTACTTTGTATTTAGCCCTTCACTCTTGAAGCTAGTGGTAGCTTCGGAAGGTCTTCTACATAGGCTTTGTGTCATGGCATGAGGAAGACATTATTTACCTCTTCTAGGTGCTCGCTTGGCGGAGTAAGTGATTTATGTCTTCTTTCCCAAGTCTAACTTAAGAAAGGTACAATAATTAAAGTCAATTAATTATTGTGGACTATTAAGATATTTTCTAAGGATAGATAATTTAATTATTTAAGTTACTTAGAAATAATATCAACCACTGATCTCCAAGATGATTCTAGAAGGGAGATTAGGGTTAGGGGTTTGGGCTTAACGAAGATTATAAAGGAGACCTAGCAGAGAGATGAAGACACTAAGTCATCATGAAGAGAGTGATTTTCTCTAAGAGCGAGTAGCTCTGTGAACTAGAGCACAGAGAAGGAGAAGTGCAAGTGGATTGAGGGTGAGTCCAGGAGGCCGAGTGAAGGAGATTGCAGGATCGATTTGTTGGAGTGGGATCGATTTGATTTGGAGGAGGCCAAGTTGTTGGAGGGTCGAGATTTTCCTAGTGCACAGTAGTGGCATGCAAGGAGGGTGCAAGTCGATTTTGTTGGTTGAGTATTTGGGCCAATTTCATTAGGCTGATTTCTTCCGGAGGTCGATTTCTTAGAGACTAAATTCATTTTGTGGGTCCAAAAACCCAAATTTTCCCGATTAATAGATGACGGAGAATTCTTGTGGGTGAATTATTTTTGCCATGTGTGATTGATCTCTCTGATTTAAATTCTGTTGCATATATTTATTTCTAAAAGTTTAAAATACCAGTAATTTTGTTTTTTGATAATTCAACGTTTATTTGGCTAAATAAATAAATTGTTGGTAATAAAATAAATTGTCGTGAAAAAATAAACCTGGCTAGTATTTGAAATTTAAAATGGTATCAAAGCATTCTAGAAGACTCTGAGAGAGAGATCTGAGATCATGAGAGTTTGCAGCAACGAGTTTCCTTTTTTGCAGCAGGGTTTTGTGGTCGTGGTTGATTTGCGGAGATGGCATCATTGAGCAATTTGCGATATGAAGACAGGTTGGATGGGGCAGCAAATTTCAGTACATGGAAGGAGTGAATTACCATGATTCTGAAGATGAATGGTTCGTGGGATATTGTGAGTTGAGACATTCAGGTTCCTTGAGATCCAAACCTTGCAGCGGAGCATAAACTCAAAGAAATGAAAGCAAACTACATAATTTTGGATGGTGTGAGGGATCACATAATTCCTCACATATCAGGGAAGGAAACCAGACCTCAGATGTGGGTAGCTCTGACCGGTATTTATTAAAGTTCCGATGAAAACAGAAAAATGATGCTATGGGAGAAATTAAATAGCATCAAAATGAACAGATCTCTTAGGAGAAGTTGGATTCAAGGCATTGGAGAAGCCCAAACCAAGAAGATATCCATCAATCTTGGCATACCATGCGCATAGAACTTGCTTCAACCTACGTACATGGGAATATTCAGCTGCATTCAGGCCGTTGGATTTGAGCAAACATCACAAGTGGTTGTCTAAGTTCAATGGTAACGATGCCACCACCACAAAGAAACATATTAATGAGTTTTATTGGGTAGTGAGTGCCAAGTTGTTAATGGAGGAAGATGTATTCATGATGTTGTTTGCCTTAACCTTTGATAGAAATGCTATGGATTGGTACCTTAGTTTGCCCCAAGGTAATATTTTTGATTGGGATACCTTTCACAAAGCATTCAAGAAAAGATGGGCTACAACTTTAGATGCAGATATCCTTGAGAAGTTCCTTCAAGCCACTAAAACTGAGAATGAATCTGTGAAGGAATATACTCAAAGGTTTGAAAACCTACTTAACTAAATCCCTGAGAGATAGAAGCCTATTGATGACACCATCCTTCATAGGTATATTGTGAAAATCCCTTAAACCAGAATCCCTACTACAGCAATTGATGATATTTCTCCTATTTGTTAAATCCTTTTAAACAAATTACTTGCACTTTCCTACGACAAATATCGAAATACATACATTGCAACCTTCACTTAATTAAATATAATGCGGAAACAAGAAATTGAGCAAGAAATAAAATACAACACAAATGACACAGTTGTTTTTGGACAAATGTCCCCGGAAAAACCCAATGCGAAAACTGGTGCAGCAAATCTGAGGGATTTTATTATTAAGCAAAAGTTATTTCTGAATACAACCTCTGGATGCCCCCCTGGCAATCCAGTACAGAGAATATCACTCGGCAGAAGAAATTAGTGAGATTACCTCACTCCACACTGCAAGTCTCAGCTGATACAACAGTTGAACCAACGAGTCCCCAACTACTTCTGCGTTGCCCCTGCATGGGCCTGTGTCAGCCTCTAAGGCACTATGTCACCTCTGCTGGGAATCGATTTGCCCTCCAGCACTGACTCTAGCCCTCCTGGCTCAGAATATCAGCCTCCTCAGCAAATTTCGGACCTCTGCGTGGAAGGCTTCTGCGCTGCTCTGCATGGGTCCTGCGTGAGCCCTTCCTAGCTCTGCGTCACCCTTTCTGCCAACCGTGTTGCCTCCTTTATGTGTCTCTCAGCCTCTCTGCTGAGTATTCTTGGCTCCGAAGAAGATTCTCCAGCCAAAACTCTCTGCCCCTCTTTGCGTGATCACTATGAAATCACTTTGTTGCCTCTAGCTTGAGCAATTCGATATGACTGATCAACTCTCTGTATGTCTTCCAAATGACCCTCAAGCATCCTTAAATAATCTTCTCATTGACATTCAACAGCCCCAATTAGAAGTTAATCAATGGCTAAGATCATTTCTGCTTGATCCTCGTCTTCTTCTAGAAGCTACACCCATTAGATTGATACCTATTAATTGTTTTAATTTCCTAAGTTTAGACTTAGGGTCCCATTAAAAATAATTAGTTATTTTAATAAAACTGTCTCCGGGTGAAATTTCCCAAAACGATTTTTGGGTTCTTTGGAATATATGTGCCCAAGTGTCCCTGCAAAATTTGAGACTTAGAGCACATCCGATGCTACCAGAAATCAACACTCTCTCTTCACGAGGAATGTGCTCTAACAATGCCTCCCACTGAAGCATCACCCTGACTTCATTACATCATCCTCTGTGCTGTTGATGTCTCCACCAACTACGGCGCTGTTGTTGCAACTGTACTGTTGTTGACACTGCCACTGTCAACACTGCATTTGTACTACAACTCCCTCTGAATTTCTACATCCGTGTTGCGGCTGGCACTGCCACAACCAACTACCCCGCACTGCAAATTGTTGCTGCTAGTGCATTAGCAACGGAAAAACATCCCAAATTACTAAACAAGTGTTCAGCATAGATGCATCTTGATGCTGAAGATCTGATTGCTACTAGTCCCACGCTATCCCTCTGAAGCCACTGCGTTGCTGCTACTTGTGCATTGTGCCTCCCTACACTACTGCAACTTTGCACTACACTTATTAGACTTGGCGTTCTAGTCATTGCATCTGTTGCTCCAACACTCCTCTGCACTAACTGACACTGGTCCACCCTGCTACTTCTGATTTGGGCTCCCGTAGCAAGGAATTGATCTGAGAGGTGGGTTCCTCAAGGATCCTGCCCATCTGTAGCTCTTTCGAACTACAGCGCCAAATCAGCCCACCTCCCTCCTCGAGGTATCTCGGCTGTCATGGCAAACTCTTCCTCCTCGATCTTCGCGGGAGCAACCTTCGGATCGTGCTTCTCATCTTTATCCTTCTTCCTGAGAGGACACTGTGTTGCGGAGTGACCCATTTCACCACACTTGAAGCATTTGATCTTCGAAAGGTCCTTCTTCTGCCTTCGCTGCTCTTGCTACCCCTTGGATGCAAGGGCTATATTTTCTTCCCCCTCCTTGGGCTTTGACCCATTGCTGCTGCTTCTATCAAGCTTCCACTTGACTAGATCTCTCCTCAACTCTTCCTGCTTGAGAGCTGCCCACATACTATCCCAGTCTAGCAAAGCTGCCCTGCCCAGGATGCTCTAGAAAAACACTTGCCACTCTTCTGAGACTGAGTTTAGGGCCAGTCTCACCATCTCGAAACCTTGAGGTGTAGACCCCATAGCTGCTAACTCGTCCGGGTCTCCTGAAGCTTCGTGAGGAATGGATCTATGCGCTCCCCCTTCTGCATCTGTGTAGATCTCAGTTTCTGCTCTAAGTACATCTTCCGCTGCTCGGAAGATCCTTGATACAGCGTTGCCAAGGCATCCCACATCTCCTTAGCAATCCCTCTACTAGCAATGTGACAAACCACGTGATCCTTTACTCCATCAAGGATCATCCTCTTGGCCTTCGCCATTTCTGCCTGGTACTTCTTCAACGGATCTAGATCTGTGGGCTCAGCCACCACGTTGTCGACATAGGTCTTGAGAGAATGCTCATCTAGAAGGAATGACATCCTTGCCTTCCAGATGACATAGTTGGATGCCCCATCCAACCTATCTTGATCTCTCAGCCCACTGGTTGCCATCTCTGCCACGAAAATGTCGAACTGCTCCTCTTTGCTTCTTACTGCTGCTGCTCAGCCAATAAGAAAATGGACTTCTTGGCGGGAAGTCTATTGAGGAAAAATTCCATCACTGTGCTTCTCCTCTCTCTTTAGAACTTTCAGCCCAACAATCTATCTACCGAAAAACTGTGTCCCACCAGCTCTTCCTCGCGCTGAGGAGCAGCTTTGCTCCCTCTACCACGGCAAGATTTCGATCTGGAAGCCCTTCCTCTCTGTCGACTCACTCAGGGAGAGACTTTCCTCAAAAATTCAATCTCTAGGATTCGAACTGCTGCCTCCTGCAACTATTTTGATCTCCTTTTCTGCTCAGCGTTGGGTTCTTTGGCACTGTTCTTCTTATCTCACCTGCACCCCTCTGATACCATGTGAAAATTCATTAAACGGAATCCCTACTGCAGCAACTGATGATATTTCTCCTATTCGTTAAATCCTTTTAAACAAATTACTTCAGTTTCCTACGGCAAATATCGAAATACATACACTGCAACCTTCACTTAATTAAATATAATGCGGAAACAAGAAATTGAGCAAGAAAGAAAATACAACACAAATGACAGTTGTTTTTGAACAAATGTCCCCAGAAAAACCCAATGCGGGAAAATCGGTGCAGCAAATCTGAGGGGTTTTACTATTAAGCAGAAGTTATTTATGAATACAACCTCTGGATGCCTTCCTGGAAATCCTGTACAGATAATATCATTCGACAGAAGAAATTAGTGAGATTACCTCACTCTACACTGCAAGTCCCGGCTGATCCGACAGCTGAACGAATGAGTCCCCGGTTACTTATGTGCTGCCCCTGCTTGGGCCTGCGTGAGCCTCTAAGGCACTCTATCACCTCTACTAGGAATCAATTTTCTCTTAGGAGCTGACTCCAGCCCTCCCGGCTCAGAATGTCAGCCTCCTCAGCGAATTTCAGGCCTCTGCGTGGAAGGCTTATGCGCTGCTCCGCGTGGGTCCTGCATGAGCCCTTATTGGCACTGTGTCACCCTCTCTACCAACTGCGTTGCCTCCTCTATGTGTCTCTCTCCCTCTCTGCTGAGTATTCTTGGCTCCAGAGAAGATTTTCCAACCAAAACTCTCTCTGCCCCTCTCTGCGTGATCACTACGAAATCACTGCACTACCTCTAGCTTCAGCAATTCGATCTGACTGATCAATTCTCTGTATGTCTTCCAAATGACCCTCAAGGCTCTTTAAATAATCTTCTCGTTGACATTCAACGACCCAGATTAGAAGCTAATCAATGGTTAATATCATTTCTGCTTGATCCTCATCTTCTTCTAGAAGCTACACCCACAGTTAGATTAATACCCATTAATTATTTTAATTTCCTAAATATAGACTTAGCGTCCCATTAAAAATAATTAATTATTTTAATAAAACTGTCTCTGGTTGGAATTTCCCAAAACGATTATTGGGTTCTTTGGAATACATGTGCCCAAACCTCCCTGCAAAATTTGAGACTTAGAGCATATCCGATGCTACCAGAAATCAACATATATTAGATCTCTCCATGGGCATTTGACCTTATGCCCTTAGAGACAATGTCCTAAAAACCAATGTGGAAAAAGTCAAAGTCGGGATTAAATCGGCAAGGGTCCAAAAGTTGAAAAACACGTTAAAGTCGGGAGTTTTTTGAAAAAGTCGGCAAAAAGGCCGAAAAATTAAAAAAACACAAAAATATTCATTTATTTTTTTACTTTTTTTAGCATCTAGAGTATCCACAACATCAAATAAATGCATTTCCACATAAACATGTAAAGAAAGCTAATATATAACATGTATATGAAGTCTAGTGCTACATCACATATCAAAATAGTGAATCAACTCCTGAATCTCGAGTCTTGTCTAAGTCTCAACTCTCAAGAGTCAAAATATCAACAAAAAATATAATAAATGTATATCATGAGTCATCTACATGTCATAAAGTAATCAATCACTGAGATCCTCTGCCCCTTTTATGGGAATAGGGAATGGCTTTGCCTTTTCCTCTAGAAGAAGAAGGCTCAGCCCCTGGAAATACAAATGGAGTCAGTCGTCCTCTAGAAGCCGATTAAAGAGGTGGCCTCTGTCCTATACTGTTGCTGCCCATCCTTGATGGTGTCACCTCCTCCTCATAATCCTCATCCAGCTCTGCCTCCTGACCCTGATGCTGCTCCTCCTCCTCTACCTCTGGCTCTCCCTCCCCTACAACTGCTACCTCCTCTAGATCCACATCTAACCAATCCGCAATCGAGTCCATGGCCAGCCTCTCAGTCTCGACCCTCCATGCAGAAGTGGTATCAATATTGTCTAATGAGATGGCTTCTACATTAGGAGGTTTCTGAAGTTGTCTCACCCACAAACGAAGATTGTAGTAGATGTAGACCATGTCATTGAGGCGTTGAGACTCCAATCTGTAATATGTATTAAGGTCATAGATTGTAAATTAGTACTTAGGAAATTTAAATATTAAAAATAATCAAATGAATTCAAAAAATTTAATTTGAAATTTTTTCCCTGTTGCGCTTTTTGTTGTGTATTTCGTCAAATACACTCCAGTTGCACTCACACCCAAAGGCACTGCATGTTTCGTTGAGCACTTGAATAGCAAGCTTTTGGAGATGGGGTACTCTGCCACCAAAGCTTGTCCACCAAGCATCTACATGTTGAAAGAAATATGAGAAACATAAAAAAAAAACATTGAAATTCTAAACTTGAAAGTCTGAAACAAACTGAAGCTTACTTGGCATTTTGGTTATCATATTCTTAATAGCCATGGTAAAACCAAATGTGCCACCTCCCATCCTATATACCTCCATTTCTTTAGAAATATCTTCACGTTTTTGCTCGGAAGCCACCATCCTCTCAACATAAGTGAAGAATCCATCCATCACCTCGGCATCAAATCTGAAAGCACATGCATAAGCAAATGCGGGGTTGAGGTAGATACCTGCAGCATGAATGGGGCGATGGAGGGTATTGTTCCATCGCTCATCAATCACTCTCCATATGACCTGTTGTTTCCCTAACCCCTTGTCTCCCTTATCTTCATAGTAAGCATGAATGCATGAATGGCTTCTTTGGCCCTATCCACGGACTCATACAAGTAGCCCATTGCGGGCTTGTCTCCATCAACCAACCGAAGAACCCTTACCAAAGGTTCTGAAATGGCACACACCTCCTCTACTCCTGCCCAAAAGCTCTGATCATATGAAACTAGTCTGCATATGCCCTCTCCCTTTGGTTTTCCGCTAATAGATAAAGCACGCCAATCCAATGAAAGAAACATGCTCTTCACATCCCACATAGAATTCAACAGAGACTGACAAGATATGAAAGTAGTGGCAAATCGTGTAATGGCAGGCCGCAGGACGCACCAACTCTTTGTTGTTGGTGAATCTTCTCATCAAGCTAAGCACAGATGCATGATTATATATAAATTTTGTTATGCTCCTAGATGATTCAACAATATCCCTCACAATAAGAATCTTACCTATATCCTCCAACATCAAGTCAATGCAATGAGCAGTACAAGGTGTGCAAAACAAGTTAGGATACCTCTCCATAAGCAACTTGTCAGCTACAACATAATTTGCAGTGTTGTCCGTTATGACTTGGACAACATTGCCTGGGCCTACTTCCTAAATGAAGATGTCCAACAACTCACATAATAAATGAGCATCTTTAATGTGTGCAGATGCATCAACGGATTTCATAAACATTGTCCCCTTAGGACAACTAACCAAGAAGTTAAGAAGGGTCCTACCCTTCTGGTCAGTCCAACCATCTAACATGACTATGCATCTAGTGTGTTCCATGATGCCCTAAACTCCTCCAATCTAGATGTGCAATCAACACCTTTTAATCTTGACGAAGAGGCCCTCTCAATTCTGCAAAGGTGGGGGCTTTGTACCCCGGGCCAACGACAACAACAGCATCAAACACAGGTTGGTAGAATGGGCTTGTCTACGTAATGTTGAAAGGAACATCACTCCATAGAAGACACTTACTGACCAACCTGTCAGCTCCTGCCTTTTCTTCTTTTTTTAAGTGTCGATTTGATGTTATGTTGTGCACCAGGTATGGTTCTAGGAACAAAAAAAGATGAGAAAGTTGAGGGCTTGGGACATATGGGCGTGGAAGGTGACGCTGAAGAAGCACTCTCACTTCCCCGCACTCTTGAGGCCCCTACAAGGTGGATTTTTAGTGTTGCCCTAGTGTTTTTGCCCTCCTCTTTACGCATCAACGATTGAATGGCCTGTTAGATGATTTCTAGAGATGGATTTGGACAAAGATCTACATTTTGCCTCAGAATTTGCCCCAAATGGAATCTTAATCTGTTGATACCTCCTGACATATGCTTGCCACAAAACTTGCAAGTCAAATACATTCTATTGATGCCCTCAGATTCGGGTATAGTATCAGGTTCACCATATTCCCGCATAGTGTCCAAAAGCCTTGGCATTTTGTTTTAAACTTTGAACTTGAATTTGAACCTGGGCATAATTTTTTTTGAAAACAATTAAAAATTTCCCATCACATAAGAAGCAAACACAAATGCAATTGTTGATTTTGGATTTTAAATGCCTCTTCTCACTCATTTGAACACACTCGGATTCAGTAAACAAGGGTTTGAATTTTTGTCATTTGATTCTTGAAAGTTGAAGTTTTGCTTCAATCTAGATTCTAAACAATGTTTTGATTCAAAATTCTAGGCAAAAATAAGATATAAACAAACTAATAGAATTATAGGAAGATTTAAGAAGCCATTTGTGTAACAAAGACTAAGAGAGAAATTAAAATACATACCTGGCAGCAGCAATTCGGCACTTTGAATCTCTCACGTTGAGCAGTGGACAAATCTCCAAATTCCCACCACAAAACTAGCAAATCTCCTCCTCTTGGGCAATGGCAAACAACTACTCTCTCCACAGGGATGAATGGGAGCAAAAACAACAAGCAAATATGTTTTTTTCGCCCTTTTCGGCCTCTTATCCGCGGCATGGGAGAGATGGCCGACTTTTTCGGTCGACTCCCGATAAAATCGGGATTAATTTGATTAAATCACGATTTTTTCGGTAGTGAAAAAGTCTACAAAAAGTCGGCCGATTTAAAAATCGAGTTTTTGGGATTTAATCCCGACTTTTTGCCAACTTTTTCCACACTACTAAAAAACTAACAATGGCTAAGCTCATGGCAGTTGAAGTGGAGCTAAATATAAATGATGCTAGGATAGATTTGTTCAATTACCCTAGGGCTAGAATTGAACCTAAGGTTAAGCCTAGCTCTCAGATGGATCCTGCTTTGCAAGATTTTGCCTGAAAATTCGATAAACTTACAAATAAGCTAATGCACAGGCAAAAGACATTGATGAACAAACTATCCATGATGTTGAGAGAGAGAGGATCTTGATCTAACTTCCCTCCTAAATCACAGTTCAACAAGGACAAGCCCTTTGACAAGAAGGCCCTTGAGGGAGATCGTGCCAAGCAGCAAAGTATTCCAAACACACTTGCCCCAATGGGCAAGAACAATCCCCCTGGTGCCAGCCTTGTGAGCAATATCACTCCTAAGAATATTGTCCTTATAACCAAGTGGAGGAGGAGGAAGTTCCTGAGCACTTAAACATAGTGAACGATAGTGTTGCCTTTAACATCTTGCTTGGTGATACTTACTTCCACCCAAAGCCTGATCAATTCCATAACAAAATCACTAGTGATCGAGGTAAACTGATCATGGTTGTTGAGAATAGTGGAAGATTCAAGGGTCTGCAATATTCTAGAAGAAATATTGACCAAGGCCAAGCAAGTTCTAGCTTCGGTAATGCATCCCAAAAGAAGGGCAGTTCTCAAGTGCAAACTCAAAATAAACCTAAGTCAAAACCTAAGAACAATGATATTGCACCAGATGTGGATATGACAGATGTTTTGGATAAGGTAAATGTCCAAGTCCCACTTATAGAGATGGCAAAGCTTCCTACTCAACGAAGGCAAATTAGGAAGCCTTTGACTTTGAGAATGACCTAAGGATCCTCATGTTATCTTACAAAATATGTATTTTGATAAGAAAAATGGAAATTGTGAACCATTCTTGTTATCCCTAGCGATCAACAATCTCATATTGCACAATTGTATACTTGATTCTAATGCTTCAGCAAATGTTAAGCCATTAAAAGTCGTGCATTAGTTAGAAATGGACATCACTAGACCTTATAAGAATGTGTGTGGTTTTGATTCCAAATCTATGCATCTCTATGGTCTTATTAAAGATGTAAAGGTGTCTCTGGCAGCTAATAAGGATATATCTATGTTGATGGATATTGTAGTGATTGATGTGCTTAATGTCTGGGGTATGTTGCTATCAAGAAAGTGTTGAAAAATTATAGTTGTGGTCGGTATTTTCAAAAGAGAAATTTATTGATTCAAGCATGATCATGTATTTTTCAAAAGAAAATTGTAAAAGGCATTTTTCATGACCTTGAAAAGAAAAAGGAAAATTTGAATTTATATTTATTGGTTTATTACCCCACAAGTGCTCAAGTTGGCCCCTCCAAGATCAAGTCGGCCTGCCTAAGAGACACATTTATTCGCATGGACGAATCACTATAAATAGTGCCTATTCGCTTTACTCCAAGACACACTTCAGATCTCTCATTAGCTGTGTGAAACACTTCAGATCTTAGGCATATATCATCTATGGTTAAGTGTGAATCTGTGGTATATATCTCCTATGGAACAATGCAAGTCTGAGGCACGATATCTTTGTGGAACCATGCAGACCTGTGGCTCATTGTCTACGTAACGTGTGAGGGTTTGTGGCACATATCTCTGTGGATATGCGAAGGTTATTAGTGTGAAAAATTCCTTGAAATGTAGCAATTGGAATTAATTCTTCTAACTGATTAACAGTTTATTAATTTACTAATCAATAACGAATTAATCACACTACAATTTCTTCACAAAATAAAATATTGTGGAAGAAAAATAGGAACTGAGAAATGCTAACACACACACATAAAATATGACACCATTATATTTTGGACAAGTGTCCCTGGAAAAACCCAATGTGGGAAAACCAGTGCTGCAGCAGCTAACGGTTTTATTATTAAGAATGTTAATTTTAGGTATGTTCTATGCTTAGAGCAATTTATTTCAATTTTCACAGTTAGCTCCATATCTTTTCCAGATTAGCAATCACATCAGCATTAAAGTAAACTGCAGATAGAACATAAACATAAATCGCAGAAGACAAGCCAAGACAAGAGGACACAAGATGTGGCGCTACCCAGGGACAAACCCCAATGTGGGGAAACCCTTGATCAATTCTTCTTATATGTTCTTCAATAGTTCAGCAGAGAGAGAGAGAGAGAGAGAGAGAGATAGTACAATTACAACAGAAGTCAACACTATGACTTATCGAGATAAGAGCATAGATCATCTCTAAGAAGATGATACATGAGATCAGTTGAAGACATGCTGCTTCAACTAATTCTCCAAGGTGACTCCTTTACCTATCGTTGTGCTACATTTCGTCATCATGTTGCACCTCATCGCGCTGCACCATGCTGCACCCATCATCACTATGCTGCATCTCATCACGCTTCATTAATCATCACTGTACTGCATTATGCACCATTGCTGCACCATGTTGCCATCCTGACCTATGTGTTGGCTGCACCTTGCTTGCTTGTTGTCCCTAGCTTGCTTGTTGTCCCTAGCATGCTTGTTGTCCTTAGTATACTTGTTGCATGCTAGTTGTCCCTTTGTTGCTAAGTACCATACAACTGTCCCAATGTTAGTTAGTTGTCCCTTGCATGTTGCTCTCCTTCGGACACAGATGCTCAGGTTGTTTCGGCAGTTTCCGGCAGTTCTGGGAGTTCTAGCTGTTCCCGGTAGTTCCGATTGTTCCCGGCAGTTTTGGCTTTTCCAGCAGTTCCGAATTTTCCCACAGTTCCAGCATTTCCGGCTTTTTCGGCATTTCCGGCATTTCCGGCTTTTCCGACTTTTCCGGCTTTTTCGGCATTTCCGGCATTTCCGGATTTTCCGGCATTTCCGGCTTTTCCGGCAGTTCCAGCTTTTCCGGCTTTTCTGGCAGTTTCGGCGTTTCCGGCAGTTCCGGCTTTTCCAATTTTTTTGGCAGTTCCGGCGTTTCCGGCTGTTCCGGCATTCCCAGCATTTCCGGCTGTTCCGGCAGTTCCATCTTTTCCAGCAGTTCTGGCTTTTCCGGCTTTTCCAACTTTGCCAGCTTTTCCGGCAATTCTAGCTTTTCCGGCTTTTCCAGCTTTTCCGACTTTTCCAAAATCTCCGGCTTTTCCGGCAGTTCCGGATTTCCCTGCAGTTCCGTCGTTTTCGGCAGTTCCGGCTTTCTGCCCTCTGGATCAGGGCAACATTATTCCTTAAGATCTCTCCTCCTACTAAAACCCACAGACAAGTAGAGAGAGGAAGAGATCCCAAGTGTGTTGAAATGACTTGAAGGCCACCTCTATTTATACTAAAACTTTGAGCACATGTGGGGTTTATTTTGTTGTTGGCCGACCTTGACGAATTGTCTTATAATGCAAATAAATTCATAACTCAATGAATACTTATCGGAATCGGATGATCTTTAGATCAATCCTACACCTCTCGATGAGAGGGATCCAAGAAAAATATCAGCTGCCATAAATAAGATGACCCACATGGAGTTGGGCCCTAGTTGCCAATTTTAACACTCCCTCTCAACTAGGGAGAACTCCATCCGTTGATCCATATGTCCGACTGTACTATCTCTGCCATCAAAGACCCTGTACTGCTCTGCTCTGCTCTGATCTGTTGTGCTCTGCTCTACTCTGATCTGCTGAGCTTTGCTCTGCTCTGCTTTGCTCTACTCTGTTGATCCATGAAGAAGAAGAATTGATCGAGAATGTCTCATACCATTCTCTACTGACCCAAAGTCAGATTCCTCTGAAGAGAGTGTGTCACATCACTCTTACTGACCCGAAGTCAATTTTATTGACCCCAGATCAATATCACAAGAGAGTGTCTCAAACCACTCATATTGATCCCAGATCAATGTCACAAGAGAGTGTGTCAAACCACTCATACTGATCCGAGATCAGTTTCATTGATCCCAGATCAATGGAGGTCATGCAAGCATAGAGAGTACGATAGATACAGCGATGCGTCCATCGATAGTACTCCCTATCCTCATTTCCCTACTCATTGATCAAATGAGAGGTACTTCCCATGAGTCCCAGACTGCATGGGTAGGATGCCTCGACAGGGAAACTAATCATCCTGTCCATAGGAGAACGAATCATCCTGTCAGTGGATGCCACGAAGAACTAATCATCCTGGCCCACAGGAGAACTAATCATCCTGTTCCACAGTCGCCATAGAGAACAAATCATCCTGGCCCACAGGAGAACTAATCATCTTGTTCCATAGTCGCCACGAAGAACAAATCATCCTGGCCCACGAAGAAATAATCATCTTGTTCCACAGTTTCCACGGGAGAACTAATCATCCCGGCCCATAGGAGAACTAATCATCCTGTTCCACAATTGCCACGGGAGAACTAATCATCCCGGCCCACAGAAGAACTAATCATCCTGTTTATAGCGCACCACTAAGGGAGGGTGAGTCGCCCTGTGGTCGTATGTTTCTCCAGTAAGTACCCCAAGCCCCCCAGAGCTCCCAGAGCTCAATGCATGCAACATGCAAGACCCTTATAAGAAGGTCTCTCAACAACTCCAAGTCGTTCGGGAAAGTCACATATTTGACCTTTCCCTAGGGCTTTGACAAAATGTCTACGACCTGTGCATCAGTGTCAATGCAATGGAGCCTCCTCGCTCATCGACTTACCATATCGCAGATAAGGCAATATCTGATGTCTATCTGCTGGAGCAATCATCGAATACGGGATTCCTCAATAATCAAATCCCCCCTCTGGTTGTCACAGAGAATCACAGTGGTATTCATCATGTGTACAAACAACTCACTTAAGAGCTTCTGCAACCATGCAGCTTCACACGAGATCATACTCGTAGCTATGTATTCGGTCTCGGCGGTGCTTATAGCAACCGACTTCTGCTTCCTGCTCATCCATGATATCGAAGCAGAATCCAAAGAGAACCAACACTAAGAAGTGCTCTAGTGATCCTCCACACTGCCTGCCCAGTCAGCATTCGAATAATCATGCAGTTTCATATTTCCGGCAGTGTATCTCAATCCATGAGAGATTGTGCCCCAAAGATACCTCAGAAGATTCTTGGCACCAATCCAGTGAGGCTCAACCAAATATGAGCTCACCATGCTAACTGCAAAACATATGTCCGGACGGAAGTTCACCAAGAAAATCAACGCGAATGAGTTTATGAAACTCAGAGGCATTTCCAAAATCTGGTCTGACATCACTACCATATAACTTCTGAAAGTGAAGATCCTCGAGGTAGTCACAGGCTTGGAGTTTATCATTCCACATCCGGAATCCAACTCCCTCTTACTTCTGCAAATGAGAGGGTCTGCACCTATCAAAAATAGGTCATCCTCATAAGGTGCCAGTATGAGAGGTCTATCATCCACAACCTTCGGGTAATGGTTTGTATCGGTTTCACTCCTAGTGAATCTCAGCTTCTTCAAACAGCATCAATCCTCTCATACTACGCCCGAGGTGTTTTGATTCAAGCCATAGAGGGCTTTATTCCACTTGTATACATGAGATTCCCGATCATGAATCTCAAACTCCTCGGGTTGTTCCAAACCTATGGACCTGCTGCATGAGGGGAATGGTACCTTATAAGATTTTCCTTCGGTACATCTCAGACATGTACCTTCATGCTCTTCTTGAATTCAGGCATCCCTATCACCATCTGACTCACATCAGGTAGGGCCCCATAGGTAGACCTCCGATGTTATCTGCGATATCTCAAGTGATGTGTCCCTGCCATTCGGACACTCCTTCGCATAATGGCCAAACTAGTTATTTTCCTTTCCTTCCACCCTGAGATCCGGTCTTCCAATGAAGTGATCTTTAGGTAGGCCATATTCCGTTGTGCCATTCTAATAATATTCTCTACTTCGACTTCACCCTTGGTGAATTTGAAGAGGGATGAGGAATCCACTGATCCTTTTGTCCTTTCCCAACTGTCTTCAGTGATTGCTCTTTCACTCTTGCTTGGGCATTGTCTTCACCTCAGCTCCGATACCATGTTAATTTTAGGTATGTTCTATGCTTAGAGCAATTTATTTCAATTTTCACAGTTAGCTCCATAACTTTTCCAGATTAGCAATCACATCAGCATTAAAGTAAACTGCAGATAGAACATAAACATAAATCGCAGAAGACAAGCCAAGACAAGAGGACACAAGATGTGGCGCTACCCAAGGACAAACCCCAGTGTGGGGAAACCCTTGATCAATTCTTCTTATATGTTCTTCAATAGTTCAGCAGAGAGAGAGAGAGAGAGAGAGAGAGATAGTACGTTTACAACAGAAGTAAACACTTTGACTTATCTAGATAAGAGCATAGATCATCTCTAAGAAGATGATACATGAGATCAGTTGAAAACATGCTGCTTCAACTAATTATCCAAGGTGACTCCTTCACCTATCATTGTGTTGCATTTCGTCATCATGCTGCACCTCACTGCGCTGCACCATGTTGCACCCCACTGCGCTACACCATGTTGCACCCATCATCACTATGCTGCATCTCATCACGCTTCATTAATCATGATTGTACCCATCATTGTACTGCATTATGTGCCATTGTTGCACCATGTTGCCACCTTGACCTATGTGTTGGCTGCACCTTGCTTGCTTGTTGTCCCTTGCTTGCTTGTTATCCCTAGCATGCTTGTTGTCCTTAGCATACTTGTTGTTGCATGCTAGTTGTCCCTTGCATGCTAGCTGTAACATTGCATGGTTGGTGTATTTGCTGCTAAGTACCATACAACTGTCCCAATGTTAGTTAGCTGTCCCTTGCATGCTGCTCTCCTTCAGAGACAGATGCTCTGATTGTTTCAGCAGTTCCCGGCAATTCTCGCAGTTCCCGGCAGTTCCGGTTGTTCCCGGCAGTTCCGGTAGTCCTAGCAGTTCCGGCTTTCCCGGCAGTTCCAGCAGTTCCGGCATTTTCAGCTTTTCCGGCAGTTCCAACTTTTCTGGTAGTTCAAACTTTTCCAGCATTTCTGGCTATTCCAGCTTTTCCGGCTTTTCGGCTTTTCTGACAGTTCCGGCAGTTTCGGCTTTTCCAGCGTCTCCGGTAGTTCCAGCTTTTCCGGATTTTCTGGCAATTTCGGTAGTTTCGGTTTTTCCAGTGGTTCCGAGTTTTCCGGCCTTTTTGGCAATTCTGGCTTTTCCGGTAATTCAGGCTTTTCCGACTTTTCTGTTAGTTTCGGCTTTTTCGGTTTTTCCGACTTTCTGGCAGTTCCGGCTTTGCCAGCAATTCCGACTTTTCCTACAGTTCCGGCTTTTCTGGGAGTTCCGGCAGTTCCGACTTTTCCGGCTTTTCTGGCTTTTCTGGCAGTTCCAGCTTTTCTGGCAGTTCCGGCGTTTCAAACTTCAATATCTAGTATATAGTATATAGTAATATAATAGTATGTTTTGCTTTCAATTTAGATTCTAGAATGATGAATGATGAATTTAATTTTTAAATCAATGTAGATTGTAGAATGATGAATGATATGGATCAATGTACTTGAATATTTCATTATTGAATTTTTTTATTGAATCTCATGGTATCGATGAATAATGAGTATGCCATATGCATGATGTATGTATCAAAATGAATGATGAGGATGGATCAATGTATGTCATTATTTAATTCAATTATGAATTTAAATTTTATGTGTGGATCAAATTTCAATTTTCAATGTATTGGTATTCGTATTACTATTAGTCTATTTAATATTTATGCTTTCATTATTGAACAATGAATATGAACTTGAATTAATTAATTTATATATATATATATATATAGATATATATATATACCCCCAACATCCCCCGCACCCCCGAAATTTCCCTAAAATTTGGGGTACTCCCACATGTCCCCCCTGTGCGTCTCCTTGCGCCCTCGTCTCCCCGCACCGGAGTCTCGATGGAACATTGCAATTTTAGGATAGTCCTATTTTCAACGATGTTGATGATGAAACTAAAATTTAACCATTACATCATAAGATAAGTTGATATGCAGCACATACATTGACAATAGTTTGGTCACTTCCTTTCAAACCCATGACAATTTCCAAAAGATCGAAGCAACCTTCCTTGAAGATCACATATTACATGTTGAATTCCATGATCTATTCAATATTGTATTTGTTACACTATCGTTGTGTACGACATTCTTCTAATTGATTAAGGGATTCATTTTCCAGATTCACGATTAACAGAGGCCTTAGTATGCTAGACGATGAATATGTTGTGTTCTTGACTAGTGGTACAAGTTTTGAACTCCAACATTAGTCCTTACTATTGTTTCGAGAATGCGACCTTGCCATGAAAGGACATGTAATGTACCTAATTTATATTAATTATATCAGTAATCATGATGAAGGGTCGTGTTCTTTAGCATAGTCATGTCCTTTAGGTATTATATATGAAATACTTCTTGATTACCTTTCAATCATTCTTTGTATCTTCAAATTTATTAATTATCATTTATGTCCTTTGGACAATATAGGCTTGTCCCTCATTTATGTGCTTGGGACAATATAGCCTTGTCACTTTTCTTCTAAATGACTATGGCATTCCGTGACTACCACAAGGTATGTCACACATTTATTCATAGGACAGCAGACACAAAGGGAGGTGAATCTTAATGAGTCGAGGGCATGGGGAAAGGAGTCTTAGGTTACTTCTCAAAGCATCTGAGTGAGAAAGTTAGATTTCTGAGAAGCTATGGGGAGGATCAAGAAATTGGGATGTAGTTAAGGTAGCCAACAATTGTAGACAGAGACAAAAAGTAAATTGAAGTTGATTGAATTGCGAGGAAAAGGGGGAGAAGGAGATGGTGGTTTGGTAGCCAAAGGAGGAGCCAATAGCATAAATGCTAAATAAACATCAACAAGCAGAAGATAGCAGTGTGGAAAAAGTTGCGATAAAATCAGCAAAGTCTGAGTTTTTGGGCTAACCGATTTTATCGGCCGACTTTTTGGAGATTTTTTCAAAAACGAAAAAGTCGCGATTTAATCGAGAGTCTATCAAAAAAATCGTGAAGCCCGCCCAGGCCACGGATAAGTGAGGGAAAAGGCTGAAAAATCACTCATTTTTCACTCCTCTTTCTACCATTCATCCCTGTGGACAGAAGAGGTGTTTTCCATTGCCCAAGAGGAGGAGATTTACTAGTTTTGTGGTGTGGATTTGGAGATTTGTCCATTGGTCAACGTGAGAGATTCAAGGTGCCAATTTGTTATTGCCAGGTATGTATTTTAATTTCTCTCTCAACCTTTGTTACACAAATGGCTTCTTAAATCTTTCTATTAGTTTGTTTTTAGCTTATTTTTGCTTAGAAATTTGAATCAAAACATTGTTTAGAATCTAGATTGAATCAAAACTTCAAAATGTTTAGATTGTTTACATGTTTCAACTTTCAAGAATAAAAAATTCAAACCCTTGTTTAGTGAATCTGAGTGTGTTCAAGTGAGTGAGAAGAGGCATTTAAAATTTAAAATCAACAATTACATTTGTGTTTGCTTCTTATGTGATGGGCAATTTTTAATTTTTTTCAATTTTTTTTGTGCCCTAGGTTCAAATTCAAGTTCAAAGTTTCAAACAAAATGTTGAGGAATTTGGACCCTATGTGGGAATATGGTGAACCTGATCCTATACCCCAATCTGGGGTGCTCAATAGAATGTATTTGACATGCAAGTTGTGTGACAAATTCCAAGGAAAAATATAGAACTTTGCCCAAATCCAACTCCAGAAATCATCCGGTAGGATATTAAATAATTGATGGATAAAGAGGAGGGCAAAGACATTAGGGCAGCGGTAAAAAGCCAACTTGTAGGGGCCTCAAGAGTGGGGGGAAGTGGGAGTGGTTCTTCAACATCACATTCCACACCCACATGTCCCAACCCCTAAGCTTTCTCAACTTTTTTTGTTCCTAGAACCACACCTGGTGCACAACCTGGTGTCTTCTACAAAGTGATGTTCTCCTTTCAATATTGCCAAGACAAACCCATTCTACCAACCTATGTTTGATGTTGTTGTTGTTGTTGTTGGCCCGGGGTACAAATCCCCAACCTTTGCAGAGTTGAGAGGACCTCTTCTTCAAGATGAAAACGCTGATTGCACTGCTAGATTGGAAGAGTTCAATGCATCATGGGAACACATTGGATGCACAGTCATGTCAGATGGTTGGACTAACCTAATGGGTAGGACCCTTCTTAACTTCTTGGTTAGTTGTCCCAAGGGGACAATGTTTATGAAATTTGTTGATGCATTTGCACACATTAAAGATGCACGTTTATTATGTGAGTTGGTGGACATCTTAATTCAAGCAGTAGGTCCACAAAATGTTATCCAAGTCATAACGGATAACGTTACAAATTATGTTGTTGTTGGCAAGTTGCTTATGGAGAGGTATCCTAATTTGTTTTGGACACTTTGGGTTGCTCATTGTATTGACTTGATGTTGGAGGATATCGGTAAGATTCCTCATGTGAGGGATATTGTTGAATCATCCAAGAGCATAACAAAATTTATATATGATCATGCATTTGTGCTTAGCATTAGGAAAGGATTCACCAACAACAAAGAGATGGTGGGTCCTACCTTTACACGATTGCCCACTACTTTCATATCTCTTCAGTCTCTGTTGAATTCTATGTGGGATGTGAAGAGCATGTTTCTTTCACAAGATTGGCGTGCTTTATCTATTAGCCGCAAACCAGCGGGAGATAGCATATGCAGACTAGTTTCATATGATCAGAGCTTTTGGGCAGGAGTAGAGGAGGTGTGTGCCATTTCAGAACCTTTAGTAAGGGTTCTTCGGTTGGTTGATAGAGACAAGCCCGCAATGGGCTACTTGTATGAGGCCATGGATAGGGCCAAAGAAGCCATTCGTGCCTATTATGAAGATAAGGGAGACGAGGGGTTAGAGAAACAACAGTTGGTATGGAGAGTGATTGATGAGTGATGAAACAATACCCTCCATTTTCCCATTCATGCTACAGGTATCTACCTCAACCCCGCATTTTCTTACTCCTGTGGTTTCAGATTTGACGTCGAGGTGATGGATGGATTCCTCACTTGTGTTGAGAGGATGGTGGCATCTGAGCAAGAACATGAAGAAATTTCTAAAGAAATGGAGATATATAAGATGGAAGGTGGCACATTTGGTTTTACCATGGTTATTAAGAATAGGACGACCAAAATGCCAGGTAAGCTTCAGTTTGTTTCAACTTTCAAATTTCATAATCCTTTGTCTCTTCATAATTTGCTTAAAGTTTAGAATTTCAATGTTTTAACTTTTTTTTATGTTTCTTGTTTTTCGTTTAACTTGTAGATGCTTCGTGGACAAGATATGGTGGCAGAGTACCCATCTCCAAAATCTTGCCATTCGAGTGCTTAGCCAAACATGCAGTTTCTCTGGGTGTGAGCGCAACTGGAGTGTATTTGACAAAATACACAGCAAAAAGCGCAACATGTAAAAAAAATTCAAATTCAATTTTTGAATTCATTTTATTATTTTTAATACTTAAATTTTCTAAGTACTAATTTACAATCTATTACCCTAATACAGATTGGAGTCCCAACACCTTAATGACATGGTCTACGTCTACTACAATCTTCGATTGTGGGTGAGACAACTTCAGAAAACTTCTGATATGGAAGCCATCTCATTGGACAATATTGATACCACTGTTACATGGAGGGTTGAGACTGAGAGGCTTGTCATGGACTCAATCCCTGATTAGTTAGATGTGGATCCAAAGGCACTAGAGGCAGAGGAGGTAGCAGTTGCAAGGGAGGGAGAGCCAAAGGTAGTAGAGGAGGAGGAGCAGGGTCAGGAGGCAAAGCAGGAGGAGGATGAGGAGGAGGTGACACCATCTAGGATGGGCAGCAGCAGAGGACAAAGGCCACCTCTTTTTTTTGCTTCTAGAGGACGACAGAGTCCATTTGTAGCCCCAGGGGCAGGGCCTTCTTCCTCTAGAGGAAAAGGCAAAGCCATTCCCTATTCCCATAAAAGGGGCAAAGGATCTCAGTGACTGATTACTTTATGACATGTAGATGACTCATGATATACATTTATTATATTTTTTGTTGATATTTTGACTCTTGAGAGTTGAGACTGAGTCAGGACTCAAGATTCAAGACTTGATTCACTATTTTGATATGTGATGTAGCACTAGACTTCATATACATATTATATATTAACTTTCTTTTCATGTTTACGTGGAAATGCATTTATTTGATGTTGTGGACACTTTAGATGCTAAAAAAAAAATTAAAAATGAATATTTTTGTATTTTTTTAATTTTTCCGACTTTTTGCCGATTTCCCGACTTTAACAACATTTTCAATTTCTGTACCCTTGCCGATTTAATCCCGACTTTGACTTTTTCCACATTGGAAGATAGTCAAAAATCAGGAAACTAAATATGGAAGGCATGAAAGAGAAAGTAGTCCAGACTCCAAACATAATTGATAACACTGGCACTGCCTTATCAGGGAACAAGTATACCCACAAGACCCAGTAATCCAAAGAACACCACTCAAAAATATATAGACCATTAGACTCATCCAACTCCATGAGATATCTATCATAGGCAGTGACTGGGTTAAGCATGTCAGTTGAGCATCTATCACGATCATAATATTCAGGATCTAGTTCATAAAGTTGCAACTAATCCTCATTAACATCATGGATGGGGGCATAAATAGTTTCAATGTGAACACTATAATACCAAAAATACAAATACCCCAAATGCCAAGTAACATGAAGTTTAAGATAAGAGGTCATGCAAGGAGGGTACCCATTACTGTGGACAACAAAGTCCAAGGTGGTCAAAGGGAAATAGCAAACGGCAACATAAATGCCATCCTAAGGGGATCCCTGCATGATCAAAGATATGACAGATCTAAAGGAAACATTCATTAAAAGCAGTATTCATTGAGTAATATTCATTTTAGATGGGTACCCTCTGTGTGTTCAAAAATAGGCATAGGGTTTTAAAATTACGCTAGTGCTTATCCATGAGAAGATAAGCACAATGCTAAGCTAAGAAAACCAATTTTGCGTTAGATCTATATTGGGATCAAGATTTATCCCCATCTTCAGCAACCAAATTTGAGTCTATATCTATAAAGTCCTGTTATCATGCAATATGAAATAAGTCAATTTGGTGGTATATATCTCTCTTGTTCCATAATCTGCATGTTTGCCCTGAAATCCAACAAACAAGTACTAAAGAAACCTTTTCACCAAATAATATTGTTAAATAGGTCTTAGGACATTTAACAACAGTTACTAGGAATTGACCAGGTCTCACTCGCTTCCAGTTGTGTAACACAATTCTTTGATTTCCAATTTTGGTGTCCTCCTGCATTTACAGATGTGGAGCATTGCGCTGTCACTTATACTTTTCACCGAGTACTGCACAATTAAAATAATTCTACTACATTCCATTATGTGTTTATTTTTCCTTCATATTTTGATGGGAAATGATTTGTGGGCTAACTTGCCGGATTGTACTTGATGTAATCTTCAATGCCACTGATCCCTTTTTTATCATTCATGGACAATCTAATTTCTTTCATTCTTGATAACAATTTTCTTTCAGTTTCTTTATGAATATAAGATATAAGATAAAGTTTGGATATATACCTTTGCTTTTGAGCAAGGGTCTACTTCAAGAAACATTTAGCCCAGGAGTTTTCTCCTCCATATTATGCTCTCAATAGGATATTATGTAATCAATAGTTTCTAAGACTTCTAATTCACTGTCTAATTGTGAATGCAATTTTTTATGAAGGTAGCACATGTTTAAAATGGATTAGAAAATAGGATTTTCATTCAATATTTTGTATAGAGACAACTAAGCTTGACACACTGCTTACAATCTTCTAAACAATTGTCTATCTTAATGAAATAAATGGTGCTGCTAATTGATAGTCAAATTCCTAGAAATGGAACATATCCAGACATTGTTTGCACCAACAGTGTACATGGAAAGCAAGATAGATGGTTTACCTTTTAATTATACAGAGACACAACATGTACAATGTAACGGTGTCTCAGGTCTCTAACTGGATCCAATAAGCCATTAATAGCTTGGGGTCTATAAACTGAATAATTTGAGATCCTTATCTATATAACTGAAGTTATTTCCTTCCTATATTTGACATCCCTCGTAAACACGCATATCTCCTCATCTTGAGATAGGTCAATATCCAAAAAAATGTGAAAGAGAATGATTCATGGTAGTTAATATAATAATATGAAGGGGAAATGATTTTATGTAATTTCATTGCAACACTATGTCCTTCAAAGCATTATAACTTACCAGATACTGAAAATGGCAACAACCATTTTAGAGTAAACATGGCCAGATTATTTCTCCAGGAGCATAGGATGGACAGATATCTGTTACAATAAACAAATCCTTTCAGAAATCTACAGAAAATTCAGATGAATAGCCTTGTGGTCAACAGAATATCCAAAGTTTGAATGTGCTAACTAAATTTGAGTCAACTTAAACTAAAGAAAACATATAAAGCCCCAACTCTTGCACAGATATTAATGGCAGACCCAGAAGCATTTGATAGACAAAGAACAATAGAACATGCAGAGAAAGACCAGTTGAACTTCATTATTCCCATCTTTTAAGTTTAATTTATAAAGAAGATTAAACAGAAAAAAGGAAAAAAAAAACTCTATCAACACCCACAGTTAATGTTAGTTTCTGTAGCATCAGAGGTGTTCTAGTCTTGAAACTTTGTGGAGAGGCTAAAACAAGGGAGTTCTTCATAACCCGGAAATCGTTTCTGGAAATTACACCTAGAAGAGTCCCAATTAGAGCATTAGCTTATTTTTAATTATTTCCTAAGTCTAAACTTAGGAAAAGGGGTTAATTAATCAGAATTAATTGAGATAAGGTGTGAATCATCTAGAAACTCACACGGATTGACTCCGATATGATCTTGGGTTTGATTGAGATTTAATCTTGGCCGTTGGAGGTCCAATAGAGGATTATAAGAAAAAGTCAATGGGTAGATGGAGATCACACTTGTGAGACACACAAAGATCAATTTCTTTGGAGAGTTCGATTTTTTAGAGAGCAACGGTCAGTTGCCGAAAGAGTTCAAGCTTCAGAAGGGAAGCAGAGACAAAGGGGCAGGGGCAGTGAGGTCGGAGGAAGATTTTTCAGATCCAGCGAGTGCATTGCAGAGAGGCCGAAATTTCTATAGGAGGTTGCGCAGAGGCAACACAGAAGCTTCAGAGGGCAGTTCAATTTTGTTGAGGTGACGCTGGTTTTCAATTCAAGAGGCCGGGGAGTATTTTTGGAGTGCCCGAGGGTCAATTTCCCAGTCAACAATAGGGAGGACGGCTTGATTTGCAGAAGTTCCGAGCTGAAGCGTTTGAAGGACTGCGCAGAGGTGATGCAGGGTATGCGCAGAGCTAGGTGGACGCTTGCTTTTCAAAGGCAGTCAAGTGTTGGGATTGCTCAGAGTGAGGGTAATTTCCCTCAAATTATTTTTGTCAGTATTTTCGCTGCATGATTGCCAGTCTTCGGCATCTAGATTGTACTCAGATAAATTCACTGTTGCATAATAATAAAACCCTCAGCTGTTGCACCGGTTTTTCCAAGTTGGGTTTTTCCGGGGACATTGTGTCCAAAAATAGCTATGTTAATTTTTATGTGTGTGCTAGTATTTTCTTGGTTTCCAGAGCTATTTCCTTCCGTAGTTTATTTGTGAAGGTTACAGTGTGAATTATTTGGTATTTTCCGTAGCAGATAAATTGTTAAACAAATTAACAAGCAGAAAAATAATTTCCAGTTGTTGCAATAAGATTTCAAAATTTAAATTTTCACATGGTACCATAGCGTGATTGACCAGTCGGGAAGCTCAGAAGCGGAAGAAGAAAATTTCGTTGTTCAGAGGGAGCAGCAGGCCAAAATTTTATGGTAGTGTGCAATGCCTAGCCAGGCAGTACAAATTGTTGGGAAAGGGTTGGATTTTCAGTTGCAAGGTGGTGGAAAATTCGAGTTTCCCAGGATATTGATTCCAGCTGGCAGAGGGAGCAGCAGCAGCTCAAATTTTTTCAGTGGGCAGATTCCTTGGTTGGACACGAAGGGTTTTGCAGGAGCAAAATCAACGTCGGGTGGAAGAGAAAAGCACACATAGTAGAGGGAAAATTTCTCTCATGGGACTTCAAGTTTTAGAGGTTCGTTTTTCCAATTGCAGATTGGTAGGAGTTGAGTGTAGATCTTCTCACTCCAGAAGGGAGTGCTAGTAGCAGTTCCAATAGCCAAGCAGAGGGAAAGAGGGAGTTTTCAACAAGTTTTTTGAGATGGCCACAGCTAGGCGCAGAGATCATGATAGGTTGGAGGAAGCCTCCAACTATGTCATCTGGAAGGCTAAGATGTCCTTCCTTCTAGATTAATATGGCCTGAAATCCTATATAGTGTTGAAGAATGTAACTAGGTACGGTCTTCATAATTGTATTTGAGTCATAATGAAATGTATTTATCAAAAGAAAGAAAAAGAAATATTTATTATTATTGTTATGACTTATTAAAGCATGGGTTTCATGCTTGGATCATCAATTTATAAATCAAAGTCCCCATTGAGGACTTCTAGGCTTTGTCTTGAGTCATTAGAGTCATTGTCCATTTAATAAGACCCTTCTTCGGCTTTTAAATCATGTAAAAAGAATTATTATTGAGTCAAAAATGCAATTTGTAACCTCCACACCAAGTCAGCCCTTACTTGATCAAGTTAGCCTACATGAAGGTAATTCGAACCCCATAAAAGGCTATATATATAGTGCAGTTCGATTCATTTGGAGCACTTACTCTCACACAAGTTTGATACCTTCGAGGAGCAGAAAAAGTGCGAAGTTGCAGAAGAAGGAGAAGAATTGCTAGAAGGTCGAATTTTTGAGTTGTCTCTCTCTCACACGTGTGGATTTACTGGGATATTTACTGAGTCGAAATTTTGTTGTTGGAAGGTCGAAATTCTATTGGATCGAAGTTTTGTTGGGTTGTTTCTGGATCGAAGTTTTTGTTGGGCTACTGCTGGATCGAAGTTTTTGTTAGGCTACTGCTAGATCGAAGTTTTGTTGGGCTACTACTGGGTCAAATTTCTACTAGGTCGAAGTCATGTTGCTGCATCTAGGTTGAAGTTGTTGTTAGAAGGTTATCATCTGCAGAAGAAGGGAAGGGTCGACAAGGTGGTTGGAGGAAGTCTGTGTCTGGGTCAAGGAGTCTTAGATCATCTCGTGAAATTATTAAGGAAGAGTTGTTGACTGGGTTTTCCCCTAGATAGGGGTTTTGCTGTGAATGCTCTTAGTATTATGTTAAAAAGGTCTCTCACATGACCTTAATTCATAGTGTTCTCAAGGGCTCCAACGCATGCCCTTGGTGGGCTTATACAACTTTCATTACGCCTCTAACAGCTAGGTCGACTTGACTCCTTCATAGACAAGCCCACACATGACATTCAAAAATTCATATCTCTACTTCTACAACTCGGATTTCGACGTTTTCTGTTGAGTTCGATTCATGTCGGCATCCTCTATCATCTCCATCCATCACATGTAGAAATCTCTCCACGGTTTTGGCCCAACAACTTTGGGTGCAAAACCCCAGGCTAGGGTTTCAAGCCCAAAAGGTCACTTGTGGAGCTCCTTCCTCCAAACCCTCGATCCTCAAGGGTTGGAGTACCTCCCAAGCTAAAAAATCAACACTCCCTCTTAGCAAGGGAGGTACTTCCAAGACTAGGAAGTAACCATCATCAACATCAGCAACACTAACCCATCTAGCGTCCATCACTACAACATACTCTGTAGAATGAACCCGACAATCTCGGTAGTGTTTCTGCCACATCACATCTGAACCTGAAGATCCCAAACCTGCATATGGTTGCTCCCACTGATCCTACACGATCTCCACTAGCTCAGTCCTGCAAGCATTCATCCTCCTGGATCAAATACAACACGTACAAATCCCTCCAATCTCGGATATGCAACATCATGATCTAATGAAGGCTCTAGCCCGCCAATATCCAGACCATCAAATGAAGCAATCTTGATCATGTTGATCTCGTCCATGCCAAAGAAATCCTCAAGTTATCACAACCATCCATGGCAGGTCATGGGAAGTCCACAATTAGCAATCTGCCCTACAAAACATTGTTGTTCACCAGGCTCTCTACCAATCCACCAGAACTCCCAGCCAATCTTGCTGCCAAGCCAGTTAAGACCACATCTCCATGTCTTCAATTGAACCCTTTGCTCCATGATCTAGACACCCACAACTCCCTCTAAGTTACTTCGTTGTGCACACTTTGATTCAGTGGCCCTTAAAGTAGCTCAGATACACTCTAATACCATGTTTTTTCACAATCCTGGTGTCTAGGATAGAATCTTAAATCACTAATTGCTACCAAACCAAGAATCACAACAAAGCTACTTTGCACAGCGAATATAAACAGTAGTGAGTCTACTAGTGCACAAAATATAGACAACTTTTTATAATTTTCAACCCAACTTTGTTATATTAATCAGACTGAATAAGACAACAGTGTAGGGCTCCTGTACCAGGGATAATGGCCTCATACATCCATTGATACAAAGATACAAAAATGGGGCTTGATGTCAGTCCATCAACAACCAATGTGCCCTTGACAAGATACTCTAACCATCTAGTTGTCGCATGCTCTCTGAGATCCTCTCGGTCGTACCCTGTACTTTGCCCGGTCCATCAGCTACCGATTTGCAGCACCTACCTCTATCAATGCTCCAAGTCCATCTGGCCACTGAACCTCGGTTGTCAATCTGCTCACTGGTTGTGCCTTAGTCCATCAAGGGCACAACACATCGAGACTCTTATCGAGTTGTTCACAGCGCCACTTGTGAACAACTCTCAACTGCCCACTGTTGTTCCTCAACTACTCAGGCACCCTAGCCCACTAACATATGGCACGGAGGGTTGCCACCTATCACTGCAAGATGCCCATCTCTCACAATGAACACGGGCTAGGAGGACTACCCATCTTCTGTCATAGATGTCCTTCTCCACACAACAAGTCTAGGGTTGCTCAAACTGCTCCTGGTTGGTCAGACACTTGAGCTCTTCTTCTGCCACTCTAGCAACCACCTAAGTCCATGAAGGTGGTGCACACCAAGCTCCAACTTGGGCACTATCATGTTGTCCTCCAACAGACCATAAATTCCCAATCCACTATCCACACTTGGTCCACTCTCACGCTGCCCTCCAACAGACCACGAGTGACCAATCCTTGTTGTAGCATCTGCTCTTAGTTAGGGCATCCAACACCTATGAAGCCCTTCCTCTTGGCTACCCATAGACCTCATCAACAGTCGTCTTCTAAGACACCCATCCACCTAGCAAATCACAACATCGAGATATCATCTGCAACCATACTATTGTGGCCCTCTTGTCCTTGGGTTCTATGCACATTGTTGTAGCTTTCGTCACTAATTAGAGCATGAAACACTCTGCCAAATATGCTACAATAGTCCTTCAATCACTGTGTTCCCTTGTCCAGATATTTATCACTCTATGTTGCCCTTCAAGGTCTTCCTAAACATTGTTATAGGCCTTGGAATACTTTGCAAGGCACCCTATAACAGTCTGCTTGCTACAGCAAGGAGAAGAGTCACCATTCCAAGGGTTACACCTTCTGTCCACCTGCTCTAACTTCACAAGGATTTCGGCCTGACGAAAGGATCTTCTTTAGGCCCAACGGAACTCAAAACAATGCCTCCATACACGGTTGTAGCAACCCTTCTTTTGCAACCCAAACAGAGACAAAATGCACCTTAAACCATGCACAGAAACACACCCAAACTCACCTCTGACTGCGGCCTAATTTGGCAAGTGATCCGCTATCCAAAACTGCCCAAAACAAACCTCCTTACATGGTTGCTATAGGCTTAGACATCTGCGGTTAGAATGCTCAAAGGATCTGCACCAAAACCGTCCAAGAATTCTCCCTCTAGCCCTTCATACTAGCTACCTTAGACTGCGGTTTTGTCCTTCAAGGATTTTGTTCCCATCACAAGATAAAACTCCCTAAACTCGTGCTCCTTTGCTCTTAATTTCCTGCCTCATAACCGCACCAAAATCGCAGAGCTAATCCATGTGTGAATGCTCTTAGGATTGTGTTTAGAAAGGTCTCTCACATGTACCTTAATTTATAATGTTCTCACGGGCTCCAACGCATGCCCTTGGTGGAATTATACAACTGCCATTAGGCCTCTAATAGCTAGGTTGAGTTGACTCCATAGACAAGCCCACACATGACATTCAAAAATTCATATCTCAACTTCTACAACTCAGATTTCGACGATTTTCGTTGCGTCAGGTTCATCTCGACATCCTCTATCATCTCCATTCATCACATGTAGAAATTTTTCCACGGTTTTGGCCCAACAACTTTGGGTGCAAAACCCTTGGCTTAGGTTTCAAGCCCACAAGGCCACTTGTGGAGCTCCTTCCTCAAAACCCTCAATCCTCAAGGCTTGGAGTACCTCCCAAGCTACAAAAAAATCAACAGAGATAAGGTGTGAATCATCTAGAAACTCACATGAATCAACTATGATATGATCTTGGCCCTTGATTAAGATTGAATCTTAGTTGTTGGAGGTCCAACAGAGGATTATAGGAAGTCGATGGGTAGATGGAGAACACACTTGTGAGACACACAAAGATCGATTTCCTTGGAGAGTTTGATTTTCCAGAGAGTAGTAGTCAATTGCCGGAAGATTTCTTGCTTCAGAAGGGAGGCAAAGACAGATAAGGACAAGGACAGTGAGGCTAGAGGAAAAGTTTCCAGATCCGGCGAGTACATTGCAGAAAGGCCGAAATTTCTCTAGGAGGTTGCGCAGAGGCAGTGCAGAAGCTTCAGAGGGTAGTTCGATTTCGCTGAGGTGAAGCTGGTTTTCAGATCCAGAGGTCGGGAAGTATTTCCAGAGTGCCGAAGGGTCAATTTCCTAGTCAACAACAAGCAGGATAGCTTGATTTGCAGAAGTTCCGAGTTGAAGCGTTTGAGGGACTGCGCAGAGGTGACACAGCGCCTGCACAAAGCTAGGTGGATGGTTTGCTTTTCAAAGGCAGTCAAGTGTCGGGATTGCTCGGAGAGAGGGTAATTTCCATCAAATCATATTTGCCAGTATTTTCTCTGCAAGATTGCCAGTCTTTGGCATCCAGATCGTCATCAGATAAATTCACTGTTGCATAATAATAAAACCCTCAGTTGTTGCACTGGTTTTCCCAAGTTGGGTTTTTCTGCAGACATTTTGTCCAAAAATAACTGTGTTAATTTTTATGTGTGTGTGTGTAGTATTTTTTCAGTTTCCAGTGCTATTTTCTTCCACAGTTTATTTGTGAAGGTTGTGTTAAATTTTGCAGATTTAAAATTTAATTTCTAAGATCATAAACCATAGAAGACAGTCAATGAACAACAAGACACAGGGTTTGGTCCAAGACCTGGGAAAAACCCCACTATGGGGGAAAACCCTTTTTAAAATGTTCTTCTATTAGATCTTTTTCAAATGGTCAACAGAGATACATAATTAGAGTACAAAACCCCTTTTACAAATAGCAGTAGTAACAACCCTTTTTAATATCTTCAAAATACCACCACAAGCCTCCAAAGGCTTCCAAAACAAAAGCAGTAGACACAAGTGTGGGAACAAAATGCACAAGTACGAGAGCTAAACACTAAGAGAAATATTCTCCAAATGCAAGATCATAATGCTACGAAAGCGAGGGCAATATAGCAACAATCAAACTCTGGTGCAAAAGCAATATCAAGAACAGAATATCTCTAGAGCGAGGTCAATACAAGAGCTAAATACTTCTGGTGTGAGAGCAATACCAACTACAATAATACTTCTTTGGAGCGAGAGCATTAACAACAGCAAATAACAAAGAGCGGAAACCACTAGTGCGAGAGTTGAACGAGAGTTTTGACATCTATCAATAGATCTTCCAAACAATAGATCTACCAGATAATAGATCTGCCAAACAGTACATCTGCCAAACAATAGATCTGCCAATGATGATAAGGGATTTGCAAATCTGCGATAGATCTGCCACTGACAATAAGAGATTTGCTACTGATAATAAGAGACCTACCAATGATGATAAGAGATCTGCACATCTACAATAGATCTACTACTGATAATAAGAGATATGCTACTGATAATAAGAGATCTGCCAATGATGATAAGAGATCTGCTACTGATAATAAGAGTGATAAATTACTGATGCGAGGGCTTGATCACCAATGCGAGAGCTAGATCACCAAAGCGAGAGAGAGAGAACTCGATGTGTTGCAAATGAAGGCTTCTCTTCAATATATAGAAATCTTTGAGGCAAAATCCCTTCCTCGAATTAAGTGTTTTGGAAGCTCCTAGAGTGATCCATTCGAATTAGATAACTTAAGTGATTTTATTTTGCACATGTCTAATTGAATCACTTAAGTGATTTTATTTTGCACATGTCTAATTGCTTTATAAAATATTTTTGAAATAACTTTTGCTCTTATGAAACGCAAAGCAAACAATAGAAAATTAGTTTGCACATAGGAGGAAGAGGAGCAGGACAGAAGGCGAGATGGAGGTGAACAGGGCATGCGTGAGGGCAAAGTCTGCAACAGCGTCAGTTATGTTCCACCGGTCTCTCTCAAGACAAGAGATCACAGAGGTATCTTACGCCAGCAGAAAGAGGGAGACATTGATGGCTAGTAGCTGGGATTCGCTGCTCACTGTAATCAAGCAGAGCATCGACAATGGGGAGGCGCCTACCGATCAGGGTTATGTTGGGCAGATCCAGAGCCATTGCCCTGTGCCGGAAGGATTAAGGCACAAAGGGGCCTTCATCCAAACACTTTTCATCATCAGATCTAAACCCCTATTTATCTGCGCAAGAGATGGAAATGAATTACCCATCATCGATCTACTATCTAGGGCCAGCTCTGCACTTGCAGCATCACGACAAGAACCCTCCTTCAGCATTTCTTATGGGAGTATTGACGCATCTGTCATCATACCTATTGAGAGTCTTCGCCACAATATTGGAGATGACCAGCTCTTCGTTGCCAAGGCCAGATCCGACCCAATCTTACGAGAAGGATGGACATCCTTTTCAAGATCTCGTTGTTACAAGCCAGATCTATGCTCACTGATGCGAGTTGGAGTAGATCGGGAGACTTCTACACCACTGCCTACAACGAATCGACACCCATCAACGAGATCTGGATCCTTATCGAGGATTTCTGAACACCTAACAGTCAAGCAAAAGGCATCACAGACAGACCGAATGGGGGACATTTGAATCGGAATCATCATTGAAGAGAATCGACGACACAATCATATAAGAATATTGAACTGGCAAACCTGTCGCAGATGAATTAGTACACAGCAAATGAGGTATTTTATCAAAAGACGGATTGTGAAGCACGAGAAGGAGCTTTGATCCAATTTTTATCCGAGCACTCCACGGGAAGACCATTTGCAAGAGGACCTAGAATTGGATGCGAATTCATGATCTAAAGTACGAGATTCAAAAACAACTGGGCATATCAACAAGCATGCAAAATTTGATATATGCAAGTAAATTACTGCAAGAGAACCTCACGTTACAGGATCATGGTATCGCTACAGATACAACTATCATCTTCAACACGAGATTGTTAGGAGGTTGCTCCAGAACAAGCTCAAAGGGTACAGGATCCTTCAAGGATGCAGTCAAAGGGAAGGAGGAGACCCAAACCAAAACAGTACCGATTCCAAATCTACCTGGGCCCTATATCATGGAGCAAAAATCCCTAATACTAGCTCTAACAGTCACTCTGCCTGAGGTAAATGAACTTTACACAGACCTCCACACCAAAGCAGTTATATGTAGATTTAATGGTTTTTGGCCCAAATCTAATGCTCTACACCAATGGATCTTCTCCACTTAGACAACAAACTATGAGATTCATCTCTGTTCTAAAGGATTTTTTATTGTTAGATTTCATACAGTCAAAGATAAGGACTATGTTTTAAATGAGGGCCCATGGTTTTGGGGCAATGCGGGGCTCTTCATGACACCTTGGTTCCCAGGATTTGATGCTACCACCATGGTGGTATCCAAAATGCCTGTATGGGTTAGAATACACAATCTACCACTCCATTTTTGGCACCACAAAGTTCTAGAAGGAATTGGGAATTCCTTGGGGAAATTTCTCAAGATTGATGCAAATCGAGTTGCAAAAGGCATCTTCACTTTCACTAGAATCTGCATTGAAGTAAATCTTAGTCAAGGCCTACCTGATCAAATTATGTTGGTCCACAACAATCTATAGTGAACACAACCTCTAGATTATGAGAATATGGCATTTCTCTTCCATGGATGTCTACAAACAGGACACCTTCAGAGTGCATGTCCGCAAGCTAAAAAAGAGCCCAAAAGGCACAAGAAACAATCACAAAAACCAAAAGGTTGGCAAGGCACTGAATTGTTGGAAGACCCTGAAGAAGACTTAGACATTCCAGAAAATACCACTTATATCAATGAGCAGAACACTCAGAACAACATACAGAAAGAGGAGTTTGAGCATAGCTCTGCATTAGTTTTGATGTCAATCGTCTCACAGTAGCAGAATGAACAGCATACACCTGGAAAAGAGGCAAGTGGCAACAAACGAACTCATGCATCAGAAGGCTCAAATTCTAACAAAGAAATCCCAACAACTATAAAAGAAAATCAAATGACTATTGTATCATCCACACCCAACACTAGTGGTTGGCGAAAAGTGGAAAAAAAGAAAGGTAGAAAAGAATAGACTAGATTTTTCATGAGTTATTATAGATCTTGAGAAGTCAGGATCTGTTGTTATGCATATGCTTTTCAGCATCTACAACATGTAATTTTGCTCCATCTGAATAAAATTACAATTTTTCCTTGGTAAAAAACTTTTGCTCTTATGAAAAATAATTTGCTCTTGAGAAAGAATTTGCTTCAAGGGTGAAAGGGGTTAACCACATAAAGTGATTTCTAGGGAAATTTCTCCCTAGTTGCTCAAAAATTCAACACTCCCTCTCAACTAGGGAGGAATTTCCATCAATAAAGCCAAAATTGTTGTACCTGTCAAATCATCATGACTCATGTTGAACATTCTCGAATCTAAAGAAGAATACTCATGGCAGGGGAGCTACTGCTACCACCCTGAATCCAAGCTCAGCCAAATAAAGGCTAAGAAACCTTCACCAGGGAGTCTCAAGCTTCAACCTGGTCCAAATAATCATCGGGGAGCCAAATGCTTCCACTTGGCATCAAGGAGTCACATGCTACAACCTGGAACAAATACCATCGAGGAGACTCATGCTACCACCCGGAATGAATACCGCTCAGTCAATAAGACTAAGAAACCATAATAGCTCAGCACATAGGCTAAGAATCCACAATAGCTCAGCTCAAAGGCTAAGAATCCACAATAGCTCAGCTCAAAGGCTAAGAATCCACAATAGCTCAGCTCAAAGGCTAAGAATCCATGTTGTTCAAGAACACTAGCATCTATGTTGTTCAAGAACACCAGCATCTTCGAACTTGAGCGAGATACAACTTACCATGACTGGTAAGGATCACCATTTGATCTCAAGTAGCCAACACCCATTGGCCAGATGGGTGGGAAACAAGATGCATGACTGGGGCATACTCCTGATTGGAGGTCCCTCATCCCCAAGAGCTCACTAGCTCAATTCCTCATCCCTAGGAGCTCAACCAAGGGGGAAGAGCACACATCTCAATGTTCTTGATCAGCCGGGTCCCAAACTCAAAAGAGGTACATCCCTTAATCCAAGCATATCTCTGAAGACTAGAAATTTCTTCTTTGACAATGCTTTGGTAAGTGTATCAGCAATTTGCTCATCAATCTGAATATGGTGGAGTCTCACTACTCCTCTCTGTACCATGTCTCGAATGAAATGATATTTGATTTCAATGTGCTTGGATCTGTCATGAAATACAGGATTCTCAGACAATCGGATCCCACTCATATTATCACATAATATCATTGTAGTATCTAGGACTTGCTCAAATAACTCTCCAAAGAGTTTTCTTAACTAGACAGCTTCACAACTAGCTAAGCTAGTAGCAATATACTCAGCTTCTGCGGAATTGAGAGCAACTGATTTATGTTTCCTGCTCATCCAAGAGATCATGGTAGATCCCAAACTGAAACAACATCCTAAAGTGCTTTTTCTATCCACAATGTTGTCCACCCAATCAGCATCAGTATAACCATGCAACTTTATGTTGCTAGCAGTATATCAAAGACCGAAATTAATTGTCCCATGCAAATATCTAAGCACATGCTTAGCAGCAACCCAGTGATTATGTAAAGGCTTGGTCATGAATTGACTCAAGGTGTTTACAGCATAGCAAATATCAGGATGAGTGTTCACTAGGAACATCAATGCTCCAATCAACTAACGATACTCAGATGGATCAGATAAATCAAGTCCAGCTTCATCACCACAGAGTTTCTTGAAGTTCATCTCCATGGGAGTGCTCATGGATTTGCACTCTACCATTCCAAACCTTTCCAATAGCTTTACAACATACTTCCCTTGGGAGAGAATAATTTTGCCAGGTCTCTGCCAAACCTCCAAGCCCAAAAAGAAGTGCATCATCCCAAGGTCTTTCATTTCAAATTCAGAGGCAAGCTCCCTCTTACACTAAATCATCAGAAGTTCACTACCTGTCAAAAATGTTGAGAAATCTATAGGGCAATGATTAGAGTGATTTTTCTTTCCTTGGTAACTGCTTGTGATGTATTTTTACTTTCTTACTTATTAGCTTCTTCACTTATTATTATGTTTGTATATCGTCAAATAGCTACCAAAACAAGAAGAACAAGAACACAAAATATAGGTTGCAAGCCAGGGCCAAAACCTCTCTAATTGAGAGGAAAAACCGCAAATATCTTCTCTTCCTTATAGATTCTTCAATTGACGAATTCCAAGGCCTCTAGACCAAGACCAAGACTAATACCCTCCAAGACCAAGTCCAACCTTTCAGGATGAAGTGCTTTCCTTAAGCAAGTCAAACCCAGTCAAATCTCTTCCAATAGCACAACTTTAACCCTCAGCTATAGAATTTTAGCCTCCACTATAGACCTAAAATTTTTGGCCCTCCAGCAGTTGTTGCTACCACACATGTGAGCTTTGTTTAGCCTTCCAAGGCTTCCTCAAACCTTTGCTTGGCTTTCTCTTCCTTCTGGAGCTTGAGGATGGCTTCTTGTGACCTTCGCTTGACCTTCTTTCCTTCCCTTCTTCAAGATCGAACTTGTAGAAGAAAACCTTAGATTTGTTGCAAAAACCCTAGCCTTCCTTCGCATGTGTGAGAGAAATAGCCCAAAAACAAGTCTCCTTTGTCCTCTTCCTTCTTCGTTGCCTTCTTCTTGTTCCTCCTTCGCTTGGATGAGTGAGAGATGAATGTGCTTCAAGGAGGTCGAGTTTCCTCCTTTATATAGGCTTCTCAAGGTGGACGTGGCTCCTCAAATTAGGCCGACTTGGTCTTGAAGGGTATTTTTGACACTTTTAAGGACAAAAATAATTTTCTTTACAAGTTACAATGTGCCCAATGGGGTCTTCAACTTATGACAATGACTATTTTGACTTCTTGACCTAGGACCAACCCTAGAAGCACTCAATGGGTGCTTGACCTATAAAATAAAAGACCTTGAGCATGAAACCCATGCTCCAAAAATAATAATAATAATTTCTTTCATTTTACAATTTACAATAATCAAAAGTACATTTCATATTTATGAAGACCGAACCTAGTTACACATTTTTCAACACTGCCTCTTAACTAGGGAAGTATTCATAAATGGTACATGGACATTCTCAATCTGAAGATATCTCATAAGAAGAGTTGGATCGGTAACCCATTTGTTTAGCATCATAACAACCAACATTGTCATATAGCAAGGCCTTAACTAACAGCTCTATCTCTCCACAAGATCAGAGCACAATGTTGGCGAGGCCAATGATTTATAGACACCATCATCATTGTCTCTCAAGGTACATATCCCACCCGAGTGTTCAGAGAGTATGACATTCTTTGGATTGTTCTTATCTTGGATAGCTAGTCCTCAAAGAATATCAATCCACGACTACTCTTATCTTGGATGCCCTACCACATCCTCAAAGAGCATCGGATGCCAAACATTTACCCAATCCTCCATTTTGTCTTCCCAAGTGAAGACAAGAATGATGTGCCTATCTCTCCCTCTCAATCAGGGAGGATACATCAACCAAACCAAGCTTGTCTCTCAGATATACAAGCTTCTTATTAGGAAGAGATTTTGTCAATATGTCAACTACCTACTCATCGGTGGAAATATACTGTAGCTGTAGCACACCATCTTGTACTCACTTCTGAATGTAGTGATACTTATTGTTGATATGATTTGTCTTTCCAAGAAATATTAGGTCTTCAGACAATCATATACAACTGGTGTTATCACAATGTATCATTGTAGGGTCCATTGACCCTTCAAATAGGTCTGATAGCAGCTTCCTTACCAGACAACTTCTTTGCTTACTTCACAGGTTGTAATGTACTCAGCGCCAGCACTGCTCAAAGCAACTATATCTTGCTTTCTTCGCATCCATGAGATCATGGAGGATCCCAGACTAAAACATCCTCCTGTAGTGCTCCTTCCATCCTGCTCACTGCCTCCCTATTGGGAATCTGTATATCCAATCAAATGGACATCATTCCTCCTATCATATTTTAGGCAGTAATGAATTGTTCCTTGCAGATATCTCAGCATGTGTTTTGCTGCTATCCAGTGATCATGCTTTGGCTTGGAATTGGCTGAGAATATTTACTGCAAAACATGTATGGCCAAGTATTCGCCAAATACATCAGTGTGCCAATCAATTGCTTATACCTGGAAGGATCCACAGGGCTTGATTCAGAACTCCTTAGTCTTTTCAAGTTTGTGATCATCAGGGTTGTCATTGGTTTGCAATTCATCATGTCAAACCTCTTCAACATCTTGATCACATACTTTCCTTGACCTAGATAGATTTCATCAGGTCCTTGCCAGACTTCCAATCCCAAATAGTAGTGCATCAGCCCTAGATCCTTCATGTCAAATTTTGTTGGTAGATGCTTCTTACATTCTTCAATTCGACCTTCCACACCTGTCAAGAAAAGATCATCCACATACAGAAGAATGATTACCGGCTCTCCCTTCACAACCTTAATATAAAGGTTTGGATCAGCAGAACTCTTTGAGAAGCCTAATCTTTGTAGGTATGCATCCATTCTAGCATACCATGCCCTTGGTGCTTGCTTCAGGCCATATAATGCCTTCTTCAATCTGCAAACATATGTCTTTTTGTCTTTAACTTGAAATCCCAAGGGTTGCTCTATATGGACTTCCTCATCAATTGTGCCATTTAGAATGCAGTCTAGACATTCATTTGGTCAATGTTCCATCCCATTGATGTTGCCAAAGAGACCAATAAATGAATAGTTGTATACCTTGTTGTTGGAGCAAATGTCTCTTCATAATCGATGCCTTCTTGTTGAGAGAAGCCCCTAGCCACAAATCTTGCCTTATATTTATCAATAATTCCATCTGTGAGATGTTTGATCTTGTAGAGCCACTTGGAAGTTACCACAAATTTGTCTTCAAACCTAGGTATGATCTCCCAAACTCCATTCTTCATTATAGATTGATATTCTTCATTCATGGCATCCTTCCATTCTTGGTGATTGACAGCTTCTTCAAAAGTGGATGGCTCTGCTTCAATTAATTTTGTCATGTAGGCTACATACCCAGAATATCGTTTGGGCTTCTTACTTTCCCTGAATGTACCTTGAGCTGCTCCATGACCTTTTGCATCTAGAAGTGTAGACTTCAACCAGTTAGGTCTTTTTCTGGTTTCGGGAATTACCACAGGTTGTATTGGTTCACAGGGACCTTCATCTTCATGGTTTGATTCTTCTTCTTCCTTAGTAACTTCTTCTTCGAATACCAGAAGTTCTTCATCATCAGAGTCCATAGGGAGATCCTTTGATTTCTTAAATGCAATACTTTCGTCAAATATCACATCTCCACTGACTTCTATTCGGTGTCCTTCGTTTATGTAGATCCTATAGGCCTTAGAAGAGTTGATATAGCCCACAAAGGTTCCCTTCATGCCAAATGGATCCAGCTTCTTTCTTTTGTCCTTCGGTATATGTATATAGACAGGACAACCAAAAATTCGGAGATGATCTACGATTGGTTTCTTCCCAGTGAACACCTCTTCAAGAGTCTTATTATTTAGAGACCTATGGGGACTTCGACTTTGTATATATACAGTTGTCTTCGTAGCTTCACCCCACAGAAATTTCGGTAAGTCTTGATCATGTAACATTGCTTTTACACTTTTTTCAATGGATCGATTCTTTCATTCTGCAACTCCATTTTGTTCGGGATTATATGGGACTATCAGCTCCCTCTTAATCCTAGACTCCTTACAGAAAGCTATGATTTCCTTGGATGTATATTCTCCTCCATTATTGGATCTTAGTATCTTGATTCTTCTTTCTGTAAGGTTCTCTACTTCAACTTTGAATTCTTGAAATTTAGTAAATACTTCATCCTTGGATTTCATTAAGTAAACCCAAGTCTTCCTTGAATGATCATCTATAAATGTGACATAATATAGATGACCTCCAAGTGATTTAGGAGTCATAGGACCACAGACATCGAAATGAATAAGATCCAAGATTTCTTTTGATCGTGAAGCACTGCTTCCAAATGGTCTCTTGGTGTTCTTACCCAATGCACATCCCTTGCATACCCCTTCGTGATCTTCTTTCAGTTCGGGGATTCCATCTACTATAGAGCTTAGAGTTGGAAGAATTTTGAAATGGAGATGACCAAATCTTCTATGCCAAAGTTCACATGGGTTGATTTCAATGTGAACTAAAGCTTGAGCAAGAGGGGATAGCAACCTATAGAGTCTTCCTTCACGAATCCCAATTACTCTAGCATTTTCTATGCTTGAGTTCTTACTCCATACTACAACTTTTCCATCAATGAAAGCCACTCTATCACCTTTATCTTCTAGACTTGAAATGGAGAGTAAGTTCTTATGCAAACCTGGAACAAATAGGATGTTGTTGAGATGAATATTGCCTCCATTCTCTAGCTCTATTGAGGTTGATCCAATTCCTCTCACAAGATAGATCTTATTATCTCCAAGCTCTACGGAGTAAGAAGACTTTCCTTTTGACAATGTTTTTAGTTGCTTGTGATGCCCAGTCATGTGCCTTGATGCTCCACTATCGATTACCCAAATGTTCTCATCTTGAAATGTGTCAGTGAGTGCTGAGAAGAGTCCTTCGTCCTTTGTCTTGGTTACTTTCTTCTTTGGAGTAAATAGGAGATTCCATGCTTCTTTGATACCCTTCTTGAGATGACTTGCTACCTTTGAACACTTCTTTAGGAACTTCTTCAATGTAGTAGAGATCTTCATAATGCCCTTTGCCAACCTTAGCTCTAATATCATGTTGAGAAATCTATAAGGCAATGATTAGAGTGATTTTTCTTTCCATGATAATTGCTTGTGATGCATTTTTACTTTTTCTTACTTATTAGCTTCTTCACTTTTATTATTATGTTTGTATATCATCAAACAGCGACCAAAACAAGAAGAACAAGAACACAGAATATAGTCTGCAAGCCAGGGCCTAAACCTCTCCAATTGAGAGGAAAACCCGCAAATCTCTTCTCTTCCTTATAGATTCTTCAATTGATGAATTCCAAGACCAATGCCCTCCATGACCAAGTCCAACCTTTCAAGATGATGTGCTTTCCTTGAACAAGTCAAACCCAGTCAAATCTCTTCCAATAGCACGACTTTGACCCTCAGCTGTAGAATTTCGGCCTCCACTGTAGACCTGAAATTTTTGGCCCTCCAGCAGTTGTTGCTACCACACATGTGAGCATTGCTTAGCCTTCCAAGGATTCCTCAGACCTTCGCTTGGATTTCTCTTCCTTCTAGAGCTTGAGGATGGCTTCTTATGACCTTCGCTTCACCTTCTTTCCTTCCCTTCTTCAAGATCAAACTTGTAGAAGAAAACCCTAGATCTGTTGCAGAAACCCTAGCCTTCCTTCACACGTGTGAGAGAGAAATAGCCCAAAAACAAGTCTCCTTTGTCCTCTTCCTTCTTCGTTGCCTTCTTCTTGTTCCTCCTTTGCTTGGATGAGTGAGAGATGAATGTGCTTCAAGGAGGTCGAGTTTCCTCCTTTATATAAGCTTCTCAAGGTGGACGTGGCTCCTTAAATTAGGCCGACTTGGTCTTGAAGCGTATTTTTGACACTTTTAACGACAAAAATAATTTTCTTTACAAGTTACAATGTGCCTGATGGGGTCTTCAACTTATGACAATGACTCTTTTGACTTCTTGACCTAGAACCAACCCTAAAAGCACTCAATGGGTGCTTGACTTATAAAATAAAAGACCTTGAGCATGAAACCCATGCTCCAAAAATAATAATAGTAATTTTCTTTCATTTTACAATTTAAAAGAATCAAAAGTACATTTCATATTTATGAAGACCAAACCTAGTTACACATTTTTCAAAAAAAAACAGATTGTCAACATATAATACCAAAATCAAAGGCATACATTATACAACTTTGAAGTAGAGGTTTGGATCAGCACTGCTCCTCGTGAATCCCAACTTTACTAAGTAGCTATCAATGCGAGAATACGAAGCCTTGGGGGCTTGCTTTAAGCCATAGAGTGCTTTCTTTAATCTGCACACATTGGTTCTTCTGTCATGTACCTAAAAGCCTTAAGGTTGTTCGACATATACTTCTTCCTGAAGAGCACCATGGAAAAAAGTTGTCTTGACATCCATCTGATGGAGAGTCCACCCTTGAATAGCAACTAAAGCAATAATAGAGTGAATGGTGGTATTGTTAATCTAGGTTGTCATTGATGTCAATATGGCAGTGTTTGTGATGGCAAATTCTTTGATACATGATTGCCCATTGATGCCCATTGATCATAATGCTCATAATGATGAAAGTTTGATATATGATGATATGATGAGATGGAGGAGCCAAGTGAACTGAATATATATATATATATATATATATATATATATACAGACAGAATAGAAGCAGTAGACCCAAGAAGGAAAGCCAGTCAAAGAAGAGCTATCGGAAGAATTCTTCGGAAGAGTTATCGGAGGTCACACGAAGATAAGCCAAAGGAGGAAAGCTATCGAAAGCCGAGGAAAGCCAAAGAGTAAGAGGAAGAGGCCTTAGAGGCCTTTTCCTATATGGAGGAGGATCTAATGGATCCATAGGCTCAACAGGTTCATCTAGGTCCTCATGATCAGGTTCATGGGTAGAGGGATCCACATCATCATTTGTTTCTTTAGAAGAGATAGAAGGAGGACTAATTCTTACTTTTTCAAGAGTTGCATCTTCATCAAATGTTACATCTCTGTTGAAGTCTATTGTTCTTTGACCAGGTATATAAATTCTAAATGCTTTAGAATCTTCACAATAGCCCACAAACATACCTTTCTTACCTGAAGCCTCAAGCTTGTTCCTCTTTTCTTTTGGTACATGAAAATAAACAAGACAGCCAAAGATCCTTAAATGACTGACATCAGGTTTCTTGCCTGTGAATACTTCTTCAGGAGTCTTGTCATATAATGCTCGATGAGGAGTCTTGTTCTATACATATACGGTAGTGTTGGCAGCTTCTCCCCATAGGAACTTTGGCACATTCTGATCATGTAGCATGGCACAAGCAACCTCCATGATAGTTTTATTCTTTCTTTCTGCCACACCATTCTGTTCAGGATTATATGGTACAATGGTCTCTTTCTTGATACCGACTTCTCTACAAAAGTCAATGAATTCATTTGAAATGAATTCTCCTCCATTATCTGATTTGAAGACTTTGATTTTCTTTCCAGTTTGGTTTTCAATCAATGCTTTGAAATTTTTAAACATATCAAAGGCTTCATCTTTGTGCTTTAGAAAGTATATCCACGTTTTTCTAGAGAAATCATCCACAAAGGTGATATAATACAAATATCCACCTATGGATGTCACTGGCATAGGTCCACACAAATCTGAATGAATTAGCTGCAGGATGTCATGAGATTTGTGTTGATTTTTGAGTAGCTTGGGAGGTACTCCAAGCCCTAGGGTTCGGGGATTGGAGGACAAAGAGTCACTTGTGGGCTTGGAGCACATTTCTTTATGTGATGGCATGAGATGATAAAGGGTAGAAAGGAGAATCCAACGCTTCGAGAATCATCGAATTATGAGTTTTAGAAATGGAGATATGAATTTTTGAAGTTAATTTTAGGGTTAACACCATAAGTGTCAAGGTCGGCCTAAGGTTGTTTTAGGCGTATGACAGTTGGACAACCCCTTCTGATGACGTTTTATATAGAAGGTGATATGAGGGTGATAAAGACCATCCATTTGTGCATCACACACAAGAAGGAGAGCCCGTTGAAGGAGGATAATCTTCTATGGTAGCCGCAGTAAGAAAAGGCTAGGGCAGCGAGGAGTTCACGACTGTTTTAAGGGCTAAAACAAGGCACCGAGCTGCTCGAAGGAGGTCAAGGTTACTTGTTGGGTAGGCCGAGTTGGAGACCTCTATTACAAATCTGTTTGGGCATTGTTTTGTGGACAGGATACTTGTATGGTGTTGGCCGTAAGCTACAGGAGTACTGTGTGCTAGGTCGCAGGCCATAGCATCACAGTTAGGGCTTGCGTAGGGTGAATTGAGGGCTCAAATATGCCCAGAACAACAGCGTGCTAAGGGAGGTGTCTCATGAAGGTGTGCCACAATCTTTGAGGGTTGTTGAGTGGATATTTTAGGGTTGTTGCAGTGTGCCCAAGGTGCCCTAACCAGAACAATCAAGGGCAACAAATTACAAATAAATTTGGAGCAGCATTAGTGATTTGTGTTGGGTCATAATTTGTGACCGGATTTGGATTAGTTGTTGAGCAACGTGTGGGAGCCAATTTGGAGGCTTGATTGGGTGATCGTAAGCCTTCATCGGTGCAAATCTTGCAATGTAGTATTGAGTGATATTGACCTGGTGGAGGGCAGTATGTTAGCTACCCAAAGTAGCCCTAGACGAGCTATCTTGAAGTGACGAAGAGGAGCTAAAGGTTGGGTAAGATTGGTGCCGAAGTGCAGCACTTTGATGGACTAGAGTGACTACTAGCCTGGTAGATTGGAGCTCGAGAAGTGGCCAGCCTAGAGAGCAGATTGATGAGCCTGTGTACATGCAGCAGAAGTGACTTGCAGCAATGTTAGGTGGCAGCCCTCCTGGAGTCTCAATGTGTTGTCCTTTGAAGGACTAAGGGGCAGCTAGTGAGCAGTACAGGAGTGAAGGACCGGCAAGACAAGATACAACATAGAAGTTGCAGCGAAGTTTGTCATTGTATCTTGTATACCATAGACTGTTGTATTATTCAGATTGGTTTAATATAATGAAGATTGGGTTGTACAATATTGTACAATATTTGTTAAAAAATGTGTATACTTGTGCATATATGATTTATTGCTTTATATTTTCCACTATGCAAAGTAGTTCTTGTTGAGATTCTTGGTTTGGTAGCATCAGAGATTTTAAGATTCTAACTTAGACCCAAGATCGTGGAAATTCAACAATTTGGTACTACTAGAGGGAAAAGGTCCTCTCGTTTTCTTTCCACTTTCACAACCAGGGCAAACACCATCATGTTTTGATTGGATTTTTGGCATTCCATAAATATCATCATCATCTTCCTGCTGGTCAGCCCAACTGCCAACTAGCTTAACCTGAAACTAAGATACTCGCTGAGTCTCCATCTTGAGAGCTCTATCCTACTCTCGCTCAACCACCACTTCTCCACTTTGTGCACTCCCTGCCTTGTTGCTCAAGGTTGCACTTATCTCTACCTGCAACTTGTAGAGATTCTTCACCCTCACACCTATCTGCTTCTTACGTCCAGAAGCTAAGTGTTGGAGGTTAGCCTTACGTCTGCTGAAGCTAATATCATATCCCTTGTCCTCAAGGGTAGCTACCGAACAAGATTTTGCCTCAATCCTAGAACATAGAAAACATCTTTGAGATGAAGTGGATTACCTGACTGAGTTCATATGTATGAGATGTATATTTCCTTATTGAAGCTGTGTGGGTTTTCTTGTTACGTAATTTTTCCATGTAGAATCTTATTCAAATTCGTATTCGTACCCACTTCGAATCTTGCTACCATGGTCATAAGTCCTTGTTTTCGCAAATTCATATGTAAAAATTATAGAGAAGTGCCCTGGGTGTATATAAAAATCAGAATACTTTGTATTCAGATAACTTGGTTAACCTAGGCAGAACAAGAAAGAAGCCATAGAACAGAGACTCCTCAATTCTGGATGTGTGATTGAGAAAATGAAAAATACATTTTGAAATCGCGGACAACGTGGTCTCTGTTGGAAAATTGTTCGTATAGGAACTTCCATTGCAAATGTATGCAGAAACTAATACAAAGGAAAAATATATTTTACGGTGGTATAATGAAAATGGGTAACCGGAGTCTGTTAATTGAACTAGGTTTCAACCAAATAGGTATTTAAAAACCACCTGTGTCAAATGTCATTACTGAGATTTGATATATTAACCACCATAAATCGAACAAACAAAAAAGAGAAGGGACAGATTCAAGCTTACCTGCAGTGAATTTAGTTATTGGACTTATTTACGCTCGGAACCTTTCAGCGTATTCTGCATTATATATGAGGTCTGTAAAGCGCTGGTCGTTCGTCTTTAGCTCTTGCATGTTATTTCAAACTGGCTTAAGATTTAACCCTTGTTTGTGCTCTTCCTTTAACCGTTGCTTTGAATCGTGGTGAGTGGTTCGGCTACGGAGCGCTAGGCGCGTCGGTGTTCCATTATTTTTAATATTATCATATTTTGGTATAAGGTTTAAGGGAGAGATTTAACCTGCACACCCCCAAAATATTTTAGAATATTTTTAAGTAATCTTTACGAATAAATATTTTAAAATATTTTTAGTAACATTTACAAATAAATGTTGAAACTTATTTCCAAAATACATGTTTTATTTTCTCTTTTAATAAAATTGATTAATTAAAAAAATGTTACATTAACAAACATCTTATAAAATGAATTATACACCAGACATTTTTCATTGATGTCTCTAAATGTAATATTATCTATAGACATTTGCATGATACCATCTTTTCTTCTCTTCTCAATTCTTCTCGCATGGTAATCCATAACTTGTGTTATGTTTTTACACATAAACAATCATAGGAAAAGTGGAATTATGGAAATATGACATAGAACCTTATTGGTCAACTTATTTATTGTGTGATTGGATTGATTTTTACTAATTTGACATTGAGCGCATTCCAACTTTCTTGCATATCATCCATAATATATAATATGATCAATAGGACATGCATAAATGGATTGAGACTACATTCCTATATATTTTATTTAAAGAGAGAATTATTGACATGTGTGAGGTAAATTATTTGATATTGGTAGGAGAAGATTGCTTAAGAATCAACAACATTCAAAAATAAATTAGTATATTTAATATTCATCAACATTGCATCCTTTATGAAATTAACACTAAAAAACTGAACAAAGGATGCTCATGTATGGAGAATTGTATTATATATCTTAGGCTCTTTATGCGATAAGTATTTGACAAAGTATTCAACACTTTCAAGTTTACCAACAAAAAAATAATAGAGTTAAAACATGTCCTTAAACCATCATATAGGTTTTTGTGCCTTATCAATTAGAGGTACATCATGAACATCATTAAACTTATTATTCATTAGAGCAAAGGTGTTTTGGATAAATCTATTAACACTAGAAAATTGAACAAAGGATACTCATGTATGGAGAATTGTACTATATACCTTAGGCTCTCTAAGTGATAGGTATTTGACAAAGTATTCAATACTTTCAAGTTTACCAACAAAAAAAAAGTAGAGATAAGACTTGTCCTTAAACCATCATATATGGTTTGTGTGCCTTAGCAATTAGAGGTACATCATGAACATCATCAAACTTATTATTCATTGGAGCAAAGGTGTTATGGATAAATTTATTAACCTTGGCATTCTTAATTATACCAATATCATGATTTTCTTCTCCATCCACTCCATTGCCATCAATAGTTGCTCATCAAGATGTCTACTACATTTAAAACATTCTTAGGAAATTAAAGCCTAGGATGCTTTGTGTTTGTATTAAAAACAATCAAATATTTTTAATATTTATATCAAATGTTAAACTGATAAAAAGTTTTATAAAGATAATAAAAGTGTGTAAAAACTAACTTACAATAGATAATATATGTTTCTTCCCCCTTCAAAGAAAACATATAATACATACAATTTTCTTACATGAATCCTTTAAAATTCTTGTCCTTTCTAATTCCTTACACTTTTGCAAGGGCAAAAACATTTACTATCACCTTATTGCTCCTTTAACCGAGTAATGGTCTCCAATTTTTCCTCTTTTCACAACATTGTTAGCTATTACATCGAAATCCACTAAAGCAATGTTAGTACAATATAAGAACATATTTAAAGAATTCCACATACATAGAATTCAATGTTTGTTTACAAAATATTTACCTGAAGATAAATTGTTGGCAGAAAGTTTTGTCATGTAGAACCAGGGTTTGGCCACTGGTTGCCAACAAAAGACCCCATCATAGTCTAGCGTAACTTGGCATTTTCATTCCTCTGTGAAGGAGAAAAGTCTTACCTGAGGCATGTCAAGACTTCCTAAATGTAAGAGGGGAGCTTAGATAATGTCAGGATTTAGTTTATTTGCATACATCATTCATCATTCAATTAATTACATAGGAAACGTAAACAATCTTGCACACAGTACACAAATACACAGCAAATTATCTACTGAAGCATTTTAATTTTTTTAAAGGGAGATGCATAACATGACACCAATCACTCACAAAACACATTGATATAGCCTCATAACATCCTCAATATATTAGATCAAGAGTCAAATGATCCAGATTTATGAAGGAACCAAATGAAATACATATATAAATAGGAATAAAGGGATACAACAAAAACAGAACTTCAATTCATCAATAACAAAGTACTAAAAATTGTTTACATGCAAAATGGAAATAAACTAGCTCAGGTAATGGTAGCTTATCTCTAAGAAGAGATGTAGCAACTGCGTGCCTTTTGAACTGTGTTATAATGAGGCTCGAAGGCCAATTTATTATTAAGAAACAATGGAAAACCCTAAACATCCAAAAACCATACCCTAGGACATGAAGCGCCAAAAGTTTGTGGGCCCCTTTAGGGTAAATTGGTACATCAACTTCTGAGGGTTGTAACTTTGGCATGCGATCTTTGTTTGACTCATACAATACTTCGTTAAAAAGATATATCTGAGGACTACAGCTTTTGATTGTAAACCCTATCATAAGTTTTAGTTTTGCCCATTTTTAAACAAAAAAACATCGTTTAGTGCCTCGAAACAACTCCATAAGTTTAGGACTCGAAAAAATTGCCAAAAATAGTAAATAGTGCTACAATTAGGGAACCTGAAAGAAATAATGGTGGGGGTCCAAGTGGAATAGGCGAGTGGCCACCAATATCCACCTGGATTAGTCCTCCCCCTTTAGGAAGCAATGGTGTAGTATACCTGGGGAATAATATGGGGTACAAAGAGAGGTACCCAAGGGAATAATGTAATAATGGGATGGGCAATAGTAATAAATAAGGTGGTTAACCTGTATCATGTAAGGGACCACAAGTAGTTAACAATAATGTAATAAGCCCATGGTATTAGATAGATGGTATTGAGGGAACCATGTTAATGACCCATGGTATTGTATGTATGAGGCCTATATATAGGCTAGAGACTCCACATTGAGGGGCGTCAAGGATTATTGTATGAACAGGCATATGGCTTGTGGAGTGTTCTCCTTCCTTAAGGAGTGAATGTATGGTGTTGCACTACCTTAAGGGTTTTAATCAATAAAGAAGCATTTCTATATTCAAATCTTGTTATTTTTGGTGATTATTTGCAGTTATTGGATATATTGGTATTATTTTCATATATTTTCAGATCAGATCTATAACAAGTGGTATCATAGCACTTTTTTAGGCAAAGCGGAGAATTTTTTTATTTTTTGCAGGAATCTTTTGGGGCGGCGAGTTTGCATATTAGATTTGTACATTTTGGTGCAAAACCTGCAAAATCTAATTGTAGATCTGGATTGTTTGTGAAAAAATACCCCAAGTTCAAAAAAAAAATCGACTGAATCGAAGTCCAGATAAAGGAGATATCGTTGATCTAAAAATCAGTGGTGTTGCAGACATTTTTCGGGGCGGCGAGTCTGCAGATCAGATCTGTATGATTTGGGGAAAAATCTGCAAAATCTAATTGTAGATCTGGATTGTTGGTGAAAAAATACTCAATTTGAAAAAAAACAGTCGAATCGGAATCTGGATGAAGGAGATATTGCTGATTTAAAAATCAGTGTTGTTGTAGACATTTTTTGGGGTGGCGAATTTGCGAAGCAGATCTGTACATTTTGGTGAAAAATCTGTAGAATATAATTGCAGATCTGGATTGTTTGTGAAAAAATACCAAGTTCAAAAAAAAAAAATCAGTCGAATCGAAGCTCGGATGAGGGAGATATCACTGATTTAAAATCAGTTATTTTTTCAGCAATTTTTTGTAACAGCTTGAAAGTTGCGGCGCGGATCTGAAATTCCAGTGCCTAGATCGAGATTTCTACCACACGAGAAGATGCAGAATGGTTGTTTCATTTCCGAAAACAGGTCATAATAGGGATTCTGAGCAATATTGACGGAATTGTGGCCATTTCAAATTTTCGCCACATGGCTAGCACAAATGGAGAAATATTTCACATTGAATCACATCAGAGATGATGCAACTTAGCTAAGTGTGGGAAGCATGTACTTGGACCACGAAAGATGGAAATGGTGGCAGTGTCATCAAAAATGCTATGGAAGGACAAATACTTGGCAGATGTTCGCAAAATCTATTTGACCACTTTGACCGTAAATCTAATTTTGTGGGTCCTCTTACTAAGCTCACACAGACAGGCACACAACTTAGCAAAGATTTTATTTTTACAGGAAATAAGGAAACCAAGAAACCTAAAGGGTTATTTTCTGTTGGTATCTCCTTATTGCAGGTTCATGGATTGATTCAGAAGGAGAAGATCATTGTGTCTATAAATCCTAGTTGCAAGCAAAATCTCATAAATGTCAATTTGGCAAAAAAATTGCAAGTGCCAACAAAACACATTGAAAACACACAGGTTAATGATGAGGATGTGCAAGTTTATAAAGATTTGAAGCTTTCGATGGATAAGTATGTGTTGCATGGTGATTTTTATACTTTAGATATGGATAACATGGATGTTGTTTTAGGATATCCTTGGATGGAATCTGTGGGTACTGTCAATATTAATGTGCAGAAGAAATTCCTGAAGCTCTGGTATAAAAAGAAGAAAATTACATTGCAGGATATTTCCATTAAGACCCAAGCAGAGATTATGGAGGCAGAAGCCCAAAGCTTTAATGACACTTACACATCAGATGATGAACATTTGATGGTCGACAATCAAACACAAACAGAGGTTGAAGCAGAAAAGGTTACAGGTATTGATACATCAGATGAGGGCTCAGTGGTTGAAGTAATATTGGAAGATAAGAAATAACAGCAGGCACCACAACATGTACCAGATACCACTCAGGCTCCATTAGGTGGTGAATTAAAGAAAGATACATTGTTGGTTAAAACTTCAGCATATCACCACCCACATCACCCCGCAAGAAAACAACCAACAAGATGGCAACGAATTAGCCACAAGGACAACAAACCCCACATGATAGATAGAGAGGAGCAGCGCTCCACCTACTACACATCAACACAGAAGAGCCACGACGGTCAACTTCCATCTCAAGTGAGCGAGGCACCAATTGGATCGAGGATTCACTTTTCTCTTGGATGGCTAGATGCACGTGCATGGTACCAGTGGACTACTATTTTGAGTAGACCTTATTATTTGTGTTCTTCCCATGTTTTGGGGATGAAACATGTTAAGGGGGGTGGAATGCAGTATACCTAGGGGGGATGATATGGGGTATAAAGGGAGGTACCCAAAGGAATAATGTAATAATGGGATGGGCAATAGCAATAAATAAGGTGGTTAACCCATATCATGTAAGGGACCACAAGTAGTTAACAATAATGTAATAATCCCATGGTATTAGATAGATGGTATTGAGGGAACCATGGTAATGACCCACGGTATTGTATATATGAGGCCTATATAGAGGCTAGAGACTCCACATTGAGGGGTGTCAAGGATTATTGTATGAACAGGCATATGGCTTGTGGAGTGTTCTCCTTCCTTAAGGAGTGAATGTATGGTATTGCCCTACCTTAAAGGTTTTGATCAATAAAGAAGCATTTCTATATTCGGATCTTGTTACTTTTTGGTGATTATTTGCAGTTATTGGGTATATTGGTATTATTTTCATATATTTTCATATCAGATCTATAACAAATGGTCCCCATTGCATTGAATGCCTCCATGAAATGGGAAAACGTCTGCTGAACTTGGTCCTTGGTGAGCCACTTGCCTAGTGCAAGAGTTGGTCAGCTTTGAAAACTTGATATAGTTGGATCCTTTGTTTGTAAGTGCTCTTGATCTGTGTGTCCTTGATCTAATCAGTTGTGGTTTTTTTTATTGCAGTCCTGGTCGAGCTCTGTTGGTGTCAATTGCTCAGTAATGTCTGATGTGTCCAACAATGGTGGAAAGTATGGACGAAGGCAGTCCACGCTAAATATGGGTGCAATCCAAGGAATGGGCGGATACTGAGCTCGAAAACATTGTCTCCCAGAGCCTTGGTGATGGTGTAAGGCTCTAGTGAGGTGCTCTTTCTGCAGATGTAACCAAACTTTTTTTCCCACATGAAACTTATGGGGCACCCAATGTTGATCATGTTGTTGTTTGTATTTGGCATTAGCTTTCTCCAGGATGGCAGGAACCTGTTGGCAGATGTGTTGAATGTGCTCAATAAACCTGGTGGCTTTATCAGCTTCGAACTTAACATGGGCAGATTCTTCATGTGTAGTTGCAAAAGGCATTGCAACGTCAAGGGGACATAATGGTTGAAATCCCAAGCCGACTTCAAAGGGGTTGTGGCCAGTCAAGCTATGGAGAACTTTTTTGTAGTTGTGTTGTACATAAGGGAGACTCTCATCCTAGGTTAGCGGATGGTTAGAGTATTACATGCATAGTATGTGCACAATCAACCTATTGACGACCTTTATCTGGCCATCAGTATGGGGGTGGAATGCAATCGACCTGGTGAGCTTGGTGTCCAACAAAGACCAAAGGATCGATCGAAACGTGCTTAGGAAATTGTTATACCGATCAGATTTAATGGTCTGCAGGATCCCAAAATGTACCCACACTCGTTCAAAGAAAAGTTTGGCAGTGCCTTTGTTGTGATACTCTTCTTGCAAGAAACCAATATGGCCGTCTTAGAAAATTTGTCGACATCCACAAATACACAGTAGTTTCCATGAATGGTAGAAGGGATACCAGACATATAGTCCATGGAGATGGATTCTCAGGGCTGGCTAGGGGTAGGCAGAGGATTATACAAGCCTTTCGTCCTAATAGTTGGCTTGGAAATGGCACAAGCAGTGCAAGATTTGATGTATTTTTCAACATCTTGTTAGAGATTTGGCTAATAAATATACTTTTGTAGTATGGCCACAATTTTCTCCACAAAAAAGTGTCTTCTGACCTAACTGTAGTGCGCATCCCAAATCAGCTTTGCACTCTCACTTGAAGGAACACACAAGTGGCCTAGGTAGCATAATAATGCATCCTAGAGATGGAAGTTTGGAACTTGTATGATATCCACTAGCATCTGGTGTGTGGTGGCAAAATCTAGATCATTTTTATATAGTTGCGATCATCCAGAGGTCTCGTGGCCACAAGAGTTGAGAACAGTAGTCAGTGCTACAACCAGTGGCCAATTGAGGCAATTTGCAACATGATTGGTGTTGCCTTTATTGTATTTGATGTTCAAATGGAACTGTTGTAGATATGTGGACCAATTCTGATGGCGATCATTTTGCAACCCCCCTTGGGTCTGTATAAACTGCAGGGGTCGGTGATCTGTGTGTATGACCGTCTCCTTCCCCAGAATGTAATGTTTCGACTGTTGGCAATCCGACATGATGGAGTATATCTCCTTATCATAGGTGGGGTATTTATGAATGGTGTCGGAAAGTGTCTCACCATGACAGACCACTAGATGCCCTTGTTGGGTGAGAACTGCACCAATAGCATAGTCAGAGGTGTCTATCTCAATTTCAAATGGTCGTTGCAAGTTTCGAAATGTGAGTATTGGTGTAGAGAAGAGGCGGTGCTTCAGCTCAACAAACGCCTTTTGTTGGGACCTGAACCAAACAAACTTTGTTTTCGCTTCGTCCTTGGTAACTTAACTCAAACGCCAAGTGATATGAGAGAATCTCAACACAAACCTCTGATAAAATTACCAAGGCCCAAAAAGCTGCGAAGCTCTGTTAGAGTGGTCAGGGTTGGCCATTCCCAAATGATTTGGATCTTAGCTAGATCCATATGCATGCCTTGCTCATCAATGACGTAGCCAAGATATTGGACCTGGCCCATGCCAAATGTGCATTTCTCCAAGTTGGCACATAGTTTGTGTTGTCACAGGGTTTGAAGGATCTACCAAATGTGTTGCAAGTGTTCTTCCCAACTCTTACTAAAGATGAGGATGTCGTCTAGATAAATAACCACAAATGAGTTGGTGAAGGGCCACGAGATTTCATCCATCAGCCTCATAAAAGTAGCAGGGGTAGGTTTTAACCTGAAGGGAATGACCAACCATTCAAAAAGGCCTTCCTTGGATTTGAAGGCGGTTCCATACATCAGTGGGCTCTATTGGAACCTAGTGATAGCCAGACTTCAGATCGATCTTGTTGAAATACTTGGCTCCCTTGAGCTGGTCCATAAAGTCATCAATCTATGGGATTGGATACATGTTCCTGACAGTGATTTTGTATAGTGCCCGGTAATCAATGCAGAGCCTCCACGTCCCATCTTTTTTTATATATGCACAATTAGGCTCCCATAAGATGAGGAACTTGGTTGGATGTGCCCTTTTTGCAACAACTCCTGGATTTGTCGTTTTATCTCTTCATTATCCAAAATGGAGCAGCAGTATATCGACCCATTTGGTAAAGGTGCTTTGGGAGTTAGATCAATTGAATGCTTGACTTAACAGCGCAAGGGTACCCTTGCAGATGAGGAGAATATGTCCTTGTATTCTTCCACGACCTTATCCACCCACTTCTACTGCATGGAGGAACCCTTCCTGGGGGCCATGGATTTGACCACGATCTTCCCCTTACTATAAGAGCGAATCAAAAAGAAAACAAATTTCCCAATCTGAGAGATGATATTACTACATTGCTTAGCATAGATTAAGGAGATGTCGGTAGGTGGGGCTACGTCCTATATTCTGTATAACTTATTGCCCAAAAAATAATAATAGTGTGAAGCCTCAACTCATACACAACATGATGCTTCCACAAGTATGGTTGGCCTAATAATACATCACAAACTTCAAGAGGAGCAACATCACATAGTACCTCATCCGTGAAGGGTTTGATGTTGTAGGGAAGGTGGAACTGCTGGCTGATGTGAAGGTCTCGTCTTTGGTGGAGCCACCCAATGGTGTATGGTTGTGGGTGTGATGTGATTAGTAGGCCCAGCTGCTTAATGACCTCTACTAAGATGAGGTTATTTTGGCTCCCGTTTTCAAAAATGAATTGCAGTGGAGACCCCTTCACCCACATTTGTGAGTCGAGAAGACGCTCCCCTTCTTCTAGATCTTCGGGCTCAATCTTATGGATCTTGGTGGTGGCAATGGTGACGTTGGATTCCACATCATCATTTCCTTGGTCGAGTTCTAAATCAGAGTCAGAACATGCATCTGAATCTGAAGCCTTCAGCTCGGCCACCAGTGATTGCTTGGCTCGACACTTACTTGTGTTGTGAGTGGGGCTCTTATGGAACTCACACCACTTTCATGTGTCCATTGTCTTCATGATGTTGTTCTTTGCTTGTGGCTTTGGCAGGTTGTCCTGGGTCACCCCACCTTGGCAGTGTCCTTTGTTCTGCGATTTGGGGGCACCTTTCCCTTGCTTCAGATTCACAGATCCAAAGTCTCACTTCTTCTATTTAAATTTATGCTCGATCTTGACAGCATATCGATAGGAGGCGCCGAGCAAGGAGATTTCCATGAACTCCATCTCGTCCTCGATGTATTTGTGTAAACAGTCGTGGTACTTAAGTTTCTAGTGCCGCTCAAAATCCTTGATACCTAACTTTGTGTGAAGGGTATGAAAAATATTGATCAACTTTGACATGTCTTGGTCCCTTCATTGTCGTAATGTGGTCCACTTTATGTACTTATCTTCATAGCTCCCGACAGGGTAATATTCTTCCTTGATGGCATCTTAAAAAGAATTCCAAGTGTTTGCAACTGAAAACAGCGAGGGTTCCCTCTTGACCTTTTGCTCACAGTAGGTTTCCCACCAGTCTTTGACATGGCGTGCGGCTTTGAGGAGTGTAAAAGTATTCTTCTCCCTATTGGAAAAATCATGAACCTAAAAATATCCTTCCAACAAATTTAACCATTTATTTACAACATCTACATCTATCTCACCTTCAAATATGAGAATGTCAAAGTTGACCTATACTTTAAATGGAGTCGTGCCTCCAGGTTGATTGTTGGATGAAGATGTGTCACCTGTAGGTACTTGTCGAAGGATCTGGGCAAAGTTGACCATCATCAAGTTCTTTTGTCACTTGAGGGATTCTTCGAGCAATATTTTGAAAGGATCTCTTGCTCCCTTGTCTTTCTTTTCTTCCGCCATGGGAGACCATCTGGGTTGGTGAGGCCAGTCTTGCAAAGGTTCCACCAGTTCAAGCCTTAACTCCTTATACCTCGACCTCGTTGGGAACATGCACAAAAAAACAAAGAAAGAGAAGACCACTTTGATAACCACTAATCCAAATTTATGAAGGAATGAAATGAAATACAGATATAAATAGAAATATAGGGATACAATTAAAACATAACTTCAATTCATTAATAACAAAGTACATAAAATTGTTTACATGTAGAATGAAAATAAACTAGCTCAAGCAATGGTAGTTCATCTCTAAGAAGAGATGTGGTAGTTACATGCCTTCTTAATTGTGTTACAATGAGGCTCAAAGGCCTATTTACTATTAAAAAACAATGAAAAACCCTAAACATCCAAAAACCTAACCCTAGGAGATGAAGCACCAAAAGTGTGGGCCCCACTAGGGTAAATTGGTACATCAACTTCCCGATGTTGTAACTTTGGCATACAATCTCTGTTTGATGCATACGATTCCTCGTTAGAAATATCTATCTGAGGACTACAACTTTCAATTATAAACCCTTATTGTAATTTACGGGTTTGCCAATTTTCCAAAAAAAACGTTGTTTAGGGCCTCAAAATGGCTCTAAAAGTTCATGACCTGAAAACTGTCAAAAATAGTAAATTGTGCTACAATTAAAGAAACTGAAAGAAATAATGGTGGGGGTCCAAGTGGAATAGGTGGGTGGCCACTAATATTCGTGTGGATCACCAAACCATTACAATACAAATATGCAAATTATACAAGATGCACTCGGGATTATATCAAATAAACAAAATAAGTCTAGATTACAATCACAATTGATCTGAACTTATGCAAGAACACAACAAAATATAGATATAAACATAAACACAGAGATGCGGCAGAAATAAAACTTCATTTCATTAATATCAAAGAATTGAAATATGCTTACATACAAAATGGAAATAAACTAGCTCGGGTGATGGTAGCTTATCTCTAAGAAGATATGTGGTGACTACATGCATTTGAACTGTATTACAATGAGATTCGATGGTCTTTTTATCATGGAGAAACAATAAGAAACCCTTAACATCCAAAAACCTAACCCTAGGAGATGAAGCGCCAAAATTTTGTGGGCCTTGTTGGGGTAAGTTGGAACGTCAACTTCTCAAGTTCGTAACTTTGGGATACGATCTTCATTTGGCTATCATAATACCTCATTTCGACGATCTCCAAGAGGAGGCCGAAAACATTATGCACTTTTATAATATCTATGTTTTCCCTAAAAACGTCTTTTAGTCCCTCAAAACGGCTCATGAAGTTTAGGACCCGAAAAAAAACTGCTAAAAATAGTAAATTGTGATACAATTAAGGAAACTGAAAAGAAACAATGGTGGGGGGCCAAGTGAAATAGGTGGGTGGCCACAAAGACCCACTTAGATTAGTCCTCCCCCCTTAGGAAACAATGGCACCCATTGCGTTGAGTGCCTCCATGAGATGGGGAACTTCTACTAAACTTGGTCCCTGGTGAGCCACTTGCCTTGGTGCAGGGGTTGACCAACTTTGACAATCCGATACAATTGGATCTTCTGCTGGCGAGTGTTCTTGATTTGCATGTCCATGATCCGATGAGTTGTGGCCTATTCCATGCAGTCGGGATTTTAGATCTGCTGGTGTGAGTTGTTCTACAATGTCTGATGTGTCTAGTAATGGTGGAATGTATGGTCGAAGGTGGTCCACATTGAAAACTGGGTGCAAATCAAGGAATGTGGGAATGTTGATCTCAAAAAAATTATCTCTCACATCCTTAATGATGGTGTAAGGCCCATATCGAAGCAGGTGAAGCTTGCGATGGGCCTTAGCGAGACACTCCTTCTGCAAATGTAACCAAAATTTTTCGCCCACCTGGAACCTGTGTGGCAACCGATGTTGATCATCACACTGCTTGTACGTAGCATTGGCTTTGTCCAATATGTCATGGACTTGCTTGCGAATGCACTGAATATACTCAATGAAGTTGTTAGCCCTATCAACTTCGGCTTAGATATGAGCCTAATCTACTTAAGTAGCTGCAAATAGTATGGCCACATCAATGGGACATAGTGGTTGGAATCCCAATCTCACCTAAAAGGGGTTGTGGCCAGTTGAGATATGGAGAGCTATATTTTAATTGCGTTGTACATAGGAGAGGCTTTCATCCCATGTGCGTGGACGCTTCGAGTTGTACATGCACAGAATGTGCATGATCATCCTATTGACAACCTCTGTTTGGCCATCAGTTTGGGGGTGGAAGGTCGTGGACTTGGTGAGCTTGGTATCCAACATCGACCAAAAGCTTGACCAAAATGTACTCATGAACCTATTGTGTCCATCTGAGATAATGGACTGTCGGATCCCAAAGTGTACCCACACTAGTTCAAAGAAGAGCTTAGCAGTGGCTTATGTTGCGATACTTGTCTTGCAGGCCGCTAGAATGGCCATCTTAGAGAATTTGTCGATGACTACGAAAACGCAACCGTTGCCATGCTTAGTAGAAGGAAGGCCCGACATGTAATCCATGGAGATGGATTCCCAAGGCCAAATAGGAGTAGGCAAAAGAGTATATAGGCCTTGCTTATTGATGGTCGATTTGGCAATGGCACATGTAGTGCAGGATCTGATGTACTTCCCAACATCTTGTCGAAGTTTCGACCAATAAAATACTTTTGCAGCACTGCCACTGTTTTCTCTACTCTGAAATGTCCAGCAACCCAACTGTAGTGCATCTCCCAAATTGTCTTGGCACGCTCACTTGAAGGAACATAGAGTTGTCCTAGGTGGCATAACAATGCACCATGGAGGTGAAAATTAGGAACATCCTTGCCTTCCAAGAGAATTTGATATGTGTTGCCAAATTCTGGATCACTCTTGTAAAGATGCGGCCACCCTGAAGTCTTGTGTCCACAAGATTCGAGCACAGTGGTCAGCGCCATAACTGGTGTTTGACTCAGACAGTATGCAACATTATTGGCATTACCCTTCTTGTACTTGATGTTAAAAGGGAACTATTTCAAATATGTGGACCATTTCTGATGGCGATAATTCTACAACTTCCCTTGTGTCTGTATGAACTGCAGGGGTCGGTGGTCTGTGTGGATGAACGTTTCCTTCTCCAGAATGTAATTCTTCCATTTTCAATAGACATGCACAATAGAATACATCTCTTTGTCATAAGTGGGATACTTTCAGATCGTATCTGAAAGTGTCTCACTATGATATGCCACCGGATGCCCCTGCTGGGTAAGAATTACACCAATAGCATAGTCGGAGGCATCTATCTCTATTTCAAATGGTTGTTGCAGGTCTGGTAATGTTAGCACTAGTGTAGAGCAGAGGTGATGCTCCAATTCGACAAACATCGTCTGTTGGGATTCAAACCAAAAGAACTTTGATTTCGCTCCGCCCTTGGTGACTTGCCTCAAAGGCCAAGTGACATGAGAGAATCCCCACACGAACCTACGATAGAAATTGGAAAGAGCCAGAATATTGAGGAGATCTGTTAGAGTGGTTGGGGCTGGCCAATCTCGAATAACTTATATCTTGGTTGGGTCCACATGCACACCCTGTTCATTAATGATGTACCCCAGATATTGAACGTAGGTTATACCAAAAGTGCATTTCTCCATACTGGCACACAATTTGTGCTATTGCAGGGTTTGGAGGACATCCAACTCCGACTGAAGATTAGAATGTCATCTAGGTACACTACTATGAACAAGTTGGTAAAGGGCCACAAGATGTCATCTATCAGCCACATGAAGGTTGCAGGGGCACTCATTAACCCGAAATCTACAACCAACCATTCGAAAAGGCCCTCCTTGGATTTGAAGGCGATCTTCCACACATCAAAGGGTTCAATTGGTACATGGTGATAACCAGACTTCCAGTCAATCTTGTTGAAATATTTTCCCCCCTTGAGATGGTCCAGAAGGTCATCAATTCATGGGATTAGATACCTATTCTGAACAATGCTCTTATTCAATGTCCGATAGTCAATACATAGTCTCCAAGTGTCGTCTTTCTTCTGTACCAACACGATCGAGCTCCCAGACGGTGATGAACTTGGCCTATTGTGCCCTTTCTGCAATAACTCTTGAATTTTCCTCTTAATTTCATTGTTTTCCAGAATAAGCATTTGTATATTTATCCATTGGGTAGCGGTGTGCCTAGGGTCAGATCAATGGAGTGCTTGACCTGACAGTGTAAGGATACCTCTGTGGGGGAGGTGAAGATGTCCTTTTACTCTTCCACGACCTTGTCCATTTGATGTTGTTGTGTAGAGGAGCCTTGTCTGGAGCCTATGGATGTGGCCACAGTCTTCTTCTTGCCCTGAAGGAGAATCATAAAGAAGACAAATTTCCCAGTTTGGGAAATTATCTTATTGCATTGCTTCGCAGAGATGGTGGTAAGCGGTGTTACCTCTGGTATCTTGTACAACTTATTGCCCAAAGAAATAATGATAGTGCGAGGCTTAGACTCATACACAACATGACGCTTCCACAATTATGGTTGGCCTAATAATACATCACAAACTTCAAGAGGAGCAACATCACACAACACCTCATATGTGAAAGGCTTGATGTTGTAGGGAAGGTGACACTATTGGCTGAAACGGAGATCTTGCCCTTGGTGAAGCCACCTGATGGTGTACGATTGTGGGTATGGTGTGGTCAGTGGGCCCAACTGCTTCACGATCTCTACTGAAATGACGTTCTTTTGGCTTTTTCCATCGATAATGAACTGCAGTGGAGAAGCCTTCATCCACATCTAGGAGTGGAAGAGTGCCTCCCCCTCCTCTAGATCTTCAGCTCAATCTGTTGGATCTTTGTGGTGGCAGCAATGGCATTAGGCTCCGCATCAATAATATGCTTCCCTTTCTCATTCTCCTCATTGGTTTTTGACTTAGAGTCGACACATGCATCTGATTCGAAAGTCTTCAGCTTTGTCACTGGTGACTGCTTGGCTCGACACTCACTTGTATTGTGAGTGGGGCTGTTATGTAACTCACACCATTTCCTTGTGTCCTTCTTTGCCTTTGTGGTGTTATTATTTGCTTGCGGCTTCGACAGGTTGTCCTAGGTCGCCCCGCCTTGGCTTTGTCCTTTGTTTTGTGGTTTGGGGGCACCTTTCCCTTACCTCGGATTCACAGATCCAAAGTCTTGCTTCTTATGTTTAAATCTTTGCTCGATCTTGACAACGTATCGATAGGCGGTGCCAAGCGAGGAGATGTTTAGGAACTCCATATCGTCCTAGTTGTACTCGTGTAGAATACCATGGTACTTGAGTACCAAATTTATTTCCCATCTTTGTGCGAAGGGTATGAAAAATATTTGTGAACTCTGGCACATCTTGGTTCGTTCCCTATCGCAGCATGGTCCACTTATGTATTTATCTTCATAGCTCCCGACAGGGTAATATTGTTCCTTGATGTTGTCTCAGAAAGAATTCCAAGTGGGTGCAGCTGAAAACTGTGAGGATTCCCTCTCATCCTTTTATTCACAATAGGTTTTCCACTAGTCCTTAACAAGGGGGGTGACTTTGAGGAGTGCAAAAGTAATCTTTTCCCAATTGGAAAAGTCATGAACTGAAAAATATCTTTCCAACAAATCTAACCATCTATATACTTCGTTTGCATATATTTGGCCTTCAAGTGTGGGGATTTCAAAGTTAACGTGTACCTTAAAAGGAGTGGCACCTATAGAGTGGCTATTGGATGAAGATGTGTCGCCTATGAGTAGCCATTGAAGGATCTGGGCAAAGTTATCCATCATTGCATTCCTTTGTCGCTCGAGGGCTTCCTCAAGCAATATTTTGAAATGATCTCCTAATCCCTTATCTTTCTTTTCCTCTACCATGGGAGTTCGTCAGGGTTTGTGAGGGTGGTCTTGCAAAGGTTCAACTAGTTCGAGTTCTAACTCCTTATACCCTGACCTCGTTGGGGACATGCAAAGAAAAACAAAAAAAGAGCAGACCACTTTGATACCATTGATTTGAACTTATGCAAGAAAGCAACAAAATACAAATATAAACATAAACACAAAGATGCGACATAAATAAAACTTCATTTCATTAATATCAAAGAACTAAAATATGCTTACATAGAAAATGGAAATAAACTAGCTCGGGAGATGGTAGCTTATCTTTGAGAAGAGATGTGGCAGCTACAGGCCTATGAACTGTGTTATAATGTGGCTTGGTGGCCTTTTTTATCTTTGATAAACAATGAGAAAGCCTAAACATAAAAAACCATAACCTTAGGAGATGAAGCGCCAAAGGCTTGTGGACCCCGTTGAGGTAAGTTGGAACGTCAACTTCCTAGGGTCGTAACTTTGACATACGATCTTCATTTGGCTATCATAATACATTGTTTCGAAGATTTCGACGAGGAGGCTGAAAACATAAGGCGCTTTTTTATCTCTTTGTTTTCCCTAAAAACGTCTTTTAGTCCCTTAAAACTGCTCTAGAAGTTTAAAACCCGAAAAATTGCAAAAAATAGTAAGTTGTGCTACAATTAAGGAAACTGAAAAGAAACAATGGTGGGGGCCCAAGTGGAATCGGCCGTTGGCCACCAATATCCATCTGGATCAACAATACATTCAGAAGAATTCAAATCTCATTCTGATAGCATGTCAGTATAACTCTATATATTTTCTCTATTCGGCTCAATCATGCAGCTTTTATGGTTTTTCTTCTTTGTCTTGACCCTGCTTGCTTGATCTGGTCCAACTTGATCCCTTTGATGAAATCCAGTTGTTTTTGTCCACTTCCACTTTGATTCATTCAAAACTAACACCTAGATCCTTCTTTTGCCGCTTTTACAAATCCCAAGATAACCACTTTCTTTCTTCGCTTATCGCTTTCTCCTTTCTAGCCCCATCTCTAACTTGTTTTCCCATTTACCTTTCTCCTTTCGCTGATCATCTCCACGACTCTTTTCCAACTAGAAACTGATCAAAATTTTCTCGTCCCCGACCACATCCTATTGACTTGTCCTCAAGTCAATCCTTTGTCTGCACACTTTGCTCTTCCTGCAGTTGCGTGACTACTATTAGCACTCTTTCTCCATGTTCTACTGCTTCGCCTTCAAACAAAGGACCCAAATCTAGTACTGCCTATAGGGTTTCAGATTCGAAAGAGTGTTAGTCATCCACTGTAGATTGCTAGGCAACAAGTAAAGTAGTAACCCACTCATTTAATTGAGTAGTAGTCTTAGTAGTTGGTTGTTCAGGCCGCGAGGAGAGCAAGGTTTGTCATTGGGTGTCTGCATCATGATTTAGTTTATAAAGTTTCATAAATTTACCTTTAGCGATAGGCTGAAGGTGGTGAACAACAATCTCGACTCTATGTGGTTCCTCCTCTAGCATGTGAATTTGCTTCTCAATAACTTTGGCCTAAGTAAAGAATTGTTGTTGCTGCACTAAGTCATCCGTCTCAAGGGCTTTCTCTATGAGGAGTTTGTTATGTTCCCACAATGGATAAAGAGATATATTGCACTTAGCAAGTAAACCAAGCCAATCCTAAACTTGGCAGAATATATCTTGGGAACTCCCGGTACACTGTTGGAGCAGAGTTCTGGAAGTGAATGCATGCTCGATAATTTTAGTAATTTGTTGTTGGAACTGCATGTAGGATATGGAAGAGATTTCTATAAGTCAGCGACAGTACCATGCAATTCTCTATTTGTAGTAGTTATCAATTTACATGTAGTTGTGAGGAACTCCATAAACTGTGTTGGTTGACATAAGGAGAAATCATGTGGGGCATTAGGAAAAATTCTTGAAATTGGCCAGGTATGCTAGAGCTAATATCCTCAACTTGTTTTGCTAGTTGCTCCTTTTCTCCATGAAATTGATCCCATTCCTCAATGACGTTCATGAGTTGTTGTTGTTGCTGCTCGTGCATAGTAACAAGTTCATTGTATCATGAATCAACAAGAATTAAATGATCCTCCAATTGAGACAATGAAGACCTTATAAATTGAAAAAAAATAATGTGAGAACCAGGTCTGAAGATCATATGTAGACAAATTATCAGTCAGAGGAAACTTAGCCTGTAAGGGATGACCACATGTGACAATTTTCTAAGACTACCCTTGAGGTGAAATCTCTAGTTCTTGATTTTGCTCTTGCTGAGAATCTTTGCGTATTTTAGCAATAATGTGAGATGGTAAGAGAGGAACTATATCTAGGGATTGGGAAAATAATTGTAAGGATTCTCGGCAATAGTTTGAGTCTCCACTGAGGGGAGAAAGCTGTGATGGTGAGATGACCATGCTTGGTGCTAATTTAGGAATAGATGGAGGCTATGTAGGCGACACAATTGTTATTTCTATACTCATCTCAAGTTTGGTTGTATCCTTGGGTTCTGATTCTACCTTCATGTCAACAATATTTCTAGTGGTGTCTCCAAGGTCAGAATTATAGGAAGGAGATCTGAGATTGTTGCAGATGGTGTAGTAGTATGAGGTGACGACATAGGACTATGCATTGGAGACTTATCATGTGAGGATGAATGTGTTCTTCAACAATCTTGGTGGGTTCGACACTATCTTCAAGTATGTCGTTTGTGAGATCAACAACAGTTGAAGCGTTGACAATAGGATTGGTAAGCTTAGAAGCGGTGAAGGCTTGAGTGAAATCGTAAGTGTCAAAGGAAGTAGTAGGGTCTATATCAACAATGATAGGCAGTTTTTGGCGCACAGGATTCTAACAAACTTGGGATTTGTGACACAATGGCCAATAAAGACCCACTTAGCGTTGAACCTTTTGGCAACACCCTCGAAGTTAGTGAAGTCTCACTTGAGACGCTAATGGGTGACTATCAAAACTAGGTTTCCGCAATATGAAAATACTATTTTATGATTCATGATGCACTACTTCCAACTGACACATACTTCACTATCAACCTATTACCACAAACTGTGTAAGGGGTTAAACCTTTTGACCAATCAGACAATGGAAGTCCAAAGCAACCAGGCACGGTATATGACCTCAACAACATGTTCAATCATTTAAGACATAACTGACACGAGACCCTAACAACTTCACTACTAATAAGAAACATTAGTTTAACACTTCAATCCTCTGACTACTATTCATCCCTTCGCCCGCATTCGTAAAGGTTTAACACGAAAAACATCACAGGACCAAACCATAACATATCATCTCCATATATGACAATCACATACCATGTTATTAATATAAACATTTAGATTTTTAACCAGTGTTACACACAGTCATTCTATTACAGGTTATACTATAAACTAATGCATAGAAGCATCCATAAACATTCACACAGATGCACAGAAGGAAATGGAGCAACTTCTCCATTCATTGGATGATATTCATATTAGCAAAAGAGACATTGTGCACAGAGTTACATACATCAAGTCAACAGGCTCACCGACCTTCAACAATAGGACTATTTACTGCCAGAAACTATATTATAACCATAAAGGCCCAAAATCATATAACAAGAACCATATTCATTACAAGATGGTTGCCTAGCAACGCCAAACTCAACCACATACCTATGACTTACAGTGCATAGACACAGACAACAAATACAAACTCTATAGCTCGACTTCTCCTATACTCACTTGTCCACTAGAAAATATCTAGTAATCCACCATCAATTGTTGCTCTGCTCTACCCTGCAAACCTGTGATATTTCCTAAGAATCCCTTCTTATCATTTCATAGAAACCTCCTTAAGATTCTCAACATCTTGCTCTATCACTCCAACTATCCTGAAAAACCGTTAGGATACTTTCCTCATTCTCCTAAGTTGTCCCTTGTGTATCAACAACTATCCAAAATATCCTTCTTGTAGTTCGGCTCCAGTCTACCCCGACTCCTATTTCCTCAAAATATCTCCAACTTCTAATCGGCCACGCTCTCCTCATCTCGCTCCACTCTTCTATAGCATCCTAATTGTCGAGATTCCCCTACACACGCCTTCCCTCCTCAGGCGCCACTACTATTCTCCTCTGCGGTGTCCATCTGCATCACTCCCTAGCTACTATGCCAGCCCCATGATGCACTCCACCTTAACCTTTCGTGTTCCTTATCCCTATTACGCAATTTTTAATTTCCAAAAATGTTGCAAAAAAAATCTAGGCTCTAACAGGCCCCCAACACAAAAGTGTGGCTCGTCCTCAAGCCACTTAGCCCTTCTTTGTTGAAGCAATATTTTCATCTACAACCTTCTACAAATTCTCCCACTCTTCTACCTTTGCTTCGACCTTGGCTTTCAACTGCTCTATACCAACAGTTTATTCCTCAGTGACAGTGTTGGCGTCCTCATTGTTTCTAGTCTGCACAATTTTCAACAATTCACTACATTCATCCACCGTCACCAATACCTAATCATGGAATTCTATCTAGGGCTTATGTTCTTCATGCAACTTCTCTACCGACTCCTTGAGCCACGAATTATCATGCATCACTTTTCTTCTATCCGTGGGGTTCATCTTTCCTACGGTATGATCAATTTGGTGGATCTGGTCATTTGCTTCCTGTATCTACATGGTAACTTGTTCACAGCTGGAACCTCTGAGAGTGCATTTAAAATATGGTCACCTTCTTCTACCATCTCTTGACACCTTTTTTCATATTCACCTAACTACTCTCTCTTGAAGAGCCAATCCCATGCGTTGTTGTTCTTTTGACGACATCTGTGGCAGCTACTTGGCTTCAACCTCTGTCAGTAGTTCTTTTAGCCCCTGTATGGCCTCCTTAACATTTATTTCTACCTCTTGAGCGGGGGTTGCTACATCAACTGACCCCTCAATGCATTCCTCATAAATTTGGGTAAACTCCAGGTTATCCTCCATCAATCTCTTTTATTCCTGACACAAATGTTCTTCAACCTTTTGCTTTTGTTACAATTCTTCTTGCATAGTTGTGAGCATGTCCTGCAGCACCCGAGTTGCATGTTTTTGCAGTTGATTCAAGTCTTCCAAACCCAAATCTGACAATACTACATTTATCTACGTTAAGAGAGTCGAAGTTTGTTACATAGACCCCTCCACAACCACCACAACAACCCTTGACACATGACACATTATTTTAGGTTGTTGAGATGATAAGCCAACAATGGTCTGTGACCATGCCTGAGGCTGAACTCCATGCATCCTTGAAAAAAAAACCCCAAATTCAGTCATAATTGATGAAAAGGTGAGTTTTGTATTTACCTCTTTTATGAGCTACTGCAATTTAGCAAACTTAGTCCTTGTTGCATCATCCATTTGGTCTCCGATGTGCTTAAAATCATCTTATGTCAACATGGTCTGGACAGGGGAGGTGCGAATAGCCTTTCACTTCTTCCCGACCTTCATTGTTGATGCACTTCCCACGCTATTTCTTAGTACACTCTTTTTCTCTAACTCTAACTGCCCCATATGGAGTTATAGGTTCTTCTTGCAGCTCTTACTTTGGGAAAACTGGAAATTGGGCTTCTTGTTTTACCTGGCTTAATGGGTTTCCATCATTTCCTCCCCACTCGAGATGGTTTCAACATCCCAATAGTCCTCCTTTGGTACCTTCCATTGATTTGAAATTGGATTAAGCGATTTCTTCCTCTTTTCCAAAATCAAATAAAACAAAACTTAGGACCATGCCAACCCTTTGCAAGGTTAAAAATGGGTCCTTAAACAACATGTTTATTTAATGTCTCTTTAAACATGAATTAGTCTTCATATGTAGCTAAACATAACGAACATAACACACATAATCCATGAAGGCATAAAGAAGAGCAAGACAAAGGTTTGTTGACGAGTTCACCCCTCCTGGCCTACATCTCCAGGCCTGTCAACATGACTAGACCACTCATATATTCAGTATCAATGAAGTACATAAACATTTGTTGCAGGTAAATAAGTGGCTATTACCCCTACAAGGTAATGTTCGCTGATTCAGATCTTGGGGGGAGGCCCCCAGGATCTAAAAAATTGAAATGGATATTGGGGGGAGATGCCCCCAAGATTTGAAAAATTGAAATGCCCGAAGAAAAAGAGGAGAACACACAATAAAGAAAACCACAAAGTTTTTTTTTTTTTTTTTAACAGATTATAATTATAAAGGCTACATTGTGGTGGAAAATCTGTCCTTTTATAAAATATGACTAGTTACTTATAGCCTTTTTTGGTTACAATACCACACGTAAATTCCATGGGTAGGTAAATATCATGGGTGAAGGAATACTATGGGTGTTGTTGTCACTCACTACATTATGAGTTTTTCAGTTGATCAAAATTGCTAAAGAGAAGTGGATTTTGGAGCCATCTTCCAGGCCACAGAAGCACTCAAATCCAAATCAGACCCTCTCCATTGCATAGTGCTCGGAATGAGCTTTCAAACGGTCGGTGGAATTCCAAAAAATGGACTCCTGGATTAGAAGTTAGATCAGATTAAATATACCCTTTCAAGGCCACTAAACAAAGGAAAAATGGCTAAGGGTCCAGCTCATCACAAATCGCAGATCAGGGCTTATCGAAGCAGCTACAAAGAGGAAGACACTTGAATTTGCGATCAACCGATCCCCGATATCGTAAATCACATATCGACAGGTCCAATCTATCGACCTATCAGGCATATCGGGGGGTTTCATGGTCCAGGGCATCGCAATCGGCAAATTGGTGTGACAACAGGGATATAACTCTAAGAGGCTTGTGATATTGTTATGTTGTGATAATAGTGTTAAATCGTTGAGGAAGGCCAAAAACATTTAACAAAGGAAATCGACGCAAAAACAGGCATGGGTGACCCTTTTTATCTCTCCTCCAAGGGGCCATGTGGCAGAATCCTACTGGTCCTAAGAATCCACAGGGCAGCTGACGTCAGCATGACATGGCAATATAAAGATGACGTGGAAGTATGGAGGATACGTGGCACGCAGATTCAACATTTTCAAGGGTCCTATGGGGGCATATCCGGGCGACACGTTTCACCACTCAGGAAATGCCACGTGGAACCGATGACGTCACCCACCTCGCAATCGACGATGGCACAAAGCGAAGGTTCCTCCTTCGCCGAAGTCTTTCCTAGCTTGCGATTGCGATATGTGTGAACTCCCCAGACACAATATTTTATACAATGGAGTTAAAGGGCTGTTAGGTCCGTCACTTTCAAAGGCCGCATGCTCATTCAACAACCCCCCATCTCTGGACGGTCCAGATTGACCCAGATCAACATCTCACAGGCCTTTTTGGCCCCCCAGCCCATGTTTCCCTTTATCAGCAAGGTGTGGGGGGGGGGGGGGGGGGGGGGTCAAAAAAGCGGTTTCCTCGCTAAGCCCCTCCGCTACGTGTCCCTCTCATTTCATTTCGCACCCCCCTTCACTTACCACTTACCACTCATGCCCCCCTCCGAAAACCACCCATCCTCAACACTCTCTCCCGTAGTGCCATTACAATATCCTGGGTGGGCCCGATCCCACAGATCGACGATCGCAAGGTTCAAGGGGAGATATCAAAGGAAAGTGTTATAAATCGTTGGTATGTGGGATTTCATATAATAAAGGAAAATGGCCCCCGGACAGGCTTTTAAGGCTCTAGCGCCTTCGAGCTAAGCACCTGGGTCAAGACCCCGGTCATTTGAAGAATATTACAGAAAAGGGTTGAAGCAAAGGGGCCTAAAGGGGATCGAGACTTGCATGTTTAACAATGTTTTAGTGATAGGGACCAGCACCAGAAAGTCCCCCATATTACATCATAAGCACATCACTAGGCATATCATGGTGCTGATGGTGTAGTGCAGGACTTCGTGATGGGTCGGTAGCTGTGGCTTTTAAGAAAACAGGTGGTGCATTCAAACCCGGCATGGGCTGATCCAGAAAGGCCCATTATGACATGGAATTAGGGTCAGTGCTAACAAGAGCAAAAAAGGACTTAGTAGCTCGAGAGGATTTAATTATTTGGCATGGTCTCCCATATAGAGGGGAAACGAGGTACTGCCTAGGGGTCCTCCACTTCAGTACTGCGACATGAAACTGATAGTGCCCACTCCCAGCTTTAAAGGAGGGACGATACAAGCAGTAAAGGCTGAAGCAACGGGAGTCAACTGAATAACATAGGAGGCAAAATTATGAGCATAATTCAACCTAAAGCAACGACGATCACAGAGATGGGCATGGAGATATCTTCTTATCATGTTCATTTGATTTTGACGGATATGCTCTCCTGTAATGTACTGCCCTTAATGCGGCATTTAATATGTTGTAATGTTTTTGGGCCACAGAGTCATCCCCAGTCGAGACAGCTAGTCAATCTGACAGATGAGACTCAGCCAAAGATTTTTGTTGTAATAAATGTTCAAACGCTCCCCCTCTCCAGATAAATAGGTGGAAGTAACACTTCACAAAGGTTTAGAAATTCTAAAGAAAACTCTACATGTTATTTTCAGACTGTATAACCTTATAATACAGATCTTTTAGAATATCAAGGAACTGGTGGTGATTCCCCCTTCAAGTACTACAGTATGTTATTTCTCTGTTAAAACCCATTATGTTCATGCTTCTTCTCTGAATTCATGCAATTATAGATGCTAGAAATATTTCATACTTCCTCACAGATTCATTTGTATTGACTTATAAATGCATGTGCCTGTATGGAGTGATGAAATTATATCTTTAAATTTGCACTATATGATTCATAGCATTCTGCCCCTCTTTCGTCCACTACTTCCACCTGTAACTCAAATAAGTGTAGAAATCCTTAATGCTTCAAGCTCTATGTGTTAAAGGGTAGAATTATTGATGCTTTAAGATCTATGTGATGAGTTATTCCTTCTCCTTGTCCTCTCGCATTACTCTAGAAAAGCTTATTAAATTGAAAGTCCTTGAACTACTCGGCCTTCACTATTTTATGCACATATTTATGTGATTTGTATATGTGATGAAGTACCAGAAATTCATGGCTTTCCTCTTTATATGAAGGGACCAACTCATTCCATTTAAATATATCTATAGAATATATGTGATGCCTCCATCTTCTTGAGAATCATTTGAGACACACAAAATCTAGATGTGCCCAAGCATTGGTCTTGTAATCAATCCGAGGCTATCTTTGAGCGCGACAACATCTTCTGGCGCCATTGTTGGGTAACGTATTGAAGGATTTTCCCCTTGGGATACGACAAATTGAGCACTCTTTGCATAGGTGAGCAAAGAAGTTCTAATTGCATCCACATCACCTTGACAACTCCACACACCCCATCATTAGTTATCATCCTGCCTTTTAAAAAGCCTCACACTCGCTCAGATACTTCTCAGAAGAAAGCCCCATTTGTATCTAACTCAGAGAAAATAATTTTCAAGAAAGTCTGGAAGGAGAAAAATCTGACTGCTTGCACTCCCGTCTCATCAGTCTTTGTAGCCTCCTCATCCATCTCTCAACCCGATGTTACTCACTACTCGGGAATTACTCCTAAAACTGTTACATACCCTACTTTCAGTCTAGCCACTCCTACCACTGTGTTGTTGGCCCAAGTACCTCAGGCGAGTCTCAGTCCCCCTCCATTAATCCACATGGATCTTCTAGGTTTTTTGCTAAATAAATATGTTGCTCTTAATTTACCTCAACCCCTAAGTGTTATGTCCCAAGACTACCTGAAGCTTCTGCCCAGGTTCAATGGGGAGGATGAAAAGACTACGTAGAGACACAATGAAACCTTCTGTGCCTTTGCTGAGAACCTAAACTTGGAACAACTGGATGTGGTCATAAGACTTTTTGTACAGTCCCTCGATGGAGAAGCCAGAAAATGGTTTAAAGAGAAATCATGAGTACCTCCTCACAAAGTTTAACGCTATAAGGAGAAATCCAAAAGAGGATATCTCATAATTTATAAAAAGGTTCAACAAACAGTACAATAACCTGTCGGGTGAGATAAAGTCTCCTCCAGCTGCTGCTCAAGTAGCTTTTTTGGGAGCCTTTGAGTCTAACTTTGTCTTTAATCTAAGGGAAAGGAAGTATATCACTCTAGATCTACTCCAAATCGATGCACTAGAGGTGGAAGCAAATTTCACCTCAGCAGGGAAGTCAAGAGGAAAGCAAGAACCTAATGAGAATAAAAGAGGAAAAGAAGAAGCATCCTCCTCGGGGCAAGCTAAAGAATCAACCATACCTGAAGTTGGATGAACTGAAAAAACTCATCATGAGTTTATCACATAAGGTTGGAAAGCTTGAACTTGAGAACAAAAATTTCTCCAAACAGAATGCTCAAGTCAACAACCGAGGTTATAACCCACAATATAGAAGGCCTCCGTTGCAAATACTTCCAAGGGAAAGAAAGGAACAACTCGATCAAATCCCTCATCGTCTATATTTATAAGATGATCCTGATGAGAAATCGTCGGATACACATGAGATGCAAGGAAACTTGTTTTCCGCTTTCTCTGAAGAAGAACATGAAAATATGGCTCACTAGGAGACTGGTCATGATAGAGAAGTAGCAAAAAATGAGGAAGATATAGATTATTATTGTAAAGAGTTTGCGGACTCCATGCAAACACATCCACACCAAAAATATGATCTAATATCTTCAAAGAAGAGGTCAAGAGAACCAAAACAACAAGAGGGAACTACTCCCTAAGTTATTCCCCCATTACTAAATAAAGGGAAAGGTAAGCTAAATCTTGAGCCTTCCAATGTAAAATTCTCCTCTGATAAGGAAAACAATAGTTCAGAGGGACACACAGAAAAGGAGGCACATGTTTTGTTGAAAACTGCCAGTGGTAAGGAAGAAGGAACAAAGCCAGGAGATATAGAAAAGGTCCAACCCGCATTCAATCTCCAGAAGGAGCTTGAAAAGGTAAAAATTCATGTTCTTCTTACTGAGCTTCTAAAACAGCTTACTTATAAATCTCAAGTCTCTCAATTCATGCATCCAGCCACCTCAGGACCAACCCATGACAGTTTAAACCTCCAAGAGGAGAGGCCAATGGTTGTTTTTGGGCCGCATGTGGAAGAGCTTGATCCTTCTACTGCACCCTTCTACGTGACCCTAGTAATCCACGACCTCTTATTGCATAATTGCATGTTGGATTCTGAAGCCTCACACAACCTCATGCCATTAACAGTGATGGAACAGTTGGGCTTGCAGATCACCAGGCCCTACAAGGACCTATACTCCTTTGACTCTAAGAGGGTCAAATGCTTGGGAATGATAAAGGATCTGGTGGTAAACCTAGATTAGATCCCTGTGAAGAGCATGGTAATGGACATAGTAGTCGCAAACATTCCCCCTCGGTTCGACATGATCTTATCTAGATTTTGGGGGTTCCAAGGTAGGGGTCTCTATCAAGTTAGATTTGACTTATGCCACTATTCCCATATTTGGAGGTGAGCAAAGGAGGTTATACATCGAATCCAGGTTTGTAAAAACTGTGACCCTAGCTAAAGGCTCAGAAAACTCGCCAGTGGAGGGGAAAGAAAGCGACCTCTCCTGTCTATTCCTAAAAGAAGATGAGACCTTCTTAGAGGAAACATCAGTGCACCTAACAAGGCAGTTAGAACACTAACGAACAAATGAAAATGAAGTATGGAAATTATACTTTGACGGAGCAAACTCAAAAGAGGGAAATGGAGTTGGAATATTGTTGGTATCTCCTGAGGGTAGCTTGATACCCCTCTCATTCAAGCTGGAGTTTGAGGTGACGAACAACATGGAAGAGTATGAAGCATTGCTCCTTGGGTTACAAATGGCAAAAAATATGAATATTTAATGCCTAACGGTCTATGGAGACTCTGAGCTGGTCGTAAGGCAGATAAGAAATCAATGCCAAGCCAAACACCCCAGACTAAGGACTTACTAGAATGAAGTGTGGGATCTAATTGATAATTTCTTCTTGGCCTTTAATATCCAATTTCTACCTAGGGAAGGAAATAGAATGGCTGACTCCCTTGTTGTCGCTGCAAGCAATTTCAGGCCCCCTCAAAATCCACTCCTCATGTATGAGGTAGAAGTCAGATACAAACCCTCAATACCTGATAATGTCAAGCACTGGTAGGTATTCAAGGATGACGAGCAGGTGAAAAGATTCATAGAAGTCATTGGGGAGTTCACCCACTCCACCATCAATAAAGAAGAAGAAGAAGCAGATCAAGAAGCCACTTTGTGGAAAGACACAATAGCTGGGCACAAAATTTTGCAGCTGAAAGGGAATACCATCCCTCGAAGACTGTGTTAGTGTCAGTCTTTCCAGCCTTCCTCCAGTGATCAAATATGCTCTTACAAAGTGGTCTCAGAGTTTCCAAGTCAAATTTTGTCATTTCAAAGAGTTTTCAAGCAAAATTTGGTCACTAGGCATTAGGTCTAGGGTTTGCCTTAACTCCTTCTAAAGTTGTCAAAATGTTGGTCCATGTCACCATTCAGCTGAGTCTATCATCATTCATAGGGTTTTCATTATCATCTCAGTGTCTAATGAGTCATTGTACACCTTGTTCATGCTTCAGTTGTGCCTTGGCAAGGTCATTTCCCTCTCCTAGGGTTTTGAAAGCCAATTTCTCTTGGATGGTCAAATCACCGGCAAAACTTGTTTCCTGATGTTCATACACCTTCCCCTATCCTTAAAGTACCTTATCAAACACTTCCCAACACTCAGATCCCCCAAAATCCTCATTTTTGCACAAACCCTAGTTTCTAGCTACAACCTGGCAATTGTTTAGGTTGGGCCTGTGTTTTGCCCTTTTGGACCCCTTCCCCTCACTCAATCTCTGAGATTCCACTTTCCCCTACTTCCTAACATCCCTCCCTACTCCCCAAAATTTCCCCAAGAATTTAGAAGCCCCTTATCCCCTTCATTTCGCTCCATTTCGACAAAATTCCTTGTTTCACACATCGGGACAAGTCGCACTCAAATGATGTTCCAGAGCAATAAAAGATGAATTTTGGAAAACTGAGAGAGGTTTTTGTCTAAAACATGCCAAAGAAGAAAAACCTCCTTCACTTTTTTCACAGGTGTCATGGTTTTAGAGAAATGTCAAAATTACAATCGTCGGATCCAAGGCGGTTGGCCAAGGCACAAAAAAGGAGAAAGAGGCCCGATCCCCTCCGTATCTTGGCTGAGGCTTCACTCAAGGATCATGGCACTCATTAGCCTAGCCACAGCCCAAAGCCCAAAAAATTCTGAAAGTTTTGGGTAATTTTGGCATTTTTTGGAAATTCACAGGTTTTGGCTCCTCAACGGGTCTCACCCCCGGTGAGACCCTTTGTCATGGCAACTCCTTTTCAAAAAAACTCAGCATTTCCTGATTTTTTATGCAAAGTTACATATGATCATGGATGGACTTGAGTTTTTATGGAGTTTTGGGCCTCCAGAAGGTCAAAATACATGAAAAATTTGACTTTCTGCCACTTTTTTGAACTGCAGAAAGCTGTCTTGGGAGAATTGATTTTTGACAGGGCAAATGACCTCCAAATTCAAAAATTCCAGTTGGGTTGGAAAGTAGACTCACAGAACTTTCCAACGAGCTATCCTGCACCCAATTATGACAACTACAAGTGCCTCAAACATAGCTCCCAATGTGCGCGACCGTTGAGCAGGGGTGCGCGACCCGTTGAGCAGACTTTGCCAGATTTCACTGTACAGCTCGAAAAAGCATAGTTTGACTTGGTTTGACTTTTTGGGGTTGAAGATGATTATCTTTGATGTAATTTTTGTAACTCTAAGACACTTTTATTCTTGTTTAACACTTCTAGAAGATTCATTCATGTCAAGGGTAAATATTTAATGAATGGATTGGTTTCCTAGCTTATAGAGGCAAGTTGTTTTGACTGCCTAGATTTTAGTGCTCAGTTTAGAATTAGTTGAAACAGCTCCTAGAAGGATGAGCTCGACCCCTAGAGGCAAGGGAAGAGGTTGGCTTGCCTATATTATGTATTTTCTTAATCATTTTCAAGAGTTGGAAGGTTGGACTCTTGAGGGAGAAGCTATCATTGTATTATTTCACTGTATCTCTACAATTTTTGGCTAAGGAAGACCAGGGTTTTGCAGTCATCTTTGGGATTCTTGTGGACTCATGTGTTGATGGTGTGTTTCTCAATGTTCTTGTAAGCTTTGTTATGTGATTCATTTCCTTTCTTTACTGCTGCACATTAAACAAATGAAGTGTTAAAGTATGAATCCATGCTAGCCATGCTCTGCTTTTAAATTTGTTTAATTTCCATGTTTTCTACTGTCTAAAGAGAATTCAAAGTCATTGTTTGCTCTCTTTAGCTCCTCATCTTTCATTCCTGATCATCCATCTCAAGTTAAGGCATCAATACGGTCTCCTATCTCGCCCCAAAGAACCCCCTGCAGAAACTGTGTCAAATCCCCGCACCCAAAATTGCAATTCCTCAATTTGCCACCAAAAACCCAAAAAACCCCAAAATCAACTCTTTGATCAGTTTACTAGCCTAATATCAGTGTTACTTTATTGGTCATCTCTCTATTGAAGATTTTACCGAGATAGACCGGAGAGAGCCTTCTCCTGCCCCGTAGGGCTAGCTACGAGGCTGAATGGTTTGATGTTGCCTTGAGGTTTACCTTTCTCAGCCTGAGGTGAAATTTCAAGCGCTAACATACTGGCGACCATACTGGGGAGAACAAACTTGTTTGTGGGTTGATGTGTTTGTTTCATAAGTCTTAGACGGAGCCTGAAGTTACGCCAGGTAGCCTTCGAAAACGCTCTTGTTTTACATCAGCGTTAGTGGATAAACGCTGCTTCAGTCAATCTCCGTGAGCTTGTGAATATGACCACTTCATTTGCATTTTACCCCAGTACATGTATCAAGTTTAGATCTGATTGTTGATGGTGAACAACGATCAGACACTTGCAAGGCTGAAATCATTCACTGGCGACTCCTTCACTGAAAACTCCAGAGATCAATGCTTCATGGTGACTTCACTGCAGAGAGATCAGTAGCTGTGAGATTTTCAAGATGGATCGGATTGCAAGAAGATATGCTCCCTTGAGCCGAGATCACATTCCAGGTTTTCCGAATAAAATTCCGAAGGTAGATTGGTCAAGGAATTTGCCTATATTTAATGATGATGGTAAGAAGGATGCTGCTCTTCATCTAGTTAGATTTCATATGCATATTCGCAAGTTGAAGGTGGATTTTCCTGAAGATTGCTTGATGAAGATATTCTTGGCCACTCTGGAAGGTAAAGCTCAATCATGGTATGAAAGTTTGCCGCCTGCTTGTATTTACTGTTTGAAGGATTTTCATGCCTTGTTCATTGAAAGATATCAAGCATCTTATCCATCATTAAATTTGGTTCAAGACTGTTGCAAGCATGCCTATAGTTTTATTGAAAGCCTTGAGAAGTTTTATGAAGATGATAATTTCATGGATGAAGAGATCATGGAAGCCCTGTATGAAAAGCCGTTTCAACAACACATAGAAATCTTAGAGGATACTTGTCAAGATCAGCAGGTTGAAGATGGCCATATGGATGTAATTGATGAAAGAGAAGAGCTTGTTTCAGATCTGCCCACAGAAGAAGACAACGTGCAGGGTAGCCAAGATTCAATTTTAGAATGTAATGCAGTCAACTCAGCTATTTCAGATCAAAATTCAGATCATGGTGACCAAGAATACCTTGTGTTGAATCCTATAAAGAAGAACTCGATTGTTGAGATTAGCTGGCATGAAGAAAACGAAGTTACAAATCTAAGTGCTCCCACCTCACCGGAACTAGATCTTCATGAGGAGGTCATTCAGTCAGCTCATGAACAACAAGGTGAGATCTTTGCTCAAGCAAGTGAAAAAGTTTTTCTGCATGAATTTGTGGTAGACGATATAAATGATCATCTTGTGCTTCAAGGACCATCTGAAGTTTCTTCTCTTATGATTGATGAATGTAATGAGAATCTGGCTATCATATCATATGAGGAAGACTTACCATGTATTCAAACTACAAAAGATCAGATCATTCAGGATTCCATTTCAGATTCTTCCTCATATGTCTCATGTTTTGAAATGTTATTTCAAGAGGAGATCTGCTCATCTACTTGTTCAAAAATTTTTGAGGACCAGGAACATACTCTTTCCGAAGCACATGATGAAGGCATATCAGAATTTGAAACAAAGGATACCTTGTTCTTTCAGCAGAAGGTGGCAATGGCAAATCTTCATGTTTTTCACGATCCTCTAGCAAGTTTGTTGCAGCCAGCAGTGACAGTGTTTATTGCGATGTTCAGTGATGAAGGAGATCATGGTCAGCTATGTTTTTGGATGCCCAGTTACCAGTATCTATTGTTGATCATGAGATCTGATTGGGAGAATCAGTCAAGAAGGCATCTGCTTGATTGGTTGGATTGGCATTTTGATATAGTTTGATGTATATTGTCTTGTAAGAAACACAGGTGGTTGTCATCATGATTTTAAATCTTGATGGACTGCTGCCCTTCAATAAGCTTTGTAAGTTCTTGTTTTAGTTAAGTCAGTCATGAGTCATTTGTGTTTGGTCTATTGAGTGAGTTTTTTCAAGTTATTTTAGTTTTCCGTCGAGTTGGTTTGAGTCAAGCTTTAGTTAAGTTTCAGTCAGTTTTCAGTCAAGTTTTCATTCAATAAATGAGTCAAAGTCTTGTATTGTCTGTCAAATAATGACTCCATTGCCCAATGATTGTAAGGCACTGGTCTGCTCTCCCAGAGGTCTAAGGTTCTTGGCACCTCCAAGAAGCTACCATCCCCATTGGAGCCAATGTTAGTGTCAGTATTTCCAGCCTTCCTCCAGTGATCAAATATGCTCTTACAAAGTGGTCTCAGAGTTTCCAAGTCAAATTTTGTTATTTCAAAGAGTTTTCAAGCAAAATTTGGTCACTAGGCATTAGGTCTAGGGTTTGCCTTAACTCCTTCTAAAATTGTCAAAATGTTGGTCCATGTCACCATTCAGCTGAGTCTATCATCATTCATAGGGTTTTCATTATCATCTCAGTGTCTAATGAGTCATTGTACACCTTGTTCATGCTTCAGTTGTGCCTTGGCAAGGTCATTTCCCTCTCCTAGAGTTTTGAAAGCCAATTTCTCTTGGATGGTCAAATCACCGGAAAAAATTGTTTCCTGATGTTCATACACCTTCCCCTATCCTTAAAGTACCTTATCAAACACTTCCCAACACTCAGATCCCCCAAAATCCTCATTTTTGCACAAACCCTAGTTTCTAGTTACAACTTGACAATTTTCTAGGTTGGGCCTGTGTTTTTCCCTTTTGGACCCCTTCCCCTCACTCAATCTCTGAGATTCCACTTTCCCCTACTTCCTAACATCCCTCCCTACTCCCCAAAATTTCCCCAAGAATTTAGAAGCCCCTTATCCCCTTCATTTCGCTCCATTTCGACAAAATTCCTTGTTTCACACATCGGGACAAGTCGCACTCAAATGATGTTCCAGAGCAATAAAAGACGAATTTTGGAAAACTGAGAGAGGTTTTTGTCTACAACATGCCAAAGAAGAAAAACCTCCTTCACTTTTTGCACAGGTGTCATGGTTTTAGAGAAATGTCAAAATTACAATCGTCGGATCTAAGGCGGTTGGCCAAGGCACAAAAAAGGAGAAAGAGGCCCGATCCCCTCCGTATCTTGGCTGAGGCTTTTCTCAAGGATCATGGCACTCATTAGCCTAGCCACAGCCCAAATCCCAAAAAATTCTGAAAGTTTTGGGTAATTTTGGCATTTTTTGGAAATTCACAGGTTTTGGCTCCTCAACGGGTCTCACCCCCGGTGAGACCCTTTGTCATGGCAACTCCTTTTCACAAAAACTCAGCATTTCCTGATTTTTTATGCAAAGTTACATATGATCATGGATGGACTTGAGTTTTTATGGAGTTTTGGGCCTCCAGAAGGTCAAAATACATGAAAAATTTGACTTTCTGCCACTTTTTTGAACTGCAGAAAGCTGTCTTGGGAGAATTGATTTTTGACAGGGCAAATGACCTCCAAATTCAAAAATTCTAGTTATGTTAGAAAGTAGACTCATAGACCTTTCCAACGAGCTATCCTGCACCCAATTCTGACACCTGCAAGTGCCTCAAACAGAGCTCCCAATGTGCGCGACCCGTTGAGCAGGGGTGCGCGACCCGTTGAGCAGACTTTGCCAGATTTCACTGTACAACTCGAAAAAGCATAGTTTGACTTGGTTTGAATTTTTGGGGTTGAAGATGATTATCTTTGATGTAATTTTTGTAACTCTAAGACACTTTTACTCTTGTTTAACACTTCTAGAAGATTCATTCATGTCAAGGGTAAATATTTAATGAATGGATTGGTTTCCTAGCTTATAGAGGCAAGTTGTTTTGATTGCCTAGATTTTAGTGCTCAGTTTAGAATTAGTTGAAACAGCTCCTAGAAGGATGAGCTCGACCCCTAGAGGCAAGGGAAGAGGTTGGCTTGCCTATATTATGTATTTTCTTAATCATTTTCAAGAGTTGGAAGGTTGGACTATTGAGGGAGAAGCTATCATTGTATTATTTCACTGTATCTCTACAATTTTTGGCTAAGGAAGACCAGGGTTTTGCAGTCATCTTTGGGATTCTTGTGGACTCATGTGTTGATGGTGTGTTTCTCAATGTTCTTGTAAGCTTTGTTATGTGATTCATTTCCTTTCTTTACTGCTGCACATTAAACAAATGAAGTGTTAAAGTATGAATCCATGCTAGCCATGCTCTGCTTTTAAATTTGTTTAATTTCCCTGTTTTCTACTGTCTAAAGAGAATTCAAAGTCATTGTTTGCTCTCTTTAGCTCCTCATCTTTCATTCCTGATCATCCATCTCAAGTTAAGGCATCAATACGGTCTCCTATCTCGCCCCAGAGAACCCCCTGCAGAAACTGTGTCAAATCCCCGCACCCAAAATTGCAATTCCTCAATTTGCCACCAAAAACCCAAAAAACCCCAAAATCAACTCTTTGATCAGTTTACTAGCCTAATATCAGTGTTACTTTATTGGTCATCTCTCTATTGAAGATTTTACCGAGATAGACCAGAGAGAGCCTTCTCCTGCCCCGTAGGGCTAGCTACGAGGCTGAATGGTTTGATGTTGCCTTGAGGTTTACCTTTCTCAGCCTGAGGTGAAATTTCAAGCGCTAACATACTGGTCCCACTGGAAAGGCTTTTTAATAAGGACGACATAGTCTCCAAACCAATGGCCCCGTAGATAAATAATCAAGTAGAAGACTGCAACATCGGCTTAGAGGAGAAACCCTAGATGCTCAAGCTATCAAAAGGAATCCCCTTGCAATACAGACAAAGGTATTTAAATCTATTCAAAATCTACAAGGATGTTTTTGCTTGGTCTTATGAAGATTTGAAAGCATTTGACACTAACATCATTTAGGATAATATTCCTTTGAAGAGTGGAATAAATCCATGCAAGAAGAAACTAAGGTAGAGAAATCCACTCTTACTCCCCTCCACTGAAAAGAAAGTAAGGAAGTTGCTACAGACAAAGATCATAGTGCATCTAAGGTACTCTGAGTGGGTGGTCAACCTAGTCCTTGTCCAGAAAAAGAGCGGACAAATAAGGCTATGTGTAGATTTTCAAAATCTAAATAGGGCGTTGCTGAAAGACAACTACCCATTTCCTAGGATGGATTATATATTGGATAAGGTGGTTGGCTTACCCAGAATGTCCATGATGGATGGGTTCTCTGGTTACAACTAGGTGGGAGTCCACCCTGATGATCAAAAGAAAAATGCTTTCACCAGCCCGTGTGGAACATTCATGTAAGCTCGCATGCCCTTCGGTCTTATTAATGAAGGGGCCACATTTTAGAGAGCCATGGACATAACTTTCGTAGGGGAGCAAGATAAATTTGTGGTGGTTTATATAGACAATATCACAGTCTTTTCTAAGACTGATGAAGAAATCACCTTTGAAAAATGTAGGAGGTATGGTCTTTCTTTGAATCTTAAGAAACTTAGTTCGCCCTGAGTGAGGGGAAGCTACTAGGACACAATAGCACAGGAAGGTGTGAAGATCGATCCTAAACGAGTCAAAGCCATCAGCCATATTCCTCTACCCAGAAATAAGAAATAGGTCCAAGCCTTTATGGGGAGAATAAATTTCTTGAGGAAGTTCATAACCAACTATGCATAATTTGTCAAGGGTATTACGGACATGCTTAAGAAGGAAAATGAAGTCAAGTGGAGCCCTGCCCCCAGAGATTCTTTCATTAGAATTAAATAAGCTTTGGTGGAAGCTCCGACACTGGTTAGCCCTGATTATTTAGTGTCTTTCTACATCTTTTCTTTCACCTCTCCACATACTATTACCACAATGCTGCTACAAAAAAATAAAGATGGTTATGAACAACCCATCGCCTTCTTCAGCCAAGTCTTGAGGGATGTTGAGATGAAATATAACATCTTGGAGAAACAAACCTATGTACTAGTGATGGCTTTGAAGGCATTTCGTATGTATGTACTACAATAAGAAATCATAGCGTTTGTCCCAATGACAACAGTCAAGGACATCCTGGAGCTAGAGGTGTTTGGAGGCGGCTGGTCGGCTAGGGTTTCGGAGTGGATGCGAGGCAGAGGTTTCGCAGGCCAGAGTTCTGCCAGAGGGAGGATGACCGAAGGGTAAGGGCGGATTCTGCGCACCAGGACAAACCTCGAGCGTGGACCTCAGCAAGCCGGATTTCTGCAGAAGAACAAAACGGAAACAAAAGAGTGCGGGATAAGCCAAGTGCAACTGCTGACTGGAAGAGATGGGAACGGAGCAAGGGAGGGGAGAGATCCCCTCCTATAAGGCAGTAATAATGGGGGAAGCAAGGAAGGAGCGGCAGAAGGAAGGAGAGAGAACAAATGAAGGCGAAACTTCAGCAGAAGGAGCACAAAGGAGATCAGGAATACCAAGCAAATGTCTACCAAGGGCAACGAACAAACCCAGGTTTGTAATCCCGCCCAATAGATTAGAAAATTACAGAAGCTACATGAGAGATTATGCTTTGATTTGTAAGTTCGTAGGATATTGGCCAGCTGAGAAAGATCTACTTAGATGGATTCAGCAGAGGTGGAAACCAAAAGGACATGTGGAAGTCAAGTTGGGAGCGAAAGGGTTTTTTACAGTAATATTCTCCAATCTAGAAGATAGGGAACAGATCTTTGAGGAAGGACCCTATTTCATGAACAATGCCGCACTGTTTATGAGAGATTGGGTAGAATGCTATAACCCAGAGAAGGAGAGGATGTTAGCTGCCCCGATATGGATAAGACTCTTCGGCCTACCAACAGAATTTTGGGACCCAGAGATCCTCAAAGGCATAGGAAATGCAATAGGATTGTTTGTAAAAGTGGCAGAATCGACAAAGAGAGGAAGATATACAACATATGCCAGAATATGTGCGTACATGAACATCACAGAGCCACTTCCAGATTCAATAGAATTGGAATATCATGACGAGATCTGGCATCAAACAATCGACTACGAACATATCCCATTCCGCTGCAGAAGATGCCATGAGTATGGTCATTTATATCAGGAATGCCCCATCACGCTAGCCGAAAAGGAAAGGGAAGCGGAAAATGAGAGGAGAAATGTAACAAGAAAAGCAGGAGAAGAGGAAGAAGATTTCAGAGAAGTGCAAAGAAGGAAAAAGAGAGGAAGCAACAAGAATCAGATGGGCAGGCAAAAAGGACCCCAGAGCACAGAATCACCAAACAAGTTTCAAGTTCTGCAGGACGAAGAAATAGAAACAGAGGCAAACGGGGAAGAAGAACTAGAAGGAATGGAAGTAATAAAAGAAAATGTAGACAAAGAAACAGATCAAATGAATAAGGATCAAGGGAGGGTAGAAAACCTCAGAGAAACCCAAGAGGACCAAAGAGAAATGGAAATAGACCCACAGAAAGCAAAAGGAGAAGAAGAAGAACAAGTAATGGCGAAGCTTCTACAGGAATGGAAGAGGCTCGATGAAAGATTCATCCCAGAGGATCAAAAACAGAGGTACAAAGAAGCTTTCCAAAGATATAAAGGAAAAACGGGACTAATAGAAGATGGAGAAAGCCAGAAAATGGAGAAACAGGAAACACAAAACATAGGAATGAGCAGCATTGGCAAAGGAGGCAAAAAAAGAGGTAGAAGAACAATGAGTGAAACAATTCAAGAAGTGGGAGAGATGCTCGTCAATTCAGGTAGAGTGATACCTCTCTCAGAGGTATTCCAATCCCCTCCAAAATTGTTACGATGATCATTACAAGCTGGAATATAAGAGGCCTCAACAACAGAGGCAAACAGAGGTATTTGAATGACAGACTGAAAAAAGAAAAACCCAGTATAATGATAGTACAAGAAACAAAAATAAGTACTGAGAAAATGAGAGAGATTCTGAATAGAAACAAGAACAGATATGAAATGATGGGACAAGATGCGATCGGAAGCGCAGGAGGTCTGGTAATAATTTGGAACCCAGAAGAAATTCAATTTAGTAATTGGATGAGCTTCCCAAGAATTCTAACAGGATCAGCAAGAATAGTAGGAACGATGGAGGAGGTCTTTATAACAGGGGTGTATGGACCACATATCCAAGGCGAAAAGGAAAACTTTCTGCATAATTTAAAAGCTCTGAGAAGCTTAATGCCTGGAAAAAAATGGATTCTAGGAGGGGATTTTAATCTGATTAAAACCTCAGGGGAAAAGAGAGGAGGGCTAAGGAGAATGGATAAAGCAATGGAGCAGTTCGGAGATTTTATAAGGGAACAGAAACTGATTGATATTCAAACCATTAATGGAAATCACACTTGGAATAACCGTAGAGGGGGAGCTAATCAAATAGCTTCTCGACTTGACAGATTCCTAATCTCAGAACAGATAATGATGAAGGATGTATTCATAGAAGCCACTATCCTTCCGGTAGCAGGATCGGACCATTGGCCGATTAAAATGGAAATAGACCTAAAGCAAAGACCTCCCAACAAACCCTTTAGATTCGAAGCCTTCTGGTTGAGAAACGAAGGATTGATAGAGAAACTTGAAGAATGGTGGAGGATGAGTGATCAAAGGGGAAAAAATAAGATGCACACCTTTCAACTCAAACTGAAGGAAATGAAGGATAAGTTAAAAAAATGGAATAAAGAAGAATTCGGTAATATCCTAGAGGAAAAAAAGCGATTGGAGCAGAGAATGGAAGAGCTGCAGCAGATAGATATCTTAGAAGGCATTCAGGAAGAGAGAACAAAGGAAGAAGGAATTATATTAAATCAGCTAGAAGAAAGAAGGAAACAAGAAGAGATTTTATGGAGACAGAAATCAAGGGTTCAATGGCTTAGGGAAGGAGAGAGGAATACTAAGTTCTTTCATAAAGCGATGGTACAACATAGACAAAGAAACCGAATCTTCTCAATAAAAAATCAAGAAGGTCAAAGAGTTCTCCAACATGAAGAAATTGAAAAAGTGTTAGTCAATCATTTCAAAAACCTATTAAAGGAAACTCAGGGTAATAGATCAGAAGCCATATCAAAGATAAGCAGGGAGATTCCAAATCTGGTGACCAGAGATCAGAACTTGGCCCTAATGAGGAAAGTTACGATGGAAGAAGTGGAGGATATAGTCAGAAACATGAAAAGGAATAAAGCTCCTGGGCCGGATGGGTATACAGTAGAATTTTTCCAAGCTGGGTGGCATTTTCTTGCTGAAGAAGTTTTGGAGGTAGTAGAGGAAGCTAGAATAAATCAAAGAATATGGCCAGGAATAAATTCAACCCTGCTGACCCTTATTCCTAAAACCAATCAGGCAGACCAAGCAGAAGGCTTTCGGCCCATAGCTCTTTGTAACGTTATCTACAAGATAGTGGCATCAGTAGTGGCTCAAAGGCTGAAATTGATCCTGCCAAGTATTATTTCCCCAGAGCAAACTGGGTTTGTAGAAGGAAGGCAGATTCTGGATGGGTTAGTGGTGGCCCAGGAAGTAATCCACACTTTGAAAACGAAGAAAGAAAAAGGTATGCTGATCAAATTAGACCTTTCAAAAGCCTATGATAGGCTAAGCTGGAATTATCTAGAAGCTATCCTTAAAGCCTTTGGATTCTGTGACAGATGGGTGAAATGGGTCTTGAGCATGATCTCTACCCCGAATTTCTCTATTTTGCTAAATGGTGCCCCAACAACTACGTTCAATGCTACAAGAGGCCTTAGACAAGGGGACCCCCTATCCCCCTTCCTCTTCATAATAGCAGCAGAAGGATTAGGTAGATACTTCAAGAAAGAATTAAGAGAAAGGAAAATACAGGGCCTGCGATTATGGGGAAATCAAACTACAGTTACCCACCAACAGTTCGTGGACGACATAATGATATACTGCAAAGCATCCATGAAAGAGGTGAGAAGGATAAAGAGAATTTTAGAGATATTTATGGAAGGCTCAGGCATGGAGGTTAATAATGAGAAATCCAGAACCTTTTTCTTTAATACAGTGGAACCTATTAAAAACCATTTAACCAGGATCTTGGGCTACAGGAAAGGGGATCTCCCAACCAAATACTTAGGAACTATGCTAGACTCCTCTTCCCTCAAAATAGGAAATTGGAAGAACATCCTAGAGAAGATCATGAAAAGACTAGAAAATTGGACTTTCCGTTCTCTGAACCTGGCAGCAAGGGTTGTTTTGCTTAAATCCACCATTCAGGCGATTCCGATATACCCCTTATCTGTGATGGCAGCACCAAAAGGAATATGCAATAAGCTTGTAGAGATTTATAGAAAATTTCTTTGGGGAGGACCTAAGCAACAAAAGAAGTGGGCCCTCTGTTCATGGGACAGCCTAACCAAACCAAAGGAAAAAAGAGGTCTAGGCCTTAGAGACCCATGGACTTTAAATCAAGTACTGGCAGCCAAGTTAAGATGGAGATGGATGCAAGGGGGACCGGACCTATGGAAAGAAATCTGGACAACAAAATACAATATGCCATCCACCCCGGAAGAAATTCTAAGGGAACAAGAAATGCCTCGAGGATCAGACATATGGAACCTAACCATTCAAAGCAGGGATTTAATTGACAGGCACATTTTCTGGGAAATCAGAGGAGGCCAGATCGCGAGATTTTGGGATGAAGCTTGGCAACAAAGGGAGAAAATGCTGAACCTACAAGGAATGCAAGAAATCTACAGAACAGGTATGGACAGAGATCTCATTAAGGTCAAAGATTACTGGACGGAAGAAAGAGGAGATGAAGAATGGAGAGAATGGAAACCTCTGGAGGAATGGAAAAGGGATGCAACAGAAGATCAAAAAACTATATTTGGCAAGGAATTAGACTCCAGGAAGATAAAAAAGAGAGGAGGCAGGGATATCCTACGATGGGGCAAAGAAACGAAAGGAGCATTCACCATAAAGGAAGCTTATAAAGTAAAGATACAGCAAGAGCAGGGGGAGGAAGAGCAAAAGTGGAGAAGGATATGGAGAAATAAATGGTGGCCGAAGATCAAAATGTTCGCATGGCTGGTAGGAAGAAAACGAATCTTAACTTGGGATCGAATTCAAAAAAGAGGCTTCTCAGGCCCTTCAAGATGCTGTCTTTGTTATTCAGATGAAGAAGACCAGGAACACCTTCTTAATGGATGCAGTGCGGCCCAATTCCAATGGGAAAAGACCAGAAATCTATTCTCGGCCACGGAAAGAAACCCGAATGATATAATCCAAACCCTATGTGAATGGGGAGAAGGAAAGTTTAAAAGCAAGATAGTAAGAAGAGCCTGGAGCATTACAGCAGGCTTCAACATATGGAATCTTTGGAAAGAGAGAAATGGTCGAATCTTTAAAGGGAAATCTTCAAATCCGGAAGAAGTTTGGAAAAGAACTCTAAGACAAATCAGAGAATCAATACTAGCAGAAAACTGGGCAGAGGAAGATTGGAAAACCTCTGAAGCAGAAGCAGAGATCCTAAACAAACTGAACTTGGAACAGGGGATGATCTACCAGCAAAAAACAAAGCAGCACCAACCTATAGCAAACCAAAGTCACGCAATTTATCGAAAGCCACCGGAAGGGTTCATTAAACTCAATTTCGATGGGGCAGCGAAGGGGAATCCAGGACCAGCAGGTTTCGGAGGAATCTTCAGGAACAGGCAAGGAGAGACAGAATGGATCTATGCAGAACACGGAGGAACAATGACTAATAACGAAGCGGAATTTATGGCTGTGTATCAGGGTCTCAAAATTGCCAGAAGAAATGGATATAGGAAGATAGAAATTGAAGGAGATTCTGCCCTGGTTGTGGGTACGATAAGGAAATTAATCCAAGGGAAACTATGGGAGAAGGTAACTAATAGCTGGAGAAATGCGAGTATAGTCCGAGATATCGAGGAAGCGTTGAAAGGGATCGATTACAAGATCACTTCGCATGTAAGAAGAGAGGGCAATAAACCCGCGGACTGCTTAGCGAATTGGGGAAGTAAAGATTCATTGGAGAAAGTCGATGATAGCTGGACCAATCAAGCATCGTCGGCAAAATGGGACGGATTAAACAACTCATCGACAACGATAACCATGACACAACACAAGGGTAATCAAAATCCCGCGTGGAGCGGGAGAAGGAGAATAAGGCAAGATCAGGCGGCAATGAGGACAGGACAGAAGGACGGCGCCCTTAATTCCCTGACATCAGCAATTAATGATCAGTCAGATCAGCAGGGACGCGGCCCAAAATGAAAACCGGTTATCATCACTGAAACCATCATTCAAAGCGTAAGAGAGATACGAAGGGGGGAGCAATCCCATCATAATAGAAAAGGTGGCGAAAATTCTATAAGAAGGAACAGGGGAAGAAAGACAGGCAATAGAAATTCGAAGAAGGTGGCGAGAGAAGGGGCGACCTGGCAGAGAATCCATAACCAGCGCCTCAAACGCACAAAAATGGGAGAGCGAAGAGATAAGACAGTCCAAACTGAGAGGGAGGCTGCTGAGGGCAAGCACCTTGAACGGGGCCAAGTTAAAATATAAATAGAAAGTTCAGACGAAATGGAGTACAGTCAGGGGGAAGGGCTCAGAAGCAAGCATTCCGAAACTGGGCAGAGCAGTAAAGGTATGAAGTGAGGCAGAAAGGGTGGAAGCTGGAAGACGCAAGAGCAGAGAGGAAGAGGACGCCCCCATCAACCAACCAGCAATGAGGAGGGTAACCAGACGCAGAGAAGACGAAAAAGGGGGAATAAGTCGATCAGCATGGCGGTGCATGAAGCCGAACAAGCTTACAATTTGGAAACAAATGCAGACATAAGGAAAATCATTGATGCCATGGAGGATAGGGTGTTAGAGGAACCCTCCGACCCGGAGATGGAGGAATGGACCTCGCAGCTGCCAGACCCAGGCAACACGCGAGGCAGACTTACCCTTTATCGCCGCGCTCTCCATACCTACTGGGTGATGAAGCACCTCTTGGCAAAGGCCTTGGAGCAAGTCGCGACCGAGATGCTAGAGATGGCGTAGGAAACAACGACAGCAAAAAAGGAGGTTGCTAAAGTGGAAGATCTGGTGAGGCAACAGAACGAGCACCTCAAGGAAATTCAAGCGATGTTGAAGGAGCTGGGGAAGGCCAACGACAGCAACAAAGAAGGAAGAGGAAAGGCGGCAAACCAAGAGGCCTGTTAACTGTTTCTCTTTTCAATTTAGAAGACCAATGCTTTGGTTTTGGAATATTGTTTTGTATGCCATAGGAGTAGTAGTAAAACTGGGTCTGTCAAGTAGGGCTGAGAAAGAAGAGTTTTTTGGTAAATGATGGTGAAAGAGGGCTTAATGTTCTGCTATGCTTCTAACATTGTCCAGCATGAAAACTTTATTGAAAGTCTGATGTATAGGAGCCAACAGATCTGGTTTCCCTACGGGGCAGGTTGAGGCTCCTAAGTTTTGTACTTTTATAATTGGTTTAGATAATAGAAATACCGCAGTTCACAAAAAAAAAACAGTCAAGGACATCCTGGTGCAAGGAGACAACGAAGGAAAAAGGGGTAGGTGGATAGCTAAGATACAAGAATATGAACTAGACTTAAAACCTACCAAGCTCATAAAAGTCTAGGGGTTGGCCAATCCGAGTCAAATTGCCAAGCCTTAGGGATAAACCCGATAACAGAGGAAGGCAGACTAGAGGATCATCAGAGCGGGATTAAAACATCTAAGCAGAAAATTTATGCCAAATATGAGGGATCACCCTAGTATAAGAACATAGTTAATTATCTCTTATTCCTGAGGTGCCCGTTAGGGTTGGATAAATCCAAATGCCGAAGTCTGAGATTTCAAGCGCAAAAATATATCATATCCAATGGTATACTCTACTGGAAGGACCCAGTGGGTGTATTGGTAGAGGGAGAAACTAATAAGGTGATTAGGGATTTTCACGGAGGAGTTTGTGGAGGACACTACAGCTGGAATACCATAGCACATAAAATACTCAAGGTAGGATTCTACTAGCCTACACTGTTTGGGAATGTTCATTCCCAGGTCAAGTCATGTCAGAAGTGTCAAGTGTTTGCGAAGAGGCAAAAGCTTTCTCCTCTCCCCCTGATTCCAATACATGTGGAAGAACCTTTCAGACAGTGGGGACTAGATTTCACAGGAGAAATAAACCCTCCATCCAATGGCCAACATAAGTGGATATTAACAGCCACAGAATTTTTCACCAAGTGGGTAGAGGCCATCCCAGCCAGAAATGCTACAGACTCAGTGGTAATCAAATTTATGGAGGAGAGCGTATTATCTCGCTTTGGTTGTCCCTTCAAAATTTTCATTGATAATGCTCAGGTCTTCAAATCTGCAGTTCACCAGCTTCTGCCATAAATTCAATATCATTATCAGGCACACAACTACCTACTATCCTGAAGGTAATGGCTTCACTGAGTCCTCAAACAAAACTGTGGTGAGGGTGTTGAAGAAGACCATCGCCGAGAATTAGAGGAACTGGGACTCCCAACTGAACTTTTCCCTATGGGCCAACGTGGTAACTACTAAACAATCCACAGGGAAATCACCGTTTAAGCTAGTGTATGGCAAGGTTGTGGTCTTCCTGATCCAATTAGCGATGCAAGTGGAAATGTTACTACAAGAAGCAGAGGAAGAGCCAAGTGCCTTAACGCGAAGGATAAATCAGTTGGTTGAGCTTCACGAAAACAAAGAACAGGTGGGGCCAAATTGTCAAATTACCTACAAAGGATGAAATCCCTGTTTAACAAGAAGGCCAAGGATCGGCCTCTTCAACCAGGAGATTTAGTTCTCCACTGGGACGTCTGACGGGAAGACAAAGGTAAACACGGAAAATTCAATCTGCTATGGTTTGACCCTTCCAATATTGCAGAAGAAAGAGGAAATAACACATACATGCTTGAAAATGTGGACGATGAATCTCTGGAATTGCCGATAAATGGTCAGTTCCTTAAACTCTATTTCCAAAACTATAGGTACTTGTCTTGCACTCATTGTAAATACTGGTGTGTGTATGTAATTGTTGTATGAAATTTTTAGTTTATGTTGAAAATTCCATTTTCACAGAATCATCGTTTGTTTAGAAATGAATCCATGCCCAATGGAAGGAAGTCTACTCGTCTACAGGCCCTCAAACCTTGTCAGCAAGGCACTGTCCCCAGTTGGAGCCAATGTTGTCACTCATTGCATTATGAATTTTTCAGTTGATGAAAGTTGCTAAAGAGCAGTGAATTTTGGATCCATCTTCTAAGCCATTGAAGCACTCAAAGCCAAATCGGACCCTCTCCATTGTATAATTGCAACAGTGGGTGGAAATCCCAAAACGAACTCCTAGATCAAAATTTAGTGCAGATTAAAGATACCCTTTCAAGGCCACTAAACAAAGGAAAAATGGCTAAGGGTTGGGCTCATCACAAATTGTAGATCGAGGCTTACCGAAGCAGCTACAAAGAGGAGGACACCTGAAGTTGTGATCGACCGATATTGTAAATCACATATCGGCGGGTCCGGTCTATTGGCGTATTAGGCATACCGGGGGGTTTCAGGGTCCAAGGCATTGCAATTGGCGAATCAATGTGACAGATGGGATACAAGTCCAAGAACCTTGCAATATCGCTATGTTGTGATAATAGTGTTAAATCATCAGGGAAGGCCGAAAACATTTAACAAAGGAAATTAACACAAATGCAAGGACGGACGAGCCTTTTTTCCTCTCCTCCAGGGGGGCACATGGCAAAATCCTATTGGTCCTAAGAATCCACGGGGTAGTTGACGTCAGCATGACATGGCAGTACAAATATGACGTGGCAGTACAAAGGACACGTGGCACATAGATTCGGCATGTTCAGGGGTCCTATGGGGGCATATCCAGGTGACATGCGTCACCACTCAAGAAGTGCCATGTGGTACTGATGACGTCATCAACCTCGCAATCGGTGATCACGCAAAGTGAAGGTTCCTCCTCCGCTGAAGCCTTTCTCGGTTTGCGATTGTGATATGCGGGAACTCCTCGGACATGATATTTTATACAATGGAGTTAAAGGGCTGCCAGGTCTGTCCCTTTCAAAGGCTGCATGCTCATTCAACAACCCCCCATCTCTGGATGGTCCAGATTGACTCTGCCCAAATCAATGGCTCCCAAGCATTTTTGGCACCCCCCACCATGTTTCCCTTTATCAAGGGGGGGGGGGGGGGGTCCGAAAAGCAGTTTCCCCACCAGGCCCCTCCGCTGTGTGTCCCTCTCATATCATTTCACACCCCCCCACTTCACTTACCACTCATGCCCCCCTTTGAAAACCACCCATCTTCAACACTCTCTCCCGCAGTGCGATTACGATATCCTGAGTGGGCCTGATCCCATAGGTCGGTGAACACAAGGTTCAAGGGGAGATATCAAAGGCAAGTGTTATAAATCGGCGGTATGCGAGATTTCATATAATAAAGAAAAAGGCCCCCGAGCAGGCTTTTAAAAGCTTTAGTGCCTTCAGGCAAAGCACATGGTTCAAGACTCTAGACATATGAAAAATATTATAGAAAGGGGCCAAATCAAAGGGGCCCAAAGGGGTTCAAGACTCACATGTTTCACAATGTTTTAGTGATAGGGGCCATCACTGAAAAGTCCCCCATATTACACCATAAGAACATCACCAGGCATATAAGGGCATCGATAGTGCAGTGCAGGATTTTAAAGGCGTGATGGGTCGACAGCTGTGGCTTTTAAGAAAATAGGTGGTGCATTTAAAATGGCATGGGCTGATCAAGAAAGACCCATTGTGACACGGAACCAAGGTCGACGCTGACAAGAGTAAAAAGGACTTGGTCGCTTGGGAGGATTTAGTTATCTGGCATGGTCTCCCATACAGAGGGGAAACGAGGTACTGCCTAGGGGTCCTTCGCTTAAGTACTATGACATGAAACTAATAGCGCTCACTTCCAGCTTTAAAGGAGAGATGATACAAGCAGTAAAGTCTGAAGCGACGGGAGTTAGCTGAGTAACATAGGAGGCCATACCGTGAGCACAATTCAACTTGAAGCAACAACGATCACAGAGATGGTTGCCGAGATATCTTCTTATCATGTTCATTTTATTTTGACTGATCTATTCCCCTATAATGTACCTCCTTTAATGAGGCATTTAAAATTTTGTAATGTTTTTGTGCCACAGAGCCATCCCCGACCAAGACAGCTAGTCAATATGACAGCTGAGACTCGACCGAAGATTTTTGTTGTAATGAATGTTCAAACACTCCCCCTCTCCAGATAAATAGGGGGAAGTAACACTTCACAAAGGTTCATATATTCTAAAGAAAACTCTACACGTTATTTTCAGACTGTATAACCTTATAATACAAATCTTTCAGAATATTAAGGAAATGGTGGTTATTCCCCCTTCAAGTATTACAATATGTTATTCCTTTGCTAAAACCCATTATGTTCATGCTTCTTCTCTGAATTCATGCAATTATAGCTGCTAGAAATATTTCATACTTCCTCGCAGATTCATTTGTATTGACTTATTAATGCGTGTGTGTGTATGGAGTGATGAAATTATATCTCAAAATTTGCGCTATATGAATCATAGCATTCTGCCCCTCTTTCGTCCACTACTTCCACCTGTAACTCAAATAAGTGTATAAATCCTTAATGCTTCAATCTCTATGTGTTAAAGGGTATAATTCTTGATGCTTTAAGTTCTATGTGATGAGTTATTCCTTCTCCTTATCCTCTCACATTACTCTGAAAAAGCTTATTGAACTGTAAGTCCTTGAACTACCCGGCCTCCACTATTTTATGCACATATTTATGTGATTTGTATATGCAAAAAAGTACCAGAAATTCATGGTTTGCCTCTTTATATGAAGGAACCAACTCATTCCATTTAAATATATATATAGAATATATGTGATGTCTCTGTCTTCCTGAGAATCGTTTGAGACACTAGAAAACTAGATGTGCCCAGGCACTGGTCTTGTAAGCAATCTGAGGCTGTCTCTGGGAGCGACAATAGGTGGATGTTACTTACAATACCGTGGGTAGATTCCATGCGTGGATAAATACCATGGGAGGATGAATACCAAAGGTGGATGTCACTTACAATACCATGGGTGGATGCCACTTACAATACCATGGGTAAATTCCATGGGTGGATAAATACCATGGGTGGATGTCATTTTCCATTCGGATCATTCCTCCCTCCTTAAGAAGCAATGGTCCCCATTGCGTGAAGTTCCCTCCTGAGAAACTTTTGTTGAATATGAAGAGCCACTGAAGAGAACGTTTTTGTGTGGTTAACCCATAACTGTGATGAACGAAGATCCGAGGATAGAGATACCCTATAATGCTTGTGACCAATTGTGATACTGATAGTGTGCGGCCTAGCAAATGGACTTTGATGAAGTGTGGGTTTGTGGATGACCCATAACCATGAGAAATGAAGATCCGAGGATAAAGATACCCTGTAATGCTTGTGACCAACTGTGATACTAATAGTGTGTGTCCTAGCAAATGGATTTCGATGAGAAGGATTTTGTGTGGTTGACCCATAACCGTGATGCTAATTGTTGATAAAGTAGCATATGCTTACATAGCTTGGGTTGGGAGGGCACGCCTCCAAATAACCCAAGTCGAATGTTGCTATGCTGAAACTGATGAATGTGAAGTAGGTGTATACTAAAGAGGGGTGGGAGGGCACATCTCCAAAGGGAATCCACTCTGAAGGTTGCTCTAGATATACAAACTAATTTAAAATGGGCATAACTTGGTCAATATAACTCAGAATATTACTATAACCTATTTTTGGAAAAAGAATGACCATTCTTCGTCTTCCCATGTAATTGAAATCCCTATCTGGGCACTCTGGAAACTCATACTCGCGCTGCAACTATCCCACCCTCACAAAAATTCTGAAAAAAATAATTGAATTTAAATCAACAATATCTCGCTCATCAAAACTTCGATTCGACCATTTTTTTTTGAAATTGGATGGTGATTTTTCAAGAGGAGCTCATATCTACAATAATTTTCTAAAATTCTGCCTAAAAACTGCAAAAAATGATAGGAGAGCCACCATCCACGAATTGCCATCAGAAAAATTTCTGCAACATAGTTGATTTTAGATCAACAATATCTCCCTCATGCAGACTCTGATTTGTTTTTTGAATTTGGGTATTTTTTTTCGCAAAGAATCCAGATATGTTATTTGGTTTTATAAATTTTGCACCAAAAATTTCAGATCTAATCTGTAAACTCGGTGCCCAAAAATTTCTTTCAAAAAATGAAAAAACATATATATATATATATATATATATATATATATATATATATATATATATATATATATATATATATATATATATATATATATATATATATATATATATATATGCTTCCAGCTTTGCCCAAGAAAGTGCTTTGTGGAAGGCGTAGCATGTGCATGAAGTTTGTTGAATATTTCTGCAAAACTTTGAAACTGAAATTTGTGTTGAACCCTCATTCCCATGGAGATGTAACCTGAATCTAATACCATTGATCCAAATCTTGTGTGGGGGGGGGGGAGATATAAAAAAATGAAATGGATATTGGGGGGAGAGCCCCCCAAGATCTGGAAAAAATTGAAATTCCAGAAGAAAAAGAGGAGAACACATAATAAACAAAACCACAAAGATTTTTTTTTTACTAAAACATATAATAAATGTAAAGGCTACATTATGGTGGACAATCTGTCGTTTTACAAAATGCGATTTGATACTTATAGTCTGTTTTAGTTACAATACCACAGGTAAATACTATGGGTGAGTGAATACTATGGGTGGATGTCACTTATAATATCATGGGTAAATTCCACGAGTGGATAAATATCATGGGAGGATGAATACCAAGGGTGGATGCCACTTACAATACCATGAGAAAATACCATGGGCAAATGAATACCATGGGTGGATGCCACTTACAATACCATGGGTAAATTCCATGAGTAAATAAATACTATGGGTGGATGCCACTTACAATACTATGGTTAAATTCCATGGGTGGATAAACACCATGGATGGATGCCATTTTCCATTCGGATCATTCTCCTCCAAAGAAATCTCATAACAACAACAACACTAAACATCTCCTTCAAAGATGACATACTTCAACTGAAAAGAGCTAAAAACATCATGTGCATGCTTCAATTCCACATTGAAACATATAATCAAAACTTCGTGATAAGAGAAGTTGAACCTAAGATGAACATTGCTGGTTACAACTGCTACAATAGCCTTTTGGAAGTGAGAATACCCCTACAAGGTCTTCTCCATGCCTAAACACCTCCCAAAACTACTTCCAAACCCAACTGATCCATACACCTTTAGTTTGAAACCTGCAAAAAGACCCTATAGATGTTCTCAAATTAGAAATTAGAAGTTACCAATGGATTTAGAATATCCAAAAATCCCTAAGTAGCCTCTTTCTGAGCTCAATTTGTATAAAAACTCCAAAAGTTATGAGCTTTCAAACTCTCTCATGAACTTCTCTATTAACCATCCTACAATTCGACTTAAACATGGCTTGAGCGTCCAAACCTGGAACTGGGGCTGCAAATCTGGCCTACAATCACACCAGGAAGATGAAATTTTCAGACACTTAAAATGTCCACAAACCCCCACTTTCCGAAAATCGTGGTCGCATGGGGGTCACGTGCCCAAGGGTTGGGGTTAATAGCCCGCCCCTGCAGGGTAGGCCCCTAACACTTGGCACTTGGTCATAATGACGCCCATAAAACTGGGACTGAGTGCTCAAATTATTTGTGCACCCAAACTTCGGAGGTGGTGGTCACATAGCGGTCCATGTGCCCTGCGGCTGGCCCCCCGTCGCTAGCGCCTTTTTCATCCTCTTGTGGTTGTATTGGATGGCATATGGCTTGTGTTGGGGCCTCATTAGAGCGCCTTTCGACCTAGTGCTTTATCCCTCCACACTGTGGTCATGTGTTGTGGTATGTGACCACAGGGCTAAGCCCTTTTTCCTCCGTCAGTTCGTTTAGCGCCTCTGTGTATTGGCTTGATCATGCCTGGTGTATTACCGTGGGCCGTGACCATGGCTTGGGGTTGGGGCTAAGCCCCGAGCCCTTGGCTCCCTCCACTGGTCCTATGGTGTGGGGTGTGGTAAGGGGATAGGGCTTAACTTGACCCCTTCTCGCATATGTGCACCATATAAACCTTAAATAAAGGCCGCGACCATAGTTGGTAAGCAACATAGTGTATGGGGCGATGGTAAAGGTTCTTGCTGCTAGGTGATAGGTTACATGTTCGAATCTTGTGGGGTGCCCTTAGCCCTTAACTAAATTTTTAACTAGCCATGAGGAGGCCACGTGGTAGCCAACCATTTGAGCCACCAAATTACACAGTCAACCAAAAATATAATAAAAGATTCAAACCAATCAGATTCCATAATTTTTGAGCAATTTGGAGTGGCCAAGAGGTAGCATTCCATTGGCCCAAAAATTCACAGTCAGCCCGTCACCTGCAATTTTTCACCTATTTGGGAAAATGACCAACAAACTATAACTTGAGTATCTGGCGTCAGATTGAGGTGAAATGAACATCGTTGGATGCAGAACGATGGGGAATTCGATTTAGCACTGATTTCAACAAGTTCTGGGCACTTTCATTTTCGAGCATAAATTTGATCACCTGATCACACCTCCCCACTAGGAACTTTTGGACTCCAAAATTTTACTTCCCTAGTCAATATAAAGAGGTTGGAACTCAAAATTACCCAAAAACTCAATCCAAAATACTAAATTTTTAATTGGTTCCCTTCAAGCCCCAGTCAAGGCACTTCACTTATCATCCTCATGAAGACTTGATGTCCTGTTAAGAATTGAGCCAACATTCTTATCATTGTTGCAGGAACAAAATATCGATGAGTGGAATCTGAACATTCTCTTTAAGCTCATCTTTGCATGGCTCCAAAAACACTTCATCTTGAAGTTTAAACAGTTGAAGACAAACTTGACTCCATCTTGGAAATCAAAAACAAAATAAATTTTCTTTAACGTCTTCAAGCTAAGCTTGTACATGAAAAGTACACTGCTGCAAAATTTTCCATGATATGATTGACCTTGCCTACAATACATAGTCATCTTATACAATCTTAAAAACAAAGATTCAATTCACACAAGTTTCAAATCGAATACTTGTATCAGTGAACATATGACAATTTGTAGACAACTTTGAATGACAATCTTGTACATTCACAAAAGTCCTTAAACATGTGGACTTATAACAAGTCAATACATACATCAATGAAAACATCTACTTGTTGAACATAGTGACAATAATGTTCACTTTACAAAAGTACCTAAACAAGTAATGACAACAAGTATTTACAAAATTTTACAAAACAACTTTACAATAAGTGTACCCAAACTTTGCCTCTCCTAGGCTTATGGGTTCTCTTCTTGCATCTTCTTGTCTTGAAGGTCACTTAGGATTGTGGAGAGTCCTCTTTTCCACCTTTTGTTTCCCTTGCATTATGCAACATAATCTCTTTACCTTTCTTTGAATGAAGTTCTAGATGCAACTTCCAACATCGTTCAATGTCATGTCCATGCACTTTGCAATGAGCACAAAAAAAATTCTTCTTGTTTGTTGACATAGAATTTCTCTCATGCGAAAGAAAGTCATTATGCTTGATGCCCAAAATTTGGTTCATTCGTTTAAACATTATCTTACATTTCTCACATACAACCACACAATGGTCAAAAGCATTACAAAATGTACAAAGGTACTGATTCCACAAGCATTCAAAATTTCCATGCATTGGAAAACACTCTTGAGAGTTATACTCGTGTTTAGAGTTGCAACTTCGATGGTTGTCATAGGGTGGTGACATCTCATGCTTAGATGTTTGATGTACCTCAAGTTGTTCGGAGCACTCTCCAAACTCCTTTCGTCTATATCCCAATCCCTCGTACTTCCGTCTCTCCTCAACCATAATCGGATTGGTAATACCTTGGCCATTTTTCCAATACCTCCACCTTCATTCCCATCTTGGAAAGCAAATTCATACCTATTCCCTTGGTATGTTGCTCGAACATTTCAAAAGAGTTGTTATGCATGAAAGCAAAAGGAGTGGAACTTGAGATACTAGTTACCTATTTAAACTTGTCATGCATCCTTTCATCTTTTGATGATGACGATGATGGCCAACTTGTAGATGACTCTAGCCACCCACTCTTATCCACTGGCATATGGTGTACTTCTTGAAGATGTTTGCAAAATGTACATGCAACATCTTCCACATATGGTCCAAAACCACTATTTGAACCATGACCACACACTGGCCTCATTATGGAGGTTTCCCTTTATGGTGTAGGAGTAGATATTTCTTCAACTTGCTCATCAAGAACTTGCTGCAATACAAAGCTCATGTGTCTCTTCTCCTCTTCAGCTATCTGCAACATCCTTCTCAATTCTATATTCTCCACCCGAAGAGTCAAATTCTACTCCTCTAGCTCTTGGAGATTCTTTTTGCTGCCCATCTTGCAACTTGGTCAACTGGTGCTCTGATACCAAACTGATCTGAAATTGGATTAGGTGATTTCTTCCTCTTTTCCAAAATCAAATAAAACAAAACTTAGGACCGTGTCAATGCTTTGCAAGGTTAAAAATGGGTCTTGAAACAACATGTTTATTCAATGTCTCTTTAAACATGAATTATTCTTCATATTTAACTGAACATGATGAACATAAATAACATAATCCATGAAGGCATAAAGAAGAGAAAGACAAAGGTTTGTTGACGGAGTTCACCCCTCTTGGGCTACATCTCCGGGCCTGTTAACATGAGTATACCACTCATATATTCAGTATCAATGAAGTACATAAACATTTGTTGCAGGTAAATAAGTGGTTATTACCCCTACAAGGTAATGTTCTCCTACAAAGAACTCTCACAACAACAACAACTCAAAACATCTCCTTCAAAGATGACATACTTCAACTGAAATGAGCTAAAAACATCATGTGCATGCTTCAATTCCACATTGAAACATATAATCAAAACTTCATGATAAGAGAAGTTGAACCTAAGATGAACACTGTTGGTTACAACTGCTACAATAGCCTTTTGGAAGTGAGAATACCCCTACAAGGTCTTCTCCATGCCTAAACACCTCCCAAAACTACTTCCAAACCCCAATTGATCCATACACATTTAGTTTAAAATCTGCAAAAAGACCCTGCAGATGTTCTCAAATCAGAAATTAGAAGTTACCAATGGATTCAGAATATCCAAAAATCCCTAAGAAACTTCTTTATGAGATCAATTTGGATAAAAACTCCAAAATTTATGAGCTTTCAAGCTCTCTCATGAACTTCTCTATTAACCATCCTACAATTCGACCTAAACTTGGCTTGAGTGCCCCAAACCTGGAACCAACGCGTAAATTTGGCCTACAGTCACGCCTGAGGGGTGAAATTGTCAGACACTTGAAATCTCCACTAACCCCCACTTTCTGAAAGTCTTGGTCACATGGGGGCCACGTGCCCAGGTGTTGGGGCTAACCACCTGCCCCCACCAACCAAGCCCCAACACTTGGCACTTTGTCATAATGACGCCCATAAAACTGGGACTGAGCGCTCAAATTACGCACGTGCCCCTACTCCGGAGTGGGTGATCACATAGCAGGGCATGTGCCCTATGGTTTCCCCCCGTCACTAGCACCTTTGCGCCAAGCGCCTTTTTCATCTGCCTGTGGTTTTATTGGGTCGCATATGGCCTAGTCTGGGGTCTCGTTGGAGTGCCTTTCGGCCTAACACTTTATCCCTCCACGATGTGGTCATGTGCCGTGGCATGTCACCATAGGGATAAACCATTTTTCCTCCTTCGATTCGGCTAACGCCTTTATGTATTGGCTTAGTCCTGCATGGTGTATTACCGTGGGCTGTGACCATGGCTTTGGGTTGGGGCTAAGCCCCGAGCCCTTGGCTCCCTCCGTCGGTCCTATGGCGTGGGGTGTGGCTAGGTTAGGGCTTAGCCCTGGCCCCTTCCCCCCATATGTGCGCTATATAAACCTTAAATAAAGGTCGTGACCATAGTTGGTAAGCAATAAAGTGTATGGTGTGATGGTAAAGGGTCTTGCTGCTAAGTGATAGGTTTTGTGTTCAAACCCTGTGGGGTGCCCTTGGCCCTTAACCAAATTTTTAACCCACCATGAGCAGGCCACATGGTAGCCAACCATTGGAGCCACCAAATTACATAATCAACGAGAAATATAATAAAAAAAATGAACCAATCAGATTCCATAATTTCTAACCAATATGGAGTGGCCAAGTGGAAGCATGCCATTGGCCCAAAAATGCACAACCAGCCTGTCACCTGTAATTTTTTACCTATTTGGGAAAATGGCCAATGAACGATAACTTGAGCATTCGGTGTCAGATTAAGGTGAAATGAACGTCGTTGGTTTTAGAACACTGGGCACTTTTATTTGGCATTGGTTTCAACAAGTTCAGGGCACTTTTATTTTCGAGCATAAATTTGATCACCTGATCATCCGTGCAGGTTCCCATGCATCAATTATGGCCTTGATTTCCTCCGCGGTTAGTCTATAAGGCTCCTTTCGCCAACACTTGTCTGAGTCTCTTCATGGAAGAACCCAAATATGGTGAGGATCGGCCTTGAACTATGTTATACCCTTTTACTTCTTCATGCTCTTGGGAGGTATTCATAATGTCTCCTCAATAACCTTCTGTATCATATCCCCATAGAGAAAATACATAAATATGTTGAGATTTTTGTGCTCAGGTTCATTACAAGGCCATTAATTCTGAAATTCAACCACTACAATGGGTTTTGTTGGGTCTACCATTGGCTCAAAGTCTTATGGCCTCTCCCATTTGACCAACACTATGAAAATGAGTAACCATGCGTAGTGAAATTCTGCATTTAATTCTTATGTGTCGAGAAAATCTTGCTTGAATTCTTTCAACAGGAAAGGAACCCATGCAAACTGTTCCCCCTTGGCACATTGACTTGCCACAATAATGACTCCTACCAGAACCTCATTCACCAAAAAATTGCACAATAATTTACAAGCGATGGCCTGCATTGCAAATCTAGTAGCTTGGTCATTTATTGTCGAAATTAGGAACCCTCGGTTCCCACTCTAGCTCTTATATGTTTTGGTCACAGATGCAACGAGAGTCTTGTCATTAATGAGTAACCCTGGGTCTTCTCCTTCCACGGGGAGACCAATAATCTTGTGATTTAATTCTGTGGTGATGAGTATCGGTCAGTCAATCCATAAGAATCCGTCGTGCATGTAGGCTAACAGGCACTTGGTAAAAAATGTCACCTCATCTCCTCGCCCGAAGTGAGGAATATGTACCAAATTCAAAATTCCAGTAATATCCAAACCCTTGGCCCATACTTGTGGTTTTAGTTTAGGTACATTGTGTGGATTTGGCACCAGTTGCATATAATCCTGGAGGTCAAGGTGGCAGGATGGGTGGCAAAAATCATGGCGTGAGTACTTAATTTGCTCCATGAAACTTTTCATTCTCCCCTGATGGAGCACTCCTATTGGAAGAGGGGAAATTCGAACTGTATACTCGCATCCCTTAGGTGTCAACATTGCTACCTTGGGTCCTGAAAATGACGATGTTTACTTTGGCTTTACTATGCAACCTGTAACCGCCTTTACTTCTACCCTTTATGTACTCAAATATGAGCGTGTATCCTCCTATGTTAGCTTTGCAATTTTCTTCCTTGGAGAGGCCTTGCTTTTTACCTCCTGATTTCTCTCTCCCTCCAGGGACATATGGCATTTATGCATGTCTTCCGCTCTTTTACTACTGGGATTTTTCCTTCCATAATTGCGTATCTGTTACTTTCTTTCTCAACTCCCACTTCTTCTCTCAACTTTTCTCTGTTCTCAATTCCTTTACAACTTCGATTTTTCCTCTAACTCCTTGTTTATGATCCTTTCATTAACTACTCGGTACCTTTCTCCTTCGCGTGTTCATCCACCCATTGAAATTTGCACCTCTGAGCCATTATTCTCTTTTGACGCCATTACCTGACACGATCTGTCACTATAACAAGTATCTGTTCGCTAAAGGTGAATATGATGACGACCTTCGCAGCAATGATTGCAATCTCCTCAATGAAAATTTCCTTGTACGTCACTGAGTTTCCCTGTAATTACTGGTTATTCGGTTAAAGCATGCTCATTAACTGTTTATTATGCTTTTGCCTGGTCGAATTCCTAATCATTGTTTCCTGTTGATCACATCCAGATTGATATGACTTAGAACCTTTTGAGTGGAAACCCTATGCCACTCATTTAGACATGCCATCACCACTAGTGGTTAACTTTGAATATGGGTGCTCCCAACACTACGCATCATCTAAGCTGTCACAACGTCTCCCTGAATGCGCAATGACCCTTCTCCTAGAACTAAGGCAGAACAACTAACCCTTGACCCTAATCCCTCTTTCCCCTAAATTTCCTATTGATGATACTGGTCTACCTTATTTATGTACAACCAATAGATTGGATTTCTCCCTTCTCTATCTAAGGTGAGTAGGAGCTTGACTATCCCTATAGGGTTTTAGCTTGCTTCCATTTACAAAACCCTCATGCGGTGTGCGATCCAAATTTCCTAACTTCACCACGCTGACATAAGTCACATGCGTAATAATATAAGGTCCCAACTATTGCATTCAAAACTTACCTGGATGCCTTATAAACTTACTATAATATAGCAATAGCAGGTCCCCCACCTAGAATGTCTTACGCTTGATCATCTGGTCATTCCATGCCTTGTCTTGGACCTTTTTCACCTCTTGGTGGAAGCTCACTAGTGCACGATCTTCCTCTAGATGTAATAGATATTGTAATCGCCTCTCCACTGCATCAAATTTGGTCATTTGGGTAGCTAGCGCAATGCATAGACTAGGTACCAGGAACTCCATTGACATGACAATTTCCATCCCATATACCATTCATAATGGGGTTTGTCCGGTTAACTTCTTACATGTTATTCTATAAGCCCATAAGATTGCGGGGATTCTCAAATCCTAATAATCCCGCTACACATTACATACCCTGGTAAGTGAATTTTCCAAGATCTTATTGAAGCTCTCCACTATTCCATTAGCTTGGGTTTTGTATAGAGTTCTCTTTTGATGATAGATCTCAAATTCATCCGTCAGTGTTGCTATAGTTTGGTACAGAAAATGTGTCCCTTGATCACTCATTATAATTCAAGGACATCCAAATCTGGTCACCACATTGTCAAATAGAAATCGCACAACAGTCTCTGTGTTGCAGTCTTTTATCGGTGCATCCTTGGCCCATCAGGTTAGGTGAACTATAGTGGTAATAATGTACCGCATACTAGTCCTCCTCGTGGGTGGATCAATTTGTCTAATAAAGTCAATGGCCCACTTGTTAAATGACTGTAAGGTGAGTTGGGGGTTTAACACAAGTCCTAGAATATTCCTTGGAATTGACTTATGTTGTGGGCCACCACAGTCCAACACTCAAAATATTTTGCATTGTAGCTCAACTTGCGTAGTGACCCCTTGAAATCCCTACATGTTCCTCTCCTAAGATCACACGTTGTTCATGCTCGATCATGCATCTCCTTAGGAATTCGTGGACCCCTACTTTATACAATGCTCTAAAAATTAACTTATAGTCTGCAACTTTGAGCAACAATTGTTTCTTTTGCGACACTGTAAATTTTTTTGGTGCCATCCCGGTATTTAAGAACTATGCATTTTTTGCAAAATAATTATCCACTAGAGTCACTGCGAATAATTGTGCATCCGAAAATTTGTCTTCCAAATTTTGTGCTTCCTCACCTAAAGTTAGATGCGATAGGTGATCAAGCCCCAAATTCAGTCTTCTGGGTTTAACTACCACTTGAAAATCATTCTCTTGAAAATATAATAACCACTTGCAGATTCTCCTCACCAACATAAGCTTATTAACTAGGTACTTTAAAGCAAAGTGGTTTGTATATAATTTGAACTGGTTACCTAGCAAATAATGTATGAACTTTTGGAGGGCATACACCATCACCAACCCTTCTCTTTTTGTAAAATTATAATTTTGCTCCGTAGTCGATAGCTTGTGAGTAGTAAAGGCAATAGGGTGATTGACCTCTCTGTAACACCCTCCTCCCACATCTACCCAAGTAATTGACCAACCTAGGTAAACATGTGACAAGAGGCTACTATGATATGATTCAACCTCCTAGGTGACCTTAAGGAAGTGGAATCAACGGAAACACATCAAACATACCTTCCACGTCAGCAACAACACTCCCAGGAGCCATCCCAACCACTCAAGTATCATGCCCTTGGGTCCCATTGATTTTTTAAGCTATTAAACCTCTGGATGCTTCCACACTATGGGCATGCCAACGTCCAGAGAGCTCTAGATGCTCCCACAAGCCTGCATGCCTACATCCAGGGAATATTTCCAGCAGACCTGTGCTAGAGTCTGTGGGATTTAAGGCACTTTTCAAGCCCAAAATTCTTGCCACTGCCGAGAACTTGCTGTAACTTTTGGAATCTGTTAAACACATGATGACAAGACTAATAAACCAAAAACTAACTCCAAGACTAAGCCTGACCATCCCCAACCGGGACTGACATTTTGTCAAACACTTGGCATCAATGCAATCTATAGGTGTAAACGACAGATTTAAGCATAAGGGTCTCATACTTATATGAGAATAGCTAAGAAGCATTTCTCCCTTATATCATTAGCTACATTATCATCTATTAGGTTATAGATACGTTTTTCATTCATTTACCAATCAAAACATGAGGGAAGCCATACATCATCACTGTCAGAATACATGCTTATAACCAACCTAATAACAACAAAAATATCAAGGATACATCAACCATAAATTCCACATATAAACCAATACATTTATACATCAAATTTCAAGGAAAGAACCTCTTATTAATGAATACAAAATCCAACCCGGGATGGGATTGCCACTTTCCACCCAACCATAGAATGGCTAAGCGAAATCTCTCTTCAGCCATTCACCCTTGTGCCATAGTCCAAGCATGAATGTGGGATTCATAACCAACCAAAAAGAACCAAACAAACATGGATGCTGATGGAGTTCTCCACCTACACCGTGAGGAATTTTAGTGCCTCCTAGTCTCTTAGGCTTTACCGTAATCCACAGTCCGATCTAGGGATCAATAGGCCCTACACCAAGACCCACTCTCCAGGCTTTACTGTACATTCCATCCCAAGAATACTAGGCTCAATGGAGAGCAATTCACCTCTTGGATTTACCATATATCCTGCCATTCATCGGCAAGGATTCATAGGCCCACCAAGGCACACAATCCTGGATTTACCGCAACCCACAGTCTGGTACAGGGGTTACTAGGCTAGCGGCTTTATCTTGATCCACAGTCCAGTTCAGGGACCACTAGGACATGTGTTTGTCATTTAGGAGATCCACCTCACTCAACTTCGAATCCATCTGACAATCTAGCTCAACCAACAAAAACATGAAAACCCATCTCATCAAGGTTATCCAGAAATGGCAAGGCTATGCTAAAAACACTGTCACACCTGGAAAAATCTATGCTAGAACAATAAAGAACCACATGCAATACCATTCATGCCAAATCTAGCAAGGAAAACACACATGCAAATTGATACATGCCAAGAATCCTACTATAACTGCTTGATCATGCTCTTCCTTCCTGATCCAAATGGATCCAAGATAACTCTCTAAGTCTTCATAAACCCTTTAAGAATCATGCCCAATGCCAAAAATCCCTTGAAAGATTGAAATTATTGCAAAAGGGGCACCCTTAGCAAGGAGGATAAACACTATCGGGAGGCCCAAAACCTGTAAAAACAGAGAAAACAAAGTATCGACGGCTTTAAGGCAACGTTGAACCAGAGCCGCCGGATCTGGTCGATCAATGGTCTAGATCCAATCGACGAATCGCTATCGGCGCTTATTGGCGGAGTCCACATGACGGCTGCGATTGCGATCAACGCGGACCGTCGATCAAGCACGCAGATCGACGACCCATGGTAACGCGCGCTATCGCAATCAGCAGATGCAGAGGAGCGATTACAATTGGCGGGGGTCATGTGTGATATGTGATATCGCATCAGAACATTGAGTGGGGCCGATGACAGTGATGGCAGCGATATTACGGACCCAATAATACAATAGGCAGAATTGCATATATTTTAAAGTCCGGAAAACTGAGTTTTCCTTTGTAAATCACATTTTCATTGAAAAAACGAAAAGCTAAGGAAAAAGTGCCGATGTGATGTCACGGACCCAAAAGGGTTTATTAACAATATTGAACAGTATTTCAGGTTCGAAATGAGGGATTTTACAAGTGTTTTAGTGCATTTTTGCAGTTTGACATATTTTCCAAAATACAAAGGAATGGACCTTCCCAATATGCGATAACGACCTGTGGTTGGACCTGATAGGGGAATGAAGTGTATTAAAGGACTTTTGAAGTCCGACATATCATGTTTTTGGCGGAATTTCCCTGTTTTATGCATATTTCTCTGTGTTGATAAAAAACGGCCGGGTTTGGGAATTCGACGGATTTCAAAGGACCCAGGCACTCTTAAGTTACGAAATCAGTGGCCACCTCCCCTTTAGGCGTTATGCCATACTTGGGAAACACTGTAAGAGGGATTCGAGCGGACAGAGGCCGGGAGACTGAACGACGAGGAGAGGAAATGAACAGGCAGCCCATAATGGCTTTAAAAGCCACAGACAGGCAGTGTTGCAAGAAAGTGTGAGACAGAGTGAGAACATAGATTGAGAGCTGTGGGGGAGTCTGTGTACTCAGAGGAAGCTTGAGGGATTCAAGTGAAGCTCTTGTAATTGCATATGTTGTGTGTGAGACTCAAACTGAGTTCCTATTGTAAAAACTCTATTTGAAGACTTAATAGAGAGGCCACCACTAAAGGTTGGACCAGAAGATGTAGCCCAGGAGTCTTGGGTGAACTCCTTATTAAATCTGTTGTGTTTTATGTGTTTGTCTATTATAGTCTTTAACTGCTTTAAAGTCTATCTATTTCACAATCTGATCGATCCATTGCACAAAATAACATAGGCACATCCATGCACATAAGTCTGTAATACCTTATTATTGTCTTAGATCTAATTATTAGATCAAGTGGTATCAGAGCTCTAGGTTGCTAAGGTTAGACAAACTTGTGCTGGACTGTTTGTGAATGCTAACTAGGTCAAAGCTTAAATTAGGAGAAGGAGAACTGGTTGAAACTAACCCAGAAATTGGTAGTCTATCCTAAGAGGAAAATGACAGAAGAAGTTCCCTTCGAATTAGACCCTCAATTCGTGGACAGTTTCATGACCATGAGAGCCATGGTAGAAGAAACGTATAGAGAATTTAAGAAAGGTCAAAGTGAAGATTATTCCACTTCCAAACAAGACAAGGGAACAAAAGAATCTCTTATAGATGGCCATTCTAAAGGCAAAGGGAAAGGGAAAAAGGATCCTCTATCCACACCTCCTAATAGCCCTGAAAAAACAAAAAAGAAGACATCTTTGATTAAATTAGATGTTAAATTTGATTTGCCAATATATGATGGAGAGTTAAATGAAGAAAAGCTAGATAACTGGATTCGACATATTGATGTGTAGTGTAGGGTGCAGAGCATTGATTTAGACAGAAGTAAAATTCAGCTGGCCAGCCTACGCCTTGGAGGAACTGCCTTGGTATGGTGGGAAGGAAGGACACAAGCTGAATTGAAGAAGCATGGTAAAATTCCTTTTGTCTGGAGTGAATTTGTTTCTGCAATTAAAAAACAATTCTAGCCACTAGCTTATATGCAGCAAGCTATGATGAGTTGGCAAACTCTTCGCCAATTAAAAGGGCAAAGTGTACAAAGCTACACCGAAGAGTTTAGAAAAAGAGATTTGATTCTAGGCATTTATTTAGACTCACCTGAAACTTTGCTGAAGTATATAGGTGGTCTACATAGTTATTTTAGACACACCATTCTCATGTTTAACCCTATTAGTATAGATGAAGTATCTGTTCAAGCTACCCATCTAGAGGCTAGAGGCAAGAATGTGAACCCAGAGATTGGGGGGTCATCAAAATCCACTGAAAGCAAGAACAAGGAAAAGAGGAAGCAGAAATGGAAAGAGAGGAAGGAAAATGCTGTACAAAAGGCCAAACCTTCATGCACTCACTGCAAGAAGGATGGACATGATGATGAACATTGCTGGTCTTTGCATCCGGAGCTGAAACCCAAGAATTTCAATGGCAAGAAGAAGAAGGTTGCTGTTGCTGTTCAAAGAGATTTGGGGTCAGACTCAGGTGATGAAACAACCATCATAGCCACAGGTATACAAGGTAAAAATTCTGAAGCATCTACTAGTAATTCTGCCCAAACTATTGATAGTGAAGAAAATGAGAGAAGAAGACATGAGCTTTTTCATATTAGAGTTATTTCCAAGCACCAAAAGGTTGATACTTTATTTGATAGTGGCTCAAAAATAAACTTAATTTCTGAAGCAATTGTAAATAAGCTGGGATTACTAACCACACTTCACAAGAAGCCATATCCATTGGGTTGGTTATGTGATAAAGCGATGCTACAAGTGACTAGACAATGTAAACTTAGGTTTGCCATTGGTTTAACATTTGTAGATGAGGTTGAGTTAGATGTAATTCCCTTCGATATATGTGGAATTGTTTTAGGAAGTCCTTACTTGTATGATAGAAAAGCCATCTTCTATAGAGCTGAAAATAAGTATCAACTTGTCAAAGATGGAATAGAATATATTGTAAGAGCTCACGAACTCAAAAATAATTATACTCTCGTAAACTCAGGGTAGATGAAAAGGATTGTAAATTCATGCAAGCAATTTTTACTAATGGTTGTAAAGGAAAAGAAACCCGAAAAAACCAATGTATTTGAGGGCTGTGATGCTAAATAAAAGCTGATTTAGGAAAGGTTATTTCAGAACATGATATCTTATTTCAAGAACCTAAAGGTTTGCCACCAAACAGGGAAATTGTATATGATATTAATTTGCAGCAAGATGCTCCATTTCCTAACATCGAAATGTACAGGTTATCCGCTTTAGAGAATGCAAAAATCAAGAAGCAGGTACAGGAGCTGCTCGAGAAAGGGTTCATAAGACCAAGCACATCACCATGCGGATCTCCAATAGTGTTGGTGAGAAAGAAGGACGGTTCATGGAGGATGTGCATTGATTACCGAGCACTGAATAAAATAACGATCAAGAATCATTATCCCCTTCCTCACATTGATGATCTATTGGATCAGTTGAAGGAAGTTGTTTACTTTTCCAAGTTGGACCTACGTAGTGGTTACCATCAGGTCAGAGTAGCAGAGCAAGATGCATGGAAGACTGCTTTCAAAACAAAGCAAGGGCTGTATGAATGGCTAGTTATTCCTTTTGGCTTAACTAATGCTCCCGCCACTTTCATGAGAGTAATGAATGATGTACTCAGGCCTTTTAGTGATGATTTTGTAATTGTATATCTAGATGATATTCTTGCATTCAGTAAAACATGGGAAGAACATTTAAAGCATGTAAAGCAGACTCTAGATGTTTTGAAGCAAGAAAATCTCTATGTTAAATTATCAAAATGTGAATTTGGTAAAACATCTTTGAATTATTTGGGTCATATTGTAGGGGGAACTGAAGATAGATCCCTCTAAGGTTGCAGTCATTGTAAACTGGCATAAACCCAAGTCTGATACTTAGAAGCTTCCTAGGGGAAGCACAATATTGGAGAAAGTTTATTGCTAACTTTTCTTCAATTGCAGCTCCCTTACGTGCTTTGACAGGATTGAACAAGGTGTTTCAATGGGGAGGCAAACAGCAGAATGCCTTCGACACCTTGAAAGAAAAAATTAGTATAGCACCAGTACTAGCATTGCCAAATCTTCAACAACCATTTCAGATTGAAACAGATGCCAGTGATTATTCCATGGGAGCAGTGTTGATTCAACATGGTAAACCCATATGCTACCATTCTGAGACTTTTAATTCTGCAGTAGTTAATTATCGTACACACGATAAAGAACTGTATGCATTAGTTCAGAGTGTGAAGAAGTGGAAACATTACTTAATGGGCAAAGAAACAATAATACATATTGATCATTAGCCACTTCAGTACTTTCACTCACAAACTAAACTGCAACAGTCAAGCAACTATAGATGGATGGGTTTCCTACAACAGTTTCATTTAGTCATCAGATATAAAAAGGGCATACACAATAAAGTTACAGATATGTTGTCCAGACCAATCATAAATGCATCTACTATACTCAAGCATAACTCAGTAATGCATGAAAGCTACATTGAACAATATGCTCAAGATATAGACTTTAAAGATGTATATGCAGCTTTAAGTAATGGCAAAAAGGTAGAATAATTGGATTAATATATTAAGGACCGACTCTTGTATCATTTGGGAAAGCTATGCATTCTAGAAACAGAGAGAATTAACATAATTAGGGAGGCACATACTTCCCTGATATCAAGTCATTTTGGTGTAAGTAAAACAGTTGCACAACTGCAAAGATACTGCTATTGGCCAAAAATGAATGAAACGATTTCTAGATATGTAAGAGGGTGTACAATGTGTGCTAAAAGAAAGCCCATCAATAGAAAACTAGGCTTGTACACTCCACTGCCGGTTCCTTCCTGTCCTTGGGAAAGTGTTTCCATGGACTTTGTTGGGGGCTTGTCGAAATCTAGAAAGGGACATGACTATTTATATGTTATTGTGGGCAAGTTCAACAAAATGTGTATTTTAATACCTTATAATAAGCAGATTACAGCTGAACAAACAACGAAATTGTTCTTTTAGCATGTCTGGGTGGATTTTGGGTTACCCACTTCCGTAGTATCTGATCGAGACTCTCGATTTGTTGGGAAGTTTTGGTCAAGTCTGTGGGAATTAATGGACACCAGACTGAAGAAAAGCACAACCTTTCATCCACAGACAGATGGCCAAACAAAGGTAGTAACCAGACAGTGATCCAGTTGCTTAGGGGTTATTGCAGCAAGCATCCCAAGCTTTGGGATGAACACTTATGTTATGTGCAACATGCTTACAACTGTGCTAAACATTCTTCTACACAGAGATCTCCCTTTGAGACCTGTTCTGGTTTCATACCAAGGTCTCCCTTGGATTTTGTCTTTGAAAAAGACATAGCAGTTGCTGGACACAGTGATATGGACAAAGCAACTAGATTCGTTGAACAGATCCAAGAAATTCACTAGGAAGTGCAGGAACAGCTAGAAAAGAGCCAAGCCAAATACAAGGCAAGGCATGATAAACACCGGGTGGAGCACAACTTCCAAGTTGGCGATCAAGTTTGGCTATATATCAGCAAGGACAGAATGCAAGGTGAAGGAAAGAAGCTGAAGCCAATAAGGTATGGGCCTTTTAAGGTATTTGAGAAAATTGGTGAGAATGCTTTCCGCCTTGATCTGCCAGCATACATTCACATCTATTCAATAGTAAATGCATAAAATGTAAGACTGTCTAAACCTTCTTTAATTGAAGATCCTGAAGAGAAAAGTCAATTGCCTTCCATTGATGATCTGTTTCCTGAATACCTCAATGAGGTGCAGGAAGATACAGTTCTAGATAGGAAGGTGAGGACAATGCGCAAAGGGGACGTGGAATACCTTAGAATTGGACTCAAAGGTTCAAAACCCAACAATGCCAAATGGATAGAGATTGGGCAAGTGAGGCAGTTGTATCCTCACTTAAGCGATGCTTGAAACCCAACTTTTGGTGGTCCAAAAGCCTTTTTCAGTGGGAAGGCGTGATCCAAATGGATCCGAGAGAACTCTCTAAGTCTTCATAAACCCTTTAAGAATCATGCCCAATGCCAAAAATCCCTTGAAAGATTGAAATTATCGCAAAAGGGGCACCCTTAGCAGGGCGGAGAAACACTATCGGGAGGCCCAAAACTCGTGAAAACAGAGAAAACAAAGTATCGATGGCTTTAAGGCAACGTTGAACCAGAGCCATTGGATCTGGTCGATCAACAGTCCAGATTTGATCGGCGAATCGCTATCGGCGGAGTCCACATGACGGTTGCGATTGCGATCAACACAGATCAACGAGGACCGATCAAGCGCGCAGATCGACAACCCATGGTAATGAACGCTATCACAATCGGCAAATGCAGAGGAGCAATAATTGGCGGGGGTCATGTGCGATATGTGATATCGCGTCAAAACATTGAGCGGGGCCGATGACAGTGATGGTAGCAATATTATGGACCTGATAATACAATAGGCGACATTGCATATATTTTGAAGTCCGGAAAACTGAGTTTTCCTTTGTAAATCACATTTTCGTTGAATAAATGAAAAGCTAAGGAAAAAGCGCTGATGTGATTTCAGGGACCCGAAAGGGTTTATTAACAATATTTAACAGTATTTCAGGTCTGGAATGCGGGATTTTACAAGTGTTTTAGTGCATTTTCGTAGTTTGACATATTTTCCAAAATACAAAGGAATGGACCTTCCCGATATGCAATAGTGACCTGTGGGCGGACCTGATAGGGGAATGAAGTGTATTAAAGGACTTTTGAAGTTTGACATATCATGTTTTTGGCGAAATTTCCCTGTTTTATGCATATTTCTATGTGTTGATAAAAAACAACCGTGTTTAGGAATTCAACAGATTTCAAAGGACCTAGGCACTCTTACATTGTGGAATCGGTGGACACCTCCCCTTCAGGCGTTATGCCATACTTGGGAAACGTTGTAAGAGGGATTCGAGCGGATAGAAGCCTGGGAGACTGAAGGACGAGGAGAGGAAATGAACAGGCAGCACATAATGGATTTAAAAGCCACAGACAGAGAGCAAATAGATAGGCAGTGTTGCAAGCAAGTGTGAGACAATGAGAACAAAGATTGAGAGCTGTGGGGGAGTCTGTGTACTCAGAGGAAGCTTGAGGGATTCAAGTGAAGCTCTTGTAATTGCATTTGTTGTGTGTGAGACTCAAATTGAGTTCACTATTGTAAAAACTCTGTTTGCAGACTTAATAGAAAGGTCACCACTGAAGGCTGGACCGAGAGATGTAGCCCAGGAATATTGGGTGAACTCCTTATTAAATATGTTGTGTTTTATGTGTTTGTCTATTATAGTCTTTAACTGCTTAAGAGTCTATGTATTTCGCAATCTGATCGATCCATTGCACAAAATAATATAGGCACATCCATGCACATAAGTCTTTAATACCTTATTATTGTCTTAGATCTAATTATCAGATCACTTCCTCTTGCTTTCTTTGCCTTTCTTGACCCAATTCCAAGTACTCCAAGAAAACTCTAAGTGTCCAAGAGTATGAGAGAGAGAAGAGAATAGAAGAGAGCTCCACCAAAAACCTGTCAAAAGCTTGCCAACTGATCCTCAGAAGCCTTTTTATTAATTAGGCCTCTATTTTCTTCATTTTCCATTATTTTCCTTCATTTTCCTCCTCACATGAAACCTGTAACCTTTCATCTCCCTTTTCTCCTAATTTCCATTATTTTCACAAATAAATATGCCAAAATGCCATCTTGTCTTTCCAAAGCCTTTTCCAATTTCCTTATTCGTAATAAAAGGATCAACACCCATTAGGATGTTTTTCCCACTATTCATCTTGGAATACATGTCCCATGACTGTGGTCTTATATATATATTTTTACATGAATTTTTACTAGGGTTGTTATAGAACCCTCCCCCTTGGGGGAACAATGTCCTCGGTGTTCAATGACACCTATAACTAGAAAGACCGCTGAAAACAAGACATACTACCCATGGAGCTTTGTAACACAACTCAATGCAGTATTTATAATGACCATCTGCTAAAACATGAAAAACATACCATTCTCTGGAGCTTTATAACACAACTCATTACGGTATTTACAATAATAGCCACATACACACACATACACATTTTCCTCACCCAACAAATAATCATACTGTCTATGGATCTTTATTCAGCTCGATACAATATTTATAATAATACACACACATACACATATGCACGTTTTCTCAACCAACCAATAAAAGGATATGGTGCCTGCATCCACAACAAGGGAATCTAGAGGCTCAAACCTCCACCCACAAAGTAATACTAGGATTTCCCTCCTTCTCAGGAAGTCCAGAATCCACTGCAAGGTCAAATTTTCATCGAATGTCCAATGCTATAATCCTGCGCCACTTGTCCTCTCAGTGAACAATTATCGGCTCATTGTTATAGGGTACACTCCCAATGTGCAATTTGATTCCATCTGGCAATGCTAATGACCAAAACAAATCCATCCACAACCTTCCCTTCTCTGCTACACAGTCCCTCGGGCAATCCGGTCATCCCCTTCTGTGCAGTCACACACCTTGCAAGTTCCTCTACCTCGCCCATCCCGGGTAGTCCATCCCTCGACAAGGCTTCCTCACATCAAAAGATACAAAACCCAAGGCACATCCCCAACTTAAAACCATCATACCAGGCATAGCAGGCTCATGGAAATCAATGGACACTATTGGGTACGCCTTGCTCTAGAAGTGCTTTACCAACACACTGTTGCATGTTCCAATTCCTTTTGTTGTCATTGCTAATTCTTATAGTCAGTTTCAACCACTCAACCAGGAATTTTCGTGCTTCCTGTATCAAGAACATAACTTCCATTAGATTTAGAATAAATTGAAATAAATTCATATCATACCTCATTGGTAGCTTGTCAATAAGGTACACTTGCAATCCTGTTTACTTCCTGTCACAAGAAGTCAAACTATCTGTTTGATCAAATCATCATGAATAAACATATCACATTCGGTTAGCTCAAACTCAACCATCATAAATTAAAATCATGAATCACATGAAATCATCATAAACCATAATCATATATCACATGTAATCATCATAGAACAAAATCATGAATCACATGCATAATAAAACTGAAATAAAATACTGATACTTATCCTTTAATCAATCCTTATCTTCTACCTTTGTCCTTATTCCATATGCACACTGGATCGGTTTCCACACCCGAAAAACACCTAGTGCCTTCTCCTCAACCATGTGCACATACACATAGTGTGCATCACACACATACAACCACACATGACATACAACACCATGTAAAACATGCACTTACACCTAACATAGCGCACCTACGCTTACACCCATTGTTCGGCACAATACAATACATACTCCTACATCCGGTGTACACCACACACAATACATACACCTACACCAGGTGTACAACACAATACATATACGTACACATAGTACAACACAACGAATACACATGTCACAATAGGACAACTAAACAATGCACGTACATAGTACCGCATGTCCGCAACACAACATGTATGACATGCACACAATACCACATGTACACCAATACCATAGGTACAACATGTACATAGTACCACCTATACACAACACCACCTGCATGATGTGTGCACAACATCACATGTACACAACACCACCTACACAATGTGTACTCAATGCCATATGTACACTGCACCACATGTGCAACATGTACACAATACCAGTGACCACATGTACATAGTACCACATGCACGACATGTACACGACACCACATGTACACAACACCACATGTACGACATGTACACAACACCACATGTATAACATGTATGCAACACCACATGTACGACATGTACACAACACCACTTGCACATAACGCTACTTGTACAACATGTTCACAGTACCACATGCACATATCACCAGTTGTACAACATGTACACAACACCACATGCACACAACACCACTTGTACCATCATGCACACAACACCATATGTACATAGCACCACATGTACAACATGCACACAACACCATATGTACATAACACTGCATATCAAACATGTACATAGCATCATCTCTACACAACACTGCATATCCAACATGTGCACAACACCATATGCACACAACGTCACATATCCATCATGCACATAATATGATATGTACATAGCACCGCATATCCAACATGTACATAACGCCATCTATATCTAGCATTGCATATGCAATGTACACACAACACCATACACATAATAGACACACAACATCATAAGTACACAATACTTCATATATTACATGCACACATCACCATAGGTACAATCACTGAATATGCAACATGCACAACATATACACAACAACAATATTGCACATCCAAAACCACACCTTGCTTCTAGCTTCTCTTCGCCATCCATGCTTATCCTAGCATGCCTCATATCTCACTGCTTTCATTCAGTTGATGTATCCCTCAGAGTTGCCTGTCATAACATAAACATAGGCATAATACAAACATACAATATCAATTCATATCCACATGATACTGACCTTGTATATTTTTCATGACTACTCTCCCCACTTGATTCCCCATAAGACCAAGAACCTCGTCATACCATTCACCTGCATAAGCAATTATTCCTCCATAAGAATGATCCCTCACAACCCTGTCGGACAATGACATAGATACATGGATACATACATACATATACATAAAAAATAGCATAAAAAAATCATGATCCTATCAGACAACGACATACATACATACACAAATATATACATATAAACATTAGCATTAAACAACCATAATCCATGATGACCCTGTCAGACATGACACACATCCATCCATCCATACATATATACATATATAAACATTAGCATAATCATGATCATAACATAATTACCATATATCATAAGGTCAAGGTTAAGAGAACTCCCTTTATTTGTGCACTACATTGGGTACTACACAACTCTCCCTAAGCTTCCTCCTTCCCAACCAATTCCCAAGACTCTCCAAACATAAAAAGCAAGAAAACACAAACAAGAAGAAACCCATGAAAAACAATAACAATACGACATCGCGAACAAACTGGTTGGCCATACACTAGACATAAACAAAGCTGCAATTCAATCACAAACAAAGCAAAAAGAATCGAAATCACAAGACTCTAAACATACACCATGACTCAATCCCCATGATTCCCAGTGCTTCCAAGGAAAGCTCAACCCGAGCCTTCTTCAAAATTTCATGGCAGTCTCTTTGCCATGCAGTCCCCTGCATCATATTGTCATAATCACATAACTGCCAGTGTATGAATAAATATAATAATACACTAGTTACCTTACCTTGCTGCAACTACGTCTTACTATATATTGTCACATCATCCAACTGTTATTTATATAAACACATAAACTATTACCTTGTCAAGCTAATACCAAGCATGTTGCCCTGCAACTGCTCACACATGTCAGTCTCACGTTCCAAATATCAAGACATCATGTATATTAATTTGAAATCAACCTTTACCAAGTCTAACAACCATGTCATACTCAACAATCAACTCACATTCATTAGTCATAATGCATAATGCATAATGCTACAACTATCACCTACTTACACTCAAGTACATATCAACTGTCTCAACACATATGTATTAGTACAACCATCTTAAAATAAGACCATTTCAGCAAGAAATCTTATAGACACATACTCATGTCATTCAAGTAATCAAACATTCATACAACAGATAGACACCATAATAGACACCAAACACTAAAACACCAAATAAACGACATAGTCAAACAGTCAAGCACCAAGCATACGACATAAGAAAATTCATACCTTAATGTCTCTCAGGGGAGGCTATCTTGTCTGCACAATCAAGTTGGATTAGCACGATGTAACTTCACAAAATATCAACTCAAACATAAATAAGGTCATGATATCCATAATAGTCACTAGCTAACATGTTCACGTCATAAACTCATAAAAAATTATCATTCATACATAATAACCACATCTGCACAGTCAGTCTAGATTAGTACAACACCATATCACAATTATGTCAGCTCACACCTGAATATCATAACCAAAATCATCTGCATAGACCAATCCAAGTTAGCATGATACATGTAACATCAAGATCTTAATGTAATAACCATAATCATCAAGTTACTAGCATATAACAACAAAAAGTTATATATCACACTCATCAACATCATATAACCTAATCATCAATCTATCTAACATAAAAACAACAATAACAGTGCATACAACCCTATGTTATTGTCATTAATGACTCTCTAACACATATGCATATGACTACACTAATCAATTAGCATAAAACCATGAGAATAACAACAATTAACCACATACCTGCATACCCACATGTTGAAGCCTCAAAATTCACTACGACAACATGGGGGATAACCACCCAGTCAGGGACTTGAATAGCACCCTCATCCGTTTGGGTTGGTGGCTCCGACTGGATTTATGGGACCAGTTTCCCAATCTTGAAAAGATGGTAGGATGGGGTATACTTTTGATTATCAAAGCTGATTTGGTAGATGAGGGTAGTCTCAACACAAAAATCAAACTATCTATACTCTCAACACAAAAATCAAACTATCTATATATATTACTATTACCCGGGCTTAAATCAATATTTGTGCAATCTAGATAAATGACTACCTTGAATGATAATAAAAATTATTCAAACAAGAAGTATAAAACTTTCGTAAAACACCTATTTCGATTAAATAGTTAATTGAAATGGTTTACTGTAAAACGTATTTCATCAAATATCTAACGGAATTTTGCTTATAAAAAATAAGGAGAATGACATCTCAACTATATTTCAAAAGTGAATAAATAACAGGCTGTATTAAAACATAATTGACAAGCAATGTACATATAGAAGAAACAACTTAACAATTTGTAAATAATCACTACGCAATGATAAAAGTACCCGATGTGAAATGATTGATCAACAGATGATAAAGCTGCAATCCATGCGTTTTCTCCAAGATCGATCACAGAAAAACAAAAGTGCAATTCCTAGCAAATTTTCTCAAATAAACTTTCATGGACTAGATCTTCAAAATTAAAGAAAAACTCTAAAATGTAAAAAAGTGTATGTTTTTAAAAGAGTCTCAAATAAAATTGTCAGACCACTTTCTAAATACATGAAAGGGGTTTAAATATAAAAAGAATATTACAAAAATAGCTAAGCACTAAATTTTGAGGAGTGAAACGACTCTCCTTAGAATCAGTGCCAAAAATGCAAAACTAAAATTGATCTAAAATTCAAAACTCTGATCTTGATTACTGTTGGCTCCTCATTTGCTTCCACTTCTCATAGATATCCATCATAGCATGAACTCCTGGAGGCTACCTAATGCTTATCTTTACTTGTCCCACATAAAATGTATCTGATAGTGATGGAGTCATATGGATGATAGAATTGGTTAAGCATCCTAGGGCCATAAATTGATTATGCAGTTTTACCAGATATGACCAATAAGCTTCCCAATTCAAATGCAACTATCTGATCCGTTGTTCTTTTGCTACAAGACTTTCGTTCCAACTTGATTGCAAATCGTCAATCTCAGGCAGATTTCCTGGCGAACATCTTTGAATAAAACCAGTTCTATCCATCTTGTGCTTGCTCGGATTTGACCTCCATTGTTTTATAACTTCAGCGAGTTCTTCATTTTCAGCAGCAAATTTCTCCACAAATGCTTTATCATAAACCTTGTTTGACGGAGGTAGATGATACACTCTTCTGATATCCTCTGGTTTGAAAGCGCTGATGACCATTTGCCTTGAGGTCATGAATTCTCTGCCCTCAATATTCACATTTTAAATAACCCATTTCACCTTATCAATGTAGGGTAATAGTTTTAGCCTAGCTGGTACCTTATGCAAAACAAAGCATGCAACTTCAGGATAAGAATCATATGAGGATTGAATGTCATCTATCATGGCTTCTTTTTGTATTTCCTTCTCAAATGGATCATAAACATTTTCCCAGAGCCGACACCACACTCTGGTATACAAGTTGTATTGGAAAATAACGGTGATGATTCCAGTACATCTTCAGCCGTGGATTGTGTAACCATTCTCTTGTTCATCTTGACCATCAAGTCGAGTAATCAAGCTTATGTTATATTACTGTCACCACAAAGAAGACGAGAATGATAGTGCCTAGGATGCAAAATAGAAATATAACAACATGAAAATATGAAAACCTTATTCAAATTAATGAAACGGAAACACTTAAATGCACCTGTAATGGTGAGAAGACATCGAATTTATCGAGCTGCGAAATCATAAATATCCATAACCTGAAATGAAATCTGCGTAGGATTCAGATTAATTCACATTAATGTAGCCTATTGCCAATGTTATTTTCAGAGCAGATCATTAAAACTTGTTAATGTACCATCCTTAATACGTGAGATATAATTTAATGACGTTTCAGTGGGTTCGTATTCTCTCGCAAATCAGCTATTCACAATGTCACATAATAGTTTGATTGCCAGTTTTGCAATTTTGTGATTTGCGAGATCACGATCCGACGGATGCAAACATGTTTTGATATTACAGTTAATTCATTTGTTGGGTCCATCATCATATCACAATATGTAAAGGAAGGTATAACATGTTTTGTTGCTTTTGCGATGCAAAAAGTCTGACATGATTTGATCGGAAAGGGATATTCTTAGATTCTGCACATATCGCAAATCGATGATGTTTCAAATGGTAACGTTAACTATGACACACAAGATTTTGCGAAATGCGAAATGCGATTTCTCTATGGAGTGGGGTTCTTGGATTTTTATTTAGATTTTAATGAATTTTAAATCAAATTATTTTCTAAAGGGTCCCCATTTGTTATCTAAAGGATTTTACCAAATGGGGGGTTGTTGTACAACACAACAATTGGCGATTCACTAGAAGAACCAGTTATCTCTGATAATTTTGAAATTTCTAAAACTTTCAAAGTAAAGATAGTTCAGGAAATAGGAATTGCATGAAATTTAAGATAAGTAACATTTCTCTGAATAATAAAAACAAATCACCTAATTACAATTCATTTGATATCCTCTTAAAGATGAAAATTCCTTTGTCTATATCAATCTTTACTTAGTTTAAAAATAAAGTAGGGGGATTTTGCAGATCAACTTTTTAATGTACTCATTTGTCATAGGTATAGCCTCTGTTGCTAGCAGGTATCCATAGCCTCGACATGGTTACCTTTTAACCAGCAACAATTTAGTGTCCCATCCAGAAAAGAGTGCAATTTTTAGAGATAAATCCAAAATCATATACTTATTCTCTTTTTTCTTTTTTAAACATGTTTTTAATACTCAAAAGTCATTGTCTTGGTTTGGTGACCAAATAATGACAATTCCATTCATCGGTTGTAATTCAATTGAACAAGTTGGCTCGTGATGAGACCCCTTGTCTTAAGATTAAAATAATCTCAAGCCATTACCCTGTTTTGGTATGTAGTATTGGCAATGCCAGTCTATTATTTCCCTATGAACATGGTAAGTAGGCTCTTGATGAGACCTCTTATCTTTTAAGTTTTAGTATATTTTAGAATTACACTCTAAAAAGAGAAAAGTTTACTGGATGGGGAGAACCATTGACTCCTTAAGAGTTCTAGATGACAATTATAGAGTTGAAGATGCTTATCTGCAAATAGTCTTTACTTTGTTAAAGATACTTTTCTTGACTGATAATAGAACAAAAAGTTTTTTATAAAGTTGGAGGTTTCTCAAAGAATAAATAATTTTGGTGGAAAAAAGAAAATTTCAGAGAGATAGAACTTAGCTAATTTTCAAATGTTATAATTATTTCCTTAACAATCTCCACTTATAAAAGCGAAAAATCAAAATATTTCCAAAAGATTTATTGTGAAGCCAAAAGTAAATACTATTCAACATTTATTTTCCTAGAAAGCATAAAAAAATGAAAGAAGATAAATGCAATAATGTTACAATTAGGAGAGGTTATCTCCTAAGAAAAGAATTTCTTCAAGATAAGCCCATTAACAGGAAGAGAATCTCTTCTTCCTGATAAATCTTTTAATATGAAGGTCGATGGGCCTACTTGCTCCACAATCTGAAATGGTCCAAGCCACAGTCTTTGGAATTTGGTGTGTTTACCTTTTTCCTCATGTGCTTTGTCCCATTTCAAGACAAGATCTCTGATTTGAAATGACTTGGTGGAAACTGAACTTGCATCAAAAGAAGTTTTAACTAACTGTTGATGACGGACATGTGTGATCTTTTCTTTTTCTCTTTCTTATTCTAATTTGAGAATTTGATCTTGCCTTAATTGTAATGAAGAAGAGGGAGTTTCTTTAATGAATTGCGCTAGGGCCAGAGAGGGAATAACTAGTTTTGATGGAATGACAACTTCTTTCCCATAAACCAAATTAAGTGGAGAAGTGCCAATTGAGGCCTTCTCGATGATTCTATTTGCCCATAGAGCAAATGCCAAAGATTTGTGCCAATTCTTTTGGCTTTGGTCGACAGTCCGTTTAATGATTCTAATGAGATTTTTGTTAGTTGACTCTGCTAACCCGTTGCCTTGAGAATAGTAATTGGTAGAATACTTTAATTTAAAACCTCTTTTTAGTGCAAATTCAGTCATACTGTTTCCAAAAAAATAAGATGCGTTGTCGAACATGAGTGCATTGGGTAAGCCAAATTTGGTTATTATAAATTGATCTATGAATTCAATAATTGCATCAGAATTGACTACTCTTAATGGAATTGATTCCACACACTTGGTAAAATAATATTTTGCAGTAAGTATGTGTTTGTGCTGTTTTGAAGAGTTAGGAATGATCTAACCTTTGACATCCAATCCCCATTGTTCAAAAGGTTGTTCAATGTTGATTGGTTGTAAGGGAAATGCTGGTTTCCTTTGTCTTCCAGTAGCTGTTTGACATACTTTGCATTTTCACACATATTCATGAGTGTCCTTGAACAATGTTGGCCAATAATAACCAACATGAAGAATTTTGTGCGCTGTTGTATCTCCTCCAAAATGTCCACCAGCTGGGCCATCATGGAGTTCCTGCAAAACTTTTTCTGCTTCAGATTTTTTGAGGCATCTTAGTAGAATGGAATCATAATTTTTTCGAAATAACACATTATCAATGATTTGATATTGATTAGCTTTTAGCCTTAAAGCCCTTTTCCTTTTATAATTGAGTTCAGGAGGAGCAAATCCATTTCTCAAATAGAAAATTAAATCAACATATTGGGATTCAGACTCGTTTAGATTTACCTCAGATATTTGCACAATATTACCTGAATCTTCATCTGCTGATATGTTGGAAGCTCTTGCTAGCATCCTGCAAAAACCTTGACCTTTGACGATTTTAGCTGGTCTAATTTCAATGTCATATTCTTGCAGTGCTATCACCCAATTTTCCCTTTTCTCTCCTAATTCTTTTTTCACTAGTAAATTTCTCACAGATGAGAATGGGACTATTACTTTAGTGTGTGTTTTAAGAAGAAAAGGTCTGAAATGCTTTATAGATTTGAAAACAACAAAAGCCTGTTTTTCAACGTCTGAGTAATTCAATTCAGCGCCTTGCAAATTGGAGCTAAAGAAAGAGATTGGTGCTTCAATTTTCTCATCATTGATTTGTGTCAAAATGGCTGCATATGATGTTTCAGAGGCAAAAGTATATAAACAAAATGATTAGAAAAGTTCGGGGTTGCTAAAGAGGGAGCATTTATAATTTCATGTTTGATAAGATCAAAAGCTTCTCGCTCACTATGTCCCCATTTAAAAACTGAATTTTTCTTGATCATGACTTGCAAGTGTAAAACAATTCGTGAAAAGTCAGGGACAAATCTTTTAACAAAATTTATCTGACCTAAGAAGGACTGCATGGATTTTTTATTGCGAGGCAAAGAGATTTCAGAAATTTCTTTTATCCTATTAGGATCTATGTGAATTCCATATTTAGATACAATAAATCTAAGAAGTTTACCTTCGCTTAAGGCAAAGTAAGACTTCTTTGGGTTTAGAGAATTTTGTACTTTTTACAATGTTCAAAAATCTGTTTTAAGTCTTTTAAATGGTTACTGCTTTCTTTGAATATACTGTTATGTCATCTAAATAAATGACCACGGTTTTATTTACCATACCTTTGAAAGACATATCGAGGGATCTTTGGAAAGTCACACCAACATTGATTAATCCAAATGGCATCTTTTGAGAGGCGTATGTTCCCCATTTGGTTCTGAATGTTGTTTTTAGTCGATCATTTGGATGTACAAGAATTTGATTATAACCTTAAAATACATCCAAAAAAGACATTAGTTCTGAACCTGCGACTAACTACAATACTTGTTCCATAGGAGGCAGTGGAAAGTTGTCCTTCTAATAAGCCTTTTTGAGATTGCAAAAGTCTATGCAAATTCGAATATCACCATTCTTTTTCCTGATTGGTACTAGGTTAGAAACCCACCTTGAGTGTCTAACAAGAAAAATGATTTTGGATTTAAGAAGTTTGTTTAATTCAGATTTGATTTGATTCTTCAAATTTGGATGAATCTTTCTCAACTTTTGTTGTATAGGGTTTTCATCGGATATCATACGAATAGTGTGTTGCATGATAGAAGTATCATACATTTTAAGATCATCATAATTTCAAGCAAAAACATTTTTATATCTTCTCAACAAATGAATGAAGGCTAACCTTTCGTCAGGTGCAAGACCCAGACCTAGATTAATATTCTGTGGTTTAAGATCAGTTACAAGATTTACTAGTTCAAACCTCAATGTTGAACTTTGAAGTTTTGAATTGTTTGGTTCTTGAATCTGCCTTTAAGATCATACAGTTCTTCTAGCTTAAATACAAATTTGGGTATGAGATTTTCATTTGTCTTCTATTTAAGTTGACTATCATGTTGTTCTTCATCTATTATTTGGTCATCGTATGAGCCCTCAGATGTTAAGAAGTTTATGATATCGTGATCGTCATTAAAAACTCACCAATTGGTGATATTATCAGGAATAGAAGGTCTAAAAATTAACTCTATATAAAATGGGCCATGACTATAATCTTCTGATGGTATGAGTTTGGAAGCAATGTTAGCCAAGAGATCAACACTTGCATTTTGAAGTCTTGGTATTGGAGAGATATTAAATGCCAAGAAATGCGAGGTAAGGTCCTGGACTAATGATTGATAATGCTTTAAATGTCTAGAAAGGCAGTGAATAGTGTTCCTTACCTATTTGATCATGATTTTAGAGTCTCCAAAGACTTGGAGGTATTTGATATCAAGGCCTATGGCTTTGTACAATCCTTGAATTAATGCCTCATACTCAATAGTGTTATTCGTGCATTCAAATTCAAGTTTGCATGCCAACATAGTTTTCTCTCCTTCAGGGCTAACTAATATGCAACCTGCCCCTACTCCATCATTAGATTTAGATCCATCAAAAAATAATTTCCAAAACAAATAATTAACTACTGGTTTATCTACAAAATTGATACATCTAGAAGAATTTGTTTGCGAATAGTTTTCAATTTGTGAGGTAACATAATTCTCCAGAAAAGGTGAAGTTTTTGCATTAAAATTGCCCAAAAATGATTCAATAGAATAATTTCCAATGATATTATTGTTGTATGCAACAGGCTCATTTTCTCCTTCTAGTTCAGTCACAATGTACTTTAAATGCTTCTCATGGTCGACCCTTATTTGATTTGGCTTGCCATTGTAAGGAAGCAACATATGAGACCAATATGTTGCGAAACAACAGTGAAGATTTTCGGACCAATCTCTACTGAGGATCAAGCCGTAAAATTTAGGAATATCAACGACTAATATGTCAATTACTTGACGTACATTTGGATTTGAAGAGAGTCGGATGGTGACCAAATTAATCTCTCCTATGACTTTGACTTGTGTTCGATCTAACTGTACAATGTGAAAACATATTTCTGGGGTAAGACATTTAATTTTGCACAAACTGTTTTTGGCATAATGTTAGATGAAGCCCCATAATAAACTAAACAATTGTGCAGATTCTTATTAAAAATTTCAAAAGTCAAAAGAAAAGGAGGAGTATGAGAATTAGATCTACCACCAATTAAAACAACATCAGTTGATTTGACTTTATCCGATGAAGTACTGGGAGGCTTACCCATTCCTTGTGCAGCTTGAGAAATTACAACAACAGGAAGAGGAGAAGTGGGAACTGCATTTAATTCTTTGAGCAATAACTTTTGTTGATGCTTCAGCTTGATAAGCTCATATAGCATAATATTAGCTCTAGTCTTCTTCATGTCTTCAACTATGCTTTATTCCATATCATTAGAAATTAACAATGTTTTGACTGAAGGTGAAGGATTAGATTGAGGAGGGGATGTCTGAGTAGATTTGGGAGAAGATTTCTTAACTATTGCTTTTTCTTTGACAACAGGAGTTGATGGTTTTTGTTTTTGAATTGACTGTGGTGAATCAGCAACGCTCTTGCTTCTGGTGGCAACAAGTAAAGCTTCTTCTTCTTCATTGTCTGACAAAGGAAGAATGAAATCCCACATTCCATGTACTTCAACCAGCTCTTCATCATTAGTTTGTTCATCAACTATTGATACTTATTCTTCTTCCAAATTTGATTCATCATTTGATATGGTATTTGGAGGTTTAGGATCAGAGATTGGATTTCTTTTAAAAGGTCTAAAAGGTTTTTTAGAAGAAGTTTCAGCTACTTGCTTCTTTATCTCAACCATTTCATTGGACATGGTTTTAAGTACTTTTTGCAGACCTTCAAGATCGAAAGGGTCTTTAGGTGTTTTCTTCTTAGATTCATCTTTGAAGGTGACCTTTTTGGATTTTCTTTCTTCTAATGCATTTTTCTTCTCTAAAGCTAAAATTCGTTTCTCTACAATTATAACTTCTTTCATGTTTTCAGCCAAGGTTGGCTTAGCGATGCTGTCAACAAAAATAGCTGTGTTTGAAGGGAGAGCAGAAATGTACCATTCATTTTGTACTTCGGCACTTGGTCTGGATGCAACTGGGATTTTATTTAACAATTTGTTAAAACGTGAATTGAAATCCTTAATTGGCTCTCTAGATTCAACTTTTAAGTTGGAGAGATCATTAATAAGAGTAGTTGTTGAGCGGTCATCTCCAAACTTGGTTAGGAATTGTTCTTGGAACACATTCCAATTATCAATGGAACCAGATGGTAATGAAAAGTACCAGGATCCTGTTGATCCTTCAAAAGTATAAGGAAATAATCGTACAACAACATCTTCTTCAACAACTCCATTTAGATTTATAGATAACATGAAGTTGTTTATATGCTCTTCGGCAGGAAGACCATCATCGGGATTAAATTTTGGCAACCATTTTTCTTGATGGGCAGGTAATGGATGTAATGGTCCCACCATTTGAACGAATCCTAGATTTTTCCATGGTATTTGAGCAATTATGGGTATCTGTGTGGAAGAAGATGCACCAGTAGTAGAAGGTGATTGGGTGGAGGAAGATTGTGCTCCTGTACTGGTATAAATGACTATTTGAGATGGTGAAGTGGATGATTGGATAGAGTGAGTTTGAGGTGATGAATATGATTGAATGAATGAAGGAGTTTGTGGTGGTGGTGAGAGAATCTCACTATGAGTTTCAGACTTAGATTTCTTGGTTTTCCTTCGAGGAAGAGGTAGAGGAAATTCAAATGGAGGTATTCCAAAATTTTCACTCTGCGATTTGGTTAATCTTCGAGAGGAAGATGAAGAAATGCTGGCTTCAGATAATTCAGATTCTTCTTGAGACAGAGAAATCCCTTCTAATTTATGAATTAAAGATTGTACTTCAGGAGTTTCTGCAGAAGAAGGTTGATCTGATTTCTTTGGGGAAACACTAGTGGATTTTAGAGATTTTTTCACAACTTCACGTCTAGGATTTGGAGATCTGGAATGTGACCGGGAAGTTGGAGGTGACGGTGAGGGAGTTTTACTCTTAGAATGGCTTTCTGATTTAGATTTACTTGCCATTCACAACCCTTTACCTCCTTCTAGCACCAAAATTTTGAAGCCTCAAAATTCACTGCGACAACATGGGGGATAACCACCTAGTCAGGGACTTGAATACAGTCCCTTATCCGTTTGGGTTGGTGGATCCAACTAGATTTATGGGACCAGTTTCCCAATCCTGAAAAGATGGTAGGATGGGGTATACGTTTGATTATCAAAGCTGATTTGGTAGATGAGGGTGGTCTCAACAGAAAAATCAAACTATCTATATATATTACTATTACCCGGGCTTAAATCAATATTTGTGCAATCTAGATAAATGACTACCTTGAATGATAATGAAGATTATTCAAACAATAAGTATAAAAATTTCATAAAACAACTATTTTGATTAAATAATTAATTGAAATGGTTGATTGTAAAACGTATCACATCAAATATCTAACAAAATGTTGCTGATAAAAAATAAGGAGAATGACAACTTAGCTATATTTCAAAAGTGAATAAATAACATGCAATATTAAAACATAATTGACAAACAATGTACATATAGAAGAAACAACTTAACAATTCATAAAATAATCACTACGCAATGATAAAAGTACCCGATGTGAAATGATTGATCAATAGACGATAAAGCTGCAATCCATGTGTTTTCTCCAAGATCGATCACAGAAAAACAAAAGTGCAATTCTTAGCAAACTTTCTCAAATAAACTTTCATGGACTAGATCTTCAAAATTAAAGAAAAAATTTAAAAAGTAAAGAAGTGTATGTTTTTAAAAGAGTCTCAAATAAAATTGTCAGACCCCTTTCTAAATACATGAGAGGGGTTTAAATATCAACAAATATTACAAAAATAGGTGAGCACTAAATTCTGAGGAGTGAAATGACTCTCCTTAGAATCAGTGCCAAAAATGCAAAACTAAAATTGATCTAAAATTCAAAAATCTAATCTTGATTGGTGTTGGCTCCTCATTTGCTTCTACTTCTCATAGATATCCATCATAGCTTGAACTCTTGGAGGCTGCCTAATGCTTATCCCGCATAAACTGTATTTGATAGTGAATGATAGAATTGGTTAGCATCGTAGGGCCATCAATTGACTATGCGGTTTTACTAGATATGACCAATAAGCCTCCCAATTCAAATGCAATAGCTATCTGATCCGTTGTTCTTTTGCTGCAAGACTTTCATGCCAACTTGATTACAAATCATTGATCTCGGGCAGATTTCCTCACGAACACATTTGAATAAAACCAGTTCTATCCATCTTGTGCTTGCTCGGATTTGACCTCCATTGTTTTATAACTTCGGCATGTTCTTCATTTTCAACAGAAAATTTCTCCACAAATGCTTTGTCATAAACCTTGTGCGGTGGAGGTAAGTGATACATTCTTCTGATATCCTCTGGTTTGAAAGAGCCAATGACCACTTGCCTTGAAGTCAAGAATTCTCTGTCCTTAATATTCACATTTTCAATAACCTATTTCACAATATCAGTGTAGGGTAATAATTTTGGCCTAGCTGCTACCTTATGCAAAATAGAGCATGCAACTTCAAGATAATAAGCATATGAGGATTGAATATCATCTATCATGGCTTCCTTCTGTATTTCCTTCTCAAATAGATCATTAAACATTTTCACAGGCGCCGACACCACACTCTGGTATACAAGTTGTATCAGAAAATAACGGTGATGATTCTAGTACATCTTCAACCGTGGACTGTGTAACCTTTCCCTTGTTCATCTTGACCATCAAGCTGAGTAATCAAGCTTCTGTTATATTCCTGTCACCACAAAGAAGACGAGAATGATAGTGCGGATGATACAAAATAGAAATATAACAACATGCAAATATGAAAACCTTATTCAAATTAATGAAACAAAAACACTTAAATGCACCCGTAATAGTGAGAAGACATTGAATTTCTCGACCTATGAAATCATAAATATCCATAACCTGAAATGAAATCTGCGTAGGATTTAGATGAATTCACATTAATGTAACCAATTTCCAACGATATTTTCAGAGCAAATCATTAAAACTTGTTAACGTGCCATCCTTAATACGTGAGATATAATTTAATGACGTGTCTCGACTATTCACAATGTTGCATAATAGTTTGATTTCCAGTTTTGCGATTTTACGATTCACAAGATTGTGATCTAATGGATGCGAACATGTTTTGATATTACAGTTAATTCATTTGTCGGGTCCATCATCATATTGTAATACGTAAAGGAAGGTAAAACATGTTTTGTTGCTTTAGTGTGATGCGAAAAGTCTGACATGATTTGACCAGAAAGGGATATTCTTAGATTCTGTGCATATCAAATCAATGATGTTTCAAATGGTAACATTAACTATTACACACAAGATTTTGCGAAATGTGAAATGTGATTTCTCTATGGAGCGGGGTTCTTGGATTTTTATTTGATTTTAATGAATTTTAAATCAAATTATTTTCTAAAAGGGTCCCCATTTGTTATCTAAAGGATTTTACCAAATGGGGGGTTGTTGTACAACACAACACCACCATACAAAATTGTATGACGATATGCTTTTACCCCAAATTTTAGTGTTGCAATCTCACTCTAGTGATCTACATATCCTACTTTATCTCAGCCAACACATTAGCATCATAACATACCAATAACATCATGATGACCTAATTGCATACAATGACCTCACAATGCATGTCTGACCTACCATACATGCATAACCATAACCATGATAATGCATGCATAATAGCATACAAACACTGACATGCATAACAAATGCGTATACATCCAACATGCATTCATGACTAAAGCATTCCAAAAACAACATCATCAACCTTCACATGGAGACATCACTACAACCATGATCAACACCATGCAAATGCAACAAGCACATGGTATTATAACACAAGAAACACATACGTAACCGGCATGAATTCATGACCAACGCACCGCCCATCTAGTCCAAGTGGTGAACCATGCTCTGATACCACTCTGTAACACCCTCCTCCCACATCTACCCAAGTAACTAGCCAACCAGGGTAAACATGTGACGAGACGCTACTATGATATGATTCAACCTCCTAGGTGACCTTAAGGAAGTGTAATTGATGGAAACACATCAAACATACATTCCACATCAACAACAACACTCCCAGGAACCATCCCAACCAGTCATGTATCATGCCCCTGGGTCCCACTGGTTTTTTAATCTATTAAACCTCTAGATGCTCCCATGCTATGGGCATGCCAACATCCAAAGAGCTCTGGAAGCTCCCACAAGCCCACATCTAGGGACTATTTCCAGCAGACCTGTGCTAGAGTCTGCGAGATTTAAGGCACTTTTTAAGCCCAGAATTCTGGCCACTGCCCAGAACTTGCTGTAACTTCCGGAATCCATCAAACACATGATGAAAAGAATAATAACCAAAAACTAACTCCAGGACTAGGCCTTACCATCCCCATATGGGACTGACATTCTGTCAAACACTTGGCATTAATGTAATCTACAGGTGTAAACAACAGATTTAAGCATAAGGGTCTAATACTTATCTGAGAATCGCCAAGAAGAATTTTTCCCTTGTATCATTAACCACATTATCATCTATTAGGTCATAGCCACATTGTTCATTCATTTACCAATCAAAACATGAGGGAAGCCATACATCACCACTGTTAGAATACATGCTTATAATGAGCATAATAACAACAAAAATATGAAGGCTATATCAACCATAAATTCCACATATAAACCAATACATTTATACATCATATTTCAAGGAAAGAACCTCTTATTAATGAATGCAAAATCCAACCTGGGATGGGACTACCACGTTCCACCCAACCATAGAATGGTTGAGCCAAATCTCTCTTCAACCATTCACTCCTGTGCCATATCCCAAGCATGAATGTGGGACTCATAACCAACCAAAAATAACCAAACAAGCATGGATGCTACTAGAGTTCTCCACCTACACCGTGAGGAATTTTAGTGCCTCCTAGTCTCTTAGGATTTACTGTAATCCACAATCTGATCTAGGGATCCCTAGGCCCTACATCGAGACCCACTCTCCAGGCTTTACTGTACATCCCATCTCGAGACTACTAGGCCCAATGAAGAGAAATACACCTCTTGGCTTGCCGTATATACCGTCATTCACTGGCAAGGATTCCTAGGCCCACAGATGCACACAATCCTGGATTTACCGCAACCCACAGTCTGGCTCAGGGGTTACTGGGCCTATGGCATTACTGTGATCCATAGTTTGGTTCAGGGACCATTAGGCCATGTGTTTGTCATTTAGGAGATCCACCTCACCCAGCTTCGAATCCATCCATCAATCTAGCTCAAACGAATTATGAGAATCCATCTCATCAAGGCTATCTAAAAATGGCAAGGCTAGGCTGAAAATACTGTCACACCTGGAAAAATCCATGCTAGAACAACAAAGAAGCACATGTAATACCATGCATGCCAAATCTAGCAAGGAAAACACACATGCAAATCGACACCTACCAAGAATCATGTTGTAGCTACTTGATCCCGCTCTTCCTTGCTTGCTCCTTCATTCCTCTTACCCTCTTTGCCTTTCTTGACCCAATGCCAAGTGCTCCAAGAAACTCTAAGTGTCCAAGAGTATGAGAGAGAGAGAGAGAATAAAAGAGATCTCCACCAAAAACCTGTCAAAAGCTTGCCAATTGATCCTGAGAAGCCTTTTTATTAATGAGGCCTCTATTTTCTTCATTTTCTATTATTTTCCTTCATTTTACTCCTCACATGCATCCTGTAACCTTTCACCTCCCTTTTCTCCTAATTTCCATCATTTTCACAAAGAAATGTGCAAAAATGCCATTTTTCCTTCCCAAAGCCTTTGCCATTGCCTTTGCCAATTTGCTTAGCCATAATAACCTAATGAACACCCACTAGGATGTTTTTCCCACCATTCAACTTGGAATACAAGTCCCATAACCGTGGTATTATATATATTTTTACATGAATTTTTTACCAGGGCTGTTACACTCTCCTTCTCCTGGTTGAGCCAAGATCACACCGAGTGCGATAGAAGATGGATCGACATGTATGTGGAACTCCTTACTCCATTTTGGGAAGACTAGAATGGGCGTTGATACCGTCTTCTCCTTTAAAGTGTCCAAATCTTGTTGTTATTCCTCATTGCACTGAAATTCTACACCCTTCTTCAATATTCTCTCCATGGGTGCAATGATTTTAGCATATCCCTAGATAAACTTTCGATAGTATCCTATGTGGCCCAAGGTTGCTCTCAGTTGTCTCACCATGGTAGGTAGTGGGAGATCCACAGTGACGATAATCTTGGTCAGATCTACTAGTAGCCCTTGCTTTCTTACAACATGTCTCAACAAGATTCCAAAGGGAGCAAAGAATATGCACTTCTTTAGGTTTAAGGAAATTTGTAATTGTTTGCACATGTCAAACATCAACTGCAACAATTCAATACTTTTTCAATAGGCTAAACACTGTCCAATCATCCAAATAGGCTTTCAAGAACTTACGCATAAACTCCTTGAATGAAACCACCACTATTATGGGAAAAATTGTTGGTGCAGTCTTCAATCCAAATTGTGTCACTGTATACTGCAAATAGCCCCACTCTATCACAAAAGTATTCTTGTTCCAGTCCTCTTCGGTGATCTGCACTTGGTGGTATCCCAAAAATCCATCAGTAAAAGAGTAAGTCTCTGGACCTCCAAAATTTTCCATGGTCTCATCCATGAATGGGGTAGGAAAGGGGTCATGCTTATAGGTGTCATTTAAATTTTGTAGGTCCACACAAATTTGATATCATTTGTCTTCTTATTTTGAACCACCATCAGGCTAATCCATTCTGATTCCTCCACTGACTTGATGATCCTCGCTTGCAACAACTTCTCTAGTTCCCTTTGTACCTTTCCCTTGTAAATAGGATTCAACCAATAAGGTTATTGTGTTATTGACTTCTCATTGGGCTTTAATGGAATCTTCATTTCTCCTAAATCCTCGAAGATTCCCTTCATTTATTCAAAGGTGTTGGGGTACATGTCCTATTACTTGCACAATAGGTCGACAACATTTTCGACCGTGTCTTCATCCCAATAATCTCCAGTGGCAACCATCTTGGGACTTTCTTCGGTATCGATGTTCTCCTTCCTAGTCTTGATTTGTTGCGCATACTCCTTGAACTGCAATGGTAGTCCTTCTACTAAGCGCTCGCCTTCAAATTCCGAAATTTGGATGTTTCAAGGATCTTCATCGTCCTATCCCTTCCCCGTGACATTGTAACACTCTAGGAATTCCTGTAATCACTGCAGATGTTGATGCTCAACACATGACGATATTCTCTTGGCCATTGTCGGTTCATTATCAACGAATATTTTTCATCACAACACCTTCAAAGCTTCATCCAATGCTGGCTCTTCAGCTTCAAAGCTAAAGGTAGCCTTGAAATTTTGTGCCATTTCATTCCAATCATGTGTTCCTTTGCACACTTCCAATTCAATATAACAATTCACTAGAATGAAATCTAGGGTGTGTATAAATCCATGTACCCATTCCTGCTGCCGTACACGTCCCCTGGTCGATGCTGCAACACACTTCTTCAGGTGAGTCTTGGGGCATTCCATACCCAAATATTTATCTCCAAGGACTCTAGGGCAGGTATCAAATCTGATTTTCAACAATTTCTTACATTGTAGCCAACCCACAACTTGATATTTGTGCACAACCCACCATCTAGTTGGTGTAGCACTCAATGCAACATCCAATGCAAGAATCTTCTAACAATCTAGTATCTAGTCCTCGTACTCTCAAACAAAAATATCTACTTCTGATAACACATCAAGGAGAGGTGAATTATGCACCTTTGTCCCTATATAACACACCATCCTTGTAAAGTGTGCGCATCTCTAGGTGCTGACTTTGTGCCACAATCTACTCAACCAATTATATAACTCTTCAGGAAATTCACACCAAAAAATATTGTACTGATTGCATGTAGGTTATGCAAATAGAATTTCGTCGTTAACCTAATCTAAGTTCTTTTGTCTCAATTGAGTTTGTTGAAGGATAAACGAATCACTCTTCTCATACCACCACTCCTGAATGTTATCCTTGAGAATCATTCACACCATTATCTAGATCCCCTTAAAATGCTTAGGGTACCAACAATAGAACTATTTTTAGGCGGAAAGTTTTGTCATGTAGACCCAAGGTTTGGCCATTGGTTGCCAAAAAAAGATCCCATCATAGTCTAGTGCAATGCCACCATTTTCATTCCTCCGTGAACGAGAAAAGTCTCACTTGCGGCATGTCAAGACTTCTTGAATGTGAGCAAGGAGTTTAGATTGTGTTAGGATTCAACTTATTTGCATACATCATTCATCAAATTAATTATGCAGAAAACCTAAACAATCTTGTGCACAATACATAAATATACAACAAATTATGTACTGAAGCATTTTAAAAATTTGAAAGGGGGATGCATAACAAGACACCAATCAGTCACATAACACACTGATATAGCCCCAAAACATCCTTAATATATTAATCAATAACCAAACTATCACAGTACAAATTTGCAAATTGTGCAAGATTATATTAAATAAAACAAAACACGTCTGGATTACAATCACAATACATTAAAAAGAATTCAAATCTCATTCAAACAACATGTGAGCATAACTCTCTCTATTCTCTCTATTCCGCTCAATCCATGCAACTTTTATGGCTTTTCTTCCATGTCATGATCTCGCTCGCTTGATCTGGTCCAAATTGATCCCTTTGACGAAATCTAGGTGTTTTGGTCCACATACACTTTGATTCTTTCAAAACTGACACCTAGATCCTTCTTCTGTGGCTTTGACAAATCCAAGGATAACCACTTTCTTTCTTCGCTTGCCTCTTTCTCCTTTCTGGTCCCATCCTTTGACATATTTTTCCATATACTTTTCTTCTTTCGTTGGTCATCTTTGCGACTCTTTTCCGACTAGAAATTGATGAAAATTTTCTGAAAACGAATGACCCAACAAGAATTTTGACATTTGTTAGACATAATCAAATTTAACAAATTTTATTTTTTTTATTTTTTATTTTATTTATTTATTTATTTATTATCTATGTCAACATATTCTCAATAGTTAATTTTCCTCATGGATGACTTTCCAAAATTTTGACATATTTCCATCTCCATTTTGATATGCAAGTAGACGATCATAATTCAAAAGAATGTCGAGGGAAAAAAAAAGGAGAATAAAAAATCCTATAATAGGCTCATTAAAATCAATGGGATAAATGAGATTATATTTACTTCAATTTAATATTGTGCTCATTATTTTGGTAGTTCCAAGCGTTATTGATCTTATACAATGGATTAAGATTCTCTTCTTCCTCTATATGTCAGGTCCCTATAATACTAGTGTACACCCTTATTGTTATTGTTAGTGTAGCCCCATATTGTTATTTTTGTACCCATGCGGCCCCCATATTATTATTTTTGGGCCCCATAAAATCCCACTATTGTTATTGTTGTGCCCTTACATTATTATTGTTATGTAGGTTCTAATTATATTGTGACCCCTTAGACTCCTATATATACCAAGGAGTTCTGGTCATTTGTATCATCCAAGAATTGTTTATTTTTGTGATTTAAAGGAGTTTTCCCCCTTGAAGATGCTATTTCTCAAGTCGTTGATCTATTTTTCCTTCTATTTTGTGATCTGGTTTCATAACAATTGGTATCAGAGCCTTGGATTCTAGGTTTTCGCTACTTCAAACTGTTCATCTTGGCATTTTCACTATAAATTTATATATACAAAGTTTCAGAATCTGAAATTTCGACCACACGGAGATGAAATCTCGAAAAAATTTATGTAGAAATTTTAGATCTTGGTTTGCTATATTTTCTAAGATATGGTTCACAGAAGTTAGGGTTTTTGCATGCTCCAGAATTCAGTCTCAAATAGGTGATCTAGGGAAAATCCTCATAATGTTCTCTACAAGAATTAGATTTGAATTTTGTAAAAAGTGGTTGAAAGTGCACAAACTTTAGTTTTTCGTGTATCATTTTCATGTCTGAAGGCTAAAAACGTAACACATGGCATTTCGTACAAGTTCGCCCTACTAAACCATTCCATAACCAGAGCATCAGGGGAGATTAGGCATAGCTTTACCTTGAACAATCCAATCACGATCAGACTTGTGGCTTTGGGAATAAGACTTAGAGGGATACCATAGGATGAAATTTCAGACTTTGGATAGCCGAAATTACAGAGATACAACTGTTTCAAGATCAAGCTCCTAAAAGTAAGTAAAAACTGTGTTTTTTTTTTTTTTGCATATCTTTTGTTTGAAAAATCAGTTTGAGGTGATTCCAAGGGCATATTGAAGCATAAATATTAGTACTTGGCTCTAAAACGCCTCCCAAACAAATGAATTCTACACCCATTAAGCCCTCAGAAATCTCTACTATGACGCATGAAGAGGAAGAATTACCACATGATATATCAAAATTATGGGAGCAAGTGCAACAAATTTCACTCTCACAAAGAGAAACCATAGATGAACTAAAAGGGGACATGGATGGATTAAAAGGGGACATGGATGGTTTAAAAGTGAAATTAAAAGGTGACATGAATGATTTAAAAGTATTCATGGAAGGTGTTATCACTCAGAAGTTTTCCCTAGAAGTTATAAAAAGAAGGAACCATCCGAGGTAACCACAAACCAATCTTTTAGACTCAGGTTCTAGCCAACTTAAGTCTAGAGAGGGCTCTCGCTTTATGATTTAACTTTATTTTTAGTGGATTTTAGGCTAGTTCTTAGTGTTCATGAGGATTTTGATTTTAGATTGAAGATTGGGCAGTGGAATTCTTGGAACAAATGGATAGAGCTAGGTCTTCAAGCCATTGAGCTAGGAGTCAATCAAAGGATAGAATAACTGGACCAGATCATTAAAGGGAATGCTCACAGGGCAGGCTAGCAAAGCAAAAGGCAAATCTTCAGGTCTAATGGATGAGATGGTTCTAACCAGGGTGAAAGGGCAATGGATAATCCTTAGACTGGGATCAGAATGAAAGAAAGCAGGTAATCATGAACAAAGGGAAATTAAGAATCCTTTGCTATAGACCAGGGGGAGAAACTACGGAAGCAAGGGAGCAGTTAAGAATTCCATAACTAAGATAATTTAGTAGAAAACATTTAAAATGTAAACAGTCAAGACAGAGTGCATTCAAGCAATTTCTGAAATATCATTCCATGTTATACATTTAGATTTTAGATAAACAAACAAGATTATGGAGACACATAAGAGAAATAATAGTAAACAAGAGAGAATACTTATTTGTATATCGCTTTACACAAGAATCCTGTAAAATATCTGAGCTTTATTCCTTGATCCAGCAAGCCAATCCAGTAATTGATACAATAGAACTTAGAATTGAGAGAGAAAGTCTATAGAAATGTCTTGGAATCCACCCTAAATACTTTGAAATATGAAGTATTTATACAAAAAATATTTACAAAATATCTCATAACAATATGAGATTTAATCTAGGGAATCAAAATATCTTCAAGCATGAAGGTAGGGACAGATGGAAAACTGCATCATGCTATCCCTTTTATTGTGGTAGTGCTGGCTATTGCAGTTGAGTTTGAGCCCTTTAAGCTGGTTGATATTTGTACGCTGGAATCATATTCACTTTGATCTTTCATTGATACTCTTTGACCCTGTTACTCTTTGACCCTGCTGATCTGTCTTTTACCTGTTTCACCTGGCTGTCTTCAGATTTACTGTGGTAATTTTCTGCTGTAAAACTTTTCATAGTAAATCTGTCATTTTTCCCACCATTCTTCCTCAGGTAACTTTACTTTCAACATTCTTCTGTAAATTTCATCTGCCTCTGTGTATTTAGCAAAATTGGGCTTGGTGACAAACATATGTTTCACCTCAAGTTATAGGAAAAATAGATTTTCCAAAGTATCATAAAATACTTTTCCAATTGGCAGGGCTTTTATACCTGAAGTGCTGGCTTGCTCCTTAGCCAATTTCCTAAGTCTACCAATGTAGTCCAGTTGGGTCATAAGTTTATCATGAATGACCATAGGACTGGGAAGGCCTTTGTCCCTCAAAATTTGAAATTTTGCCATGAATCTGTCAATGGCCACCTACATGTTGTGGCACTTTTCTTCTAAATTGAGCATAAGGTTTCTTTTGGAAAGAACCTTTTTAACCTCCAGGATGGCTGCGGCCCTATCCTCTACACCAATCTCATTAAGCCCGTGTCTATTCTTAATGTTCAGGAAGTGGATGAGTCGATTTGCATCCTCAGGTTGGTCTCCTAAATCTTCCCTTACTTTCTGGATTGCCTGAGTGGCTACTTTCACTAATTCAGTTTGCTCAAATATAGCTTGAATTTATGGCCAAATATCATTGACAGAGTCAATGAGATTGGCCCAGAGCATCTCTTTGGTCTGTCCTAGTGGCTTCTGCAGTGTTAAATCTTTTTCTAGGACTTTGATCTTCTCACCCATCCTTAGGGCTTTCTGTGTTTCTTCTCTCTGCTGAATTTGGGTAAGCTTACAGTCAGTTACTAAGCTTGCCACTTTCTCCTTTAGCCTTTTGAGCTCTGTTGCCTGGATTGACATCTCCTCCATGCATTTCACTAGCTCTGCTGTTTTCTCTGTTGACGTACCTGCTGCTGTAGATTCAGTTGTGATTGGCAATGTTATGGTAGGTGGAGCTGTAGGTGCCAATGATGCTGCCAATGTAGAAGGAACTGCTATTATCATTGTGGGAATGGCAGTTATGGAAGTTGTTGCCATGTCACTTTGTTTGGACTGAATCAAAATATCCAACTCCTTCTCTGTCTCTTTTAGTTGGTCATTTAGCTTTAGGACCAAGTCCATGAGCTCTTCATGTCCTTTTTGTGCCTCCAAGACTTCTGCTGTTTGTGGGTGACGCAAATGGGGAATCTTGAGCTGTTTCTGCAGAGCAGCTATATCATCATTCTTCTTCCTTATTAGTTTTTCAGTGGCCCTTACATCTTTGGGATTGTGTCCCAACTCAATGACTAAGTCCTCTAAGGACTTGATTATGGTATCTTTGGCCTGTGAAGAGGCCTTCTCTAATTGGAACTGTGCTGATATATTATTTAGGGAGTTTTGCAATTGGTGGGCAGCGATGGCTTTCCCTGTCAAGGTGGAGTAAATCATCTCCCCCGTCTGCTTGTGCAACTCAATCTAGTCAATAGGATGTATGTCCTTTGCCAGCACTTCAAAGTCTATCTTTTTGAAGTCTGTTGCTGTTCTTGGTTGCTGAGTAGTGGGCTTCATGAATGTCATTTGCATCTTCCCCTCTTTTACATCATAGGCTGACATAAGCCTCATCTGATTGGTTGGGGTCATCTTCAAGTACTGTGCATAGGTCTAGGCTTTCAACCTCTCATTCCTGGCCTTTATCTCTTTGTACCTTTCTTTGATGTCCTGGTCCTTGTCTGTTGGCATCCTGAAAGAGGATACCTCCACACTCTGCTGTCTTTCCAGTATCTGGGTATGTGATGTGGATGGTTCTAGGATGCCTCCAGAGGGAGTGGCATGCCTGCTCCCTTCTCTTTCAGTGCTTGTGGAATCTACTGCCTCCTATGTATATTCCTGTTTAGAGACACGATTTACCCTTTGTCTTTTAGCTTGGCTAGTCTCTGCATAGGCCTGTGATGTAGCTCTTCCTGAAGTAGTGGCCCCTTCCCTGTTTCTTTTGATGATTTTCTCCTCATGTAGAGGAGTCTGTAGGACTGGGGGGTTACTCATAGTGGGATCTGATCTACCTGATTTCCCTGATTGTTCTAGTTCTTTTGAATCTTTTGGTGCTTTTGATTCCTCTTGGACTTTTGATTCTTCTTGGACCTGAGATCCTCCTGGCACCTGCAGGAAAGAACCCTCATCAAGCTGTTTCTATAGATCAATTAGAGTGTTTTCAACAACAACTTCAGTGCTATCCCTATCCACTAAAGTATTCTCCACCCATTCCAATTGATTTGCATATTTTTCTATTTCAGGGATTCGATGGTGAATGTAGGGAGCCATCTTGTTTTTTTGTCTTCTGTTGCAGATGAAGTCCAAGGGATCATATCTCCACATGAAGCTCTATTTCAAATTTAGTCTTTGAAGAATTTGGTCTGCCTCCCTTCCAGCTTCTCTACTATTGCAAATAAAGGGGCCTAACTGGTCTCTGATCCTGAGCTGGGCCTTCTTTTTGGCTCTGACAAAATGCACCTCATCTGAGTTGATTATCTGCCTGTAGTACTCCAGAGAAAATAACCTCATTGGGAGGTATCTAGGTAATTTATATGGGGCCAACTCACAACCATAAATTCTAATCTCAGTGTGGTTTTGGTTCAAGTACCAATCCCCCACTTTGTGCTGTTTTGAGAGTTGCGGGATTCTCCTTATATCTGAACTGATTCTTGGAGGAGGGCTTCCTAGCAACATTGTCACAATGGGATGGACAAATAGGTCTATGAAGTCTGTATATGAATAGGGAGAGTCATATTTATGGATCAATGGAGTCCAAAAAATCACTGACCTAGGGTGACCCTTTGTATCAAGCTTTTGGAGAGTAAAGGGGAACTTATTTGCTTGATAGTATATAAAAAGGTGGTACAAAACAGAGGAATACTTAAAAACTCATTATTCATTATAAGAAACGGGTCATGCATCCTATCGGCTATAAACTTGGCATAATCATAAATGACAGTAGGAGGCTGTCTTGGAGTGAATATGGACATGAAAGCCAGGATGATTTCATCTATATACTCACTGGTGGTATAACCTAGGATACTGAATATCATTATTACAATGTCTTGGCTAAATTTGGAAAATATGGTATACACATATGGAGGAGGATCTTTTGGAATATGTTTTTCTTCTACAATGAAGGTTTGGAACATTTCAGCAAGTTTTGCAGTGGTAAGCTTGAGGAGTCGGTCTAATAGGTCTTCAATTGAAATAGGGGTTAGATTTTTCCCTAGTTGAAGTTGTAGCATTTCATTAATTGATTCAGCAGTGATGGTGAAAAGTACAGTCTGGTCCGAGGAAATCACTACTCTTTGGCTGGGGATATAGTTTGCATGGCAATAATGGACAATTTATAGGAAAATATGAACTTCAAGGAATTGGTACTTTGGTAAATTGAACTCCCAAAGACCAATTTTATCAACATGTATTGGTCTCTGTATTGACAGTATAATTTCAGAGGGGATTCATGGGCAGAGGTGTCCTTGATTTGGAAACCTTTATCAGCTAGGGGGAGGTGGTATAAATCCAAGTGAGGAGAGGAAATTGGTCTAATATCCATGGCAATTGGGGTAGCCATTCTCAGTTCTTGTGGATTTGAGAATGGGGGAGGTGACTTTTAGTTTTTTAGGGAAATGGTGGTCCAATTCCAGGTGGGTTTGAGTTACCAGAGCTTCTTTTTTATTTTAATTAAGAAAACTCAGTGACTGGTTCAGGAATTGACAGGGTTTTTCAGTGATTTATGGCTTAAATACCTGGAATTGGAGAAAGCTGGGTCTGAATCGAGCAACTGGCAATTGTGAACAGTTGAAAAAGCTTCAAGTAGGCTGGAAGGCAATATGGAAGCTTTGTGGTGTCTTCAGGGTGCAATTGTACATGGGTTGACAACTTCGACGTTTGCAGGCGCGTGCATGGAAATTTTTAGTTAAAAAACACAATAAAATGAATAATTTGGGGCTTTTTGGATTTATGCGGGAAAGTCAAAATTGGCGGGTACAGTGAATAATAATTGTTTGTCGTGTAGCGGAGTGAACAGTGGCTATTTTGGTGTGTAACGAGTGGGCGGTAAGTGGTTTCCTTCGCATAACTTTTGGGTGCTTGGCGGTATTGGGGGGAGGCCGCCTGATTCCACTCATTGAGCGACATGTAGCCTCGGGGGCCCAACAGAAAACAACCCTTTTCGGGCGGGTAACTTTCAGACTTCGGGCTCTGAAATGGATGAGGACCGTTAGATGTGGAGGGGAGAGATCATGCGACGATCGGGCAGTGGAGTTGCACAGAGGGTAGTGGGGGGGACCGACGGGTAATTAAGTGCGATGGTTTTTATTTAATGAGGGTTTAAGGCAGGGTTAAGGTATCGGGGTGATTAGCGGCGAGATTTACTTAACGTAATCATGGATTGATCAGTTAATGAAATTTGTCGGGGTTCAGGTAATATTATAGTTTATATATTTAAACTAGGGTAGGATTTAATTAATATTGCGGGAGTTAAATATATACGGGGAAAAGGGGTTTTTAGTTGGGATTTAATAAATAAATTAGTAATTAGTAAAATGAGTGGAAAGGGGCACCATACCTAAGTATATGATATTTCATATTTTTAATGCTTTCCCATAAAACTTCGGATATAGTGTTTTTTGCATGTTTTTGATGTGAAAATGAGTTATGTAGGGGAAAAAACACCTTTTCCTAGGTAAAAGTAATTTATCCTTAGGAAAGAATATTATTTAAGGAAAATGAATGAACTGAAGGGGGGGAATGAATGCTTATGAGGGGATTTAGTACTTATTGCCTATAAGTCATTGAGTCGAGGGTCTGGTCCCTCCAAAAGTCAGAGAAATGCTCTGAGCCTCTTTGACTTAAGGTTTTTTAAGTACTTTGATCTTTATTGTGGGAAATTAGTTAAGTAAAAGGTGAAATGAATGAGGGAAATTAATTAATTGGCTTTGATATTCATCTGCATGCTTGAGTGCCCATTCACATTTGAAACTTTTATGAGGAAAAAGATGATAAATGTGCTTTTTTTCGAATCAATCATCATACTTCTGCAACCTTTGTACTACTTACCCATCTACTCATCCTACCATTTTTACTTCTCTTTATTAGGGTGCATGTGAGCTAGCAAACCCTTATCAAACATTTTTCTTTTTCTTTACAATAGTAAACTAACTAAATCTAACCTTATTACATCCAAGAGCTCAGATTAAATGGTTGAGCTCCTTTTATTTACTCTACCTATCTAATTATCTGCCAAGATTAAACGGTTTGGTCAGATATTTATTCTCTATCTATAGACATGAAATTGAAACATGAAATAGCCAAGTTTAAACATTTTGACTATCATGGATTGTGGCAAAGTTTACAAGCTGCACACAATCATTTACTCTGCACAAAAAGTAAATAGAAGTGGCATTTTGACTTGTACACTTTCATGGTCCTTTTTATTTTCTCGGGGTTCATATTTTTCATATTTTTTGACCTTTTTATTCTTTTTGTCCTTTGATTATTATTTTACGACATACCCTCTTTACATTTTTAATTTTTTTTTGAATATGGAAAACATTTGCAGAAAGAAAAGGTATGTACATATTACAGGTTTAATCTCAGCCATTCAAAAATTATGACTCCTATTGGTATAGGAACCTAACAAAAGGTTTGAAAGAAGGTTTAAGCATAGTTGGTACAAGAAATGCTTCCTAATTGCGACAAGGTATTCCATGAAGCTCATGATGAGAACAAAAGGAATACTAATAATGATTTTAGAGAATCTAACCTTGGGTTGAAGACCAACCACATTCCAAAGATTGATATGAGGAATTTTGGTGACAAGGGTCCGGTAACATGGAAATTACAAATGGAGCAATATTTTGATCTATATGATGTGCAACACTCACAAAAGGTACGCATTGCATCTTTATATTTAAAACCCAATCAATTTGTATGGTATCGATGGCTTTGTTCTCATAAGCAACTTGTTGTTGAGTTACTAAATGGGTATGTATTTCTATTAATTTCATCATCGTTTTCCTTGATTCTTATCTTTTTCATATCTTAATGCGCTGATATATTGAGGAATTATGGTAAGAAACAGATGAATTATTTGTAGTTATGATTTAGCTAACTTTTACCCTTCTTTATGCACGAAAGCGACAAAAGGAAAGATTACTGTTCCCTAACGATGGAACAACAAAATCCGACAAACAAAGGAAGGAACACATTGGTTGCGGACAAGGCTAAGGGCGAATCAGAGGGATCAGCGCAAAATAGGAAAGGTGTCTGAAGTTAGCAATCGGTTGCGAATCCCTGAGGATCGGGAGATCCTGAGGGATCACATTTACCATTTACCCTTTACCCCTTTCTGATTATAAAAAAATGCGATTGTAGGAAGAAAGGGGAAGAATCTCTATTATTTTTCAAGTTGTAAATTTAATTACAAACTTGCGCTGTTGGAGAATGCGATTACATTGTAATGCTACTTAAGTTCGATGATTAATATATAGTTGAAGTTGTTGTTCCCTCGCATTATCTGAATTAGCTTACCAGTGTTCGCTGGCAGCTAAGGGCCCGACCTCTAGTGGATCTAACTGCTTTCTTGTATTATATTTCTGATTCTCATAAAGTTTGGTTGGTTTGATAATTTTCCTGTTTCTATGAGTTTACTTTATTTTATATTTATCACTTCCTTGTATTGAAGTAGTGTCTATTCTTTATATCTTTTACAGTTGTCATTTAATTTGAGTTATGTTTATTACATAGTAAATTATTTAGATAGTGCATCACATTGATTATATCATCTGTAACTGTTTGATTATCGCTATTAGACTCTCAGAATTGATATCATTTCTATTTTGATTGCTTTATAGAGATTGAGTATAGTTTAGATTGAATCAACTAAGAAGAGGTGAGTTATTGTTATTGTGCTCTCTACTGATGTTGTTGTTACTTGAATTTCTGTAAGATTTGATTTCAGTATAGGATTGAGTTTTGATATTTCTTTTAATAATTACAATTGGAGTTTATAAGATGCATCCATTTATTCTTGTGTCAAAGATCTATACTACAATTTAAGAAACATTACTCTTTGAATTTATAGTAGCCACATACTGTGTACACTCTTGAAATAAGAGGACTTGCCCTGGTTGATGATTAATGTGGGATAATTAGGAGTTTTAAAAGGCACCTTTTATCATCCAACATTTTTGCGCCATTGCAGGGAGAGTGTAGCCATTTTACAAAGAGTGATGTATACTGATAATTGTTGTTGAGAAAGAATGGGTATTGAAAACGAAAGGTAAGAACCTACGTAATGAGCAAGTAAAGTGCTTGCTCCTCCTCCCGCTTTTCAGCACAATTACAGAAAAGTGAAGTAGGTATTTGATGCTTGTCTGTTGAGAGAGAACTGGGTATTAAAAATGAAAGGTAAGAACCTGCATACAGAGCAAGTAAAATGCCTGCTCCCCCGCTCGCTTTCCAACAGAATTGCTAGGAACTTAAGGTAGAAGTAAACATTTGAATTTTTTGCATGAAGGACTAAGAAGAAAATACCAGAAAACAATCCAATTCCACACCCCAAACCTGAAAAATATAAGGGACTAGTGACCCTTGGACGATCAACTTTCATCGATGACATCTTAAGAAAAGCTGAATCTCAGCCATCAGTAGGTCCCCGAACCGTTGATTCCAGACAACCTACTGTCTCCCTTCGGGCTACAGGCTCACCATCTGTAGCCTATGCTAAGGTCCACAATAAAACGGAAGGGACTGAGAAGAGGTTTCAAGATATTGAAAATTCACGCCCAATTCCCTCACAAGAAGTGAATTCTTGCAACATTCGTGAAGGAGGAGGAGAAACAGGGGAAATAGAGGAACCAAGAACCCCTCAGGTAGTAATTGAGCAAAGGACATCCAGTGTCCAAGATCAAGGGAGTGCTATTAAGATCATTCCCACCTCTTCTAGACATCCTAGGGATAACTCTCTAGCTCCAGAGATCCCGGAAGGGTACTGGCATATCTTTGATCAGATGGCCAATAATCCACAAGCACCCCAGACCTCTACATTACAGTATCCTATCGTTGACACAACTGTCAACGCACCCATGAAAGCTATCCCTCTACAAAATATCCCCACCTTTCATGGACTCACGTCAGAGGATTTGGATGCATTTCTGTTTGAATTTGATGTATTATGTCGGGGATATGATTACACCACCAATCCCCAGAAACTAAAGCTATTTCCCTCTACGTTAAAGGCGGTAGCCCTACGTTGGTTTATGGGACTAGGTGGGGGCACCATAAATGATTGGGATCAAATGAAAATTGCTTTCCTTAAAAAATATCAGGATTATTGTAGATCTAGGGAATTAAAAGACGAAATATTCCAAATGGTAGCAAGACCTAGTGAAACGTTGGAAGAGTATGTGGAGCATTTTCAATATAACCTCCAAAGGTCTCCCTACGCAAATCTGCCTTTGCCTGATAATGTGCTAAAAAATACACTGATTAAGGGGATGAAAGACCAATGGATAGAGATATTAAATATTATGGGTAAAGATGATATATATCAAGAAGACTATGCTAACATTATTAATTTGTGTATCAGGTGCTCAAGAGGTAGTACAAGATTGAAACCAGTAGAACACGATATGACCACCAGGGACGACAAAATCTTTGGTGGAAGCATTACTTGTGTAGAAATCATCAACCTGCTGGAGGATTTCAAAACATATATCTTGGGAACTTTGACAACACAATTAGACATCATGCAATCCCAACAGAAGCAACCGAAGCAGAACAGAACCTGGTGATCTTATGCCCTTGATGTAGGAAGAAGCATAGTCATAAGAATGCCCATTGGATATGGTACAGACCTGATATGCACTAAAGGTCATGCCACAGAAAACTGCCCATCGCTCCCAGGGTTAAAAGCAGTCTTCAAGGAGGCAGAGGAAGAAACATAACTAGTCTACCTGTTAAATGAGCATCGCCAATGGCAAACATGAAAAATAGGTATGCCTAATGACCCATCTTCATTTTTTCAACCCTCGCAATATAATTCTCAACAATACACAGGAGCTACATGGCAGAACCAACCACCTTTTCCTAATTGGTCACCACAAGCATTCTCTATGCCACCTTGGTCCAATCGATCAAATCAAAACAATAGTTGGCCAAACTGCTCTTACTTTCCACCATTCTAGCAGAATAATACATATCCATCCCAATGGCCACCCTCCACTTCACAAAACCAGAACTAGCAGTCAAGCTGGCAAAGACCTAAAAAATAGCCAGCAGGAACAATCCTCCTGCCTCAACCTACACTACCAACACCTTACACATTGCAGCAGAATTCACAACCCAATCTACGACCACAACTCCCAGCCTAGCCCAACCCGAATCCCAACAATAGACCAGTCCAATTGGTACAAATTATTGAAGGACCGGAGCCAGAAACTGAGTTGAGGGAGTGTAATGAACTCAAATTAAGGTCTGGACGAATAATTGAGTTAGAGGGTGATAAAAATATACAATTAGAAGAACCGTTACCTGTAGAACAAACACCTCAAAAGGAGAATACGGTTAAACAGAAGAGCCACGATCAAATTATTACTTCTTCTCCACCATTCCCAGAAAGATTTATTATACCTCACCCAATCGAATATCTTGATTTCGATCTTCTGGGAGAATTAAAAAATCTTTGTGTAAAAATACCCCTCCTCCAGGCTATTCAAGATATTCCAATTTATGCAAAAACTATTAAGGAATTGTGTACTAAAAAACCTAAAAGAGAAATAAAAACAACACCAACTGTCCATGTAGTCGAAACTTTGTCTGATTTATTATCAGGCAGAGAAACACTGGTGAAATATGAGGACCCAGGAAACCCTATAGTCACAGTACAAATAAATGGATGTTCCTTTCCCAATGCATTAGTTGATCTAGGAGAAACCATTAATATTCTCACAACAACAACCTGTCAAAAACTTGGCATCACAACCTTAGATCCAACTATGACCTTGTTGGAACTTGCTGACCGATCGGTTGTTAAACCAGAAGGGACATTACAGGATGTAATGGTGTCTGTAGATTCTTGGGAATACCCAGCAGATTTCTTGATTATTAATCCTAGAAACCGGTTAGATGGACATCCCCTAATTCTAGGAAGACCTTGGCTAGCGACCGCAGATGCTTATATAAGCTGTCAAACATGCAGTATGACTATAGCAAGAGGAAGTAATGTGAAGAATCTAGCTTTATATCCTCCAGCTCAGCCAAGCCTAACAATAATAAAAACTAGGAAACAACCTGTAACATATTTAACTGAAAACATTCGATCACTAACTATAGCATATGCTCTTGAATTTTAGAATCAAAAGAAGATGGCATTATTAATACTTACATTAACCACCCAGATGCCGTATCTAATCTAAAATGTCACATGACTGAAGCAACCCTGGATAACGAAATTGAAGAAGATCCCTTAAAAGATATCAATGACCAAACAATGCCAACAACAATTGTTTATAACATCAAAACCATTGAAATTAAGCTAGGGAAAGTCCTAAACATTAATAAAAACTTGACTGATGACCAACAGTAGAGGCTTGTTCAATTCCTTAGAAAATATAAAGAGGCTTTCGCTTGGGATTACCCAGATATGAAAGGGATTGATCCCAAATTATGCATGCACCACATCTATACTGAGAAAGATGTGAGACCCATTCGACAACCTCAACGGAGGTTAAACCCTCACCTAAAAGATGTTGTTAAAGATGAACTACAAAAACTATTAGATGTAAATTTCATCTATCCTATATCTGATAGCAAATGGGTTTCTCCATTAGTTTTGGTTCCTAAAAAGAATGGGAAGTGGCGTATATGTGTCAATTATAGAGAGCTTAATAAAGCAACCCAAAAAGATTATTTTCCCCTCCCGTTCATCACCAAGTTTTGGACACATTGGTAGGTAAAAAATTATTCTCTTTCCTAGACGGCTTCAGCGGCTACAACCAAATCCAAATTGCCCCTGAAGACCAGGATAAGACTACCTTCACCTGCCCTTGGGGGACATTTTCTTACAGGGTATTACCTTTCGGACTGTGCAATGCACCTGCCACATTCCAGAGAGCCATACTCAACATTTTTCAGACTTGATAAACGAGGGACTCGAGGTGTACATGGATGATTTTACACCCTATGGAGATGACTTCGAGCCGGCATTACAAACGTTAGAGAAAGTCCTGCAAAGATGCATTGCTACTAGGCTCTGCTTAAGCCACGAGAAATGCCACATGATGATGATCGAGGGCCTCATCCTAGGTCACTACATCTCAGCAGCTAGAATTTAGGTAGATCCAACAAAAAATCATATAATCCTCTTAATACCTACCCCCTGCACACAAACTGAGGTACATAGTTTTTTAGTTTTTTCTAGATATTATAGAAGATTTATAAAGAATTTCTCCCAAATTGCTGCACCATTATATGCTTTGACAGGAAATATCAATTTTTTATGGACTGACAAATGTGACATTGTCTTTGAAGATTTAAAACGGCTAGTATCAACAACTCCAGTATTACAGGGCCAAAACTGGGATTTACCATTTCAGATTTCATCCGATGCATCAGATACGACCATTGGAGCAGTTCTCAGCCAAGAGGAAGATAAGAAACCTTATGCGATATACTACATCAACAAAAATTTAACTCCTGTTGAATTCAATTACACCATGATCGAGAAAGAGTTTCTATTTGTAATCTATGTTATTAACAAATTCAGACACTATATAACAGGATACCCTGTGGTTTTGTATACTGATCACTCTGCTATTAAATATTTAGCTAATAAACCTGTTACGAATGGAAGAGTGACATGATGGTTAATCCTTTTGCAGGAATTCGACATAAAAATCAAGGATCGACCAGGAAAGGAAAATTCGGTGGCAAACTTACTCTCACGTGTGCCAAAGACAAATGACTCGGCAATAGTAGAAGACTAGTTCCCTGATGAGCACCTATTTGCTGTAACCATGAAAACACCGTGGTACGCGGATGTCGCGAACTACCTAGCAGTGGGAAAATTACCTAAGCACCTGACGCCCAGTGAAAGAAAACTAATAGTACAACACAACACTCGGTTCTCCTGGATCGGAGGATACCTCTTTCACACAGGAGCCGATATGCATATCCGAAGGTGTGTCAGGAAGATGAAATCTTCGACATCTTAAAAGCTTGCAACGATGGGCCTTGTGGTGGAAATTTTGTAGACCGCAGGATTGGGCATAAAGTCTTACAGATGGGATATTATTGGCCCACCATTTTTAAGGATGCCAAGAAGTTTGTCCAGGCATGCGATAGCTACCAAAGAATGGGTCGCGTCGGCTAGTCTGACGAGATGCCCTTGCATCCACAATTAGTCATTGAACCTTTTGAACGCTGGGCATTAGATTTGATTGGCCCAATAAACCCATCATCTAATAAAAAGACATATATACTGGTTGCAACAGAATATGTGACTAAATGGGTGGAGGCAGAAGCATTACCAAGGGCATCGCAGGACATAGTAATCCACTTTCTTTTCCAAATTTTCATGCGATATGGCTTTCCCAGAGAAATAATTACGGATGGAGGGCCACAATTTGTAGGCCATAAGATTGCCGCTACATTAAAAAATCATCATATTATGCACATAATCACATCTCCATACCACCTGTAGGCAAACGGCTAGGTAGAAACTACCAACAAAGTAATCGAGGCTATACTAACAAAGACAGACACCTCACATAGACGTGACTGGGCTACTCGATTTCCAGAAGCCCTGTGGGCATATCACACGACTTGGAGGAATACCACAGGATACTCCCCATATCAACTAGTGTTTGGCAAAGAACCTATCTTCCCAATAGAATTTGAAATTCAGACATTAAGGATAGCCCAAGAAGTAGGCTTGGACCTAAATGAAGCACAGATTAACAGGCTACATCAAATCAATGAATTGGATGAAATTCGACTATCAGCTCTTCAACATACTGCACTGATCCAACAACAAAGAGCAAAATGGCATGCTGCCCTCATCAAGAAAAAGATCTTCTATGAAGGTGATTTGGCACTTCTGTATGATTCTAGGTTCTAGGATTTCCCGGGCAAACTCTAGACCAGATGGTTAGGCCCCTACGAGATACAAGAGGTGCACGATAATGACACCCTTACATTAGCCACCATTGATGGGTCTGGATACTCTTTTAAAGCGAATGGACATCGAGTACGCCTCTATCACAAACCGCTTACAAGGGAATCCTTTTGCCAACAGTTACAGGAAGATTCCACAATACAAATTCTTGCTGAGGAGGGCAACCCTTCCACAACACTAGTCCAGTGAAGAATTTATTCTTTTGAAACCTGTACATAAATTTGCCTTTTTGTTTTCTTTCTATTTGATTGGATTTTCTTGGATAATAGATTGTATATTAGCTTTTTTTCTCTATTTTTCCTTTGTTGTTCCCTATAGGGAACAACTGCTGTTCCCTCCAGGGAACAACAATTTTCGTGTGTATTTTCCCTTGCTGTTCCCTACAGGGAACAACAATTTTTGCATGCATTTTTCTTTGCTATTCCCTATAGGGAACAATAATTTTCATGTGTATTTCGCTTTGTTGTTCCCTATAGGGAACAAAAATTTTCGTGTGAATTTTTCTTTGCTGTTCCCTATAGGAAACAACTGTTGTTCCCTCTAAGGAACAACAATTTTGGCGTGCAATTTTTTTTCTTGTTGTTCCGTATAGGGAACAACTGCTATTCCCTACAGGGAACATCAATTTTTGTGTGTATTTTGCTTTGCTGTTCCCGACAGGGAACAACTGCTATTCCCTACAGGGAACAACTGCTGTTTCCTATAAGGAACAACAATTTTTGCATGCGTTTTCTCTTGTTGTTCCCTGCAGGGAACAACTATTGTTCCCTGCAGGGAACAGCTATTGTTCCCTACAGGGAAGAACAATTTTTAGCATGTATTTCCCTTGTTGTTCCCTACAGGGAACATCAATTTTCATGTGTATTCCCCTTATTGTTCCCTACAGGGAACAACATCATTTTGCGTCTGTTTTCTTTACTGTTCCCTACAGGGAACAGCTGCTGTTCCCTATAAGGAACAACACATTTTTTGTGATTTTTCTTTGCTATTCCTTACAGGGAACAACTGTTGTTCCCTATAAGGAACAACACTTTTTGTGTGGGTTTTTCTTTTGCTATTCCCTTCAAGGAACAACACTTTGTGAATATTTTTGAGAACATCCTCTTTCTCTTCCTTGCATAATCATCCCTAGACCATCCCAGTTCACTCTTTATGATCCTCTTAATGGCATGAAAAGTACAATACATATTTAAGGACAACAAGTATGGAGTCTAGTGGAACAGGCAAATATCTTGAATACTATCATCTTTAACAAGATTGCTTTGTGATGATTGAAAAAGAAAAGGACACAGTTATCTATATCACTTCACTATCCTCATTTCCACTATAAACCAAACTGATTGATTATCTGTACCATGCTGGTTCCCCCTTCCTGTATAACTCTCTCTGTGTATTATCAATAAGATTATGGGTACTTTTTTTTTTATATTGATATGTTCAAACTTCTTCCGCCATCCCTACTCTTAAGGAGTGACGAGCCACCCTTTATGTATAAAATGGGGATTGTAAAAATAAATAAAATAAATAAATATACATACATACATACATACATACATACATACATACATACATACATACATATCATATATATATATATAAATATATATATATATATATATATATATATATATATATATATATATATATATATATATTCATCAACCGTTTTATGATTTTTTTCCACAGATGGAGGATAGGGGGTCTCATCACGAGCCAACCTACCATGATCATAAGGAAGGAGTGAAGTGGCGTTCCCACTATGGCCACCACACTAGGGATATGATCCAATGGATGCATAAACAAACAAAGTCATTGGAAATAGGAGGTCTCATCACAAGCCGACCTGACCACTTTTGCTACTTCCTAGTGAATGGAAATGTGTTCACCTGGTTACCATGCCAGCACATTGGTCTCTACTATGGACATCATAAGGCACTTCCCCATTTATACATAGAAGTCCATGGTTCCCAAAGGTTAGAAAGCAACTCTGTCGAGGCTATGAACAATTGCAGGCAACATAAGCTCTGCTAATGGTATTGAAGCTTTATTTTACATCAATAATTTATTATAATACCCTCTTCTTACGTTTTTATCTTTTCTACAAAGAGATTATGTCCCTAACATACCTTGAACCTTTATGCATGAGTAATCTTTTTTAAATCAATCACAACAGTTTTAAGTGGAATAACGACAGTAAAGTATTATTTCCTGCGTATTCTGTCCCTTTTTCTTTATCATATCACATCACGGCAACCTATCGATTATTGATAGTTCTCACTACACGCCTTGATTTCACCACTCCAATATCTTTTATGATACTTTCATTAATATGCATACCTTGCCAATCCATCACCCCTCTACTTCGTCGCCAGCGCGTTATCCTTTAATTCATTCAGTTGTACATGACCTATTATTTTGAAAGGGGGGCGGGGATCTCCAGTGCACTTATGCATGTGCTGTCATCTTTTTATTTGATTTTGCAGAATGATACGACATTCCATGATCACAGAGCATGTGGTATTATAACAGCCTCAATAACGGTATTTATGTTCATAAAGTGTCACTTGATAGAGATATTACAACCATCTGTTGTTCCATCACTTAGCTCTGTTCGTCACTCTGCTTTCCACGCTACACTTATCGTTTGCAGAACTCAAGCATTATGGGAGGAAGAATAATGCATAAAGAACCTCTAATACTGGCTGTTTTCGATGAAGCCAAGGAAATTTTAGCTCGAGCTAGATGGATAGCATACTTACGAGATTTCAACCACCCAATGAAGAAATTGCCATCGAATGCTTACGAAATCTATAGAATGGAAAATCGGTGGTAAGAGGCAGACAAATCACTCTATCAGACGCTGTGATAGCAGAAGTATTCGGGTTGCTGGCTGAAGGACTAGTATGGGTTAACAAGCGGTTGAAGCTGCATGAAGCTATCGAGGCTTTCAGGGATGAAGGACAGGAGATTATCAAGAAGGGAAAAGGTGTTCGGTCATCTTCTCTTGGAGAACCATGTGGAGAATTAGCATGAATTGTCCAGAACTACATTACCTGCATTAGGCGAAAAAACGTGGTAAGGCCGCGACAACTCAAACTTTTAGCCATTTTAAAATGAAAGTGCTCTATTAATTTACCTGCATTATTGAATTCTTCACTGCATGACATTGCCGAGAGGCTAAGACGGTCCCAACACATAGAAACTGTAGTGAGCCACCACTGTCTGATCAAGCTAATAGTTAGCTATAACCTTGCCCAACAACAATCAAGATTGGATGATCTAATATTAGCTCTCGAAGGAGGTTTAGCCCTACCAGCACCTAACCCTGTTCCAAAAAGAAAAAGGACAGCCCTTTCAAGGAACATACCTCACAAGCGCAGACGATCCACAAGGTTGAGGTCAAAACTGGGAGCGTCTGAAAATCCTCAAGGCAGCATCAGTCAACCCATAGAATTATCTAGCCCAGTAAGTGAACAATACTTGCAGCTAGAGTTAGAAGGACAAGATAACCCTGAATCAGACCATGAGGAAGGAATAGGGAATTCTGGAGATGAACAAAGAAACGAATTGGGACTTCCCTCAACACCAAATATGAGTCCCCAAGGCGATTTGTTGCACGATTTCGAATTGGCCTAGGTCCTGGCCAACATGAATGTTTACATGCAGCCTGAAAGCCCACTCAATCTTAATTTAGGAGCAACCCAATCTCCTGAGAATTCTGGCGATACTAGAATTCTATCTCCCTCAAAAGATGCAAGCCATGAAGTGGAAATAGATGCAAAGGCCATTCGGGAAGCAGAGAACCAATCTGGTGACACGCTTCCAGTGGAAAATAGCCAGGTAGGCCTAAGCACAGAGAACATAGGCCAAGAAGAAGAAGTAGAGATAGAGATAATTCAGGAAGCCGATAATCAATCAGGAGACACAGTCCTTTTAGAACAGAGCCAGGGTGAGCAACCAGGCTCTTTAGAAGTAGAAACTATTAACGAGACTGTCAGTAGAACAGTTTCTCCTCCGAAAAAGTATAGAGCCAAATTGAAAAATCTTAGGAAAGAACAGCAGAAGCTTCACAAAACAGTCAAAAGGCTTAGAAGAAAAATAAAAGAAATCACCGCGGGAAAAGTTCCGGAAAAAACCCTAGAGACAGTAAATGCGGTTGTACAAACAGAGTTATATGAAGGTAGGGCTATAGGGACTCAAACTGAGCCCATACCTACTTAACTAGTCATCATTCAAGAGGAACAACATGCAATTTTAGTAGACGTAGCTACTCAGATAGAGGAGGTACCCTCTTATAGCATGGATACTCGGACGGAGGCTTGGACCTCCCATAATAAGGAGATTTAGACAGAAAACATCCTTTCTCATAGCATAAGCAATTAGAAAATCTTACAAGCCAAAGATGTCATGACACACAATGACCCCATTATACATAATCTTCAGGAAGAATTAACACAGGCTCGGCTCGCGTCAGAACAACTTGAACAAGAAACCGTTTCCAAGCAAAAATATCAAGAGTTGCAGAGACAGCTTCGGGAAATGAATGCAACAGAGAGCGAGACCTTCGACAGATAAAGAAAAGTAGAAGAGAAAATAGAGAGAATCAAGCTCAAATTAGATAGGGTCATAGCTTGGACAGACACCATCTACTCATTATATACAAATGTCTTGGCATGCAGGGCTCCCGCCACTAATTATGCCTTGTTTTTGTTAGAACGATACTTTCTGTTGAAAATTAAAGCCGTGAGAGCTGGAAAATCAATTAAATTAAAAACAGTTGAAGATTTTATAAATTGCTGCAAACAACATGGTGTAAAGGTTCAAAGGTTTCTTTGTGAATTTTACCTGCACAATTTTGTATTAGAGGATGAGGTGGAAAAGAACCCTAACCCTTTTGTGGGAGATGTTCAATTCCAAGCCTTTATCTCATTTGCAGTTAATCAACTTAAATGGTTCAAAGCTCATAACGCATTCCAAAGACAAGAACATGGATTGGATCTTTGGGTAAGAAGTGAACCCAAGCACCCTTTGCAAATGCTTTCCAACCATAAGAGTCTGATGACAAGGGAAGGGGTGATTAAAATTTTAGGGCCTATTCATAAGGAGATTGTATAGAATGGAGTATCATATTTTCAATCCATTCAAGAAATCTCTTTGGCTGCATCCAAGCTCAAGCGGACGGTCTCCACTAGTAGTGTGTAGGATAGGGAGCCATTTAATTACAGAAATTTTAAAGTAGATGCGGCCCGTTTTGTCACCTGTAGCAACCTTATTTTGCGAGAGGGACCTTATTGGTTAGGATGTCGGTTTCGTAGCCCCATCATTTGGTATCCTACTGAAGGTTATAAGGCTATCTACGAATTTCCTGAAGGAAAAGAAGGGCCCACCTTTGCGCTCCTAGCTCAAAATCATGGTTTTCAACCAATTTTTGATGCCCCTTCTCCAACCTACTCTTTAACTGCACTCCATCATAATTACTTACTTTTCATGAGGACATGAAATAGGGTAAGCAGGGGAATATGTTGAGTTACGAAATGGGTATGTATTTACTATTAATTTCATCATCGTTTTCCTTGATTCTTATCTTTTTCATATCTTAATGCACTGATATATTGAAGAATTATGGTAAGAAACAAATGAATTATTTGCAGTTACGATTTAGCTAAATTTTACCCTTCTTTATGCAGGAAAGCGACAAAATGAATGATTGTTGTTCCCTAACGATGGAACAACAAAATCCGACAAACAAAGGAAGGAATGCATCGATTGTGGACAAGGCTGAGGGCGAATCAGAGGGATCAACGTGAAATAGGAAAGGTGTCTGAAGGGAGATCTTGAGGGATTGCATTTACCATTTACACTTTACCCCTTTCTGATTATAAAAGAAAGCGATTGTAGGAAGAAAGGGGAGGAATCTCTGTTATTTTTCAAGTTGTAAATTTAATTACAGACTCACGTTGTTGGAGAACGCGATTACATTGTAATGCTACTACAGTTCGATGATCAATATAAAATTGAAGTTGCTGTTCCCTCGCATTATCTGAAGTAGATTAGCAGCGTTTGCTGGCAGCTATGGGCCCAACCTCTGGTGGATCTAATTGCTTTCTTGTGTTATATTTCTGATTCTCATAAAGTTTGGTTGGTTTGATAATTTTCCTATTTCTGTGAGTTTACTTTATTTGCTGTTTATTGCTTCCTTGTATTGAAGTAGTATATGTTCTTTATATCTTTCACAACGTTGTCATTTGATTTGAGTTATGTTTATTACAGAGTAAATTATTTAGATAGTGCATCACATTGATTTAATCATCTGTAAGAGTTTGATTATCGCTATTAGACTCTCAGAATTGATATCATTTCTATTTTGATTTCTTTATAGAGATTGAGTATAGTTTAGATTGAATCAGCTAAGAAGAGGTGAGTTATTGTTACTATGCTCTCGGCTGATGTTGTTGTTACTTGAATTGCTGTAAGATTTGATTTCAGTAGAGGATTGAGTTTTGATATTTCCTTTAATAATTGCAATTGGAGTTTATTAGATGCATCCATTTATTCTTGTGTCAAAGATATATACTACAATTTAAGAAACATTACTCTCTAAATTTATAGCAGCCACATACTGTGTACACTTTTGAAATGAGAGGACTTTCCTGGGTTGATGATTAATGTGGGATAATTAGGAGTTTTAAAAGGCACCTTTTATCAGCCAACACTTGCCACTTGGTCAATTTTTATGGAGGTAATTATAGCACATTATGAGGATACAAAGAGCAACACCTTCTTTATCTAATTGATAAATCTCAAACAAAAGGGTTCAATGGCGGAGCATATTTGTTATGAAACCAGCTCAAGAAAAGATAGAAAAGATAGATCAACGCCTTAGAATTCAGCCTCTTCGAGGGGGCAACCTCCTTTACATTACATAAATGAACAATTCTTGGATGATTCAAATGACAAAACCTCCTTTCTATATATAGGAGTCTATGGAGTCACAATATAATCCAGCCGACCTAACAATAATAATATAAAGCCACAAAAATAACAATAGAGGGATTATATGGGCACATTAATAACAATATGGGGGCAATGGGGGCACAACAATATAAATAAGGGGTATAACTACAATAGTAATGGGGTAATCACTAGTATTATAGGGACCCAACATGCCCCTCTCCTTCAAAAAAGTGTTGTCCTCAACGCTTGAGTAGTTCTGGATATTTCTGCATAAAATTCTCATCCTCCCATGTGGAATCTTCAGCGGATAAGTTCTTCCACTTGATAAGGTACTCTGAAATTGATCGATTTCGTAGCTGTCGAGTTCTTGTTTCTATAACTGCTTCCGGTTCCAATATAATTTTTCCTTCCTTGTCAAGTTCTGGCAATATTGTTTGAACTGGGAGCTTGTCGCCTATAACCTTCTTTAAGCATGAAACATGAAAAGCTGGGTGCAATCGAGAAGCTGCAGGAAGCTCCAATTTGTATGCCATAGTACCAATCTTTTGCAACACCTTGTACGGACCATAATACTTTGGTGATAATTTATTATCCTTCTTAGCTTGCTTGAGGGACATTTGCTTATATGGTTGTAGCCGTAGGAATACCCAATCACCTACATCAAAACTTCTTTCACTGCGATGTTGATCTGCCTGTTGTTTCATTCTATTCTGTGCCAACACGAGGTTATCCTTTAAGAGTTGGAGGACTTGTTGTTGATGTTCGATGTGATGTTCCACTGCCTGAACCTTAGAATTTTCTCTTAAATATGATGTGATGGATGGTGGTTGATACCCATAAAGTGCCATAAATGGGGTCATTTTTGTTGCTGTATGAAAGGAAGTGTTATACCACCATTCAGCCAGAGGCAACCATTTGACCCATTGTGTCTGTTTATCAGATACAAAGCAACGAAGATATCCTTCCAAACATTTGTTTACTATCTCATTTTGCCCATCAGATTGAGGATGATAAAATGAGCTATGAGCTAACTGAGTACCAAGACAAGAAAATAATTCTGTCCAAAAATTTCCAGTGAAAATGGGATCTCTGTCACTTACAATAATCTTTGGGTTTCCATGTAGCTTTTGAATTGTTTCCATAAATGCAGTAGAAACTGTACTGGCTCTAAATGGATGTGATAATGCACAAAAGTGTGCATACTTGGTAAGTCTGTCAACTACCACCATGATGACACTCTTTCCCTCAGACATGGGTAAACCTGTGATAAAATCCATTGATACCTCCTCCCAACGTTGGCTTGGAATGGATAAAGGTTGTAATAGACCCGGTGTCTTAATTGTTTCAACTTTATTTTGTTGGCAAACCAAACATTCTGCCACAAACTTTTGAATATCTGATTTAAGGCCATCCCAAAAAAATTCCTTCTTAACCCTGTGGTAAGTTTTTAAAAATCCTGAGTGCCCTCCTAAGGGAGAAGTGTGCAATTCCATAAGAATCTTTTGTTTTAGCTGGGAATTCTTACAGAGGTATAAGCGATCTTTGTACCATAACGAATCATTTTTCCAGCTAAATGTATCAGACGTACTGGAATCTTGTTGTAGCTTTCGAATAAGTGCCCACACTTCTTCGTCATTCTTCCATTCCTCCCTTGCTTCATTTATCCAATCTGGTTGGATGATAGAAATAGCGCACAACAATGCTTCCACATCCTCATCCTTTCTTGAGAGTGCATCTGCCACCACATTTTGCTTCCCTTTTTTGTAGATGATTTCAAAGTCATAACCCAACATCTTTGTGACCCACTTTTGTTGCTCTTCAGAGGATAATCTTTGTTCTAAAAAGTATTTAAGGCTATCATGATCTGTTTTTACCTTGAAGTGTCTTCCCATTAGGTAGGGTCGCCATTTCTTAAGTGCATGGAGTATTGCCAACATTTCCTTCTCATAAATAGCTTTTCTTAAAAACTTTCCCTTGATTGGACGACTTTCAAAATCAATGGGTCTTTCATCTTGCATTAGAACAGCACCAATTCCATTTCCTGAAGCATCACATTCCACAATAAAGGTTTTTGTGAAGTCCGGTGTAGCTAAGACCGGTGCTTGGCACATTGCCTCTTTAAGATGTTCAAAGGCCTTTGTTGCTTCCGGAGTCCATGAAAATGCATCTTTCTTCAATAATGTCGTTAGAGGTGCTGCTATTCTCCCATAATTCTTAACAAACTTGCGATAATACCCTGTCAACCCAAGAAATCCGCGCAAATGCTTTATGGATGTGGGGATTTTCCATTCCTTAATGGCTTTAATTTTGCTAGGGTCTACCTTAACTCCTTCATGAGATACAATATGACCCAAATATTCCACCTCTTGGACTCCAAAAAAACATTTGGATCTTTTGGCATATAATTGTTTCTCCTCCAATAGTTGTAGCACCCTGTCAACATGTTCAACATGATCCTTCCAAGACTTGCTGTAGATAAGTATATCATCAAAAAATACTAACACAAATTTTCTAAGGAATGGTTTGAAAATTGAATTCATCAAACCTTGAAATGTTGAAGGTGCATTGGTAAGGCCAAAAGGCATGACCAAAAATTCATAATGACCCTCATGAGTTCTAAATGCCGTTTTTGGAATGTCTTCAATCTTCATTCTGATTTGATGATATCCTGAACGAAGATCCAACTTGGTGAAGTAAATTGATCCATGCAATTCATCCAGTAATTCATCAATGACAGGAATGGGGAACTTATCTTTAATAGTGAGCTTGTTGAGCTCCCTATAATCCAGACACATGCGCCATGATCCATCCTTCTTGTGCACCAATACTACTGGAGCAGAGAAAGAACTTTGACTCGGTTGAATTATACCAGCCTCTAGCATTTCTGCAACCATACGTTCAATTTCACTTTTTTGGACATAGGGATATCTGTACGGCCTGATGTTTGGAGGAACACTTCCTGGAATCAGATGAATAGCATGATCATGATCATGCATAGGTGGGAGACCTTTGGGAGTCTCAAATACCTTGGAATGATTGTCCAGGACTTTTTGGAGATCTGGAGAAATAGATGATTCTAATGTGGAAACATCTAGCGAACATAATTGTGCAATTACACCCCTTTGCTCCTTTTTTAGAAGCTTTGTCATACCATTAGAGCTGATTATCTTTCCTGGTTTCCCTGCAATACCCCTTAATTCAACTTCCTTTCCTTCCGTAGAAAATTTGATGAAAAGTTCTTGAAAATTAAAAGCTATTGTACCCAAGGATTGTAGCCATTGGACTCCTAGTACAACATCAACACCTCCCATTGGAATGGAAAGCATTGGGCTAGTCAATACATATTCTCCCATGGATAGCTTGATATTATGGCACTTTCCAGAGCAATTTATTGTTCCTCCATTTGCAATCATCACTTGACACTCTGGTGCTGGATATAGGAAGCAATTCAATTCTTTTGCTACCCTACAATGAATAAAATTGTGGGTGCTTCCTGAATCAATCAACACTATTACCTTTTTCTTCTTGATTTGTCCTTCTATCTTGATGGTTTGAGGAGTGGTAATTCCCGCCAATGCATTACAAGATATGGTCGGATTTATTTGTTCTTCATCTAGGCTTTGTTCCTGGAGCATATCCTGTTCTTTTGACCTTTCTTGCTCCTTTTCTTCTTCCTCTTCACAATCTATGTAGAATAATTTCTTCTCAACACACTTATGACCTTTAGTGTATTTGCTATCACAACTATAACAAAGCCCTTTTGCTCTTTTTTCTTCCAATTGTTGTGGTGTCAACCTTATAGGTTGTGGAAGACTAGGGGCAACTGCACTTCCGTCTTTATAGTTGTGAGTGGTATGCTTCCTGGTTGCCATAATTTTGCTTTCCATTTTTCTTGTTAACCTGAATGCCTTCTCTAATGAATCAGGTTCCCAAAGTCGAACATCATGTTGGATATTATCCTTTAAAGACCCTATGAACACATCAATCCTATGCTCCTCTGGAATATCTTTTACCCTTATGTTCAATTTTTGGAACTCCTCAATGTGCTCCATTATTGAACCCTTTTGTTTGAGACTTATCAATTGGCTAAAAAAAGTGTTTCTTTTTGTATCCTCATAATGTGCTATCAATTCTTCCGTAAAAATTGCCCAAGTGATAAATTGTTTACGAGAGCAAAGCCATTGATACCATACAAACTGATTTGGTTCCAAATATAAAGTTGCCACACGTACCTTTTGTGTGTTTTGCACATTATTGAGATCAAAGAACTGCTCCATCTGTAATATCCATGTGGCGGGATCCTTTCCATCAAACTTCCTCATATCGATTTTTGGAATATGGCGGGTCTTCGATCCAACATTAGAGTCTATGGAATCATGATTAACATTTCTTTTGTTCACATCATGAGTTTCCTTTACAACCTTTTCACCATTAGTAAGTATTTCTTGTAGAAAATTTGTCAAATCTGTCTTCAAATCTGCCATGTCTGTCTTCAAATTTGTCCTCAAATCTGCCTTCAGATCATCCATCTTAGCTTCCATGCCCTTTATCTTAGATTCCACGCCATTTATCTTAGCATCTGTTAGCTTTTGTGAGCGTGACATTTGTTGCACTTGTTCTTGTAATTTTGATATATCATGTAGCATTTCTTCCTCTTCTTCATGAGTCATGCTAGAGCTTTCAGGTTCCTTAGTAGGTGTTTGCATTTTCTTTCCTCGGGGCATCAGTTATCGATAATAATGCTTTACTATGCCCTTTGAATTCCTTCAAACCAAGCTTATGCAAAAATTAAAAAAAAAAACTACACACCTTTTTTTTCTTTGTAGAAGCCGGATATTGAATCTGATGTATCTCTGTAATTTCGAATCATCCAGTTCTGAAATTGTGACCTGTAGTAGCCTTCTATGTCCTCTTTCCAATGACACTAGTCTGATCCAAATTGGATTCTCCAAGAAAGAGTTATGCATAATCTCCAGCAGTGACCTGATTATAGACTAGTTCAGTAGAGCGAACTTGTATGAAGTTCCACGTGTCACTGTTTCAACCTTTGACTCTAAAAAATATATAAAAGAAAACTACAGTCCGTCCTCTTTCTGTACCTTCTTACGAAATTTCAATCTGATGCTCAGAAAGAAAGTTATGACGATTTTCCCCAGGTCACCTGTTTTGAGTGTAATTCAGGAGTCTGCAAAAAGACCAACTTCCTCAGATCATATCTCCGAAAATATCGCGCGAAAAGCTCTGAAATTCGGACCCAATGTTCAGCGCGATTTCTTCTCAAATGGGTTTTTTTTGCGACTTTTGAAACGTCACAGAAAAAAGTTATAGCGAAAATGCCACGATGACCTGTTTGGAGCAGCGAAACCCTAGAATCCAAAGCTCTGATACCAAATGTTATGAAACCAACTCAAGAAAAGATAGAAAAGATAGATCAACGCCTTAGAATTCAGCCTCTTCGAGGGGGCAACCTCCTTTACATTACATAAATGAACAATTCTTGGATGATTCAAATGACAAAACCTCCTTTCTATATATAGGAGTCTAAGGAGTCACAATATAATCCAGTCGACCTAACAATAATAATATAAAGCCACAAAAATAACAATAGAGGGATTCTATGGGCACATTAATAACAATATGGGGGCAATGGGGGCACAATAATATAAATAAGGGGTATAACTACAATAGTAATGGGGTAATCACTAGTATTATAGGGACCCAACAATATTGAGGATTTCCAAAAACTGAATTTTAGGGTAACTGATATTCCAGGTGAGAATAGGATTGATGCCTTCATAGGGAATTGAAATGATAACATCTAACATGAGGTTCACCTTTGGGAACTTGATTCATTGTAGAAGACATTTAGGGTGGCAAGAAAAGTTGAAAGCAAAATTATGGCAACAAGAAAGCCTACGTCTCACAACTATAAAGATGGAAGTGTTATTGCTCCTAGCATTCCACAAACTACAAGGTTGACACCACAACAATTGGAGGAAAAAATAGCTAAAGGGCTTTGTTATAGTTGTTATAGAAAATACACTAAAGGTCATAAGTGTGTTGAGAAGAAATTATTTTACATAAATTGTAAAGAGGAGGAAGAAAATGAACAAGAAACATCAAAAGAAGAGGATATACACAAGGAACCAACCCCAGAGAAAGAAGAAATGAATCTGACCATATTGTAATGCATTGGTGGTAATTACCACTCCTAAAACTCTTAATATAGAAGGACATATCAAGAAGAAAAAGGTAATAGTGATGATTGATTCAGGCAGTACCCATAATTTTATTCATTGTAAGATAGCCAAGGAATTTAATGACTTTCTATATCCAACACTAGAGTGTCAAGTGATGGTTGAAAATAGAGGAACTATAAATTGCTCTAGAAAGTGGCATAATATCAAACTAACCATGGGGGAATATGTATTTAATAATCCAATGATTTCCATTCCAATGGGTGGTGTTGATGTTGTACTAGGAGTCCAATGGTTACAATCTTTGGGGATAATAGCTTTTAATTTTCAATAAATTTTGTTCAAACTGTTTTGGGAAGGAAAGGAAATTGAATTAAGGAGTATCGTAGGTAAACTAGGGAATATAATCAACTCTAATGGAATGAAAAAGCTTTCCAAGAAATAGCAACGGGGCATAATCGCACACGTATGCTAACTAGAAGTTCAAACATCGAAATCATCTATTTCTCTAGATCTCCAAAAAGCCTTGGAAAAACATTCCAAGGTATTTGAGACTCCCAAAGGCCTCCCACATATTCATTATTATGATCATGCTATTCACTTGATTCGAGGAAGTGTTCCTCTAAACATTAGGCCTTACAGACATCCCTATGCCCAAAAGAGTGAAATTGAATGCATGGTTGTAGGAATGCTAGAGGCTGGTATAATTCAACCTGGACAAATTTCTTTCTCTGCTCCAGTAGTATTGGTGCACGAGAAGGATGGATCATGGCATATGTGTTCGGATTATAGGTAGCTCAACAAGCTCACTATTAAAGATAAATTTCCCGTTCCTGTCATTGATGAATTGTTGGATGAATTACATGGAGGAAATTACTTCACCAAGTTGGATCTTTGTTCAGGATATCATCAAATTAGAACTAAGACTGAAGATATTCCAAAAACAACATTTAGAACCCATGAAGGTCATTATGAATTTTTGGTCCCTTTTGGCCTTACTAATGAAGCTTCCACATTTCAAGGTTTGATGAATTCCATTTTCAAATCCTTCCTTAGAAAATTTGTGTTAATATTTTTTGATGATATACCAATCTATAACAAGTCCTGGAATGATCATGTTCAACATGTTGAAAGGCTGGTCAAACTATTGGAGGAGAAACAATTATATGTAAAAACCTCCAAATGTTTTTTGGAGTACATGAGGTGGAATATTTGGGTCATATTGTATCTCATGAGGTTTTAAGGTAGACCCTAAGAAAATTAAAGCCATTAAGGAATGGAAAATCCCCACAACCCTAAAGCATCTTTGAGTATTTCTTGGGTTGATAAGGCATTATCACAAGTTTGTTAGGAATTATGGGAGAATAACAATGCCTATAAGAACATTACTGAATAAAGATGCATTTTCTTGGACTTCGGAAGCAACTAAGGCCTTTGAACATCTTAAACAGGTAATGTGACAAGCACTGGTCTTAGATACACCAGAATTCACAAGAACATTTATTGTGTATTGCGATGCCTCAGGAAACGAAATTAGTGTTGTTTTAATGCAAGAAGGAAGGCCCATTTATTTTGAAAATCGTCCATCGTCCAATCAAGGGAAAGTATTTACACAAACCTATTTATGAGAAGGAAATGTTGGCAATACTACATGCACTAAAGCAATGACGACCTTACGTAATGTACTTCAAGGTAAAAATAGATCACTATAGGATTAAATACTTTTTGGAACAAAGATTATCTTTAGAAGAGCAACAAAAATGGGTCACAAAGATGTTGGGTTATGAATTTGAAATATTTTACAAAAAAGGGAAGAAAAATGTTGTTGTAGATGCACTCTCAAGAAGGATGAGGGTGTGGAAGCATTGCTCTGTTCCATTTATATTATCCAACTTGATTGGATAACTGAAGCAAGAGATGAATGGAAGAATGACGAAGAGGTGTGGACACTCATTCAAAAGTTGTAGCAAGATCCCAATACATCTGATACATTTATATGGAAAAATGGTTCATTATGGTACAAAGATCACTTATATCTCTGTAAGAATTCCCAACTCAAACAAAAGATTCTTTTGGAATTGCATACCTCCCCCTTAGGAGAACACTCAAGATTTTTAAAAACTTACCACAGGGCCAAGAAGGTTTTTTTCTGGGATGGCCTTAAATTTGATATTCAAAAGTTTGTAGTAGAATTTTTGGTTTTCCAACAAAAAAAGGTTGAGACAATTAAGACCCAAAGTCTGTTACAACCTTTAGCCATTCCAAGTCAGTGTTGGGAGGAGGTCTCAATGGCTTTTATCACAATTTTATCCAAGTTTGAAGGAAAGAGTGTCATCATGGTGGTAGTTGATAGACTTACCAAATATGCACACTTTTGTTCATTATCTCATCCTTTTAAAGCTAGTACAATTGCTACTGCATTTATGGAAACAATTTAAAAGCTACATGGAAACCCAAAGATTATTATAAGTAACAAATATCCAATTTTCATTGGAAATTTTTGGATAGAATTATTTTCTTGTCTTGGTACTCAATTAGCTCATAGCTCATCTTATCATCCTCATTCTGACGGGAATACTGATATAGTGAACAAATGTTTGGAAGGATACTTTTGTTGCTCTGTATCTGATAAACAAACACAATGGGTCAAGTGGCTACCTCTGGCTGAATGGTGGTATAACACTTCCTTCTATACTGCAGAAAAATGAACCCATTTATGGCACTTTATGGATATCATCCACTGTCCATCACATCATATTTAAGAGAAAATTCTAAGGTTAAGTAGTGGAATATCACATCGAGCATCAACAAGAAGTTCTCCAACTCTTAAATGATAACCTCACTCTGACGCATAATAAAATGAAACAACAGGTAGATCAATATCATAATGAAAGAAGTTTTGATGTAGGAGACTAGGTATTTTTAAGGCTACAACAATACAAATAAATGTCCCTAAAGAAAGATAAGGAGGTTAATAAATTATCACCCAAGTATTAAGGTTCTTACAAAGTTTTGCAAAATATTGATACTATGGCATACAAATTGGAGCTACATGCATCTTCCTGAGTACACTCAATTTTCCATGTTTCATTCTTAAATAATGTTATCAGTGACAAGATCCCAATTCAAACAATATTGCCAAAACTTGACGAAGAAGGAAAAATCATATTGGAGCCTGAAACAATCACGGAAACAAGAACTTGATAACTACAAAATTGATCAATTTCAGAGTATCTCATTAAGTGGAAGAACTTACCCACTGAAGATTCCACATGGGAGGACCAGAATTTTATATAGAAGCATCCAAAACTACTCAAGAATTGAGGACAAATATTTTTTGAAGGAGAGGGGCATGTTAGGTCCCTATAATACTAGTGTAGCCCCCTTATTGTTATTATTAGTGTGGACCCCTATTATTATTGTTGTGCCCATGTAGCCCCCATATTGTTATTGTTGTGCCCCATAGAAACCCACAATTGTTATTGTTGTGCCCTTACATGATTATTGTTATGTAGGCTTTGATTATATTGTGACCCCTTAGACTCTTATATATACCAAGGAGGTCTTGTCATTTGTATCATCCAAGAATAGTTCATTTATGTGATTTAAAGGAGGTTTCCCCCTCGAAGAAGCTATTTCACAAGTCATTGATTTGTCTTTTCTTCTATTTTGTGAGTTGGTTGCATATCTAATGAAATACTTCAAAGAGGTGATGCCATAGAGAAAATCAAACACATAGAGAAAGAATAATACATGGTTTAGAAATAGAACAAACCACAATCGTATGGTTGATAGATCTCATTAATGAGATGTATCCAAATTACAACTTTACATTGCATAAATATAGGATGCCATATAAGGCCAAACAAGACAATTGTCATCTTTAAGTTGAGGATTAACTTAAATAATGATTTATTATGCCTTACCCTATAGTAATATCAATCTTACTCTCAAATTGGAAATCAGTTTCACAATTGTCTTGGCTTTCCATTTGGGAATATGCTTATTAATATTATAAAGCACAAAGACCAAAAATGACTCCACTATACCAAAAAATAAGTGATTATAGCAAAACAAAAAAGAGACATGAATTTTTCTTTAAAATATTACTTTGTTCTCCTCAAAGCCTACAATAGATTCACTAAATCAATCGGATAAATGAAACAATATTTAGTTCAATTTAAAATTGAGTTCGTTATTTTGATGGTTGCAAGTGTTTTTTTTTGACATTAACGGTTATAGCTTTTATTTATGGCGGCAAACTGCCTGCCGCTGGCATTTACATTTCAGCTTGTCAGAAGGAGAGAATTCATAATCTGTTCTGTCAAACTAATGCCGAGAACAGGAAATTACACAACAGGCGGTTCATTACAGAAGCATTGGATATTTCGATGAGAGAAGAATCCGCATAGTTGAAGGAGCTGCCTGGCTATGATCGCTGTAACGACCGAGGTCGGCAGACTTCTTTGGACAATCCCTGAACCAGATAGCAATGGAGAATCGAACTTAAGTGAATCCTCGGTTTCTTTGGAAGATATCGCACAAAAATGCATTTCTTGAAACTACAGAACGAGTGCCTCCAGTAGGGAATGAAAAGCTTTGAGAGTGTTCAGATATGAGAGGAAAACAATGTTCGGGTGAGAGAACAGGGAAGGTTCTGGTCAGGATCAGAGATGACTTTAGAGGAGTTTTGAATCCGCAAGAGGAGATTTGACAGGAGATAGTGGTATTGATAAGAGGATTGTCTGACCTGAAATCAAGACTTTATAAAACTTGGAAAATACCCTGAGGGAAGGACCCGAGAAACAGAGGAGGGCAGGGCAGCGATATAACCATTGGATCAGAAACAGCAGATCGAACAGCATGAACCTTATGGAATAGGACAGAAGGATTCCCTCGAATTAATCACCAGTGCTCTTCGGTTGCAGAGGGAGCCAAGATTGGCCTCCAAATCTGCTTGAGAATTGAGCCCCCTTAATATGTGATAGAAGGAGATTTTCCTAAACTTGGGCAGAAAGAGATGAATTTTTTTGATAATGGTGGCTAAATGGATATGATGAGGAGTCTTATGAGAGGACATTGCCTGGATGATGAGCCTGGAGTCTCCAAATACACAGAGCGAGAGGATGTTTCGATTAATTGCCAGGTTCAGCCCTTGCCACAGTGCTAGAGCCTCTGCTCTATTATTGGTTTCGGTGCCCAGGCCCCAATGGAATCGCAATTCTGTTGATCCTCCGGGTTTCAAAAGAACCCCACCACTGCCTGCCGCCCCAGGGTTTCCTTTAGAAGCCCCATCAAAGAACAAACAGTATTCATCTAAGGTTGATCTCCACTTTATAAACTCCTGTTCCTCCAGTCTGATCTCCCAGTTGGCATGGATAGGAGCATAAGGTGTGGATCTTTCGTTCAGATTCGGTACCAGTTCTTGGAGCCATTGCTCCTCTTCTTTGACCAACTTCAATTCATTCCTGGAAGTAGAATTGACTTCCAAAGCTTCGCCTAGCAGAGCTTTGATTTTAGAAATTACCCTTGTAGGATTGCAGCTTTCTCCTCTGAAAATCCTATTATTTCTCTCCAACCACAGCTTCCAGCATATAAACTTAGGGATCCACATCCAGCTTATTTTGAGAAGACTTTTTTTTTTAAGGCAAAAGGGAGGTAGAATGACCCAGGTTCGGAATAGATTAGAGATGCTTTCTGGAAGAACAAAATTGGCATGGTTTAACCTCAGAACTCCCCTCCATACTACCTGAGCAAAAGGGCAGAGCAACAGCAGGTGATTGACATTTTCTTCAGCAGCCAAACAGAGGGGGCATCTGGAGGGTCCTTCCATCCCTCTTCTTCTCAAATTGTCTCTGGTGAGAATGCTGTTGTGCGCAACAGTCCAACAAAAAAAGTCAATTTTGGGGAGAGAGGGGAAATCCCATATAAATTTCCAAATAGCTGGGTTAGGAGGAGCATAAGGGATAGCCAGAATACTTTTGTAACCTTCGGCAGCTGTGTAAGAGCCTGAGAGGGAGCCCCAACCTCTTTTGTCTTTGGAGGTGGCCTTTGAGGGTGACTTGCCTTGAAGCAGATCCAACAGAAGTGAAGCTTCCCCCTGCAACATATGAGGAATCTCTCCCAAATTCCAACAGTCCCAGAGCCTATCAGGATCGTTCTTCCAGGTGGAAATGTCCCACAAGGTGTGCAAGTTGGAGGACTGAAGCCAAGCTCTGATATTTGCAAGCCCCTCCACTTGAATCAAAGGTTGGTCTCCCAGAATTGAATCTTCCCAGATTTTAATTTTTCTCCCATTACCTGGGATCCAGTAAAGTTGCTGGCTGAACTGCTCCATTGCATGACTGCAGAGATTGAAGATCGGAGATCCTTTTAAGGTTCTTGGGGGCTTATCCAGGCATCTCAAGCGTTGTCCTTGGTAGTATTTCTTCCAGATGACTCTTTTGCTCCAACTAGGTTTACCTGAAACTAAATTCCACAAGATCTTGGATCCCAAAGCAAGGTTTTGAGCAGCCAAGTTACGAAGATGGAGGCCGCCTTCCAGAAGAGGTTTCGTGATGGTCTCCCAGTTCACTAAATGGATCCTTCTGTCATTGTTGTTCCCACCTTCCCATAGAAATCTTCTCAACAAACTGTCCATTTTGCTGAGAAAGGATTTGGGGGCGAGGAGAACTAAGTTTTGGTAAAGCGGCATACTTATAAGGACTGACTTCATCAGGATGACTTTCCCTGCATTATTCAGCCATGAGGCACCCCAAGCTTGGATTCTGTTCTTTAACTTATCGAGCAGCGGCATCCAATGGGCCAGTTTGGGTTTGGTTTTGAAGATTGGGATCCCGAGATATTTAAAAGACTCCCAATTACGATTTCCATCCATTTCTAAAAGCCTTGCAATGTCAGACAACTCCTTAATCGTGCAGTTCCAGCCATAGATTGAGCATTTCCGATAGTTAATTTTGCTTCCTGAGATCGATTTGTAAATGTCTAGCTCCTTCTTGAAGGATCTGGCAGAGATTAGGCTGGCTCCTCCAAGCAGCAAAGTGTCATCTGCGAACTGTGCATGATTGATATCCTTCACCCTCTGAGTTGTTCTAAGGCCAGGTAAAATTTGAATCTTTTGATTGTGATCAAGCTGGAAACTGAGGACAGGCCTGAATAGCATAAAGGAGAGGAGACAAGGGACAGCCTTGTCTGAGGCCTCTAGAGGCTTGGAAGAAGTCAGTTGAGCGGCCATTGACCAGAGGTGCTATCCATGGCGAGGCAATACAGTGATTCACCCAGTTTATGAAGGCGGATGAGAAACCTAGATTCTTCATTACATTGAACAAAAAATCATGTCTTACCCTATCAAAAGCATTAGCCAAATCTAGCTTTATAACCATACCTTTCTCTTTTCTTTGGCAACTTGAATGGACAGCTTCTTGCACCAGCACAATGTTGTCCAAAATATTTCTTCCTTTTATGAATCCGCCTTGATTTTCAGGTATGAGGGCTGGCAAAATATTCTTTAACCTGTTGGAAATTATTTTGGAGACCAGCTTGTAGCTAGAGTTGCACAATGATATGGGCCTAAATCTGCTAAAGTCGGAGGCGCCTTTCTCCTTTGGGATCAATGCTAGAAATGCCGAATTGATGCCACCGCCCAGCTTTGCACAATTCTGGGACTTTCTGACCATTCTCAGTAAATCTTTTTTGATTGTCGATCAGCAGGCCAAGAAAAACCTGACAGTGAACCCATCAGGACCAGGGGCTTTATCAGGCTCCATAGAGTCCAGAATATGCTTAATTTCGTCCAAGCTGATCGGAGCAGTCAGCATGGCGTTGTCCGAATCCTTAACGCTATTGGGAATTAAATCCATCAGATAGGCCTGGGGATCTATAGGGTTTTCTTCAGGAGCCGAATAAAGATCTTTGAAGAAAGAATAAGCAGCTCTCTTAATGCCATCAAAATCCTTTATAACTGTGTTTTGGTATTGTATCTCAGAAACTGTTTTGAAGTGCTTTCTGGCTTCGGCTTTCTTGTGAAAGAAGCTGGTGTTCCTATCTCCGGACTTTAACCATAAATTTCTAGATTTCTGTCTCCAAAATTCTTCCTCCTCCCTGCTAGATTTGTGAACCATTTTTTGCAGCTCGACTTCTTTTTGAAGGAGATTTTGAGTTACAGGAATGTTCTCCATTGCTGTTTGGTGGGCAGCAAGGTTGTTGAGAGATTCTTTTCTTTTGGCAGTAGGTGATTCTAATCTTTTTGCCCACTCCTTAATACTTCTTTTTAAAACTCTAATTTTCTCTTCCCACACATAGAAAGGGGAACCATGGACAGGCCTATTCCAGGCATCCGAAACTACATCTTGAAATCCTTCTTGCTGAATCCACAGAGGGCTGAACCTGAATGGAATGGGGCCTAAATTGCCATCCAGTGAAAGCTCAAGGAGGATGGGCTTGTGATCAGAAATGAGATTTGGAAGAATTTTAGAAGTGGCCATTAGACCGCAAGTCAGGAAGGATGAATGGACAAGGAATCTGTCCAAGCGAGCAGCTATATGATTTGGGGCTAATCTTTTGTTGGACCAGGTGAATTTGCCTGAAGTAGGTTTTATATCCTCCAGGTCCCAGCCCAGCATAATATCTTCAACCCATTCTCTAGCAGGGTCCCTGACAATGGAGCCTCCCTTTTTCTCATCAAGAGCAAGGGTGACATTCAGATCCCCTGCAATGATAATATTTCCTGGATTTTGTTCTGAAAGAAAATTTTGAAGCGAGTTCCAACAATTTTTTTTTCCCCTGGCAAAACAGGAGCATATAAATTAAACATACTTACTTGTTGACCAGAATCTTTGTGAAGGAGCTGAGTGAAAAGCCAATGGGGACTGCTTTTTTCTTGAATGAGATCATAAATGGAGCTGTTCCAGAAGGTGGCTATTCCACCAGAAGCACCTCTTGCACTAACCGCTCTTCCTTGACCTTTTTGCCAAAATACTTTACTGGATTGGAGGAGAAGGGGTTCCTCCAGCTTAGTCTCCTGGATGAGAAGGATTTCAGGCGAATATATTCTCACTATGTCTTTGACGGCTTCCTCTTTCAACCGGCTGCCTAATCCTCTACAGTTCCAGGAGACGTATTTCATTATTTACTGATTTGGGGGATTGAGGCTCCTTTTGGAGCCCTGTTACTCTTGCGCCCAGATCTCGTATTCATCATTCCTTTGAGGGTTTTTTGAGAACCTTGGAGGACATCTAGATAAGTTTTTTCCTCACGCTGTTTCTTCTTGGATTTCCGGCCCCTTGTCGATTTAATAAGAGTGACTTGCGAGTTATCTGTTTCAGAATCTCTCTCTTCCGAGTCCTCCTCAGATTCGGAGGCGAGGCTGATATGCTCTTCATTTCCTTCTTTCCCCTGCTGACCATCATCAATTGGAGGAGCTGATGATTCGCCTTCAATATCTTTCACTTGCTTCGACTTATTTCCAGTTTCCTCTTGAGTCTCCATGGTCTCCACCTGTTCTCCTGAGGAGGAGCCATCTTTGAGATCAGCATTGGGCTTTGGATTAGGTTGAGGTTTCCCCAGCGATGTAGAGGTATTCTGCCCCGGGGGCTTTGGGACAGCCTTTCCCTTTTTAATTTCTTTCCATCCTTCCTCTTCAACCGTGGTCCCTGCTGAAGCTTTTGGGCAGTCACGCTGGAAATGTCCATGCTCATGACAGGTTCGGCATTTGAACGGCAACTGCTCGTAATCCAACTTCTGATAATGCTGCCATTCTCCTACTGAGAGCTTGACCGCTTCGGGCAGACCGGCTTCCAGATCGACTTCCACGCAGATTCTGGCGCAGGTATATTGGCCCTTGTGGTCAGCTTTATCAATGAAACGACCCAGCCCATTTCCGATCTTCTGCAGGGATTGATAGCTCCAGCAATGTATCGGGAGGTTAGGAAGGCGAACCCAGACCGGCGCCTCCTTAGGGACATCTACGGAGGGGTCGAAGTCGGGGCTCCATTTATTTAGGTACAGACCTTGATTTCCCATAAAATACGGCCCGTTTCTGAACACCAAATCCCGATCTTCTTTGGTTGTAAATTCAAAAATGAAGTAGCCTCGTCCCACAGCATAACAGATCACATTGTTTTTTAGCTGAGGTCTCCAGTTCCTCTGAATCCATTCGTCCGTGATTTTTGTGGATGGCCAGCGGCCCATAAACTGCCCTACTAGGCCTCTGTCAGCCAGAGCTAGAGCGATTTTGATCGATTGTTCCTCTGGGAGAGCAATCTCAGGAATCTCTGCGAGTTTCTTAATGAATTTTGGCGCCTCTGAAGATTTTCGTTTCTTCCCTTGCTGTTTTAACAGGCTGCTAAAAGCTTCTGCAGATGAGATTGGAGGGGTGGGAACGGCCTCCCCGCCCCCTGGGCCGCTCATGGCTGCGTCGGTCGATGGCGGCTGTGGCTCTGATGCAACTCCGCTGTGCAGAGCAGCGCGCGGCTAGGTCTTTTTTCTGGTTGCAAGTGTTATCCCTCTTTTTCTTTGGATTTATAGTCTCTCTATCCTCTATATCTATAAGAAGCCTCAAACCCATAATGAAAGAGAAATACATGGTTAATATGTAACCAAAGTGGAACTTTACATTTCATATATGATGCCATATAAGTCCAAATAATACAGTTCACATCTTTAAGTTGAGGATCAACTCAAATGATGATTTATTATGCTTTACCCTACAGTAAGATCGATCTTACTCTCAAATTGGAAAGCATTTTCGCAGTTGTCTCAACTTTCCATTTGGGCATGTGTTTATCAAGATAATAAAGCACGAATCCCAAAAATGACTCCACTATACCAAAAATAGGTGATTATAGTAAAATAGAAAAGATATATGATCTATTCTTTAAAAAGATTACTTTGTGCTCCTCAAAGCCTATAATAGGTTCACTAAATCAATGTGATAAATGAAACAATATTTAGTTCAATTTAAAATTGACTTTACTATTTTGATGGTTGCAAGTGTTATCCCTCTTTTGCATTAGATTTCGAGTCTCTTCTTCCTCTAGATTTAATAAGAAGCTTCAAACCCATAGTAAAAGAGTAATACATGGTTAAGAAACATAATAAAGTAAGATCAAACTTAATTCAAACTAATAAACATTTTGATAAGTGTCTTAACTTTCCATATGTGCATATGTTTTTCAAAGTAGTAAAGCATTGACCCCAAAAATGACTCCACTATACCCAAATATACGTGATTATAGTAAAAGAGCAAAGAAATATGTATCTTAAAAAATATTACTTGATTCTCCACAAGGCCTGTTGTACCAATCAAAGGAGAATTAAGCCCCACAAAAGTCTAGAACATTACGCCATCCATGCCCAAATTGAACTTTCCAAATAAAATTTCCAAATGATGTGATGATAAATGTAAACAAGGCTTTAAGGTGGAGGCCACCATCCATTCAAATACAAAATCTAGAGCACTTTTGACATGTTTGAAATAACATATTTCTTGCTTACAAATGATTTAAGTTATGTAATATTACTGAGGACTTCAACTAGAAAACCTAGCAACTTACTTGATGCATATGCAAGAAACACACGTTGAATGGAATGGAAGTCTACCTTGAATCCCATAATATGTATCTAATTCAAAATGTGAAAATGCTTGCTACTAGTAGAGTCCAACTGTGAACAATGATGCTAGAAGATAGCGTGTTTGGAAGCATGAGCTAGACACAACTTCAAAGAAATCAAAAGAAAAGGGTCGGAAAATGAAACAATTGAAAAAACAATAAAACACTGGTGGATCTAGATTCCATACTAGTTGTTGGGACTCATAAATGTCATATTTTCATCCACCTTTTTCTTCACTATTCCTTACATTTCATCATCCCATTAACCTTTTATCATATCATTTTCATACATACATTTGGGTTTCACCTTCTTATTTTCCATTTTATTCATTTTTGTATTACAAGTGAATTTATGATTAAATATTAGAAAATATACATATTTTTATATATATCTCAAGAATATGTGAGTTTTGTGATGTGTAGGAACTATGTGAAGAATTAATATCTCCTCCACCATATTAAGAAGATAATTATGCAAGCCTATTCCTAAGGAGAACATCATGGAGGATTTGGTTGGTATATCTTATCCAATTCCTAAGGAGAAAATCATGGAGGATTTGGTTGGCATATCTTATCCAATTCCTAAGGAAAAGATCATGGAGGATTTGGTTGGCATATCTTATCCAAGATATGTGAGAGATTTATGCAGGATTCAAAGGGATCATATTTTGTAATAATGGGAAAGTAGTTAAAAATGCTTGAGAGATTTGTGGGATCATATTTTGTAATAATGGGAAAGTAGATTAGTGGATGATCATTATGAGTTTGTTACTCATCCCATTGTATAAATAGGAGTACAATCTCCTCCATTTGTAATCTGGAAGTTTTTGTAATCTTAGAATTTTGAAATAAGGGATCATACTTCAATTTTGCTTCTACATCTGAGTCTCCATTGAAGTGGTATGCTTGTGGAGTTATGGAGGGCCCCCATGGCCTCACTTGCATGCTTATTTGTTTATAATTTACTTTATGTTTTTGTTTGATTTCAGCTTTCAAGTTTTCTTAAATGTTTTAATATTGGAAGAATCTTATTTGAAGGTGTTCTTGTAAGAGAACCGTAAGATCTCAGACAATTATTAGATCTAGGTTTATTTCATTTCAGCTTTTAATTTCTTATTAGATGTTCTAATGTTGGAAGAGATCTTGTAGAATATGTTCTTGTAAGAGAATCATAGATCTCAGACAATTGTTAGATCTAAGTTTGATTAGTCATTGAAAGAGATCTTAATGAATATGTTCCTGTAAGGGGACTTTAAGATCTTGGACAAATTAGGAATCTTTCTAGATCTATATATTTTAGATAAACACTTCTAAGTTTACCTTCCCGGGTTGACATTAAATTAAACTCTAATTTGCATCCACATTTTAGACCACACATTTTGGCGCCGTTGCCGAGGAAGTGCAACTAGAAGGATTTAGTAATTGTTTTTATGCATTTGTTTTTATGGACTAATTTGTGGAACTTGGTGACAGTAGGTTCGTAAAGGAGTTCAAAGTTTGGAGCATTCCTTTTTTCATTTTCGCACATAGATAATTTAAATTCAGTTTTTATTTTAAACCCCCCATTTCTCACTAATCCATCTACGGATGAGGGCTTTGAAAATGTTGAATAGGTACTTCTTGGAGAGCAAGGACAATAACCTTGAGCCAACTCTAAGACAGGATTCTCACATACTTGCAAAACATAATGTAAAATTTTTAAATCTTGATGTGAGCATGTTCGAATTTTTAGTCCGTAGATGGCTTCACTGGAAGCATGATTTTACTTAGAAAATAAAACATCTTTTAAGTTAATGTAGAATAGATTAGAAAATTAAAAATGAGATCTCATTAGAAGTCATTAGAAGTTGTTATCATTAGAAGTTTTTAGTTTTCTTTTCAAAATTATAAATCATCATGAATAAATTCATTGGCATATCTTTGCATTTCTATGTCTTGTTTCTGTATCACGGGTGAGCCAGGAGCCTGATTATCGGAAAGATTTGTCTTCCGGGAGTCTAAATGTCCCCGTGACATTGCAGAAAAAGTGTAGATAATGCAAGGTTTTGTTGCAGATCTTAATTGTGTTTTATCCATCCACGCTAACCTGCATAAATAAAAATAAATCAAGAGATTAGTATGCTCTCTTCCCGCGCTTCATGAGATCTGGAAGATTAGAAAATCTATTGATTTATTCCAATAAAAATACTCTTGCTGGAGAACTAATCTGCAATGCGACAATAAAGAATTTTGTGAATGAGAAAAAGATCATCTTCAAAACGCAACCCCTTAAAAATGTCAGTTTTGAAAAGCAGTTTGTGATCAAACCAGGGAAAATCTAGATAAACGAAGACATGGGTTTTTTCCATAATAGAATGAATTATATAACCCAAAAATAGTTTTCTTAAATTCCTAACAATATAAGAGGAAATCGTGGTTCTTCGGGACCCTATTTTGGTAACTGCATGAAGAAAAAACAGTTTTTACAATTAATATGCAGAGGAATTCAAAGTTACATAAAAGCCTGATTTTTCATTGATTCTAAAGGATTTTGTGTGTTTTTAAGGATATTGAAAAAAAAATCCATTTTAGTGTTAATTTATTTTTAGAAATTTTCTATATTAGTTTTTAATTAATTTCTTTATTTAATAAATAAATAAATAAATTTGATTTTTTTTTTTTTAAATTTTGTTATTAAAAAAAATTTGAATTTCATTCTTTTGTTTTGTTTTGTTTTTGTTTTTTTTGTTTTTTGTTTTTGTTTTTTTGTTTTGTTTTGTTTGGTTTTTTGTTTTTTGTTTTGTTTTGTTTTTTGTTTTGTTTTTTGTTTTGTTTTTGTTTTGTTTTGTTTTGTTTTTGTTTTTTTTTTGTTTTGTTTTGTTTTTTTTTGTTTGTTTTTTTTTTTAAATAATAATAAATAAAATTTCACAAAATTCATGCAGGTTTGAAAATAAAAAAAATGGAACACTTGGAGGATTCTATAAATGATGATTATCTTGTTTCAATAGCTTCAAGTTGGCATAACATATTTCTGTTGAATGCTTTTATATCACATACTAATATGCAAACCACAACAGATCTTTCTAATGCCAATCTTTTTGCCGAGTATATTTCGTCTGACCCAAACAGGGAGTATTACATTTCATGGTTATTTTTAAGAATGGATTGATTTTAATATCATGATTAAGTCAATTTCAACACTTTGATTGTCCTTAATATGTTTTATTTGGTATGAAATTTTTGTGTAAGAATCATGAAGGAAATGGCAATTTCTTCTTGAACACACTTATGTTTTATTTCTGCCAAGTTTTTTTTACAGGTTACAGGATAATCAAGTGACATTAAGGAGATTACATTGTGACGACAATCGGTCTTCCAAAGACTACAATTCATGAAAAATTCTAAAGAAAAATCCAACTCCACAACCACCACCTTGCACCTCCCTTTTTGAAGCAGATTTTGAATTCCACCAATTGTAAATTCATAAAGCATGACATTTCCATATCCATTTTTCACAGCAACAGTTCATCTTCATACACCATGCATTTCCTTACATCCATTTTTGGATGCTTGAAGGAGCTAATTCTTCATTGCACATATCATGAAATTTTCCACTACACCATGATCCTTTTGCGTCATGATTACCTCCTTTTGAATAAAACTCATTCCCTTTCCATGATTACATTGCCTTGTTTTCCTCGCCATGTTGATCCACACTGCTTGTCCGTGAGTTCTTTCTATTATAGTCCTACCAAATCTTTTTGTACAAACTTGCGTTGACTGATGTGGGATTCCTTAAGGCCCACCTTTCAACAAGTCTTGCCCCATCGACATCAGCACCTTATCTGGGAAATAGACTAGAGTTCCTTTTGAGTACCTAGAGGCTTGCATGCCTAAATGGCAAGTTCTCTCGTTGGCGATCATGGGAATACATCAATGTCCCTTGATCTTCAGATCTTGTAAGTGGCTCGACCTCGACACATCCATTCGCACTTCGCAAGATGTACTCAGGTACCTTGGCACTCATTGACATCAATGGTGAGTTGCCCCGCATTGGTTAACAACATACATCAATGGTCGGTAATCTAATGATTTCTATTCATGCTCGACATCGACACATTCATTCGCATTTTTAGAATTGTACCATCGGGTTTGTAGCGGGTGAAGACTATACACTTTTTCACAACTCCCTCAGATGTTACAGCAACATTCATTTTGATCTATGAGAGTACCACAGTTCCATTTTCAGCGTTTCTCTTTTCCATGATTCAGCATCAACAGTTCAAATTCCTTCATCTCCCAGAATCCAGTTACAACAACATCAGTGACATTTTCCTGATCCAGCAGCAACAGCAACAGCTACATTCCTATTGCATAGATCATCATTATTGGGTAAGTAGAGGTATGTTGTTTTCTAATATTTAATCATGCAATTCCTTATATGCTAATTTGAATATTTTGGAAAATTCCCTCACCATGCTACATTTCCTTTCATGAGCCATGTCAAGTTGCATGAGGACATGCAACCAATTCAGTTGAGGGGGGGAGAACTATATTCACTACATATTCACTTCCATGATTCCATTTCTTCACCACACTACATATTCACTTCCATGATTCCATTTCTTCACCACTATCACTCCATTTTTTTTCATTTACCATTCACCAATGTTTATTTTCCAATGATACTTTGTTGCACTTTGCTTCATATGCAATATTGGCATGCTTCATTAATATTACAAAAGGGCTTTCTTATGCACATTATGATTTCCAGTGAATGTTTACATTATTATTGAAGAAAAGAGAACATAAAACGAAATGAATGTTGTTAACACAAGAACCAACATTCTTTGTATTCATGGTTGTCACACAAGAACCAACCATAAGAAAATGTAAGTTGTTACTCATGTCTTTCACATATCCTGTAAACATTCATTATTAAAAGACATCATCATGTAAAGCCAAAGTTCAAGATGCCAAATGTTCTTAAAGAGACCCATGCATGGTTGCATGAGGACTTGCAACAAGTTCAGTTGGGGAGGATGTTGGGACTCATAAATGTCATATTTTCATCCACCTTTTTCTTCACTATTCCTTACATTTCATCATCCCATTAACCTTTTATCAAATCATTTTCATACATACATTTGGGTTTCACCTTCTTATTTTCCATTTTATTCATTTTTGTATTACAAGTGAATTTATGATTAAATATTAGAAAATATACATATTTTTATATATATCTCAAGAATATGTGAGTTTTGTGATGTGTAGGAAATATGTGAAGAATTAATATCTCCTCCACCATATTAAGAAGATAATTATGCAAGCTTATTCCTAAGGAGAAAATCATGGAGGATTTGGTTGGTATATCTTATCCAATTCCTAAGGAGAAAATCATGGAGGATTTGGTTGGCATATCTTATCCAATTCTGAAGGAGAAGATCATGGAGGATTTGGTTGGCATATCTTATCCAAGATATGTGAGAGATTTATGCAGGATTCAAAGGGATCATATTTTGTAATAATGGGAAAGTAGTTAAAAATGCTTGAGAGATTTGTGGGATCATATTTTGTAATAATGGGAAAGTAGATTAGTGGATGATCATTATGAGTTTGTTACTCATCCCATTGTATAAATAGGAGTACAATATCCTCCATTTGTAATCTGGAAGTTTTTGTAATCTTAGAATTTTGAAATAAAGGATCATACTTCAATTTTGCTTCTACATCTGAGTCTCCAGTGAAGTGGTATGCTTGTGGAGTTATGGAGGGCCCCCATGGCCTCACTTGCATGCTTATTTGTTTATAATTTACTTTATGTTTTTGTTTGATTTCAGCTTTCAAGTTTTCTTAAATGTTCTAATATTGGAAGAATCTTATTTGAAGGTGTTCTTGTAAGAGAACTGCAAGATCTCAGACAATTATTAGATCTAGGTTTATTTCATTTCAGCTTTTAATTTCTTATTAGATGTTCTAATGTTGGAAGATATCTTGTAGAATATGTTCTTGTAAGAGAATTATAGATCTCAGACAATTGTTAGATCTAAGTTTGATTAGTCATTGAAAGAGATCTTAATGAATATGTTCTTATAAGGGGACTTTAAGATCTTGGACAAATTATGAATCTTTCTAGATCTATATATTTTAGATAAGCACTTCTAAGTTTCCCTTCCCGGGTTGACATTAAATTAAACTCTAATTTGCATCCGCATTTTAGACCACACACTAGTGTTGCATTCAACAAGATAATTTAACCCAAAAGAAAAAACATATCGAGAAAAACAAAAGAGAAAATAGATAAATTTATAAACAATTCAAGACAAAAAATACCCTACTAGACTCTCCTTGACATGTGTAGATAAAACTCATAGTTAAACACAATTTGAGATAAATAAGCACATTTATAGGATCCTAAGAAGACTGGTTGACTTATCTCAAAGCTCATAACTTATAAGTAATGCTAGCCATAATTACAAACATAACATATTGTTGTAGGTACATAATCGAATGCATAAGTTGCAAACCATTGGATACACTTGATCCAGATGCATGATATGTCCATTCTATTGAATGAATGTAAGTCTACCTCAAATCCCATAATTTGTAGCCAATTTGAAATGGGAAAAATGCTTTCTAGTAGTGGAGTTGAACTACAAATTAAATTAAAGTTAAGTGAAATAAAATTGAAATGTTTTTGTTTTTGTTTTGTTTGTTTTGTTTTTTTTTTTCTAATTCTAAAATAGAGTAAACCAGACAATATGAAAGCCTCCACCAAATTCTTCCCGATCGTACATTAATAGAGTGTGAATATCAAAACCTCTACCAAATTCCTCCCCACCATGCACTTTGAAACAAAATATGCCATTTACAAAAGACTAATATATAACAAAAATGAATCAAAGAGAGTGGCCAATGATAATAACACTAAGAGAAATATTTAGAAAAAATCTAAAATGGAATACACCATTTAGAAGAACTTAATGAGAAATGAAAAGAGAACATAATAGTTAACTTATCTAAAGGCTCACAATCTACAACAAATATTGCGGCTTAGTACTTATCTCTTATATAAAATAGATTAAACAAAAATATATAAATAGAATTTAAACTTAAAGTATTTTTAAATTTATTTTAATGTGGCATGTCTATTATTAATTTTGTATAGAAAAATATTGTTTATTATTTTATTAATAAAAAGACATTAGAATAGAAAAATTTCAATTTATTATTTTTTAATTAATCAAATATTATATTTTATTATTGTTATTATTTTATGTAACTGTAATTATAATATCTCTATATATATATATATATATATATATGTTTTTTGCATTAAATAAAATAAATTTAAAAATACATTTTATAACTAATTTTTTATATCAATTTAAATAAAATAAACTTTAAAATAAAAGTTTACAGATTAATAATTATTTATTTTTATTTAACAAATATTTGAAAAAGATACAATTTAAAATAAAAGTTACAAGTCTTAAGTGGCAGCTTAATTGGTGATCAAAGTAATGTGAAATATGTGAAAACAAAGATATTCAAGGTGCAAATCCCTCTAATTATGACTTGATTTACAGGGAGGAAAACATGTTATAAACCCAAAAATTTACTAATAATTACATGTCAAACAAGCTAAATTTTTCTGATAAAAAAAAATAGGAATAAAAATAAATTATCATATACATATATACATATACATTGACAAAAATATCATACCAACTTCTAAAACTATATATTTAAAAACATCATATACATCACAAAAAAAATTACATATATAATATGTATTTACACATTAAATTATGTATGAGTAGTCTTAACACTCAATGGATACTCATTAGCGACCCAATTGGTACAATTATAAACTTTTGTATTACATATGTATTTATTAGAATTTGACAATTATTCAAATGATAGCACATGTTTACCTACCAAAACTTATCTAATGGAGAATGTTCCCATTGCATTTCATTCCTTTGTATTGTTGTCACGTGGTCCACTCTTTCATGTGCATCCTCATTATCCTTTTAGGGTTGACAACTATTTAGTGTTATGTTATAACTTAATAGTGGTTAATATGGAAAAATTCTAAATGAAGAATTTTTCCAATAAATTTCACTAAGGATTAAGCTTAAAAGTAAATATTTTGTTTTTCAAAACATTTCCATGTTGAGAAGGAATGCGAGTTAATATTTAGCCATCAAAAAGAGAATCACCCACACAACACACTTTATCTCTGATTGGTTGACTTTATGACTAGTACCATGCTTTTTATATTAAATTTTAGTGGTATAGTAGCTTATAAATATTAGTCTTTAAAAGACAATTTTTTTTTCTCTGCAAAGACTAAAATCTATTAACTGAAAAGAGAAATAATTTTACAAGGAGTTGAGGCCTCAGAGAACAGAACCCGAGAGCACTCAACACTGCAGAACTGCCCCCTTACAAAAAGAACTTGGGGAGACCAGTTACAAAGAGCTAGAAGACAGATATAGAACCTAGAGATAGACTCGTAGAACGTAGATAGAGACATTGATAGCAAAAAAGCCCAAGTACTTGGCAAACCAACTGGCAAATAAACAACCACTTCCCCGAAGAGAAGCCAAAACAACAAGTTGAAGACGCTGAACCTTGACTGTGAGCAGAGTTGCCTGGAAGTGGTTATCTGAGTGATATCAAAACCAAAAAGGGAGAAAAAACAGACCCAGCTGGCATTAAACTTCCACATCCTCACCAGGAGTCTTCTCCGCTACCAGACACGCACTGCCAATCCTCAAATTTTCATTGCCACCCGTCTCGCTTGCTGGGTTCGCCAAGGAATGACTTGTAGCTCCAAAAGTCCCTTCCTCGGCCACTGGACTTATGTCTTCAAGAGGCGGAATGCTTTTGGGAATATCATCCTGACCAAACTTATCATTCATTCGATTCTCTGGGCTTCCCTCGTCCATTAAATGCTCACTGCTTTGAGCATGCATGATAGAGGGGAGATTTGATTTTCTTCTTCCGAAAGGATTAAAGTGATGTGAGCAGTAATCAGAGGCCTATTCAGATTGCTTTGGAATTTGAAATGTGTGGTTTGGAAAGCACTATTTGGAATTGGCTTGCGCATAGGTCTCGGAGAAGGCGCATCCACATGAGAGGAGGGAAGATTGATAGGCGACTGTTCAGGGTCCACACAATGACTAGCGGTTGGATGTTTGACGCTTCCACGACGCCACCCGGAACGATTCCTCCCACCCTGGCGAACCATTATGAAGAGCGAAGGGGAAGGCACAGAGAAACCAGAGACAACAACAGGGGGATAAAATGATTGACACAGAGACCGAATCAAACGCACAGAGAATGCCCGAGACGGAGATGCAACACATCCAGTTCTAAATTCAAGAGCTTTAGAAAGCTTACCCCTTAAAGCCGTGCTAATCCTGCCGTGGGGAACCTTAGCATAATATAACCTCTTCCAGAAAAATAGAGAGCCGACCTGGAGCTTGCCTTTGTTTGCAAGGTTCTGCCTGTCACCAAAAACCACATCAAACCAGGGCCCAGAACAATAAAACTGAGCGCGAGGTGTGAAGAGAACATTCAGGATCGCCAGGCTTATAACCACCACAGTTTTGCTTTGAACAACGCACTCCATTAATGCAAAAATCCTACAGTATCCATCCTTAATAACGCTATCCCTCTTGCGCGAGGTGAGAACCTGGGAAGCCACGCTGCCCTGCAGCTGGCAGGACCTGGTCTTACAATCTGTCATGATGCTCATTTAATTCGTTTGTGTCACCCACATCCGGGGGTCTTTAAAAGACAATTATTGCACTAGCCTAGATTTATTTTAACTTCATATCTACCAAGTGTTGAGAATGATGAAATATCTTGAGATGCAAACATCTTTTAGAGTGAAAAGAGATTTGATCCTTCTAGGCGTTTGGTAGATGGAGAGTTAAGATAGATCTAGGTTAGTATAATATATATGTAATTGACATTTAGATATTTTATTTATAATTCATATTATCCACATTAAAATGTTAAAACATGCCTACTCATATTTTTTTTCCAGTATGCATACAATTGATTATTCTTATTATTAATATTTTCTCAAATATTACATATCAAATACATATTAAGCATACAATGAATTAGAAAACAACTATTAATTGAAAAATAATTCTCTCAATCTTTTTCTCTCTATATATGTTTCATGTGTTAAAACCTTTTATTGCACTGGCGTATTGAAATACCTATATATGTTTCATGTGTTAAAATATTTTAATCAATGAGGGTATTGAAATATTTTATTTATAACGTACGTTAAACTTTTCTTTGTTAATGATATTTTTAAAATCTTATATATCAACTTTATATTAGAAATAAAATAAATTGCACATCTCCCTAGTTATGGAACGTGAAAATATAAGATTTTTTTTTAATTTAAATTACTTTATTTTTCTCTATATAAAGTAGCTATAAAATCTCTTAAAATGGACAAGATAAAAATATATAAAGCCCTAACTAAAAGGAAAAAGAGGCAGTACATTCGTCAAAGACAGTGGAATCTCTTACACCTCTCTAAGGTAGCTCCTAAGAAATTTTGGAGGTAGATTCTGACTAGGAAGACTAAAGATAATAATAAAATTGCTCTTCACGATTGGAATTCCTATCTTAAAAAGCTTTATGAATCTCCAAATGTCATGGATAATTTGGAAACCCTGCTCACAACGAAAGAAGTTTTCTCTTTAGAAGACATTAAGTTTGGGGTTAATTGCCTCGCTAATGGGAAAGCTAAGGACATTGAAGGTTACCAGGCAGAAATCTTAAAAATTGGAGGTCCTGTCCTCATCCCCCACATCCACAAGCTTTTCAATCAAGCAGTCAAGCAAGGGTTCCCTAAACCTTGGACTGAGAACCTCATTATCCCTATTTTTAAAAGTGGGGATAGAAATAACCCCTCTAATTATCGGACAATTATGATCAGGCCTCTCTTAGCCAAGTTATATGGTAGTATTTTGGAAAAGAAGTTAAGCATATGGCTTGAAAGTGAAGGTAAGCGGGCTAAAGGCCAAGCAGGTTTCAGAAGGCATCACTTAACAATAGACCACCTCATTACGCTTAGGATCATTGCGGAGGAATGTCGTAATGATAAATCCAATTTATTTTTTTGCTTTGTGGACTTTAGAAAGGCTTTCGATACAGTTCCTAGATACAACCTTTGGAATAGATTAGAAGAGCTAAAGGTTCCTCTCGAGTTGCGAGTTGCCGCTATAAGGTTATATGAGAATGTAATTGCCAACCTAAAGAGCAATGAGGGGTGGTCGAAAGATATTAAGTGTAACATCGGAGTTAAACAAGGTTGCCCCCTCTCCCCTACCCTATTTGGCATTTACATCGATAAGCTCGAAGGCTATTTAGAGGAAGCATGATGTGATGGCATGATCTTAGCTGGGATAGTCGTCATCCTTCTTCTCTATGCTGACGATATTGTTCTTTTGGCAAGGTGCCCATCTGATCTTGATAAGCAACTCAGGCTTCTTAAGGATTTCTGCTCTACCATGGGTATGACTGTTAACACTGACAAAACAAAAGTTATGGTTATCAAATCCAAGAAGGACACTTACGCTAATTTTATGTATGACAATAATAACTTGGAGGAAGTGTATTCTTACAAGTACCTAGGAATTGATATTCGTCACAAGCTCAACTGGAACCATAGCATTGAGAAAAGGATTAGTGGGGGGTGGAAAGCTTATTTTGGTCTTGAAAATAATTGTAAAACAACAAACCTTGTAATGTGGGATAAAAGAAGTTCCTCTTTGAAACTTTAGTCACTCCTGTTATCTTATATGGCTGTGAGGTTTGGGGTTGCAGCATCTCCAGAGAATCATGGAGAAATATTGAGCAAATCCAGAAGCGTTTTATAACTTATAACCTGAAAATTAAAAGTAATACACCCTATCCTATTCTCCTTATAGAAGCAAGTATTTCCCCTATTGAGAGCCTAGCTATGATTAGGTTTCTGTTGTACAAGCACAAACTCAATAAAATAGACGATTATAGACTTCCTAAGCTAGCTTTAAATTCCAGCCAAAACCACCTAAGGCTCAATCGGGGGTGGCATAAAGACACAAGGGCTTGGTTAAACTATTGGGAGATCAACGAGAATGATGCATTGAAAAACATAAATAACATTAAAGATATTGTTACTTCTAAGTTCAAAGAAAAAATGTGGTGTGAGAAAGATTTAGCGGCTAAAAGAAAATTAAGTTATTATAAGAAGGTCAACAACCCCACCCTAGAAGATCAAAAGTATCTCTCTATTTTAACTAGCTCAAAGAAGAAAATTAATATAGCAAGATTAGAACGAATTCTCATGAGCTCCATAGTGAAACAGGTCGTTGGGCAGTTCCTAAAATGCCATGGATGGAAAGGATCTGCCACATATGTGAGAATAGGAACATCGACGATGAAAACCACTTCCTCTTAGAGTGCCCCGCGTACAACCACATTAGATCTCAGTTTCACAATCTTTGTTACAATACTGACCTTCCTAGCCTTTTACAATGTCAAAATTATAGTGAGCTTGGGAGGCTTCTCTCCAAGCTTTTTGAACATAGGAATAAAATCTTAAATCAAAATAAATAATTTGTTTCTTTAGGTCCGATAGACCAATGTTTGGTCTTAGTGGATGTTAACCATCATCATCATCATCATCAAAATAATGTTAGATAATATGGACATTGAAATAATTTACTTATGGTTGACGATAAAATATATATTTTTGTTTTAAATATGGACATTGAAATATTTTACTTATGGTTGACCATAAAATATATATATTTCTTTGTTTTAAATATCACGTGTAAACTAAACCTAGAATGAACTACACATCATGTAATATAAATTATACTATTTCTTCGTACCAAAAAAATTATATTTCTTCATCATGTAATATCAATTATACTATTTCTTCGTACCAAAGAAATTATATTTCTTCCTCATAGTAAAAGATAAATTAATTTTTTCACTCTTCTCCATATTAAGTGGTGAAGAAATTACATGTATTCTTCATACTAGAGGGTAATTATTATTATTATCAAGTTATGTAAAATTAAAGTGCAAATTGAAGTATTTTAATTATGGCTAACATTAATTTCTTTTGTTATTACTAATTTTAATTTGTTAATTTAAATTATTATTTTACTATTTTTAAATGTAACATTACTTGACAACATCTCTCCCACATTGGGTTGTAGAGCGCCTCTTAGCGCAAAAATTATTCCACACAAACGTGGATGTGATATTAAAACAAATAAATTATTAACGAATATGATTTTGGATGTAATACTAAAAATTAAATATAGAGACGAATGTACACAAATTTAACAACCCAGAATTAAAATATACAAACTAATTACATAAAATTGTGGTATTAATAATAGACACAAAACATTCACTTACAAGCTGTAAAATATAAGGAGATGGGGTGTACTGTTAAGTCACTTTGTGATGTGAAGGTCACCGGTTTGAAACTTCGTAGGCAAAAATCTAGTCATGTTGAGGGTTGACGTGGCCTAGTATGAGAGCGATCCCCATGTGATTTTGATGGCTTAGATGCCCCTGAGTTGCGGTTTCTGAAGCCAAAGGTAAATCTTGTAGTAATCTCTGGAGAACTCAGACAACTTGATAAATAAAAAACACAAAACATTCAATTGATTTAGCATAGAATTTTCTAAAACCACGAGCATCGAATACTTACCTGTAGACCGAAGATGTGTCTTACTGTCAATTATGAAGCCATGACACTACTTGAATCACATTGTCTGCAACAAAGTTTTTTGGATGACTCTCCACCCAATTGTAAGCCACACTGCATAGATTCTTTCTACAACTGGCCACCCTTGAGCCCTTAGTCAACTACTACTGCCAGAGAATCCTTTGTCTCACAACATTTTCCTTTGAAAAGAATGAATACTTCTCATCTCCCTTTTCATCCTTTAAACAGAACAAACTGTTCAAAAAACGGAAAGGTATTGGAAAGAGATCCACATGCACACAATCCATGTGCCAACATGCCAACTTTTATTTCTTTTTCTTAGGTTTTTCTTAACATTTTTCTTAGTTTAACTAGTGCTTATTTTATTCCTTTTTAATTTTGTTAACTTTATTTATTCTTACTAGATGTTGAGAATACGTATGTATCCCCTAACTGTCAATTGATAAATTTTTTGCTTCAATTCCGTTTTTGTAAAAAAAAAAGAATGGATTGATTCAATGGAGTTTCAGGATATGGCAAAAATTGAACCAATCTGTTCGTTTTGTTTCATCAATGTGAAAAGATTCTACATCTCGTATCATATTTTGCCATAGGTTAAAACCAGATGTTCGTCCAAGAAGATAGGAAGAATCCGACCATTTTTTCTTAAATGGTCGGACGGAACGAATCAGAATTATTATATGAACCATGAAAATGAAAGAATGGATCTAATTCTTTTTTGTAGTTTATTTATATATATATTTATTTAGAATTTTAGTTTATTATTTACCATTTTATTTATTTACTATTATTGTCTTTTCTTTATTGTTTATTGTTTTATATATTTATCTATTATTATTATCATCATCATCATGAGTCATTACAACAAATATAAAATAAAATAATATAATATAAGGAAGTAATTAATTAAGTTATGCGAAAAATTAAATAGAGCATTTAACATATATGTACATAATACAATTGAAGTGCCACATAGAGTTGCAATAGAATTTTTAGATTTTATTTTTTTATTTGGAGAAATGCATTTTAAACTACATAAAATTAGTGATTTCAATGTCCTTATCCTATCAAAAAATTAAAATACAATTAAAAAAAGAAAAGAAAAAATACTTTTATAATTATCAAATATTTGATTTAATATTTAAATATTTCAAAACTATTGTAAAATCATAATAAAATTTCTATATTTGAAACAACTAATTAAGAATCAACCACTTTTGGAAAAAAAGTTATTACAATATATTTGCCTTAGGTTGGTATAATAATTGGAAACATTACCATCAATGTACATATATAACCCCACATAGGTCACAACCCAATGCAAAGGCTAGAAACCACTAGACTCGTAATTAGGCCTTCGTCAACGTTCATGACATCACCTTATCGCCATGGCCTAGGCTACAAATCTCAATATAGACATCAACAACACTAAAGACAATTGGAAATTTAAAATTTATTGAATTATAAAATGGATGAGATTTAAGGTATTTATTATCTACTCGGTACAATTCTCTCTAGAATCATCTAGAGTTTTAGGCATATTGAAACTTTTTATTTTCACAATTGATTATTTTATGAAATTTTCCCGATAATTTTTATAACCGAAAAAGTTTGATGGGTAAGAAAATATTTGACTTTGTATTTCGATGAATGTGATCTTCATTAATTTAATACGACACACATCTCATTCATCACCATCGAAAGTGTCAAATTACACAAAGACTCCTTTGTGGGGGTAGTGACAATAGAACTTCATTTATCTAAGTAATTCCTAAAATTGACCAAATCCCAATCTATGGTCCATGGATTACCATATATAATATCATATGCTTAGGGATTACATTTTCTAATCTCTTATCTAGCACCTTGCTAATAGTGCGTTGATGCTCCCATTGATTAAGGCTATCACTGCCTCCCTTTTGCTTGAACCACTACTCAAGCTTCAAAGAGGAGTGCTTTAATGAACTTTTGTAAGTGGGATTGGATTAAATCCTTCTATGCATTCCCTCTTTGACATTGGTTGTGTCTTGTGTTAGTAAGGAGCAGGGAATAAGTAAATGAAAAGAAGGGAGAGGTTGGGTCATTTAATAAACCATAGCTTAAGGTAACCATCAAATCATTCATTTTATTTATGTGATAATTTGAATAAGTATAGGAATTTTAAGTAAAGCTTCACATTGAAATAAAATATTCTACCTACCCATTTTGCAATAATTAAATAATAAAAATAACATATTCAACCTAAGCATCCTCAATGGGTAAATAAATTTGTTGAAACTAACCATAAAATTAAAACTTTTATCTATATGTAGTATAAAGCAAATGTGGCTCTGAAGTTTTTCGACGATAGCAATATGAATTAGGGTTTAATTTTTAAGCTCTAGTGCCAACCTAGCCTAACTCCTCACCTCTACAGAAACCCTATGTCACATGAGATGTATCTCCCTGACGGTGAGCTTGTGGACTCTATAGCTAATCCTCTTGGGGTCCAACAAATCTAGTCGTTTCAACATGGGGTCAAAAGCAGTCTCCCCATTCCATGTTTAGACTCTTTGTTGGATGGATAGGTCATGTTAGGAATGACCTCGCCCGCAATATCCATATCCTCCCTGCCAAATATGGGCCCCTCTATCAAGGTTCCTTCTCCTTTGTGGAAATTTCATTTTGAGGGCCCCATCTCACAAAACCATTTCTCAGTCTCCCCCTTTGTTGATCACGACATCTTAGGTAGTTCGCCAACACACCCTTTCCCGGGGTTCACCAACATTTTCCTAATGTGGGAGATGATGAGTGGTGGTCCATATCCTACTTATAGCTCACCCCCTTAGTCGACAAGGAAGGAAAGACGAAAAAAAGTAAGAAATGCGTGAAAAGGAAGGTAAAAGAGCTAAACCTAGTACTAGGGGATGGAGTAAAACTAAATGATATCTCAAGGATGGAGGAAAATGAGGTAGTCGACCATTTTATGAGCAAGAGAATGGTGATGGCTATTTTAAGGAAGTGGACTATAAAAATTTCTGCCCCACTGCTAGGGTATTCACCTCGATGTTTGATTATGGCAAAGGGTTGGATGGGGTGGTTCACAGATTCAACAAACGATGTGGATACACTTTTGTAGAAACACTAATAGTGGGGATCACATGCCCTTTATTTGAACCAATGGTCAGCTGAATTTGATTACCATTCAGATAAACTCTCAGCAGTTCCTATTTGGGTTTGTCTTCCTGCCACCCCTACAATTCTAGTATGAGGGTTTTTTTCCCAGAAATAGGAAACATCCTGGGATGTTTCTATGAGGGAGATATGTCATTCGAGAAAATCAACTACATGGCGATGACTAAGATTTTGGTTGGTTTAATGTTATGTCCCTATACTACTAGTGTAACCCCTTATTGTTATTAGTACAACCCCCTTATTATATTGTTGTGCCCATCTAGTCCACATATTGTTATTATTGTGCCTCATAGAAGCCCACTATTGTTATTATTGTGCCCTTACATTATATTGTTATGTCGGCTCTGACTATATTATGACCCCTTAGACTCTATATATAAAAAGGAGGTCATGTCATTTATATCATCCAAGAATTGTTCATTTGTGTAATATTAAGGAGGTTTCCCCCTCGAATAGGCTTATTTCTAAGGCATTTATCTATCTTTTCTCTCTTTTTGTGAGTTGGTTTCATAACATTTGGTATCAGAGCTTTGGATTCTAGGGTTTCGCGGCTCCAAACAGGTCATCATAGCATTTTCGCTATAATTTTTTCGCTACAAAGTTTCAGAATCTAAGGAAAAAACCCATTTGAGAAGAGATCTCTCTAAACCTTGGGACCAAATTTTAGATCTTGTCTTGCTATATTTTCAGAGATATGATATGAGGAAGTTAGGGTTTTTGCAAGATTTAGAATTTCATCTCAAACATGTCATCGTGGAATTTTCTCTATGATATTTTTTCTACAAAGGTTCAGGCTCTGAAATTAAAACCCATTTGAGCCGAAATCTTGGTGAAGCTCGGGTCCGAATCTCAGATCTTTTCTTGTTACATTTTCAGAGATATAATTTGAAGAAGTTAGGGTTTTTACAAACTCCTGAATTACATTATAAAAAGGTGACCTTGGGAAAATTGTCATAACTTTCTCTCTGAGCAACAAATTGAAATTTCATAAGAAGTTACAAAAATAGGACAGACTGTAGTTTTTTTTTATATATTTTTGAGATCCAAAGGTCGAAACAGTGATACATGGCACATTGTACAATTTCGCTCTACTGAAACATTATATAATCATGTCATCTTAGCAGATTGGGCATAAATCTTTCTTGGAGAATCAAATTCTGATCAGACTTGAGGGGTTAGAAAGAGGACTCAAGGGGATACTGAAAGATGCAATTTTAGAACTTGGAGATCTGAAATTACCGAGTTACAATCGTTTTAAGATCAAGATCCTAAAATCAAGAAAAGGTGATATGAGGAAGTTTGATGGCAAGGATCCGGTAAATTGGATACTACAAATGGAGCAATATTTTGATCTACATGAGGTTCAACTGTTACAAAAGGTACATATTGCATCTTTATATTTAGAAACAAATCAATTTTAATAGTATAAAGGGCTTTGCTCTCATAAAGCACTTGTCACTTGGTCAATTTTCATGGAAGAAATGATAGCACATTATGAGGATACAAAGAGTAACACCTTCTTTAGCCAATTGATAAATCTCGAACAAAAGGGTTCAATGGCAGAGCACATTGAGGAATTTCAAAAATTGAATATAAGGGTAAATGATATTCCAGAGAAGCAAAGGATTGATGTCTTCATAGGGACTTTAAAGGATAACATTCAACATGAGGTTCATCTTTGGGAACCTGATTCATTGGAGAAGGCATTCAGGTTGGTAAGAAAAATTGAAAGCGAAATTATGGAAACAAGGAATCCCACCACTCACGACTATAATTATGGAAGTGTTTTTTCTCCTAGCCTTCCACAACCTATAAGGTTTACATGACAACAATTGGAAGAAAAAAGAGAAAAAGGGCTTTGTTACAATTGTGATAGCAAATACACTAAAGGTCATAAGTGTGATGAGAAAAAATTATTTTACATAGATTATGAAGAGGAGGAAGAAAAGGATCAAGAAACATCAAAAGAAGAGGATATACACCAGGAACCAACCCTAGAGAAAGAAGAAATGAATCCGACCATATCTTGTAAAGCATTGGCAAGAATTACCACTCCTCAAACTCGCAAGATAGAAGGAAATATCAAGAAGAAAAAGGTTCAAGAAGAGAAAGATCACATCGAGAAAGAAGAAATGAATCCAACCATATCTTGTAATGCATTGGCCGGAATTACCACTCTTCAAACTATCAATATAGAAGGACATATCAAGAAGAAAAATGTTCAAGAAATGAAAGATCACATCGAGCATCAAGAAATGAATCCAACCATATCTTGTAATGCATTGGAAGAAATTGTGACTCCTCAAACTCTCAAGATAGAAGAACATATCAAGAAGAAAAATATTCAAGCAGTGAAAGATCACATCGAGTATCAACAAAAAGTTCTCCAACTTTTAAAGGATAACGCCACTTTGGTGAAGAATCGAATGAAACAATGGGTAGGTCAACATCGCAGTGAAAGAAGTTTTGATGTAGGCAATTGGGTATTTTTATGGCTACATCTCAAGCAAGCTATTATGATAAGGAAATATTGGCAATACTACATGGACTTAAGAAACAACGACCTTACCTAATGGGAAGACACTTCAAGGTAAAAATGGATCATGATAGTCTTAAATACTTTTTAGAACAACGATTATCTTTAGAAGAACAGAAAAAATGGGTCACAAATTTTGTTGGGTTATGACTTTGAAATCATCTACAAAAAAGGGAAGCAAAATGTTGTTGCAGATGCACTCTCAAGAAAGGATGAGGATGTGGAAGCATTGTTTTGTGCTATTTCTATTATCCAACCAGATTGGATAAACGAAGCAAGGGATGAATGGAAGAAGGATGAAGAAGTGTGGGCACTCATTCAAAAGTTGCAGAAGATCCCAGTTCAAACAATATTGCTAGAACTTGACGAGGAAGGAAAAATCATATTGGAGCCTAGAGCAGTCATAGAAACAAGAACCCGACAGCTACGAAATCGATCAATTTTAGAGTATCTCATCAAGTGGAAGAACTTACCCACTGAAGATTCCACATGGGAGGACAAGAATTTTATATAGAAGCATCAAGAACTACTCAAGCGTTGAGGACAACACTTTTTGAAGGAGAGGGGCATGTTATGCCCCTATACTACTAGTGTAACCCCTTATTGTTATTAGTACAACCCCCTTATTATATTGTTGTGCCCATGTAGTCCCCATATTGTTATTATTGTGCCCCATATAAGCCCACTATTGTTATTATTGTGTCCTTACATTATTATTGTTATGTCGGCTCTGATTATATTATGACCCCTTAGACTCCTATATATAGAAAGGAGGTCTTGTCATTTGTATCATCCAAGAATTGTTCATTTGTGTAATGTAAAGGAGGTTGCCCCCTCAAAGAGGCTTATTTCTAAGGTGTTTATCTATCTTTTCTATCTTTTTGTGAGTTGGTTTCATAACATATCAAACTTGGAAATAGGGCTCCCAATTTCTTTCTCCATCCAAGTTGGATCTAAAACCCATAAACAAGCTTTGGATTATGAAGTGATTCCCTTCAAATATATGAGATGCCACTCAAATCGGAAACTGGGTAAGGATTTCATTTTGGGGCATCCAAAAGAGAAATGGTTGAGGAAAGAAATAAGGGCTTCGAGCTCGAACAACTCACTATTCACAAATTTTGAACACAAGGATTAGGGACTTCGAGATAGACCCATCCCATTCCTGTGTCTCAGTTGGCCAAGAAACATTGGTGTGAGAGGAACCGGTGGTGGTGGCGGACCCTCAACTTGAGTATGACATGATGGTTGCAGACTTGGAGTTTATGAAAAGCAGGGAGACAACCTTGGGTATGAATGCATCCCTTCCTCTCCCTTCATGCAAACTTGATGTTGAATCCTTACCTTACCATTTTGTTTCCTCCCCAACGTCTTATGAATCATGTTCCATCTCAGCTCTACAAAATCTCTCCTTTCCCCCTCTCATGCCATCCTTTCCCCTTTGTTCTTATTCCCCTCCTCCATCCTCTATTTTCCTTTTTTCTAACTTGGATCGTAAACCTTATGGTGCTCGTCCCCATCTTCCCTTGACAAATCCTCACTCTTACGGTTTGTGTTCTTTGGGATCAATTCCCTCAATTGAGGACTCTCCACAAATGAACTTTGTAATAGATCCAGGGGGTGGTTTGGGAGTTTGGAGGAACCTCCCCCCGTCAAAACCTAATGAGAGGGAGGAAATTATTCTTCACGCTAGCTAAGAAATAGGCCTCCTCAGAGATTAAGACAGGAACACAAAAGTCCATCATTGGGGTGTTTAGAGTTCCTATCCCTGTTCGGGTCTATGGATGAGAATTTTTCTCTTGGAAAATCAAGGGTCTGGCCAACCCTAATAAATATTTGACCCTCAAAAGAATGATTTCCAATCTCTCCCCACAAGTGATCTCTCTCTAGGAAACTATGCTTGGATGGATCAAAGTGGAACAAATTCTCTCTGCCATTCTACTTTATTGGTCTTTCCATCATTTAGGCACCTCAATTAAATAAGGAGGGCTCATTCCGCACTGGAATTCCTCCCTCTTTCGCTATACAAATTCTTGGGCCTCTCACACATGCTTGGAATTTTCTCTCTCAGATAGGGATAATGGATTATCTTTCTATGGGCTAAATATTTATGGTCCATACTCTGACAGAAAACCTTTTTGGAAAAAACATTTTCAAGCTACCCTGTTTTAGCTCTGAACACATATGTATTAGGGGAGATTTAAATTTCATCTTGGGCCAATTTGAAATTTAGGGGCCTTTAGCTCGAGTGGATGTACTTGATATTTTTTTGTGGATTGTCTTGACTTGGTAAGTTTGGTGGACATTATCCCTACCAAAATTCTTTCTACTTGGTCAAATAATAGAATGACATATGATATATTGCAAAAATATTGGACAAATTTATAATTTTTAAGAGCCTATTGGACCAAAATTTATAGTTTAGACAATGGGTTGTATCGGGGGGAGTCTTATCTCAACCTGATAGTCCTGGATTTTAGATCTAGCTCAGGGAAGCCTATGGTCCCTTTTAAGATAAACCCAGGTTGGTTAGAGAACCCTACTGTTATGCAAAAATTCAAGGATGCATGGGCCCCTTTAAACCCTGATTTCGACTCCTGCACCCCTTACAGTTTCAAGAAAATCTTAAAATGGCCAAAAAAATTATATCCACATGGGAAAAGAAGAAAATATCTCAGGGTTATCGATTGTTGATTGGAGTAGCAAAGAATCTGTGTGACATTTTTATATTCTCTGACCACTCCCTAGATGATCAAAAAAATGTACAAAAATCTCTAGAGGAGAAGAGAAGGAATGTACTGCTAGACAAAGAAAAAGAGTGGTAGTTGAAGAGTAGATCTTTATGGCTATAGGTTGGAGATGAAAATACAAATTATTTTCATATAGTGGCTAATCATAGAAAATTTATAAACACCATTTGGGAAATCACAAGAGATGACAATTCAAATGCCTCCACCTTCAAGGACATAGTTGCAAAAGGTTGCACATGCTTCAAAGGGATCTACAAAAAAGTGGAGCGAGAAAATATTGACAAAATCCTCTACATGGAAAACTTTTGTTATGAAACCAGCTCACAAAAAGATAGAAAAGATTGATCAACGCCTTAGAATTCAGCCTCTTCGAGGGGGAAACCTCCTTTACATTACATAAATGAACAATTCTTCGATGATACAAATGAAAAGACCTCCTTTCTATATATAGGAGTCTAAGGTGTCATAATATAATCAGAGCCGACATAACAATAATAATGTAAGGGCACAATAATAACAATAGTGGGCTTCTATGGGGCACAATAGTAACAATATGGGCACCACATGGGTACATCAATATAATAAGGGGGTTGTACTAATAACAATAAGGGGTTACCCTAGTAGTATAGGGTCCTAACAACCTTTTCCCCATGTTTGTCGATGAAGAAGAAAATTTGGACCTTACAAGAGAAGCTACAAAGGAGGAGCTTGAAATGGTACTAAAGAGTTTTAAAAAACATAAGAGCCCAGGGACAGATTGGCTGACTATTGAATTTTACCTGGGCTGCTATGACTTTCTTGAAGAAGACTTGAGGGGTGTTATTGAATATTCTAGATTAAATGGAAGAATCCCAACCCCTTTTAACTCAATTTTCTTGACTTTGATCTCCAAATAAGACTCAAAAGATTCCTTTGACAAGCTCCAACCTATTTCATTTTGCAATTATATTTTCAAGGCCATCTCTAATACTATTTCTCTTCATCTAAAGCCCATTCTCTTTGAATACATATCCAGAGAACAATTTAGCTTCTTAAACGATCACCAATTTCATGAGGCCATAAGGATAGCCTAAGAGGGTCTTCAATTCCTCTATCAAAAAAAAAAAGGTCATCACCAATAAAATGGAATTATCAAAAGCATTTGACAAAGTTGTTTGGTTATACATAAATATGTTGCTTCTCCATCTAGGCTTTAATACACAATTTGTAGACTAGATATATAGCTGCATTAGGTCTTCTTCAATGACCCTTTTAATAAATGGTTTAGCATCCCCCTTTTTCATTCCACAAAAAGGGCTCCGTCAAGGATGCCTCATTTCCTCTCTTCTTTCCCTACTAGTCAAAAATTATTTAAGTAGAGCCATCTAGGATGAAAAAAGAAGACACTTAATCAAAGGTATTGCTATCACTCAAAACTACTCTCTTAAACACCTATTATTTGTTGATGATATCATTATCTTTCTGACCTTGGAATTTATAAGTATGTAAACTATCAAACACATATTGAACAATTTCTGAATGCCTATTGGAATGCAAGTCAACCAAGAAAAAAATGTCCTTCTTAGAAGTGCATTAGATTAGGAGGACTCAACTCTTGTACTTGGAATTATCTCAAAGCTACTTGTCCTGCTTGGAGGCCCATTGAAATACTTGGGTTTTTAGCTAAAACCAAACAACTACAAAAAATTAGATTGGGTTTGGCTTAATGAAAAAGTTGAGTTGAAAATCTATAGTTTGTTCAATAAATGGCTATCCTGATCAAGTCACTTATTTCTTTGTAAATATGTGTTGGAAGCCATTCCTATGTATTATTCCTCCTTAGCATGGATTCCAAAAGGAATCCTCAATGAAATCAAGCAAATTTCTATGATATCTTTGGGCTGGTCAACAAGACACAAATCCTTTTTCCCTTGTAGCTTGGTGCTCCATTGCATTTGCAAAGGCCCTAGGATGTTTGGGCACTAAAAATATGCATTGGTTTTCAATGGATCTTGCAGCCAAAGGAGCCTGGAAGTTTATCAACAACTCTCGCCTATGGGCCCATATTATGAAGAAAAAATACATCTTTCCTACCACATTATTGGAATGGCTAATATCTCCTAAGAAGGTGGCGGGGAATGGATCAATCGTCTAGAGGGCCATTATCAATTTAGTAGAACATATATCCTTCAGGATCATATGAAAAGTAGGTGATTGATCAAAACTCTTGACTGGTTAGCAACATGGACACACACATCTTATCAAAACAACTCATACAGGCTCTAAAATCCCAGTGACAACACTATCTAAACTAGGTTTCAAAGAGAATTGGATACATGGGTCCTCAAGCATGGAAATATGCAACCAAGCTCCATCTATATGATCTTCCAGCTTAGGAATGGACTAGTTACACTACCTCTTTAAGGCAGGGGTTTATCTCTCTTTCCCCATCTGCACATTACTTGGTATCATCATTGACCCCCTCTAGTAGATACAGTCTAAAAATTGGTTACCTTTATTTGGCTCAAAATATTTTGCATTGGCCCTACTCGTTGTTCACTATGTTTATAGGAAGAAGAATCCATCCTTCCTCTTTTCATTCATTTCTCTTTCACTTATCAAGTCTAAAAAGAAATTCAAATTTAAGTGCGCGAGCGGTTCTCTTGGAATGGTTCCATAGTGAATGATTACCTCCTTGAATGACTTAATAGAAATCCAAGGGACTCTTTAAAAACACTTCCTCTTGTGGTTTGCTAGGGACTATGGCTGGAACTAAATGCTTCCTAAACTCTTTGCAAAAAAAGCTTCAATCTCTTAGAACAAATCAACACTGTAAAGCCATTATTCAAATGAAAAAACTATAGGCCTTTTCTGATGGTGCCACTAGAACAACCCCCCTCAGGGGCAGGGTGTGTGCTAGGGGGGAAATCTATATCTCTGATAATTATTTCTTGTCCTTTTCATCGTACATTAGATCTGCTACAAATAACTTTGTTGAATTATTTTCTCTCAAACTTCTTCTCCAATTGGCAAAAATTATGAACATAAGTGAGATACATATTTATGGTGTCTCCTTGAATGTGATCAACTGGATGAATGGGAAATAAAAGCTAAAAAATCATAGTCTCCTTCCTCTATATCAAAAAATCATTAACAAGGTTAGGAATGATCTAAACCGTTTGAGGAACGAGATTAAAAAAAGTGAGAAAATAATAAGAGCTAAAAATTTCCCAACAAGTCACCCATCACAATGCTATTCTAGATCAAGTGCGCTTAACTATAGAGTTATGCATTAATGTTGGTACAATCCAAGTTGTTTAAGAAAGGAAACTTAATGGGTGAAAAATGGATATATCACAATATAAAAATAGCTAAGAATATGACACATTGCATAAGATAAATATTTTAGAAGAAAACAACATAAAAAGAATTAAACTATATTTATTGAATGCAAAATATAACTTAAGACTATATTACACAAAAATATTCTTTACTTCTCGGTGAAGTCCCCTATTTATACTTTTTATGAGGTTCTTTCACTAAGAGCCATGCCTCTCATTACATTTCAAATAGCATGGGTAAATACCATGGTTTACAAAATCCATGGGTGAATACCATGGGAAAATATAATAAATTATGATACCATGGGTAAATATAATAAATTGCAATACCATGGGTAAATACCATGGTTTACAAAATCCATGGGTAAATACCATGGGTGAGTATCATAATTACGATGGTAAAATTGAAATCATGTTGCCATTAGATTTTCACTTTAATATTATGATTTATTTTATTTATTGTCACGCATCTTCCATGGTTTTAACAAACATTTATACAAAAATAATCATTAACTACGATAACTATTATCCACTTGATCATTCCTCGCCCCTTAGGAAGCAATGGTCCCCATTGTGTAAAGTTCCTTCATTAGATGAAGAAATTTTTACTGAAATTGGATCTTGGTGAACCGCTTGCCTTAGAGAAGAAGCTTCCCTGCTTTAACCACCTGATAGAGTTGCATGTTCTACTAGTGAGTACCCTTCATCTTAGTGTTCACAATCCCATTAGTTGTACCCTAAAACTTACAAAGAACCTGATGTTGGTCATGTTGTTGTTTATACTTAACATTGGTTGTTGGTAGGGCACCATGAACTTGTGGTTGGAAGTGTTGAAATCGTTCAACAAATTTGGCTGCTCGAGGGGAGGACTTTGGTCGTGGATATGTAGTCCGAAAAGTGACATCCATGGGGATTGTCGGATGGAACCATGAACATGTTTGAAAATACTTAATGGAGTTGTAAAGAGCTCTATTGTAGCCACACTGAACATATGGAAGGTTGAAATCCAGTGTAAGTGGATGTAGGGGTGCCTTTGTAGGTGAGGTGAATATATCTTTGGACCCTTCTACAAGCTTGTCCACCTGTTTGTGTTCTATAGAGAGAGCTTGTACTGAAGCTGTGGTGGTTGTAGTGACCCATGGTTCACCTTCAGACTAAATTGTGGAAAGGACAATCTTGGAAGCATGGGAGACTATCTTCAAGCACTATTTTGTTGAGATCAATGAAATCATAGTAGTTGGAACTACCTCTAGTATCATGTAGAGTTGATTCCCTAGAGTAAGAATGACACTACAGGGTCAAGACTCATAAACACCATAACATTTCCACATATAAGGTTGTCCTAAAAGAACATCACAAACTTCTAGTGGGGCAACATCACACAATACCTCGTCTGTTAAGGGCTTGATGTTGTAGGATAAATGACATTGTTGGCTGACACATGTGTCTATTCCATGGCTCAACCAACCAATGGTGTATGGTTGGGGGTGTAGAACTATTGGAAGCTTCTATCTCTTGACGACCTCGGCTAAGATCAGGTTCTTTTGGCTCCCATTGTCAATGATGAAATGTAGAGGGGCCCCCGTCACCCACATCTGTGAATGGAAGAGGCATCCCCCTCCTTAGGATCTTCTAATTTTTCTGGTTAGATGTTCATAGTTTCTATGGTAACATTTGGTTCTGCATCAATGATCATATTTCTTTTATCATGCTCAGAACTAGAATAAGAGCTAGAGTCTATTTGTTTCTCTTTAAGATTTTCCAAGAAAGATTGTTTTAAGTGGCATTCATCAGTGTTATGTGAGGGACTTTTGTGGATCCTACACCACTTCCTAGTGTTTTCCTTTGAATTTCCATTACCATTCTTTGTTTGTTGATTGGGGATGCCCTTGCTCTACTTCTGTTGTGAAGGATCTATAGCTCCAAAGTCTCGCTTCTTTTGTTTAAATTTATGCTCTATTTTGACAACATATCAATATGTTGTGCCAAGTGAGGAGATGTCTAGGAACTCCATTTCTATTTATATATATATTTATGTGTAGACAACCATGCTACTTGAGTGCCAAATGTCATTCAAAGTCTCTAATACCTAGATTGGTGTGCAAAGTATGAAAGATATTTGTGAACTCTAGCACTGCTTGGTCCCTTTCCTGCCGTAGTGTGGTCCATCTCATGTACTAGTCTTCATAGTATCCGACAGGGTAGAATTCCTCCTCGAGAGCATAAAAAAGAGTGGCCCAAGTGGGGCCTACATTGTATACCCCGGACTCATATTCATTACATCTCTCCCAATAATTGTCCCACGAATCTTTGACATGAGGCAAATATTTTAGGAGTGCAAAGGTGATTTTCTCATTGTTAGAAAAATTTTGGACCGAGAAACAACCCTCTAACAAATTTAACCATTTCTCTAAATCTTATGCATCTATTTGTCCTTTAAATAAGGGGATATTGAAGTTAACTTGTACCTTGAAGGGTGTTTAGATTTCAGAATTTCTTCTTGTTGAAGGGTTCTCGACCACTAATGGGAGTTGTATGAGGATCTCGGCGAAACTATCCATCATCTCATTCCTCTATCGTGTAAGTGATTCCTCAAGCAATAGTTTGACAAGATCTCCTATTCCATCATTTTTCTTTTCGTCCACCATGTGAGGTTGCCGACATCGGTGAGGATGATCTTGCAAAGGTTGTAGTATTTCAAGTCCCAGTTCCTTGTGCCCTGACCTCATTTTGGACATGCATATAAAATTAGACAAGAGCAGATGACTCTGATACCACTCATCTGGATTGTATGAGGAATGAGACCAAAAAAAGTGACAAAATAATAAGATTTTTTTTTTCCTAACATGTCACCCATCACAATACTATTCTAGCCCAATCACGCTTAACTGTAGATTTCTCATGAGCCCTGATTCATTAATGTTGGTGCAATCCAAGTTGTTTAAGAAATGAAACTTAACAGATGGAAAATGAATATATCATAATGCAAATATAACTGAGAATATGACACATTGCATAAGAGAAATATCTTAAAAGAAAACAACATAGAAAGAGGGCTAGTGGGAAATTAGTGAAAACAAGGAAGGCATGCTTGTCCTTCTCCATCTCTACCCATGGTAATAACTGATCCTTCTATCAAAAGTGCTTCACTATTTTGATATGTACTTTGGCTGTTCCTTTCTCAGATGGATTTATTTTGGTGAATTATATATCTTTTAGTGATAATGCCTACATTATGATTGAAGGATTACTCTCTCTATTTGTTGGGGGCGCATCAATATTTATCACACACCATACTCTAGGATCTCTTTGCTATTCTTTTGCATCGTCCTGGAGGCAGCTTGGGATACATATGAGACATATATTCAAGCAGTGGATGGTTGAGAGACAATTTATTTTTTGGCTAGATAAAATCGAATTTGGTGATTACTTTGATGAAGGAAGAAAATCATGTGTTTTTTTTTAGCTACATTTTTGATATGTAAATGCTCAATAATGGATATTTGCATGGGCATCCTGGTTTGCTAGATCCATTGTAATGCCATCAACATCTACAATAATGTATTTTGTTAAATTTTAATGGAATAGTATCCTTTTTTTTCTTTGAAAAAAAATGTAGTATAAATCAATAATATTAATTGATTCCTATCCATGTGTTGTTTTCAAAAAGAGCTTGAATGCCATGAATTGATAAAGTCATGAAAATACCAAGGTCATTTTGGGTAAGAAGGAAGAGGTAATTCTTATGGAAATGAGAGATTTAATTTATATATAGACCAAATCAATTTATTGAGATTCATTAGTCATTTAACTTATATAACTATACTAATAATAATTAAATGAGAGTAGTAATGCACACAAATACCTCAACCATAAAAAGTTTGACATGTACACAATGACCCTAGTTGGGAATAATTTGATGTAGACAACGACCCTTGTTGGCATGAATGTGAGTTGGAGAAGTTATATGTTGGTTGAGGGTCTTTATTGGAGAAGAGAGTTATGCTTAATGAAGGTATGCACATTAACTAATGTGAATGAATAGGTAGGACTAAGGTAATGTCCAAGGTAGCACTAAGGTAATGAACATTAGGATTTATTTTCACCACAAGGGTTAGATAAAGTGATGTCAGAAGGATTCATTTCAAAATATTACTGATTTATTTTAAGTGGAAAATGATAAGAAAACACGTCTTTGTATACCTGTTGGAATTCCAAATTGAGCTCAATGGGACCATATACAATTTTGATAAGGATTTTAATATATGCAAGCCTTTAATGTATAGCCATGTCAAATAATGATCTTACACGAGTTTCTCTCCCTCTCTCTCTCTTTCTCAAAGAAAAACATAGTTTGTATCTTACTATTCATTTGGAATCAAGGATACATTAAAAAAACATTTGTAGTATCAACAAGTTTACATATTTCAATATGTTAAGCTCTGTTTGAGAACATTGGTTAATTTTTTTTTAAGTTTTCTTACCAAAAAACTAACAGAATTTTAAGCGGGCCTGAGAAAGCCTGTTTTACCAATAACATTTATGCAACTATATGTATCTCATAAAAACTTTCTATCGTTGTTTAAACATAGGGAAACAAAAGAGAAACTGTAAGACAAAAAACAATGGAAGTTCACTTGGAGATAAAGTCAACAAAAGATGCATTGGAAAAAGTCTTCAGAACTACTAGAAGGAGCGTAAGAAATTTTTGTCCTCGTTCCTCCATTCCTCAAGCTGAATTGTACATGTTTTTAGAAGAATCCCCTGTTTTGAAAGTTCACCTGACATCATATCATGTTCCATGTAAACATGAAATAAGGATACTTATCGAAATTGTTGTACAATTTCCAATATCTTTGACTTCCAATAAAAGAGATTTAAAACCTGTAACTTAGGCTTCCTAATCAACCAATCTATAATGGATTTGGAGTCTCCTCCAACCAGAGTCCTCGAAAGATTTACAAATTTCATAATGAAGAGGAGGGCTCATGATGCGATGAGTTATGCATTGGTGTTGGATCCCTGCATAATCCCCACACAACCTTTCAAGTAATGATTATAGGAGCGTTTAATGATAAACCCTCCACCACATTGATCTCCTTATGAGTCACCATAAAAAAAAGCTACTAGAAAATCCTTGTTCGTTAAAGGGAAGGCAACCATCTTTATTTGCTTAGACCTATCTCTAGAAGGATATTCTCTAAAACAATATACCACTTTAGTTGAGGTCTATAATAGGTTGGGGGAGATTCCTTCAAAGATTAACCTATTTCACAAGTTCCAAAGGGTCCCAAGCAATAAAAATTGGAAGGGTTTGTACCTTATTTTCTCTTGTAGACTAATACTGTAAACATTCCTAATAAGAGCTATAGTTTCCTGAAGTTGTAATTCTAGTTGCTGTAAGCAAATTCTCCCATATTTCTTTGGCAACCCTATAGTTAATTAATAAGTTATCAATACTCTCCTCACCAGAAAAGCACAAACAACGAATTTGGTCCATTAAAACCCCTTTTTTGCAAGTTCTCCCAAATCAAAATTTCATTTTCAAGGACCAACCATGCAAAAGTTTTAATCCTAAGAGGAACGTTTCATTTCTAGATTTTGGATGTCCACCATTTTGTGATAGGAGCGCGTAGTGAAATTGATATGGCATCATATGCAGAACTGGGTTCCACCTTCCTCGAGTCATTGTTCCAGGCCCAAAATAACCTTTCCTCATTCTGAGAGAGAAAAGCCCATATTGAGAAAGGCCTATTATAAAATCAATCCATTCAATAGCAAGAGTCCCTTGTAGATCCAGATCCCTTGAGCTAAGCCACTATCCCTTAGAGCTATTGAAAGGGAAGTAGCTATTTTCTTGTGCTAGGAGATAAAGGCCTTTGACATTAAGGGGAGCTACCAGAGACTGAGATAGAGTAGAGGGATAAGACCCCCCAGAAAAGGATGCTTTCCAAGCCATACTTGACATCCATTTCCCATCTTCCATACCAACCATTTGTAAAGCCAATTAAAGGATGAAATCAGCCCCCTCCAAATTAGGGAACATGAATGAAGCAATTTTGAAACGAAGCTCTGGATCCACTCCACCAAGGAAGAATTTTTAATGTACTTATCTTTTATCACCTGATTCCAAAGCTCATTACCAAAGAAAACCCCCTAGAGGTTCTTTAAAGTTAAAGCTTTCCCAAACAAAAAAATATTTTTTAGCCCCCATCCCCCCATGCTATTTGTCCTCGAAAGGGTATCCTGACTGGCCATGTAAAATTTGTCCTTTTCTTTCCTTCCTAACCATAAAATACTGAACATTCTTTGTCTCATTTTGTTTAGGATAAAGGAGGGAACTTTTACTATGCTCAACCAATAAACCGAAATGCTTTCAAGAACTGACTTGACAAGATCCATACGTCCTCCTAAGGACAACCACCTGTAGCACCAACACCCAATTTTTTGTTCCATTTTATTGACCATCCACAACCACTCCTCTTTCCTGTAATTATTAGGCTTTAACCAAAAGCCTAGATATTTTAGCCCTGAGTCCAAAACTTCCACTTTACAGGGACAAAATCTGTAATCCGAGACAAGTCTAGGGATTCTAAGTTATGTTGGAGAGAAATATATTTCCTAATACTAACTCCCAATCTTGTAGCAAGACAGAAGGTGGAAATAATCCTTTTATAGGAATTCCATTCTTCCATCGAGCCTTCCCCCATAATAAGAAAGTCATCAACAAATAGTAGTGAGTAATAATCTAAGATGAAGATACTTTAACTCCTTGTATCACACCTTCCCTTTTTTTCTTTAATAATAATTCTTCTAAGACCTTTGATTATCAACAAGAAAAGCATGGGGGACAGGGCACATCCTTGCCTGAGGCCCCTTGAGCAATGAAAAAACTCCATAGGAGAACCATTGATTAGAGCAACAAAATTTATTGAAGACACAAAAGCCATGATCCAGCTAGTGATAACTGTATATCCCAGACCTATCTGAATCATAAGAAACATGATAAAATCCAACTTTACCCTATCGTAAGCTTTGACCAAGTCCATTTTAAAAATTAATACCTTTAACTTTTTAACCTTAATAGAATGCATAAATTCCTGGGCTATACCAATTACCTCATGGATCTGTCTACTTGGAAGAAAGCCAATTTTTTTAATGAGATGGATTCAACCAACTTCTCCTTATGTTTTTTAGGTATAGTTTTTGAGATGATTTTGTATACAAGATTGCAGAGAGAGATCGACCTGAAAAGGTCAAAAGATAAAGCTTTGGAGGATTTTGGAATGAGGGCTAAATAAGTGGCATTGAAGAAGCTACTGACCCTTCCCTTAATTCTAGATTCCTCCACAACTTTAAGTGGGTATCCTCCAATTAAGTAAAAAAAAATGGGAGAAGAATTCAACTAACTACCCGTCAAGCCCGAGGTTATTTTCTCTAGCACAACTTTTTAGAGTATCTTCTAACTTTTCCAAAGAGATCCAATTACCTATATGACCATCCTCCTCCTAATACAAAAATTGGGGGAAATTCTGAATGACCTACAACTAATCCATTAAATTATTTGTGGTAGGTTTCTTGAAATGAGAGGAGAAGTGGGTCACAATTACTCTCTTATGGTCATCTTGGGAGGAAAAAACATTTCCATTCACATTCCAAATCTCCCATATGGATTTGATACCTTTTCTAAAACTTGCATATCTATGGAAGAATTTAGTATTTCCATCTCCATTGGAAATCCAATTTTCCCTACTTTTGATCCTCTAGGATTCTTCTTTTATCTTTAAAATTTGAAGTTTCCTTGACTACAGGTTGCAAATATGGCTTTTGATTTCAGTTGGGTAGGTATTTTTGAAGAGTGCCTTGATTGGAGTGGTTGCACTCTCTTCTCTTTTTCCCATTTGATAACAATCTTCCTTAACTCATTCAAATGTAAAGAGAGTTTTTCCATATCAGAAAGACAATTTGGCTTTCCAAGGTTTTTCGAGCTCCTTATAACTAGCACATTGAAGGATTGATCCTTAAGCCAAACATGATTAAATTTGAAGGGATAATGAGATCTTTGATCAAGAAAACCCATCTCGATGAAGATAGGCACGTGGTAAGAAATTCCATCTGGGACTATCCAAAATCTGAATTTTCCTATGACCGAGGACATATTTTTAACCATATGGGAATGGTTAAGTCTGTTTGCTATGCCTTCTAGACCCACCCAACCATTCCTCCAAGTAAGAGCTAAAGGTTTAGGGAAAATGTCAACAGGCTCTCTTCCTGAAAAATAATAGAGAAATAATGAGCTAAGGGGTCTATCCTGGCCTTGCTGCCCCATACTTTAATGGCAGAGATTGTTAGGTTTAACTCCCTTGCCAGAATAATTTTTTTACACCCTAAGAGGCCACTTTGCTAAAAGGAGTCACAAAAAGCCCTCCCTTATTCAAACAACTCATAATAGTTCACAATGGTAACAAGCCCAACTAACCCTCTCAACGATCCTTCTAGAATAATGCCCATTTTTTACTGAAAGGCTCTTAAGGATGCCTAGTTAGGATTCCAGATAGAAACTAACCCTCCATACAGACCATCAACATCCACACACAAACGCACCACCCTGTCTAGATTTTAGAAAAAATCTCCATATCTTTACCACGAGACACCATGGATTCTTGAAACAGAATCATTGATAACTGATGAGTATTTATTAACCTCTCGAGGGAGTTTGATTTGGAGCTCCCCCCTACTCCTTTGATGTTTAAGGATAAAAGAATCATTTCATCCCACAACTGGAGGGCTTCTACACTCTAAAGGCCCATGGATTTGAGGCATCATAATAGGGGGATTGCACAGGGAGGGAGTCATGAGGAAATCCATCCCTGGCCATATAATTTTTGTTGGCTTTCTTTTTCCTGACAGTCATATTGGTTATAAAGACGACAGGGTGAGTGAATGAGGAGGAGGCCATGTTCGAGAAGTTCAACCCCAGGATGGTGTGTAATTCAAGATATTCTTATAAGAAATAAGAATGGAAGAAATAATATCTACATGGGTCTCAATGTGAGCCATAATAAAATGGAAAGATTTTGAGATAAATGGAGGGAAGGGATTTGTATCCAAAGTCCCAAAATGAGAGACCTTACCCCCTACCCCCTAGAATTCTATTATTAGAATTCGAGGGACCAATGAAGTTGAAGGATTAGAATCTGGAGTAGCTTAACCAAGATAAAAAGTTAAAATGGATGCAAGGGGCCCATGGTTGGAAGGAAGATCCTCTTACCTACTATCTATAGTAGAAGCCGACACTGAAAACCCATTCTCCATTGGTTTCAGGCCCAAACGTGAAATATAATTCATTAAGAAACATTTACCTGAAGATGAAAGTACATCATTCTTGATAGAGGAAACACTAAATTCATGAAACTTTAATAGCTCTTCAGGAGGCAAGGAAGAAATCAAATAGTCTTGAAAGGGGGATAATTGAAGCACAAAGGTGTCTGATGCATCAATATTTTACTGAGATCCTTGATAATTTCTTCCAGGAACCAAGTTCACCACAACAGGGTTAGGGAGATGATAAGAATTTCCATGACTGCTAGAAAAAATCCCATTAGAAATAATATACCCTGACTACTTGGCTGTTGTAGCCCCATTAACTGAACCCCCTGTCGCCACATCTACCAGCCTGACAAGCTTCTTTGAATGCTTCTTTGGGGATGATAAAACATTATTGATAGTTTCAAAACTCTATTCCACATAAGTGTTCTTGGCCCTCGACCCAGAAACCCTTCTACGCCGAGGAATGTAACAATTTTTTCATAGGTGGTCTGCATAATGGCACCCAAGGCATAAAAAAGGAACCTTCCAGTAGTCCAAGGCCTGGTAGTATATTCTTTCGCCATGTGTTATAGCCTAAAATCTACCTCAAGCTGAGAAAGGCAGGTCTAGGGTAACATCAAACCACGCTTAACCTGGTAGCTAACCCTACCAGGTCGGGAGAGGGCTCTCTCCTTGTCAATCTCAAAGAAAATATGGCAAATAAGGCTAGATATGACTGATATGAAAACTAATTTTAGGCTAGGTATATTCTCATAGGAATTTGATTGATTTTAATGATTGGTTGCTGGATCAAATGAGGAGGGCAACTTTGGGTCCGGGAAATCAACTCAGATTTGTAGAGGTTTCTGTGGGGTGAGGTAGGCAAGTGTTTTAGCACTTTGAAATGAATGTGATGGTGAGTCTAAAGATTGGTGAGGAGTTGAAGAGGGCATGCAAGTTTCATGAGTCCTCTTCAAACAACAGAAAACATTTAGAACTAAATAAACTCCAAGGCAGAGCACTGAAACACCACTGGATTCCACCATTTAATCTTGATTCATTTAGTTATGCAGAAAAAGATAGATGATGGCACATATACACATAAGATAAACTAAATAACATAGGAGAAAATAATGCTAATTCACATTACCACAAGAATCCCACAAAATGCTGCAAAATCCTGGTTCATTTCCTTGCCAAACTGCAGAAGTGATTTACAATGTAGCGCAATGCATCCACAAGAGTCCAGCCTTGACAAATGACTAAGAAAGTACAAGATATAGGCATAAAACCACCTATGCTAGCCATCAGGGGTCGAATCCATGAGTCAAGGAGCTATTTCAACAAGATCTAAACTAGGAACTGAAAAATAGGCAGTGGAACAGCTTGCCTCTAAAACTATGGAAACTAATTCATTCATCCACAAACCAACTCTAACTGATGTATCTACCTCCTCAAGTCATTTTTCATCATATTTACATCATAGTACATCATATTACATCATATTACAACATATTACATCATCAATTTACCAAAGAGAGAATAAAAATCCAAATTGGCAGCAAACTAGGCGAAATTCTGAACAAACAGGCAAAACTGGAAAATTTTTCTCCTATGCGCAACACCATTGATCCTATGCGCAACGCTTTTTCAAGGCCACTTTTGGAAGGCCTCCTAATGTCGAAATCAGGTGTGGAATAGCTCATGGGAAAGCTTGGTGAGTCTACTTTCTGGGACAACTTGAATTTTTTGATTTGGAGTCCATTTGCCCCTCCAAAAATGGAATCTCCCAAGATTGTTTCCTGTGTGGCAAAAAAGTGACATAGAGGGCACTTTTTGGGTGTTTTTGGCCCTTTTGTAGGTCTAGAACTTGTCAAAATTTCTCAGCCATTTCTGAGCATGCATAACTTTTCATGCTGATTCCAAAAATGTAAACATTTTTGCAATCGAGGCCCCCATCAAAAGCGCAGCACCACCGAAAAAACTTGTTTTTTGCTTCAAAAATTTCAAAAATGACAAAAACTTCACTAAATTTCTTGAAATTTGGCATGAGTGATCCTTTTTATGTGCTATGCTGGGCCAATGATGCTTTCAGCCAAGATCTTGAGCTTGTCTTTCTCTTTTTTTGCTTCTCAAAGCTCTCTTTAGTTTCACCTTTAACCTTTTCACCCTTGTTTTACAAATTTTATTCCGGGTTAAGTAGTGATAGGCCATATGGCACAACATTTTCTTCTCTTTGTTAGATTTCTAAAGAAATTTATCGAGGTGAATGTTTGATCTCTCTAACGATGATTCTCGGTCAGCCTCAGTTTCTTGCTCAAGGGGTGTCATTTTGATTTTTCTTCCTTTTGCCGCTTGCCTGTTTTCTCTAATTGTTTGCAACTCCATAATAGCTTGTTTGTCCTATAGTTGTTTGTTATCTTGCTCAAGAAAGCTAATGATCCATTTGGCCCTCTCAAGGTCAAGTGATAAGGCTTGGATTTCTGCCTCCTTTTCTTTGATGATCATATCTTTGAGTCTTGAGCTTTTAGGGCCCAAATCAATGTCATCCTCCTCAACCAAGACAAAATCTCTATCTTGCCCTTCAGTAGGGCCTTCATCATGCACCTGTTGCTTTCCTTTGTCTTTGTCCTGTACCTGTTCAACCGAAGAAGAAGGAAAATCCCCTTTCACCCCTGGTGAAGATAGCATTTGCTTGTGATCTGGTGAAGAAAACGAGACCCCTTCCACCCCTGGTGAAGATAGTACTCGTTTGGCAGCAGCAAAAAGTCTCCTGGTGCCTTTTTCATAAGTGAAAAACACTGGCACAACTATAGTTTCAGTCTCAAGAACATTTGGTTGTCTTGAAGGCCCTCCTTCCTCTTGAAGCACCGATGGAATCACTTGAGGGCCTTTGAAAATCTCATGTGCAATGAAGGTATCCCATGATATGTTCAGCCAGCTTAGCTGATGCAAGACAACAATTTTAATCAGTGAGAAGTGGTGAATGCTGTTGAACTGCTGAGGAAAAGGTTTCCTTTGCACATATAGAGCCATCTTCTCAATATTCTTGCAGATAAAGTATGGGAGGTTCATCATCCTCACTCTTGTGAAATGCATCAACAATCTGACATGGTAGGTATACAGACAAGAAAACCTCCCTTCACAGGTGAAATACTTGATGATGAGTTTCATGAGAGGAACATAAGTGTCCTGCAAGTATTTGAAAGGAAAAACCCTGCTGATTTGCCTCTGATAACCAGCCTTGATGTAAGGCTCATAATGCTCTCTGCCCACATGTTGCCCTTTATTCCACTATTCACCTACATTAGGGATGCCTGTTGCTGCTAAACTGGTTTCAAGTGTCAAGGTGAAAGAGACACCATCAAGGTTCACCTAGTCATTGTGAAGATGAAGAACAAACAACTTAGTCAGTGATGAGCCCCAATTTTTGGTAACAATTTGGGCTCATTTGGCCTACTTACCTTGCTCAACCCTTCATCTTTTATCACTTATGCATTCATTTCTTGGTATATTCGTGTTATTTGTAGGAAGAAGGGCAGGCATTATATCTATGTGGCTAATACATGATGATTTCAGGTTTTTTGGCATTAAAGGGAGTAAAGACCACGCAGAAGGAGACAAGAAGACAGCAAAGGTGGCATTGCAGGTTTATAGGGAGGTTGTCTACAGCCTTAAATGACCTCCCTCGTGATCTCCACCCTAACTCCGAGCTCCAACAGCTCTCCCCACCGAGCTTAAAGGCAGCCAACAGATTCTACAGGAACAACAATTTACTTTTAGTTGGACAGCCGAGCTCCACTAATTGAGGAAGCCAGCTTGATCCTCAGCATGTATAAATATTAAGGCCGTGGCCTTTGATAGGAGCTTTTTGAACTTTGGAACTACTGTTGCAATCTTTAAGCACGAGCTACAGCTCGGTTTTTGCTTTTTGTAAGCCAGTTTTGGCATGATGTTAGACTCATGATTATTCAATAAAACAGACAGCTTTGGATTCAATTCTGAGTTTTTAAGGGAGATATAGCTCTCAGGTTAGGGCCCAACCTGAGAGCAATAGACCTCCTTTTCCTTGTATTGTTACTTGTCTTTCCTTCCAGCACTTTATTCCTCTGTTTTGGCATGCATTTAGAAATTACAGTCTGCTGATTTGATTTCTTTTATGTGATTGAGTAGGATTAGTTCACAGTTCAAGTGCTTTTAGTTGCTTAGATTAGAGTAGGAGGATCATCATACATTAGAGCTCCAAGAAAAGGTTGACAGTGCACTCACTGCCATCTCTGTTTAGAGATTGGGGGTGTAGACCGTACCAACCACCAAAAAAAACGCAGTCTTATACTCTCATTCAAGTTGCACCCAGTCATTTCAATTGTAGATCCATCCATGCATTCTGATCTTGAGCAGTACTTCTTCATTCCAACTCCATGCACGATTTTTCTCTGAAGTTTACATTGCTGTTCGTTGATTTAATAACACAGTTAGGATAGGTTGATGAATTCTCGGTTTTGTGCAGATTTGTTTCCTTTACACTGCATTGCATCACTCTGTTATCTTCTTCTTCTTCTCAACCGCGCCTAAAGTCACCTACCCAACCTCTGTTCAGCTCGTTTGCCTTCCAACACTTCTACTGTTCACGTAGCTCCATCTTTTTGACCTTTCATTGCTTCCACCCTCCTATCCACCAACCAACTTTACCCATTCTTTCCTCATCTCATATCTCTGTTCCTGAGCCATCATAAGCTCCCTTTCCATCCTACCTATCCACCCATACAACTCCTCCACTCCTTTATCACCCAAAACTCCAACCACAGAACATCCTGTAGAAGTTAGCAGACTTCCTGTAGAAATCCCGAGCTTCCTGTAGGATCCCCTGCAGATATCCTGTAGAAGCCTGCAAACTCGGTTGCCGAGCACCTGAACGTTGTGGACTTCTGTGGAACGACGTTAGGGATCCCCTGGAACCTCTCCTAGCCCTCTTGACCTTTCCCAAGCTTTCTTTCCCTTCGAACTACCCCTGCACAGTCAAACCCTAATAAGAAACAACATCATAATAACTCCAACCACTTAAGCAAGAATACAAAAACAATGTTCTTTTCAGTAGAAGTAGCTTAAATTCATGCATCTCATATCACTAGAAGTAATGGCATCATTTCTAGAAGTTTGCACTCCCACCATCGCATCATAGAGATTAGACTAGTCAGATTAGGGTTTACTAGGGTTTCCATGTTTTGATTGGCTTTCAGTTCATTCTTGCAAAGTAGGTTAATTTCCTTTCAAATAGTCTTCGTTCATCATTTAGAAAGCTTCTTCTGAGAACATATAGAAGTTGGCTTGAGCCCTAGCGGACTTGTGCCAGCTGACCAAGTGACAGCTGCGACAAGAGCTAGTACTTGTGCATACAGCACCGTCGCTTCCAAGTTTGTTACGAACTACCGGGTTGATAAAATTAGAGATAGGAAGCTCCAGGAGTTGTAGCATTATTGCTACAACACTGGAGCCCACCATCTTTTTGGCGCCGTTGCCGGGGAAGCGTCAGAGTATTAGTAATTGTTGCTTTTCTTCTATTTCCTTACTCTTGCCTTCTGCTAAGTAGTTTATTTCATTTCCATTCTGCAAAAGTAGCATAGACATTTCCTGCTTTCATAGATTAGCATTTCCTGCTTTCATAGATTAGCATTTCCTGCTTTCATAGATTAGCCTTTCCTGCTTTCATAGATTAGCATTTCAATTCTGCAATTTCATTTCTACAAGCGTAGATTAGCCTTTCAATTCTGCAAGCGTAGACTAGCATTTCCATTCCTGCAATTTCATTTGAGCAAAGTAGATTAGTTCTTTCCCACTTTCAATTTAATTCTGCATCTTTATTTCAGTAAGATAGTTAGTTGTAGATCAATCTGTTTCAGTTTTGCAGGTACCAAAGAAGAAAAAAAACAAAAGCAATCAAAAAAGTCTTTCCATTTCATGCCTCGTAGGAATCGAGATAAAACAGGCAAATTCTTACCCAACACCCCCACCACATCACTGAGTCACCCTTCTCTCTTCTTCGGTGACAATGATCCAAAAGAACCTATAGGTGAACCTCCTGAGATATACGAAGATCCTATAGCAGAAGAAGAATTAGAGACCATCCCATCTGAAGCTATGGCTGACAATAGAAGAGAAGATGAGAGAATAGAAGGTGCCTTCCCCATCCGAGAGACCAATGGAGAGATGAAAATGAAGAACATTAGCCCCTCTGCTTTACCTCACTTCCATGGACTGACTACTGAAGATCCTGATACCTTCCTGTTTGAGTTTGCTGTCCTTTGTAGAACCTATGACTATACTGAAGATGAGCAGAAGCTGAAACTCTTCCCTTCCACTCTTAAGGATGCAGCATTACGCTGGTTCATGGGCTTACCTGGGAATAGTATCACTACTTGGGCTCAGATGCAACAAGCTTTCAATACCAAGTACCGGGACTACTGTAGGTCTAAGGAAACCAAGGGAGAAATCTTTCGGATGACCATGGGAAATGATGAGTCCTTAGAGGATTATGAGGAGAGATTCCAACTTAGCTATAAGCGGGCCAGGTGCACACTTGACCCTGAATCCCTCAAGTTGGTCCTGCTCCGAGGAGTCCCTGAAGACCTCTTAGATACCCTTCACATGTTAGCTGGGGGGGACATTTACCAATTGCCTTATGAGGACATCAAGACTGTGTTTAGAAACCACTCCAGGGCAGCTCGGAAACGAGGTAGAGGAAACCTCCTCTCAACTGGTGTCCCTTTCTCCAAACATGAGTTTGCAAATCAATTGGAAGATCTTAAGAGTGAGGTGAGACAGACCATTGCCATGCAGCTGGACACATTCAGGATCCAGCAGAAGAAGGAAGAAGCTGAGAGAGCCTTGGCTATCTTCTGCCCTAGATGTACAAGGAGACACCCTAAGAACGAATGTCCATTGCATTCGGTTGAAGTGTGTTTCGTTTGTGAGGAGGACCATCCCACAAACCAATGTCCAACCTTACCTGGATTTAAGGCCATGTACCAAGGGACAGAAGCTCCCACTGAACCTCTCTATTACCTCAACCAAAGGAGGCCACAAGGACCTAGACCTTACCAGCAGGGGATGCAAGGGGCACCTCAAGCTTATTACAGCCCCAACCAATTGACTCCTATGCCTTCCTGGGGTCCCCCTACTCATCCTTCCTGGTCTATGCCTCCTCCATGGTCTTACCCACCTCAGTACCCTACTCAACCCACTACTCATTCCTATCACTCACATGCCCAGCCACAGCCTCAGTGGAATGCACCTCAGTCGGGGTGGAGGCCCCAATACAACACTCCTCCTGCCATTTTGCCTCCACCACCAGTTCAACCTCAACCCTTACCTCCTTCTCCTCCAAGGCAACCTCAAATACCTGCTCAACCGAACCCGAACCCCAACAATAGACAGGCCCAACAGGTATACACTGGGGAAACATCATGCCCTACTTATGCTGTGGAGATCCAGGAGATCAATCTTCGATCTGGAAAGACTCTTCTGGATCGCCAACCTCCTCCCCCAGAGTATGAGGAAGATAAACAGGAAAGTGAACCAAAGGCTATTCCACCCTTTCCTGAGAGACTAACAGCCACCACACAACCCAACCCAGAGGAGGATGAGCTTCTGGGTGAGCTCAAGCAGTTGTGTGTGAAAATACCACTTCTCCAAGCCATCAAGGATGTGCCAATATACAACAAACTGGTTAAGGAAAATTGTTTCAAACACCCAGGCAGGCAAAAGAGAGATGCTTCAACCATCAATGTCTTAGGACAACTGTCTGACCTTATGTTAGGACGAGTCATCTGCCCAAAGTATCTAGATCCTGGGAGTCCTGTAGTAGATGTCCACATCAATGGCATCATCATACCTCACACCTTGATTGATTTGGGGGCCGCCATTAATGTGATGACCAGGGATACCATGCTCAAACTCAATCTTCAGGGTTCCTTGAGGAAGACCTCGACAGTTCTGCAACTAGCAGATCGCTCCACTGTGACTCCCGAAGGGATTGTGGAGGATGTATTTGTCTCTGTCGACTCTTGGGAATACCCTGCAGATTTCTTGGTTCTGCAACCCAAGGCAAAGCTTACTGGATATCCTCTTATTTTGGGAAGGCCTTGGTTAGCCACTGCAGATGCTTACATAAGTTGTCGTGCAGGAAATATGACCATCAAAAATGGTCCTATGTCCAAGCAGCTAGTCCTATACCCTCCTGCCCAACCTTCCTTAGAGCATGACTTACCACTTTGGTTGGAGGAAGGAGAAGAGGATGAAGTGTACTCAGCACCTTTGTGCACCCTAGATACCTCTAGAAGAGACCCCCAACCGAGGATGACTTGATTGAGACCTTGATCCAGAATCCACCTTCCAGTGCACTATCCTTAGAAAAATTGGTGGAGGATGCCCAAGCCAGCACCTTAGTGGATCTTTGTACGACCAACCCTGTCACTCCCAGAGTCAAGAATGTGGAGTTCGGCCCTGAGAGAACGTTAAAGATCAGCTCCTCCCTATCTCCTTCCCAGGAAAAGGAGCTGTGTAGCCTGTTGGCCAGTCACCTAGATGCTTTTGCTTGGAGCTATAAGGAGATGAAAGGAGTCCATCCCTCGGTCTGTACCCATCACATATACATCAAAGAGGGTTGTAAACCGGTTAGGCAACCTCAGAGGAGAATGAATCCAGCCCTTAAGGGCATTGTCAAGGAAGAATTGCAAAAACTGTTGGATGCCGGATTCATTTACCCCATCTCAGATAGTGAATGGGTGTCCCCTCTGGTGTTGGTTCCCAAGAAGAATGGGAAGTGGAGAATCTGTGTGGACTACCGAGAACTGAACAAAGCTACCAAGAAAGACCATTTCCCTCTACCTTTCATAGATCAAGTGTTGGATGGACTGGCAGGAAAGAAGTTCTTCTCTTTCCTGGATGGGTTTAGCGGGTACAACCAGATTCAAATCAGCCCGGAAGACCAAGATAAGACCACCTTCACTTGTCCTTGGGGTACCTTTGCCTACCGAGTTCTTCCCTTTGGGCTATGCAATGCTCCTGCTACCTTCCAGAGAGCTGTCTTGAGCATCTTCTCGGAGCTGGTCCATGATGCAGTGGAGATCTATATGGATGACTTCACTCCTTATGGGGCCAATTTCCAAGAAGCATTGTCCAATCTGGGAAAAGTCCTAACCAAATGCATTGAGATGAACCTGTCCCTTAGTCCTGAAAAATGTGAATTCCTGATGACTGAAGGGACCGTGCTAGGCCATACCATTTCTTGCCAAGGGTTACAGGTGGATCCTAACAAAATTGCTCTCATCAAGAAGGTTCCACCTCCTCAAAAGGTAAGGGATGTTCGGAGTTTCTTAGGATTAGCAGGGTATTACCAGAGATTTATTAAGGACTTCAGCAAGCTAGCCTCCCCATTGTTTGGTCTGTTGGCAAAAGATGTGGAGTTTAAATGGACTGACGATTGTCAGAGAGCTTTGAATGAATTAAAGGACAAGTTGGTGTCAGCCCCAATCTTGAGAGGTCCAAACTGGGCCCTACCTTTCCACATCCACACTGATGCCTCGAACAAAGCCATAGGTGCAGCTTTAGGACAAGTTGAACAAAAACTTCCATATGCCATTTACTTTGTTAGTAAAAACTTGTCCAAAGCTGAACTGAATTACACTGTAACCCAGAAAGAGTTTTTGGCTGTGGTCCATGCACTGAACAAGTTCCGACATTATATCACTGGCTATCAAACATTTGTACATACAGACCATGCTGCAATTAGATATTTAATGAATAAACCAGATGTGAATGCTCGTATTATTAGATGGTTACTTTTGTTGCAGCAGTTTGATTTGACCATTGTTGACAAACCAGGCAAAGAAAATGTTGTTGCTGACTTTTTATCTAGATTGGATTTGTCTGCAGATGAGGATGGAACAGTGGATGACCAGATGCCCGATGAACATCTGTTTGCTATCTCAGCACTCTCTCCATGGTTTTCTGATATAGCAAACTACCTTGTTTCAGCACAGTTCCCTCCGCACCTATCTTCAAGAGAGAAGAGCCGAATCATCAGAAAAAGTGCCTCATTTACTTGGATCGGGGGCAATCTGTCCAAGCTTGGCCCCGATCAGATCTTAAGGCGTTGTGTAAGGGAGGAGGAAGTCTTTGATATCCTCCTCACCTGTCATGATGGGCCTTGTGGAGGACATTTTGCAGCAAAGAGGACTGCCTTCAAAATCCTGCAGGCAGGCTACTATTGGCCCACACTTCATCAAGATGTCAGAAGATATGTTAGCCAATGTGACCAATGCCAAAGAATGGGGAAACCGACTCAAAGGGATGAGATGCCTCTCCAACCTCAAGTGACTCTTGAGCCATTTGAGAAGTGGGGTATGGACTTTGTGGGTCCAATCAACCCTCCTTCGAGGCAAAGGTCCTACATCATTGTGTGTACTGACTACCTGACAAAGTGGGCAGAGACTAAAGCAATCAAAGCAGCAACAGAAGAAAAGGTGGCTGAGTTCTTAAGAGAAAACATCTTCTACAAGTTTGGCTACCCAAGAGAGCTGGTCACCGATCAAGGAATCCAGTTCACATCCAACCTGGTTGAAGACTTACTAGCTCACCACAAGGTCAAGCATAGGACTTCCACCCCCTATCATCCTCAAGCAAATGGGCAGGTGGAAGTCACCAATAGAGCATTAGAAGGGATCTTGACTAAGGTGGTGAGCAGCAGCAGAAAAGACTGGGCAGATCGCCTGGTTGAGGCCACATGGGCTTACAACACCACCTGGAAGACCACCACTGGCTTCACACCTTATGAGCTGGTCTATGGGAAGAAAGCTTTGCTGTCCATTGAGTTTGAATACAACACTTTGAGGATGGCAGCTCAGCTAGATCTAGATCTCAGCCATGCACAACAAGAAAGGTTATTGCAGCTGAATGGACTGGATGAGCACCGAATGCAGGCCATCCTTCACTCGGAAGTGGTTCAACTTCAGAGAAAGGTGTGGCATGACCAACATCTCCATGACAAGCAATTTCAGCCGGGAGATTGGGCCTTGTTGTATGACTCCAGATACAAAGATTTCAAGGGGAAGCTGAGAACCAGATGGCTAGGACCATATGCAGTGGAAAAATGTCATGACAATGGATCTGTTCTTATTCGGACCATTGATGAGGAAGCCATCCCCATGCTTGTCAATGGGCATCGATTGAAGATCTACAGGAAGCCTCTCTCAAGACAAGAGTTCATCAAAACTATGGAGAAATCAGTGTTGGTCATAGAGAAGGGTTCTGCCTCTCCTTTGGGCATACCCTGAAAGATCTAAAAAAAAAAGAAAAAATAATAAAGATCCTTGGGTGAAAACCTTTCTGAGGCACCCAAGGCAGGTGGTAGGGGTGAAAACCTCATTGAGGCGCCCCTATTGTCTTTCAAAAAAAAAGGAAAAGAGATTTGAAAAAAAGATCCTTGAGTGAAAACCTCTCTGAGGCGCTTAAGGCAGATGGCAAGGGTGAAAACCTCATTGAGGCGCCCCTGTTATCTTTCAAAAAAAAAAGAAAAAAGAAAAAAGAAAAAAAACAATAAGAAAAAACAGGGTCAGCAAATTCATAATGTAAAGTTGCATGCAGGTTGCAGGTGTACTATGGAGGAGAGGAAGCCTTTCAACTCAAAGCCAAGGATCCTTATCATGCTGTCAGGAGACCTCACCAGCACCTCCTCCAAGAATACTCATTTTCTCCAAAGTATGTGCAATTTTATCTCGGCTTGAGTCTTCTACAGGAAGACGCAGATTTTCTACAGGAAGATGCAGATTTTCTACAGGAAGGTGCAGACTCTCTACAGGAAATGCAACCTTTCTACAGGAAGCTCTGTATTTCTACAGGAAACTTCCTGTAGAAGTTCAGGACAGCCCAGAATCCATTTTATGAGGAGATCTAACGACTAAGGATCGGTTTGGACGCATGCAAGCTATTGTTATCTCCCTTGCACATTGTTGTCACCTCGTCCTGCCATCCTTGTTGACATGCAACGAAGTTACCTGCACCAGCAAAGCAGATCGATGAGTTATCAAGAAAAAGAAATTTTTAAATGAAAAAACACTGAGATCTCATACCATATCCATCCCAGTCATCCAGAAGCCCTGGGAGCGTGATCGGGAGGCCAGATCCTTCGTCGTGCAGCATGCACCCAAGGAGGAAGAACTGTTACAAGACATCCCGTGGGAGTCCTGTAACAGTTAAGCCCGCTAGAGTGTATACTATTCACATCACTGGCCATATGCAATGGAAACGCGGACGCATGCAGCCAAGCATCAACTCCATCGTCGGCAGCCTGTAAACGTGAACCTCCGGGCCTGTGCAAATTCACCAGCAGCAGATAGATCCATTCATCATCGTCCAAAACCCGAAAAATCGTGTTGCAGCCGCGCAGGTAAGTGTCTCGACCCTTTCTTCCGTCAGATTGCATGAATTTTACTTTGAATTGTTTGCAAAGTGTGAAGTGAATGGGTTGAGCGGCTGTATGGCCAGTTGACTGGCCACGTCGACCGGTTAATGGTCCAGTCAGATGTTTGGGTGGCGGCCGTGACAAAAGGAATGGGCAGCACACACGTGAGAACAATCCCCGTCGGGAAAAACGGATTTAGCAGAAGAAACGGCGGTAGTAAGTGAACTCGCAGACAAATGATGGAACGACGTCATCCAACGGTCCGACGGGGACAGCTCACCCCCGCGCCACAGATTCCGCCGATTCAAATCTAATCGGCTAGATTGCCCGCATGCATTTATCATTCACCGTTTGAAGCTCGAGTGAACATTCGGATCCCTCTGCAGTTCGAAACTCCGAGCCTTTGGCTATCAGAACGGCTGTGAAGCAACACCGAGAGCGCAGACCAACTGCAGTCTTCCCCAGGAATCACGCGCTGCTCCTACAGGAAAGCTGTTTCTACAGGAAGGCGGGTTCCTCACGTAAAAAGGTGGCAGATAAAAAGGTAACCCTGAACTCTCCATGCAATTGGTTTTTAAAGGTGGCAGAATCGTCGTCTACAGTCTGGTCATAGAAAGTTGTTGCAAGTGTTGTCTGCTGTGCATAGACTGTCGTTCTACAGGATGACAGTGTAATTAAATTGTGTTAAGGTCCTCAGGGATAAGTTTTGTGGATTATTTGCACGACGGAAGCGTAATTCTACGCTCTGTCCCAATAAGCTAAAATTCTTCCGCATTCGCCCCCGCTAGCAACAATTTTTATCATGCCGGGTGGGTTTATTAGACGGGAACCCACTGATTCATCAAAGTTAAGAGAAAACCAGGAGGTGGTGGAGCTCTTCACATGAGCACAATGGATATCCTTTTGTGACAAGTTGCAGGGTTATGACGACGAAGTGGCAGAAGAATTTTTACAAGCTTTGAGGCCGAAATCCAAAACATTGGCCACCGTGAGCTTCAGGGGCCTAAGCCTCAAGCTCACCCCGCAATATATCAGTTGAATTACTGAACTTCCAATGGGTTTGCCATGGGATAAGGAAGAAAGGAAGTTGAGCCAGCAGGCAAAGAAAGAATTCTTTCCACCTGAGGAGGAATTCTCGGAGGACAAAAATGGGGTGCGTAGAACCAGTTTGCTGCCACCATGGAATGAAGTTAGCCTGCAAATCATGAAGTATATAACCTATGAAGGCCGTTTTAGCATTGTGTACGGGTATCACTTTCGGTTGCTCAATGAATTGAGGCACCAAATTGATCTTCCTGTAGAAAATAAACTGAGCATCCCTTATTTCCTGCTACAGTCTCTAATTGAGTGTGCCACAAAGTTAAAAGAAGGCATACCAGATCAGGTAGCCCACCATGGATTGATCAAACTTCTCGTGGAGGATGCGCTTCATTCATATAAGGTTCCCCTCTCATGGGAAGCATTCAGAAATTTGACAAGAGATGGAGACATAAGGATGTTGACCGAGGAAAGTGGTTCCTCCAGCAGTGAGGAGAAAGAAACAGTGGCCGCGGGAAAGAAAGAAACAGGCCAGAAGACCCCGACCACAGTGCAGAAGAAAGAACAAAGGAGGAAGCACGAGAAAAAGGATGCTGAGGAAAAAGGTGACACACCCATCTTGTCAGCAAGAGAGAAAAGGTTGCAGAGTAGAACGGACAAAGCTGAGAAGGTCCACATCAGTACAAGTACCTCGTCAGCACCCGCAACCAACCCAAAAAGCAAAACCCATGCAGCAAAGCAAGCCAAGGTGGTGACACCTGTGTCTACAGGAAAGCAGAAACAGGCTTCTACAGGAAGCCCGAAAACAGAAAAAGGTCTTCTACAGGAAGCCCGAAAATTACTAAAACAGGGTCTTCTACAGGAAGCCCGAAATTGACTAAAACAGGGTCTTCTACAGGAAGCCCTGAAAAGGTGAAACCCAAGGAGAAGAAAGCTGACATTCTAGCAAGGGAGGCAGCAGCTGTACTGGATGGTCTCAGCACGCCACCTAAGCCAAAAGAAAAGAGAAAGAGGGAGACCCCTCTATACTTTGAAGTTCGAAGAAGTTCGAGAATAAAGACGGGCAAGCCACAGCCCCCATCCAGCAGCCAAATCACTACAGGGGATGCCCCTACTTCACCCAGTGAGAGGTCCCCCTCGAAGATATCGGTCACCTACGAGAGGGGGAGCCCAAAAACAACTACTTGGAAAAGAAGGATAGACCAATCGGCTTCAAAAGCCCGGCTCAAGGTCAAGGAAACAGAGAAGAGGGAAGGAGCGGCACCCTCATCGCCACCAAGGGCAGAACAGGCAGAGCCACCAAGAGTAGGAAAGAAAGAGCGTATTCCGGAGCCTAGTTCTCGGCCAAGGACAAGGAGCTGGGGCAAAATTGCTCAAGGATGAGCAAATATTTTAGCTGGGGGGTGATGATGAGCCCCAATTTTTGGTAACAATTTGGGCTCATTTGGCCTACTTACCTTGCTCAACCCTTCATCTTTTATCACTTATGCATCCATTTCTTGGTATATTCGTGTTATTTGTAGGAAGAAGGGCAGGCATTATATCTTTGTGGCTAATACATGATGATTTCAGGTTTTTTGGCATTAAAGGGAGCAAAGACCACGCAGAAGGAGACAAGAAGACAACAAAGGTGGCATTGCAGGTTTATAGGGAGGTTGTCTACAGCCTTAAATGACCTCCCTCGTGATCTCCACCCTAACTCCGAGCTCCAACAGCTCTCCCCACCGAGCTTAAAGGCAGCCAACAGATTCTACAGGAACAACAGTTTACAACAGTTTACTTTTAGTTGGACAGCCGAGCTCCACTAATTGAGGAAGCCAGCTTGATCCTTAGCATGTATAAATATTAAGGTCGTGGCCTTTGATAGGAGCTTTTTGAACTTTGGAACTACTGTTGCAATCTCTAAGCACGAGCTACAGCTCGGTTTTTGCTTTTTGTAAGCCAGTTTTGGCATGATGTTAGACTCATGATTATTCAATAAAACAGGCAGCTTTGGATTCAATTCTGAGTTTTTAAGGGAGCTATAGCTCTCAAGTTAGGGCCCAACCTGAGAGCAATAGACCTCCTTTTCCTTGTATTGTTACTTGTCTTTCCTTCCAGCACTTTATTCCTCTGTTTTGGCATGCATTTAGAAATTACAGTCTGCTGATTTGATTTCTTTTATGTGATTGAGTAGGATTAGTTCACAGTTCAAGTGCTTTTAGTTGCTTAGATTAGAGTAGGAGGATCATCATTCATTAGAGCTCCAAGAAAAGGTTGACAGTAAACTCACTGCCATCTCTGTTTAGAGATTGGGGGTGTAGACCGTACCAACCACCAAAAAAAAATGCAGTCTTATACTCTCATTCAAGCTGCACCCAGTCATTTCAATTGTAGATCCATCCATGCATTCTGATCTTGAGTAGTACTTCTTCATTCCAACTCCATGCACGATTTTTCTCTGAAGTTTACATTGATGTTCGTTGATTTAATAACACAGTTAGGATAGGTTGATGAATTCTCAGTTTTGTGCAGATTTGTTTCCTTTACACTGCGTTGCATCACTCTGTTATCTTCTTCTTCTTCTCAACCGCGCCTAAAGTCACCTACCCAACCTCTGTTCAGCTCGTTTGCCTTCCAACACTTCTACTGTTCACGTAGCTCCATCTTTTTGACCTTTCATTGCTTCCACCCTCCTATCCACCAACCAACTTTACCCATTCTTTCCTCATCTCATATCTCTGTTCCTGAGCCATCATAAGCTCCCTTTCCATCCTACCTATCCACCCATACAACTCCTCCACTCCTCCATCACCCAAAACTCCAACCACAGAACATCCTGTAGAAGTTAGCAGACTTCCTGTAGAAATCCCGAGCTTCCTGTAGGATCCCCTGCAGATATCCTGTAGAAGCCTGCAAACTCGGTTGCCGAGCACCTGACCATTGTGGACTTCTGTGGAATGACGTTAGGGATCCCCTAGGACCTCTCCTAGCCCTCTTGACCTTTCCCAAGCTTTCTTTCCCTTCGAACTACCCCTGCACAGTCAAACCCTAATAAGAAACAACATCATAATAACTCCAACCACTTAAGAAAAAATACAAAAACAATGTTCTTTTCAGTAGAAGTAGCTTAAATTCATGCATCTCATATCACTAGAAGTAATGGCATCATTTCTATAAGTTTGCACTCCCACCATCGCATCATAGAGATTAGACTAGTCAGATTAGGGTTTACTAGGGTTTCCATGTTTTGATTGGCTTTCAGTTCTTTCTTGCAAAGTAGGTTAATTTCCTTTCAAATAGTCTTCGTTCATCATTTAGAAAGCTTCTTCTGAGAACATATAGAAGTTGGCTTGAGCCCTAGCGGACTTGTGCCAGCTGACCAAGTGACAGCTGCGACAAGAGCTAGTACTTGTGCATACAGCACCGTCGCTTCCAAGTTTGTTACGAACTACCGGGTTGATAAAATTAGAGATAGGAAGCTCCAGGAGTTGTAGCATTATTGCTACAATACTGGAGCCCACCAGTCAGCTCATGATGATACTTAACCCTTTCTACCATTTCACAAAACTGATAACAAGATTGATGTTTAAAACAAGTTACTGCAAGAGGGCAAGCAAGTAATTCTGTGAGAGTGGTGGGCTCCTCCCCGATGATCTTCCCTCCTTTATGTGGTTTTCTTGGTACATGAGCTTCTGGGAAGAATCACTAACAATTTCATCATCCCTCTCATAGGCCGAGTTTGTCTCCATGCTTGTGAATTTGAAGTGAAAATTGATGAGTATGAAGATATTTTTAAAATATGAGGGTGAATAATGTATGTAGGAAATGACTACTGTTTTTCTTTTGGGAAATGAGGGAATGACTGATATTATGACTATAGATGAGAGTTTTGATGATGGAATGGATGTCATGAGGGAATATGAAATGGGAATTAGGATTTTGGGAATGTATGGGGTTAGGGTGTTGGGTTGTGTTATATTCTTTCCACGTGGTTAACAGGGGGTTTGAGGGGCACCTGTAACCCCACTTTATGGGGTCCGGGGCAGTGCCCCAGAAAATTTTGGTTTTGGAACCTATGTTAGGTTGGGCGGACCCACCTAGGGTCTTGTGCATGATTTTCGCACATGTTTTTTGGATGCGATGGTTTTCGGTCCATGGTTTTGGATGCGATGGTTTTCGGTCCATGGTATTGGATGCTTCGGCATGTATAAATATGTTTTGTAACATTGAAAGGAACATAATGAAAAATCAAGCTGGTAGTCCTAGTTTTGGGATCCAGGGGAAAATATTTGTGTATATGTGTTTTATGTGTTATGATCTCGCATTGTTTATTTTCTGTGTTTTAGAATTCGTATGCAGGTAATTTCTATACGGGGTTAACATTTGGTATCAGAGCTGTTTTGGCTTCAAGTGAATGCCTTTGTTTCTGAGGGGTTTCGCTCGAGCCTGTGGTAGACCCTGTTCAGTGGGAGATCTGCGAGATCGATTCTGGTGGTGAAAAAACATGGCGAGCAGTGGAAAGATAGAGATCGAGAAATTTAATGGTCAGAGTTTTGAGTTGTGGAAACTCAAGATGGAGGATCCGTTGGTGGATAAAGATTAGTGGATTGCAGTAGATCCGGGTACTAAACCAACAGGAGTGTTCGATGAAGAATGGAAGAAGTTCGACATATTGGAGAAAAGGGCCTTCAGATACTTCATGGTAAAGGTATGAGTAATAGCCCTCTGGATTTTGATTTCTATGAAAATTGTGTATACGGGAAGTAGAATCAGGTGAGTTTCCCTTTTGGTGGTAAGAGGGTGAAACAGATATTAGAGCTTGTGCACAGTGATGTGTTTGGACCTGTGAAGGTTCCATCACTGGGTAAGTCTATGTACTATGTATCATTTATAGATGACTTCTCAAGGAATACATGGATATATTTCCTTAAGAAGAAATCTGAAGTCTTTGATAGGTTTAAAGAATTTAAGGCTCTGGTGGAAAACCAGACAGAGAAGAAGATAAAGGTGCTGAGGACAGATAACGGTGGAGAGTTTTGCAGTAAGGAATTTGAAGAATTCTGCAAGAAGTGTGGTATAGCACGGCAGAAGACTACTCCATATACACCTCAGCAAAATGGAGTTGCAGAAAGAATGAACAAGGCATTGATGGAAAGGGCAAGAAGCATGTTCAGTGGTGCCGGGTTGGGACAATAATTCCGGGCAGAGGCGGTGGATACTGCATGTTACCTGGTCAACAGGTCACCTTCATCAGCGTTGGAGGATAAGACTCCTAAAGAGGTATGGACTGGTAAGAAACCCTCTCTTTCACATCTGAGGGTATTTGGATGTGATGCATATGTACATGTTCCAAAGGAGAAACGAACCAAGTTGGATAGCAAATCTGAAAAATGCATCTTTATTGGGTATAAGGATGGTTTAAAGGGTTATAAGCTTTGGAACCCAGTAACAAGGAAGGTTGTGTACAACCGAGATGTGGTGTTCAGAGAGATGAAAGATGTTATTAAACATGAAGTCCAACCAAAGGAACCTAAGAATATAGAGTTTGAGCTAAAGGAGGAAGAATCAGACTCTACAGCAGAGGATGAATCAGAAGATGAAGAGCCACAAACTCCGGCTGTGAGAAGGTCAGTTCGAGAAAGAAGGCAGCCAGAAAGGTATAGTCCATTTGCTTTCTGTTCAAATTTTGCTTTGACTGTTACTGATGATGATCCCAGAACTGTGAAGGAAGCAGTGAATTCAGAGGATGGAAAACTCTGGAAAGAGGCCATGGTTGATGAAATGGAATCTTTGCACAAAAATGAGGCTTGGGATCTGGTGGAGTTACCAGTTGGAAGGAAACCCATTGGAAGAAAATGGGTGTTCAAGAAGAATACAAATGCAGAAGGAAAGGTGGAGAAATACAAAGCTCGGTTGGTAGCAAAAGGTTATTCCCAGGTGCCGGGAATTGATTTTGGTGATATTTTTTCTCCTGTTGCCAAGGTAACTTCTATTAGATTACTTTTATCTGCTGCTGCTGCTTTTGATTTTGAGGTAGAACTGATGGATGTGAAGACAACATTTCTTCACGGGGATCTAGAAGAGGAAATCTACATGAAGCAACCTGAAGGCTTTGCGGTGAAGGGTAATAAAGAACTGGTATGCAAGTTAAAAAAGTCTATGTATGGGTTAAAACAGTCACCAAGGATGTGGTATCAGAAATTTGATACATTTATACGGGGACTTGGCTTCACCAGAAGCAAAGCAGACCACTGTGTGTATTTTAAATTAATTGGTGACCGTGTTATTTATCTGGTCTTGTATGTGGATGATATGTTGTTGTTTGGAAATGACAAAGAAATTATCCAGGATTTGAAGACCCAATTGTCCTCCAAATTCAACATGAAAGATCTTGGTGCTACAAACTATATTTTGGGCATGGAAATTAAATGGATTGGGAAAAGAGGAAGCTCTGGTTAAACCAGAGGAAGTATGTCGAGACAATACTACAGAGGTTTAATATGCAGGATAGTAAACCGGTGAAGGTTCCTATCCCTGTAGGTGTGAGGTTATATGCTAAACAGTGTCCCAAGACACAAGAAGATGAAGAGGACATGTCCCGTGTTCCATATGCAAGTGCAGTCGGTAGCCTGATGTATGCAATGGTCTATACTAGACCAGAGATTGCATATGCAGTGGGAGCATTGAGCAGGTTTATGCCAAAACCAGGGAAGGAGCATTGAACAATAATGAAGCGGGTTTTCAAGTATTTGCGTGGCACTAGTGATTATGGTTTGTGCTATCAAGGAATACCAGGAATGGACAGAGTGTTGGATATTCATGGATTTGTTGATACAGACTGGGTTGGAGATCTGGATCAGAGAAGATCTACAAGTGGGTATGTGTTTAACCTATTTGGAGGTGCAGTCAATTGGATGAGTAAGAAACAATCTGTAGTGGCACTATCAACTGCAGAGGCAGAATACATGGCAGCCACTCATGCAAGCAAGGAAGCAGTTTGGTTGCAGAGACTGTGTTCAAGTATGGGGTTAGTACAGGAAGCTATAAGGATAGACTGTGACAACCAAAGTGCAATTTTCTTGGCAAAGAACCTTGCATATCATTCAAAGACAAAGCACATTGATGTTCAATATCACTTTGTGAGGGATATGATAGAAGACAAAAAGGTGTCGCTGGTAAAGGTGGACACTTTGAAGAATACTGCAGATACATTGACACAATCTGTTAGGTCTGAGAATTTCTCTTGGTGTAGAGAGACAATGGGTGTTTCAGGGCCGGGAAAATGACTAAGCTCTCTTGTGGCCCCCTGTGGAAAGAAAACAACAAGTGGGAGAATTTTGGGTTGTGTTATATTCTTTCCATGTAGTTAACAGGGGGTTTGAGGGGCACCCGTAACCCCACTTTATGGGGTCCGGGGCAGCGCCTCAGAAAATTTTGGTGTTGGACCCTATGTTAGGTTGGGCGGACCCACCTATGGTTTTGTGCATGATTTTCGCACATGATTTTTGGACGCGATGGTTTTTGGTCCATGGTTTTGGATGCGATGGTTTTCGGTCCATGGTATTGGATGCTTCGGCATGTATAAATATGTATTGTAACATTGAAAGGAACATAATGAAAAATCAAGTTGGTAGTCCCGGTTTTGGGATCTAGGGGAAAATATCTGTGTATATGTGTTTTATGTGTTATGATCTCGCATTGTTTATTTTCTGTGTTTTAGAATTCGTATGTAGGTAATATCTGTATGGGGTTAAAACCTACATAGGGTTTGGTAATAGGGAGTGGGATTTGGGAGGTGAGTGCTAATGATATTGGGAAAGGAAAAGGGAAACGTGATTTAGGGAAATTAGTTTAAGGGAAAAGGGTGTATGGAAATAACTCAAGGGAATAGAAACAATAGAACACAATACCCTTTGAAAATTGTAGAAGGCAATTTAGAGACATCTAATTTTTAATGTTTTTGACATACAAATCACCACCACTGATGAAAAGTTCCTTGCTAGACAGGATGAGAAGCTTCACTTGTTGAGAGGCCGATTATGAAATTTGAGGCAGAGGAAGGTGACGAAATTCGTTTTGAAGCTCAACAGACAGGTGCGTAGCGCACTTTGTATGCACAGCGCCTGAACAAATTACAGTGTAAAACCTGTGCCAGATAGGTTCGCAGCGCCGATGAAAGTTCAGGCTTTTGCTCAATTTTTGTCTCTTTCTCCCAAAAATGCGATTTTTGCCTCTAAACTCATTCACTCACAACAAATGAAGACTTCAAACCATAGATGAGATTTTATATCTCCTCGCTTTAATTTTTCATTTACCAAACCCACTTTTCTAATGTCTTAGTCGCTTTTCTTTAAAAACTCCGTTTTTCATTTGCAGTTTGACTTTTCTTGATCACTTGATGAACTAATGCATTGATTTTTTTGTTTCTTGCAGTGGCTGGAGTTGGCGAGGTGACCAAGGGCAGCAGCTGGAACTTATTACATATAGAAAACACTTTAAATTACGTAAAATTTGTACATAGAAATAAAAAACTCTGTTTTCACCTCAAAATAGAGTTTTGAGGTAAAAACCATTTATTGAGCATATCATCAGTGAATTTATGATCTTATGAACTTATAAAACCTCCTCATGTGTCTGTTGACCTTTTATTGAGTTTTGGATGACCATGGTGGCAAACCCTAGACCTAGTGAGACCTAAAACCCTAAAACTAGCTTTTGTGAATGAAATGACACAAAATGATAGTAAATGACCTAAACATGTGAAAACAGGCCAACAGGTAAATTCCATGAGGGAAATTAACAATGAACCACTACCATCAGTTGATCCCTAACCTAATGGAATGCAGCTGATCGGATGAGACACCTAATATGCATGCAAAAAGAGAAATTTGATCACTGATGGAGGGATGAAGATAACGACACTAACATTTGCTCCAATGGGGATGGTAGCTCCTGGGAGATGCCAAGAACCATAGATCTCTGGAAAAGCAGAGAAGTGCCTTCATCCATTGGGCAAGATGGAGTCAATAACTTCAGAAGACTAAACCAAATTTCTTGACTCAAAACTGACTTAATTACAAAGACTGAAAACTGACTGAAAACTGAATCAAACAACTGATACTAAATAACCAAAGACTGAAGCCAAACATTCATCTTTATAGTCTTCAATTCAGGACCCAAACTGAATGAATGATGACAATACAAACTTTGCAAGGAAAGAAATAAAATGGTATGTACAATGACAAAATGTGACAGCAGAAAATTTCTCAAAGATAATACTGTTTCAGAAGCCGACCATTGACCGGCCCTCCTGGACAATCTTCCCCATTCATTTCTTTGAGTAGAAAATCCTTTTGACCTCGATATGTAGCAATTCTATATGGTCCCTTCCACAGGTTCTAGAACTTGCCGTGCTTGCCTTTATCCTCGTTTCTAGCATCCCACTTTAGCACTATGTCTTCAAAACTTTGCACAAATAATCTCATAGTCACATTCTCTTCATCTATCTCATGAAGGTCAAAGAAGTCGCTCATCCTATCAACATGATGTTGCGCTATGATATCTTGGGTAGCATCAAACAATGGAATTTTACTTTGGTAATCAGCAAGCATAGCATCCAAGTTCTGTGGCAAAACGAGAGGTGCATATCTGGCAGCCATTGCTCGAGGTGGATTAGAAACTGGCCTTGGATATGTAGGAGGAGTTGTAATAACAATAATAGTCGATGTGATGGGTGTATGAGGTGTCGAAGGAGGTGAAGAAATGATAGATGTTTGAGGTGTTGAAGGGGTTGAAGGGGGGGAAGAGACAACAGATCTCTGATCAGATATGGTGGGTTGCACGGGAAGAGTGGGGATAAAAGGAGGTTCAGTAGGAATTTCTGAACTAGACAAAACAACAGATGAACCCAAAGTAGCAGAAGCAGATTCTAAGAGTTCGGGGATATTGGTAGCCACAATTGAGTTTTGAAGTGAATTCAAGATGTAAGCATCAATTGATCTATTTGCTCTTTCAGTTTCGAGATATTGGACAAATTCCGGATTTAGAACAGTATTACCAATGACACTTTCAGATTTAGTTTCAAACAAAGATAAATCAAAATGTTCATTAAACGGGAGATCTTCAAGATATTCAAATATAACTGGGCATGAATGAGATTCTAAAATCGGTATCACAGAACTTTCTTGTCGGACAATTCTTGGAATGAGATTCGGGTTTTCATACACGAGAGGAGGATCAGGATCAACATTGGCCCTGGTGTATCGTCTGGAAGCCAGTGTGTTGAACTGTTCCCAAAATTCAAATAGACATTACAATCTTTTCAGCCTACTGAATTCTAAACTTATCATCCAAAAGTCTAGAATTGTTTAATGTAATGGGGTAATAGTTTTCAGTTCTTCCCCAGTATGGTCGCCACTATGTTATAGCCTAAAATCTACCTCAGGCTGAGAAAGGCAGGTCTAGGGTAATATTAAACCACGCTTAACCTGGTAGCTAGCCCTACCAGGTCGGGAGAGGGCTCTCTCCTTGTAAATCTCAAAGAAAATATGGAAAATAAGGCTAGAGATGACTGATATGAAAAATAATTTTAGGCTAGGTATATGCTCAGAACAATTTGATTGATTTTAATGGTTGGTTGCTGGATCAAATGAGGAAGGCAGCTTTGGGTTCGGGAAATCAACTTAGATTTGCAGAGGTTTCTGTGGGGCAAGGTAGGCAAGTGTTTTAGCACTTTGAAATGAATGTGATGGTGAGTCTAAAGACTGGTGAGGAGTTGAAGAGGGCATGAAATTTTCATGAGTCCTCTTCAAACATTAGAAAACATTTAGAACTAAATAAACCCCAAGGCTGAGCACTGAAACACCACTGGATTCCACCCTTTAATCTTGATTCATTTAGTTATGCAGAAAAAGATAGATGATGGCACATATACACATAAGATAAACTAAATAACAGAGGAGAAAACAATGCTAATTCACATTACCACAAGAATCCCACAAAATGCTGCAAAACCCTGGTTTATTTCCTTGCCAAACTGCAGAAGTGATTTACAAAGTAGCTCAATGCATCCACAAGAGTCCAACCTTGAAAAATGACTAAGAAAGTACAAGATATAGGCATCAAACCACCTATGCTAGCCATCAGGGGTCGAATCCATGAGTTAAGGAGCTGTTTCAACAAGATCTAAACTAGGAATTGAAAAATAGGTAGTGGAACAGCTTGCCTCTAAAACTGTGGAAACTGATTCATTCATCCTCAAACCAACTCTAACTGATGTATCTACCTCCTCAAGTCATTTTTCATCATATTTACATAATAGTACATCATATTACATCATCAATTTACCAAAGAGAATAAAAACTCAAACTGGTAGCAAACTAGGCGAAATTCTAAACAAACAGGGAAAACTGGAAAATTTTTCTCCTATGCGCAACACCACTGATCCTATGCACAACGCTTTTTCAAGGCAACTTTTGGAAGGCCTCCTGATGTCCAAATTAGGTGTAGAATAGCTCATGGGAAAGCTTGGTGAGTCTACTTTCTGGGACAACTTTAATTTTTTTATTTGAGTCCATTTGCCCCTCCAAAAATGGAATCTCCCCAAATTGCTTCCTGTGTGGAAAAAAAGTGGCAGAGAGGGCACTTTTTGGGTGTTTTTGGCCCTTTTGGAGGTCCAGAACTTGTCAAAATTTCTCAGCCATTTCTGAGCATGCATAACTTTTCATGGTGATTCCAAAAATGTAATTTTTTTGCAAATGGAGGCCCCCGGCAAAAGCGCAGCGCCACCTGCTGAAAAAACCTGTTTTTTGCTTCAAAAATGACAAAAACTTCACTAAATTTCTTGAAATTTGGCATGAGTGATCCTTTTTATGTGCTATTCTGGGCCAATGATGCTTCAACCAAGATCTTGAGCTTGTCTTGCTCTTTTTTGCTTCTCAAAACTCTCTTTAGTTTCGCCTTTAACCTCTTCACCCTTGTTTTGCAAATTTTATTCCAGATTAAGTAGTGATAGGCCATATGGCGCAAAATTTCTTCTCGTTGTTAGCTTTCTCAAGCAATTTCTCCAGGTGAATGTTTGTCCTCTCTAACCATGATTCCCGGTCAGCCTCAATTTTTTGCTCAAGGGGTGTCATTTTGATTTTTCTTCTTTTTGTCGCTTGCCTGTTTTCTCTAATTGTTTGCAACTCCATAATAGCTTGTTTGTCCTCTATTTTTTGTTCGTTATAGACATATTTGGGCACTGCAACCCCAATCACATATGTCCATAAACCAAGGGCTTCTAAACCCCTAAAAGTGTTGTTTCATACCCTAAAGGAATAAGGTCAGCTAATTACATTATCTCCCAGAAGTTCTCCATGAAAAACTACTCAAAACTGGTCAAAACAGGACCATACAGACTGCTCCATGCATAGGGTGCGATGCATCTCACCTATTACACACGAGGGGTGCGATGCATACTGGAAATCCCTTCTGTAGGGTGCGATGAGCGAGAGCAGACAAATGGCAGAAGCAGTTTGCTAGGTGGAAACCCAAAGAATCTTCTAGAAATTGCTCATATGACACTTGCCTCTCTGAATTCGCCCAGGGATGAGTAAGAGATATGAAATCTCCAAGTGGAACCAAGAACTATCAGTGAAATGACACTAATCAAAATCCCAGAAGCTGACTCACTCTCCTGTAAACATCTATATATGGATCCCTCATCCTAGAGATCCAAAGGCTGGAATTTTGTAATTTGCAAGGAAGTGTTGTTGGTTTCTCTTTGAAGACATTGTTGGGTGATCTTGCTTTGTATGAGGTGAAGAGGGCTTTCATGCTGGGAGGATGATGCTGGATCAGACAGCCTAGTTGTAATCCTCTCTTCTACTACTTCTATCAATAAAGCTATTTGAGTTTTCCTCCATATGCTTGTATATATCTGAATCTTGTATTTGTATATGCATTTATATGGTTAATGTACATCTGATCCTACATTTTTTATGGTTATATATCTCTATGCTTTGATGGTATTTTGCTGCTTTGACTCTATAGGTGTTCTTTCAAGCGGGACAAGTGAGAAAGGAGTGGTGAAAGCTCTATCAAGGGAGAGAGGAAATGAGCAAGGAGACTAGCGAAAGATTGAGGTTGGTACTCTCTGCTTCTCTCTCATCTATCTCTCATAAAGGAAAACGCAAGTGACTTTAGTTTGTTTGTTTCTAAGATAGCTACCCATCTTAGTGGGACTAGCAGCTCTGAATGGACACTAGTTTTCCCGATAACAAAATGGCGACTTCACTGGGGAACGAATAGTTTGTTTGTTTTGTTACTGTTGTTTGCTTTATAAACCATAGACGGAGTTTGAAGTCAAGCCAGCTAGCCTTTGAACTGCTTTTGCTATGCAACTACAAAGTAAATCAACACTGCTTCAGTTAATCTCCAGGTTGGTTTATGAACTGAACATCTAGCTTGCAAACATCCTAAGTGCCCTGGTGGTAGCTTAAATAACCTCATTAGATCAGCCCCTATACTTTGTGTTTACTGACAATCATTAGCTCAGCCTAAATCCTTGAACTTAGCTGCAAACTGTGAGTGAAAACCAAGCACAGTCTCGTCCCTGGACCATCGCACTGTCTCTTCTTGGCAACCTGGATGCATCGCACCTCCTGTGTGTTGCAGGTGAGATGCATCCCTGTTTCCCTGTGTTACGGGCGCGATGATTGACAAAGACTGTTTTTGCCTCCAGATTTTGGTTTTTTCTTCATTGTCTTCAACTTTATTCAGTAGTTTTGTTGTCTAAGATCAATATATCTCTGTTGAAACCATCTTCCTTTGCATTATTCAGCGTCCACCAGAAGGAATTGTGAATGCTTTTTTTTAATGTATTTTTCATCATTTACAATTCTCCTTTGCAAATAGTAGCTTAATCGAACTGTCATCCTTTGATTTGAAAGTGTCGAAAGTGTTGTTTTCAGTCAAGAAAAAGAGTGTCATAAAGCATTCCTCTTTTAAATAGTTGATTACACTTTTTCCATTGTATTTGATTTGAATCATTAGTATTTGAAGTGTCGAAAGTAGTTTTAAATTCAAAATCGCAAAGTGTCGACTTGACCTTACTTTTGTTTTTTGAAAAGAAAATTGTTAGTACTGTCGCTTTGAAAGAAGATATTTCAGATCTATACTTAGTTTTCTTTTTATCATTCTCACATTAAGGAAACTGAAAAACAATACATGCATGTACATTTGCATTAAGACTGCATGTTGAAGTTGATTTTGGAAAAGTGCATCTAGTGTGTGCTCTTTGCTCTATGTTGAAAGAATTTCATTTATCTTTCCTTAATAGCTAGGATTTTCATTGCAGAAAGAAAGTAAATGACTGTTTATCATCTTAGATTGCATATTTAGGAATTGTATATCTACATAATGCGGTGAACCTTAAAGGCAAACTTTTTATGAAAGATCAACTGTAAAATAAAATTCAATGAACATAAAAACACTTTTGAACCTAATGCACAACATTTAGAAGTCTAGGCTAGAGACGTATTCCAGCGTCGTAAAGCCCGGTAACTATCGCTTTCATCATAGGTTGGGTGATTCCTCCTCTTTGATATGACAAGTGCTAGTACAGACTTGTGCTCCCATGTACCGTCGAATATATATTTAGAGACCACAATAGGCTACATCCATTATCCTTAGGAAGCCGTTTCTGCCGCCCTATCGATCGCAATGCACTGAACACAACATTCGGGAAGATTGACTGCTGTACTGTAAAAAGTATTCTGCAGTTTTGCGATTGGTTTGGTAATCCCTCTGTCTAGATTTCCAGAGTAGTCACTTTTGTTCCTTTTCAGACTCCTTAAAAGAAAAGGTCCATCTGAGCACTTGTCACTTCAGGCTCATTAAAATCAAAGGCGACTACAGTCATCTTTAGCTTTTTCTTGACTCCTAAAAATTGAAAAAGCAAGTTGTGTCAAAGCGTCATAAAATTTATTTTAATCGGAATAACGTCACTGTTCCCTCGTTGATCTTATGTTGAGAAAATGGAGTCTACCAATCAAGGATTTCCCCTTGGGGGAAATCCTAGTCCTTTCTCCTCTTAGGGGGATGTTGGTGCTCCACACATGGCTACATTGTCCCTTCCAGGACTCACAATTGGCCTGCCAGTATGGCTTTTCTCGACCTTTGTCGTTCAAAACATCGCAATTCCTTAGCAATCAAATCAACAACCAGATGACCCTAAAGTCACTCCCCCACCTTCTGCTTCATTTGTTTCTCCCTCTCCTTCTTCCTCTTCGCTTGGTGAAGCTAGTAACGCTAAAAACCAAGTAACTGAGAAGAAGAAGAAAGGGAAGGAGAAGAAGAAGAAGAATCTAACGATGAAAGGGGGCAACTGTGCATCATCTAGCAAAAATCCACACACTGCACCTTCCAAACCTAAATCTCCATGTGCCATTTACAAGGGAGACCACTATCATCGAGATTGTACCTGCATCCCACGGATCTTGAGGGACTGGTCTTCTCGTTTGCACAATCCGGTGTCTTCAACCGCTGACGATCATGTTGAGAGCACACCATCAACTAGTGAAAACGAAGTCAATGAACAAAGAGGAAGATCCAAATTTCCTTGTAGACTGTGTGAAGGCGATCATGCCCTCCACTGTTGTCCCTTCCTAGACGAAGCTAAGAGAGTCTTGGATAACCTTCCTGCTTCATCGCAACGACTTCCTCCTGGATACAAGAAACTCTTGCCGAGTTCATTGCTAGTTGAAAATATGACTGACACAACATTGTTGTCGGTCGAAGCACCTATCATTGAAGATAAACCCTTTGAGTCCACACTGGACCAAAGTCAACAAGTCAAGATGACAGTCGACCCAATCTTGTCTTCAGAGGGTCCACCTTCAGATGATACTGTCACCAAAGAGAATGAGAACGACACCGTTCAAATTCTTTTTGTAAACACAAACTCCGATGAACATGGGGGCAATCTACCCATTCCTTTACCATAGGAAGGAATTTCGTTAGTGGTTTACCAGACCGTTTATTCGGTCCCACCTCCAAGCAATCTAGTCGTTTCCTTCGATTGGAATCTACTAGGCAGACCCCGCCTACCATCTAATGTACCATTCCGAATCATAGTACAAGCTTACAGAATGATCATGGTTGGTACTATCATAGATGAAGGGGCTTCTGTGAGTATCCTTTCCTCAACTGCTTGGAAAGCACTTGGTTGCCATCGCTTCTGCCTGAGATTCGAAATCTGACAGGTTTCAACAAAGGAACCAGTCGACTATTAGGGATCCTTCCAAATTTGCCTATAACTTTGAGAAGGAAAACCGTTCATCTAAACGTGATGGTAGTCCAAGGACCTCTAGATTACAATCTACTCCTTGGGTGTGACTACGTTTATAGCATGGGAGCTATCATTTCCTCACTCTTCCGAGTGATGTGTTTTCTACATGAAGGCAGAGTGGTCCACCTAGTTGACCAACTTTCATTCCCTGGTTCAAACACAACTATTAGTCAAATGCCATCCCTAACTGGTCTTTCTTCACAAGAAATGTCTCATCAAACTCCATTCCATCCACCTAATGATCGTGAGTGATTCGGTGATTGTGACTGAAACCCAGGAGGCATTCACCCTAGTTTGCTTTGGCAGGAAAACTCCAGATATAAGGTAGGTTTCCGCGTAGGAATATGACTAGTTTGATACCCCTGTTCGTTTAGGAAAATGGATTTGGACTAGAAAAGGATTCCCCCGTCAAAGGTTATGTGATTGGCACTGACAACAGTCACCTTTGTCCATTTCGATGGACATTTCCAAGGAAGTGTTTTGTTTGCAACACGGATGGAACAATCTTGCTAATGCAAGAACTTCCATATGGTGACCTAGAAACTCTACTTAATATCTGGGGGCATGCAAACCTTTTTGCATGCAAGTGAAAAGCGACCATTTATTTTCTTAGTTTGTAGGCTCTTAACCCTTTAAACTCATAGGTTGGTCGTTCCTAGCTTGCATAACGAAAGGCTCAGGAGAAAAGTTGCGCATGGGGCAAGCTCCCTAAAAAATGAACCCACTGATGAGGCATCCTTATTATACGACTGGCATGAGTAGTTTTACGCGAAGTTCAAGATCGTTAAAAAATAAACCTAGCAATGAGCAAACGTTCCCCCAGAGTTTAAGCTCATTAAAAAATGAACCCCACCTTCAGTAAATAATCTTTGCGATCGTGTAATTATCAGCTTTTGAACCTTGGTCGTGTTCTTACCATCACCTCCACTCTTTTTTAGCCGATCATACGCCTCCATTTGATTGTTTACCCTTTTGAGGAACAACTGCGACGAGTGATTCTATTAGCCACCTTCTTTACACTACCATGATTGAAAAGTTCCAAACCTTACCTGCAACCAGTTTCTATCCAAAAACATCACTCGTTCCTAAAAAAACGAGTCTCCTTAAGCTCTTTTTATCTGACTCGTAAAATATGAAAATATTGCCAAGCAATTGGCCTCTCCAGCTCATTAAACCGATCGGATGTGCCATCCCTCCTCTAGATTTTAATCTTTTTGGACCTGAGGGATTATTACACAAAAAGATCGAGCGCTTATCTTGTTCGGCTCGTTAAAACTATCGAAAAAGTCATCCCTTTCGTATTATTTTATACTTTTTCGGACTTAAGGGATTACATTACGAAAAAGGACCACTAGAGTTGCCTTTCTGTCCCTTTTTAGACTCTCCAAAATTGAAAAGGACCAAGTTATCTTTGTCATTAAACTCGTTAAAACAATAGCGACAAACTTGTCCATGCAGACAAGAGCGAGTTTCACTATCTCTAGGCTCGTTAAAACATAGTGACTGGTTTGCCCGAAGGGAAAATTATAGAACAAACATATGTTATCCTCCTCAAGTTTGACAAAAATAAAGAGGTACTGGTCATCAATGACTGGGGAAAAAGGGAAGAAAACTTGAATAGATTCATTGGTAGCAGGTCGCTCTTGAACATGACACTTTCACTCCGTCACCATGATTAAGTCGGGTTGGGTTATTCCATTCACCGGTCATATCACCATTGGTTTGCCGTACCATCCACCTTGGGGTTAACACTACCAACCCATTTCAGTGTTTCCGGTATGTTCAAGAGAAGTCGCTCAGAGGATTCACCAACCTAGCTAACGCCTCATCCGCTGCAATACCTTCACTCTCCATTTTTCATGACTGCCACCTTGAACTTCATATCATCAGATCGTTTTCACCTCCATGAAATCATTTGATCCGTTCCATGTCATAGATGTGGGATTCATTAAGGCCCTCCTACGACGGGTCACTTCTTGTCGACATCAGCACATTATCTAAGAAGTTGACTTAGGAACAACCTGTTTAGTACTTTGAAGCTTGCATGCCTCAATGGCAAGTTTCTCACATCCGATGATAGGTTTACATCAATGGCCTTCGACTGAAAGATTTTACGTGGTGTTCGAAATCAACTCATGTATTCACACCACGTGAATTGTACTGCAGTACCTTGAGGGTCATCATCATTATCGGTGATTCCTCTCGTGCCTGTTAACATCTTACATCATTGGCTGGTAATCAGGCGATGTCTTTCCATGTTCGACATCAGAACATCTTTTCACATGGATCGACTTGTACTTCGGACGAAGATTGAACGAGTTTGAAGACCCCAGATCTAGTTTCACCTGTCCAGGCTGCGATATATTCAGGAAAATAAAGACATAAAATGTACATCACAGTTGCACAGATAATCATCCAAACTAAAGGATGATGGCTCTACCAGAATCATCAGTCTGCCACACAGACGGTTGTCTGTCTTATGTATATAAATATGAATTTATAAAGCTGAGCATGGGAATGCCCGCCTCAGATGGATCATGAAAATATTGTGAAGATAATGTATTGTATTGTATCTTATTATAGGTCACCTTCCAGTTCGAAAAACCTCGGATCCTCATTATAAAGCATTTCACCCGACATCAAAAGATTTACGACCTCATGCTTTAGGGGGCAACTGTTATAGACATATTTGGGCATTGCAACCCCAATCACATATTTCCATAAACCAAGGGCTTCTAAACCCCTAAAAGTGTTGTTTCATACCCTAAATGAACAAGGTCAGCTAATTACATCATCTCCCAGAAGTTCTCCATGAAAAACTACTTAGAACTGGTCAAAACATGACCATACGAACTGCTCCATGTATAGGGTGCGATACATCTCACCTATTACACATGGGGGGTGCGATGCATACTAGAAAGCCCTTTTGTAGGGTGCAATGAGCGAGAGCAGACAAATGGCAGAAGCAGTTTGCTAGGTGGAAACCCAGAGAATCTTCTAGAAACTACTCATATGACACTTGCCTCTCTGAATTTGCCCAGGGACGAGTAAGAGATCTGAAATCTCCAAGTGGAACTAAGAACTATCAGTGAAATGACACTAATCAAAATCCCAGAAGCTGACTCACTCTCCTGTAAACATCTATATATGGATCCCTCATCCTAGAGATCCAAAGGCTAGAATTTTGTAATTTGCAAGGAATTACTGTTGGTTTCTCTTTGAAGACATTGTTGGGTGATCTTTCTTTGTATGAGTTGAAGAGGGCTTTCATGTTGGGAGGATGATGCTGGATCAGACAGCTTGGTTGTAATCCTCTCTTCTACTACTTCTATCAATAAATCTATTTGAGTTTTCCTCCATATGCTTGTATATCTCTGAATCTTGTATTTGTATATGTATTTATATGGTTAATGTACATCTGATCCTACATTGTTTATGGTTATAGATCTCTATGCTTTGATGGTATTTTGCTGCTTTGACTCTATAGGTGTTCTTTGAAGCAGGACAAGTGAGAAAGGAGTGGCGAAAGCTCTATTAAGGGAGGGAGGAAACGAGCAAGGAGACTAGTGAAAGATTGAGGTTTGTACTCTCTGCTTCTCTCCCATTTATCTCTCATAAAGGAAAACACAAGTGAATTAATTTGTTTGTTTCTAAGATAGCTACCCGTCTTAGTGGGACTAGCAGCTCTGAATGGACACTAGTTTTCCTGATAACATTGTTCTCCTGCTCAAGAAAGCTAATGATCCATTTGGCCCTCTCAAGGTCAAGTGAAAAGGCTTGGATTTCCACCTCCTTTTCTTTGATGATCATATCTTTGAGTCTTGGGCTTTGAGAGCCCAAATCAATGTCATCCTCCTTAACCAAGACAAAATCTCTGTCTTTCCCTTTAGTAGGGCCTTCATCATGCACCTGTTGCTTTCCTTTGTCTTTTTCCTGTACCTGTTAAGCTGAAGAAGAAGGCAAATCCCCTTTCACCCCTGGTGAAGATAACATTTTCCTGTGATCCGGTGAAGAAAACGAGACCCCTTCCACCCCTGGTGAAGATAGTACTCATTTCGCAGTAGCAAAAAGTCTCCTGGTGCCTTTTTCATAAGTGATAAACACTGGCGCAACTATAGTTTCAGTCTCATGAACATCTGGCTATCTTGAAGGCCCTCCTTCCTCTTGAAGCACCGATGGAATCACTTGAGGGCCTTTGAAAATCTCATGTGCAATGAAGGTATCCCATGATATGTTCAGCAAGCTTAGCTGATGCAAGACAACAATTTTAATAAGTGAGAAGTGGTAAATGCTATTGAACTACCGAGGAAAAGGTTTCCTTTGCACATATAGAGCCATCTTCTCAATATTCCTGCAGATAAAGTATGGGAGGTTCATCATCCTCACTCTTGTGAAATGCATCAACAATCTGACATGGTAGGTATATCAACGAGAAAACCTCCCTTCACAGGTGAAATACTTGATGATGAGTTTCATGGGAGGAGCATAAGTGTCCTGCAAGTATTTGAAAGGAAAAACCCTGCTGATTTGCCTCTGATAACCAGCCTTGATGTAAGGCTGATAATGCTTTCTGCCCACATGTTGCCCTTTATTCCACTGTTCACCTACATTAGGGATGCCTATTGCTGCTGCAATGGTTTCAGGTGTCAAGGTGAAAGAGAAACTAGCAAGGTTCACCTGGTCATTCTGAAGATGAAGAAAAAACAACCTAGCCAGCTCATGATGATACTTCACCCTTTCTACCATTTCACAAAACTGATAACAAGATTGATGTTTAAAACAAGTTACTGCAAGAGGGCAAGCAAGTAATTCTGTGAGAGTGGTGGGCTCCTCCTGGATGATTTTCCCTCCTTTATGTGGTTTTCTTGGTACATGAGCTTCTTGGGAAGAATCACTAACAGTTTCATCATCCCTCTCATAGGCTGAGTCTGTCTCCATGCTTGTGAATTTGGAGTGAAAACTGATGAGTATGAAGAGATTTTTAAAGTATGAGGGTGAATAATGTATGTAGGAAATGATTGTTGTTTTTCTTTTGGGAAATGAGGGAATGACTGATATTATGACTGTAGATGAGGGTTTTGATGATGGAATGAATGTAATGAGGGAACAAGAAATGGGAATTAGGGTTTTGGGAATGTATGGGGTTAGGATTTGGCAATAGAGAGTGGGATTTGGGAGGTGAGTGCTAATGATATTGGGAAAGGAAAAGGGAAAAGTGATTAAGGGAAAAGGGTGTAGGGAAATAACTAAGGGAATAGAAACAATAGAACATAATACCCTTTGCAAATTTTAGAAGGCAATTTAGAGACAACTAGGGTTTAATGTTTTTGACATACAAATCACCACCACTGATGAAAAATTCCTTGCTAGACAAGATGAGAAGCTTCACTTACTTGTTGAGAGGCCAATTGCGAAATTTGAGGCAAAGGAAGGTGATGAAATTCATTTTGAAGCTCAACAGATAGGTGTGTAGCGCTGCCTCTCAGGTGCGCAGCGCCCGAACAAATTACAGTGTAAAACCTGCGCCAGATAGGTGCGCAGCGCCAAAGCCCAAGAGTGCAGCGCTGATGAAAGTTCAGGCTTTTGCTCAATTTTGTCTCTTTCTCTCAAAAACGCAATTTTTGCCTCTAAACTCATTCACTCACAACAAATGAAGACTTCAAACCATAGATGAGCTTTTATATCTCCTTGCTTTAATTTTTCATTTACCAAACCCACTTTTCTAATGTCTTAGTCACTTTTCTTTAAAAACTTTGTTTTTCATTTGTAGTTTGACTTTTCTTGATCACTTGATGAACTAATGCATTGATGTTTTTGTTTCTTGCAGTGGCTGGAGTTGGCAAGGTGACCAAGGGCAACAGCTGGAACTTATTACATATAGAAAACACTTTAAATTACATAAAATTTGTACATAGAAATAAAAAACTCTGTTTTCACCTCAAAATAGAGTTTTGAGGTAAAAACCATTTATTGAGCATATCATCAGTGAATTTATGATCTTATGAACTTATAAAACCTCCTCATGTGCCTGCTGACCTTTTATTGAGTTTTGGATGACCATGGTGGCAAACCCTAGACCTAGTGAGACCTAAAACCCTAAAACTGGCTTTTGCAAATGAAATGACACAAAATGACAGTAAATGACCTAAACATGTGAAAACAGGCCAACAGGTAAATGCCATGAGGGAAATTAATAATGAACCACTACCATCAGTTGATCCATGACCTAATGGAATGCAGCTAATCGGATGAGACACCTAATATGCATGCATAAAGAGAAATTTGGTCACTGATGGAGGGATGAAGATATCGACACTAACACCATGGATGATACCCAACTCTTCAACTTCAATTTGCACATTAACATTAAAAAAAATCAATTTAAGATTATATGAAATTGATGTATATAGCAATAATGGTAGGTTGAGGACATTTTAATTTGTTGGCATTGGCTAAGAAAATGACAAAGGTTGAATGATGATATCTCATTTTATAATAATTGCAGTGATTAGCATAAAAGGAAGGTAGGTGGAAAAGAAAGAATGTGATAGTGGAGCATGTATGTTTGATATTAAAAATATATTTTTAAAGAAAAAGTTATATATTAAAATAAAGTGTAGTTTAATTAATTGATATTTTAGTTTTTTTGGGTAGTTAGATAATGTAATTTTAGAGATATTGTGATTATATATATATATATATATATATATATATATATATATATATATAATTCAAAATTAAGATTTAAAAAATAATTTCTAATATATAAAAGAAAGTAAAATATCTATTAATTAAACTATACTTTTAAATAATTATTTTAATTTTATTAAAAACCCTCAATATAAAATAATACTTAATACTTACATAGATAAACATAGAGGTTTAAAAAATTTTAAATCTTCAAATTATAAATGGTTGAGATTTGATAATATAAAAATATTCTTCGTCTTATACATAATCCAATAAACAATATAAAAAACTTACCAATCATTTTTTAATTTCTTAAATATGTGACATTACTAGTCACTTAATTTCTTCAATATGTGCCATTAGTCACTGGAACAATGAGTCACTTTGCCATTGCTCCATTGTTAAGGTTTTAGTTACTATGCCATTGTCACAGTTTGAGGTATAAGACGCTGTGAAATTCGAATTATATAAGTATTAAATAATTATTATTGCTCCATTATTTGTTTGAGTTGTAATTGAGTTTGATTGAAATGAAATACCACGAAAGAACAATTTTTTTTAATATCAATAGAAATAAAACTTATGATGATAAATAAAAGAATATATAGTTACAAACTTTTTCCAAGAGTAACTTACTTTGAAATCCTTGTATTTTTCTAAATATTTGGCATATAAGTATTAGAGGTCGATAACCGAGTCCAACCGGAGGAGCCCATCCCTGCTGGTAAGGATTTTGTCCCCATAGTGGAGGGTTCTGTCCATAGGGCATTTGATTTTTCCCCCACTGTAGGTTACCTTACCAGTAGGGAGGATTATGACCTTGAAAGCCTTGAAATTGTCCCGCCATAGGTTGTTAATAAGCAACATATATGTTAAAAGGATGTTGAGCCTGTTCTTCTTGGAAATATGGGTTTGCACCTGCTATCCATGGACATACGAGTTTTGAACCTGTTGGCCCTAGACATAAGGATTTTGGACCTGCTGTCCTTGGACAAGAGGATTTTGAACCCATTGCCCTTAGACATGAGGATTTGGGGCCTGCTGCTGCAGGACTTGACCCTGAACTTGCCCTTGTAAAGGTTGACCCTTTTGATATGTATATAAGGGTTGTTGCTACACGGGTTGGCCTTGCTACTGTGAGGGCTGACCTTGTGGCTGCAAAAGCTATCCTTGCAGTTGCAGAGGCTGGCCTTGTGAAGACATAGGTTGGGAGGTTTGTTGAACATACTGAATTTGCGGTTGCATGGTTTGCTGCAACTGCTGCGAGGGTTGCCCCTGCAGCTATTGCAGTGGTCCCTCTTGCTGTGTCGTCAGACCCTGGTGCTGCATGGATGGCCCTTATTGCAACGAAGGTTGCCCTTATTGTTTTATAGGTTGTCCTTACTGCTCCAAGGGTACTTGGACAGTTCTCGGATTGAAACCTTGAAAATTTTTTAACTGTATCTGGCCATAGCCATCGGGAATGGTGGTCAGACCAGGCTGAACGTACTGTTTAGGCTGAAGGACATAAGGTGGATTTATTATTCCTTGGGAACCATATGGAACATAAGGAGTTTGGTGTTGAACTTGAGCCTCATAACGTTGCTAATACTGGAAATTGCTTGACCCAGACGGACCAATAGGATTTTGGACTTGTTGGTATTGGACATTACTTGATCTAGTAGGACTAGTAGGGTTTTGAATAATACTAGAAGAAGGCTAGTTCACCCCAACCGTGTCAGCATGTGAGCTACTCACATTAGTTGTGACCGACATCATAGAGACATTCAGATTCTGCCCCCCAAGTGGTGGCACAACTTGTGCACTTACTGGAGGGACTGAAGGACTAACAGAGGTAGGACTTGAGACTGTCGGTTGCACTGGATGGGTGACTTAGATTGATGAGACAAGAGGGTTCATAATGGTTGGATGCACCGGGGCTGAAGTAACTGCAAAAATCAGCATCTGTTGGGGGGTCGGATTCTGAATGAATGGACCCATGGTAGGCATAGCGCCAGACACCCAAATAGGATTATGATAAAGTGAAGAGGCACTAGGTGTACCTGAGACCAACTGTGCTAAAGTCACATAATTAGGAGGTAAGTTCTGATAAACACTGATGGGAATGCTTCCCGTGTAGGGGAAACCTTTAGGAGGAAACTGATCTTCTTCCTCTTCGACAGTGTGTGGAGTGGAAACCTTCGAGTGACCCAGAGAGGAGACTAGAAATTCGCCTTCGGGTTCCATGGGTGGAAACAAGCGACAACAAATGACCGAAGATGTTCAAGGGGATAATTCAAAAGGAATACCTAGCTGATCGTACGGACTGTACGGACGGTGATATCACAACAGGGTCGAACAAAGGATTTGGAGGATAAACAACCAGTCCAAGCTGACTGTCAGGAGTCGGCTGACTCTCAGGAGCCTGAATAAGGTTATCCGGTGATTCCGGGCCAATATCAAAAAGTGACCTAGTATCTGAGGGAGGTGGAGGACAAGATGACAAAGGTTCAATGCTCAGAAAATTTCCAAATTCAACACCTTGGTCCTCAAGTGGCTGCAATAATTTAGGAAATGGCTCCTCAGAAAATCTTTCAGACGGAGGAGAGGAAGAGGAACTCAGTGAACTGGATGGTTTAGCCACGATGGATTTGCCTCAAATAACATGAAAAGAGAGATAAATTCCAAGGCTTTAAATGTAATTTAAAAGGAATACTCACGTTTTGGCCTAGAAAGACTAATAGTGATGTTATGAGATCATGGGAAACAATTTTTTAAGACGCATAAACAAACTGGTGCTCTTTCATGTTTTAAGAGTCGAGAAAGAAGAAAAGGTGACTCTATTACTTTTGATTTAAAGCGAGCTCGAAAGGACAAGTGCTCGGATTACATTTTAAGCTTAAAGAGTCAAAAAGATCAAATGACTACTCAAGACGATCTAGGTAAAAAGGATTACCAGGTAACCGTGAACTGCAAAATACCTCTCTGGAACCGAGAAATACGGTCAGGCGATCTCCCCGAATGTTGTGTTTGGTGTATCACGTTTACAAGGCAACAGACTCAAATTCCTATGGATAAAGGATTACAGCCTAGTGGGGTTCTCCCTCTATATACTCGACGTACGGGGAGCACAAGTCCGTACTAGCGATGTCTAGTGCCGAAGAGAACGACAATTGCTAGGTTTAAAGATGCCGGAACACGTCTCTGGCCTAGATCTTCTAGATGTGATCGTTAGGTTTCAAATGCGCTTTAGGTTAATTGAGTTCATTTTATAGTTTATCTTGAATTTCATCTCGATTTTCGGGCCTTAGTGATGTGACTCGAAAAATCCCGTATACAGCTAAATGAGACAAGACTCTTTCAATTCGATGAAATGTTTACACTAGAGAGGGTAGAAAACACAATCAAATGAAAACAACCATGCAACTGAAAGCAAAATTATTTTTCACTACTTTACTTTTTGAAAACAAAATAATGAAAAAACTCTTCCCAATTCCTATTTTCCTAACAAGTGCACTTCAAGCAGTCCTTTCAAGGGTAAAGAGAAATCTTTTTCTTTTCAAATGCAGATGCAACTCTATTCTTCAATGATGCTAACTAACGTAACATATTGATGTAGCAAACTAGAATTGTGTACTCTTCATGAAATGACAAAAAAGAATTTTTTGTAAAACATTTTAATGAAAAAGTTTTCGAGACAAGAAATCTTGAAACAAATGAAAAGACACAAAAGGAACTTCTTCCAAACTAATGACACAATGACTCTACCAAAAACAAGACAAGAAACGTGATCTATGCCGGAAAAGAGACGTTTAAACAATCAAACGAAACTTTTCAAACTTGAATGATGGAGATCAAAGCAATAAGAGGACTACAAATGAAATGAAAAGAGTAAATTCATGAATAACTTGACTCGCTGAGTTCACAATCAGTGGGATGGATGACAACCTAGATGTCCTAGAGTCACTAACCATCCAAAGACTCAAGAAATCAAGCAAAAGAAGGCAAACCAATAAGCACATAAACCAAGCTAAATCAAGCTTTCCAGTCAGGGAGAAATAGCCTAAAACAAGCTAAGAGGCAAAAATCAGGAGAGAAAGACACGCTGGTTGAGATCTGGGGCAAACCCTAATCTCCATCTACAAGCATCGATGCGACTACCTAACTGACAACAAGCGCCAGAAGGGGGTTGACGCAACTTTTTTTTTAGAAACTAGATCCGATCGACGCAACTGGTTTAGAAAAATCTGTGCTCGCCGAGGATTCTAAGGAAAAAATAAAAATTTCCTCAGGTAAAAACAAGACTTGCTACTGTAAATTTCAGACTCAGATCAGTAAACCAGGCAAAGAAGAGAACACTAGAGGGAAATGGTGATACTAGAAAAGTTCACACAAAACCATGAAATTACAATCAATCAAACAGAAGGATTGGGTCCCCAGTATGGTCACCAATTTGTGGTGCAGGTAAATTCTAAGTGCAGACACAAACAATTTCTCTAGGCCGAGAGAGCGGGTCTAGCCACAAACAAACAATCTATGGAATATTTCTTTAGGATAGAATCAAATAAGAGGGCCTACCTCTTAGTACACTATTCCGCTTGGTGAAGATTGTGCTTCCTTGCCCCAGCTATCTTTCAATTCCTTCCTTAGAACACCTGAAACAAGTCAACAACAACAAACAACAAACGTGACAACATACAAATTGCATTCAACCTACTTAACAGGTCAAGAAACATTAAGCCATAAATATGTGAGATGACATTTCATGTAGGAAATCAATCGATAGTTGCATCTATATTAGTTCAAGAAGAGATTACAACTAATGTCTTGAGTTGCTGTTCTCCTCTGACATATCTGGGTTCCCACAAAATTCTGCTAACATCTCATAGACATCCCCAACAACGGTAGTCTCAAGGTTCTTCCCTTTAGTCTTCACACCAAACCAAGCTCACAATTCTCCCTTAAACACAAACTAGAAAGCTACAAACTATGGGTAGCTTGATGACAACTCCAAAATCAAAACTTAATTAGGATTGAAAGCTAACACCAGCACTAGCTTGTGCTTGGGAAGAAGAGGGGTTTATATAGCTTGGATGGAAGGGAGATGGTTCCTCTTCTCATGGGAGAAAGCCTTATCTCTTGGATTAGTTCCATCCTAATAGGGGAAAGGAGCCCAAATTGACCTCCTCGACTCCATCTGACCTAACCATTTACCAGACTTCCGTTACGAAGCTTCTAGAGCTGGAAGCTTCGGCTCCATATTTAAAAAAAATTCCAAAAGAGGATCGACGTGACTAAGAAAGGGATCAGTCGATCCGATCAGCGCTAGGGACAATTGTAAACCCTGCATATTGGCACAAGGAGGACACGGGTCATTAGTGTCGATCTTGTAAACTGGGATAAACAGAAGATTTTTGGGAAATGATGCCAAAGGGGATTGTTCTGCTCATGCAGAGGGACACAATGGGAGTTTCTTCATGATAGGAAAGCATGTCGGGTCCACTGTGGATTGCCTCCAGGATTGTGGACGGGGAATACAGGGACAGTGACAAAATGCTATGTAACTGACCTCTAGGGTTATTACTTTATGTTCAAAAGACATTCTTTCAACCTCTTGTAATATATTTTTTTTAATTCATGTAACCTCCATCTCTCTCTATTAACAGATAACTATCACCATTCTAGCCAATTTGTGTTGTACAAAATTCTACTATTTAATTTATTAATAAAAGTTGGGCTTTTGTCTTTGAGCCATGTCCATTTGCAAGTTTGGTATTAATATTGAGTAACAATACACAAATTCTTGATACACAATGTATAATTTGGCTCTGCAACATTCTTAACCCCTAGCAAAACCCTAGCTGACAAACCGTCATGGTTGGTAAGGAAGGGCCCCTTACCCCTCGATCAAATGAGGTAGCGTCTTTCTAGGCTCTCATTAAATATCTTCCTATGAAGCCCTAGACGGAGGAGGCACAACATAAATTTTTAAAGAAGGTTAATTCTATCCCCAATGTCACATATTTTCTAGGCTTCTAACAAACTTCTCTAGCATTTTCTGACCGTGCCTTAATTGGGAAATTCATATGTATGTGTCCATCCCCCAAGTTTATGGAGCAATGGTTAGAGAAAAAGTGGAAAAATATGATGAAAGGGAAGTTCACAGGTTTACGTTCTTGTGGGAGTGTTTTTTTTCTTTCCTGTTTGAATATAAAGACAAAGACATAATATCCAATAATGGCTTGTATTTCTTTGGGTCAAGAGGAATGTATTTGAATAAATAGACTCTGACTTTGAACCATATGAAGATATCCCAAACACAATCCCTATATGGGTTAAGCTTCCTAGGTTTCCTCTATCATGTTGGAGTGATGACTATCTGAGAGTGATTGCAAATGGGTTGGGGAAGTATCTGGACAGACCTGAGCCAAAGGGTTCTCAATTTTCTTATGTGAAATTATGTGTGGAAGTAGACCTGGAGAAGGGTTTACCATTAGAGATTATCCTTACCATGAAAGAATGGAGCCACCGAAAAGTGTTGGACTATGAGAAATTGTCTTTTCAATGTCAGATATGTCATGACTATGGCTATTTGGCAAGAGATTGTAGGAAGGCTTAACTAAGAAAGGATGAAGAGACAACAGTGGAGGAGAGAAGCATTGGAAAATACAAAGAAAGGGAGGAAGCAAAGGAAAAACAACAACAATATAAACAATGAAATCCAAAATACAAATCTGACTTCCACCTCAACTAACCTTTTTGAGGTGCTGCAAACATAAGAGGATCCAAGAAAAGAAGAACCAAATAACAATAATAGTAAATAAGCTCCAGAGGAAGAAGTGGAAAATATAGAGCATGAGGAAGGGTAAATTCCAAATTTAGCAAGATAAGAGGAAGAAGAGCCAAATTGGAACAAACAAAACCTCACTTCAATGCATGAAGAAGTGAAAACTGCAATTGAACAAGAAGTAGTGGAAATCCCTCGAGCAAAATCTATCAACCCAATGAATAACACGTCAAAGAAGTTGAAGGAGTCAATGGGGAATCAAAAAATATATTGACAAGGAATATGGGTTAGAAAATGACAATTTGGATGATGAGGAAAGAAACCAAAGAATGGATAGAATAAAAATAAAAAAAGAGGGGAAGAAACTCGAAGAAAGTTTCCAGAGAAAACGAAGTAGAGAAAAACAAGAAATTGGTATGTTGAGACATGTTACCATAAAGATGATCTCCAGTTATGACGTGGCGTAGCATGGATTATTCATAATGTGATATGTTGCATGTTTTATTAATAAAATATTAACTTAATATATCTACATGGCGTCGTTAAAAAACAAATGTTAATAATTTAGTATAACAATAAATGTTAGTAAATTAATATACACTTCAAACAAAAGGTATTGAGATCTCAAAGTTTAATGTTAAAAAGTGTATACGAGAAAGTACAATGTTATAATTTAAAAAGAATATCTCACTTTATGTTGACATGGAAGACGTGGCAGGTATTGTCCAACGTGTCCATCTTAATAATTTTAACTCAAGAGACCAACGCCAATTTGACAAGTGGACAAAACTTTTCTCTCTCCACACGTCGTGAAAAATGCAAAAAAACCAATTTCAAGAAGTGGATGACATTATATATGCATTGGTATATATATAAAAAAGGTGTTTTATCAAAATCTTTTGGCTTGGGTTTATTTATTTATATTCTTATTTATGGACACGAGGAGATCCAATGGATTTTGGAGTGTAGCAAAAACCTAAGCCTAGTCAACCTCTTCAATAGTTGTTGGACAACTGTTACTATGACAAGTGTCATTATTCGACAAGTGTCAATAGTTCTTGTACAAGTGGCACTATTGGACAAGTGTCAATAATTGTTGGACAAGTGTCAATAATATATGACATGAAGGGACCAGTGTCACTATGGTCTCTTCACAAGTTGATGATAAATATAATCTTCATAGAAAGTGAGGTAATGATGAATCAGCTAATTATTTTATCTATTGGACCATTGAGGTGACACTGAATCAACTAGTTATTTTATTCAACAAGTGGGAAAGTTGAAGGAAGGGATATCTCAAGGTCATTGTTATTATTTTATAAAGTGGGCAATCAACATTTACATGAAAATTTTATAATAATTATTTTATACGTAAAGAATTTAGATTATAAACTTGATTCATCACTAAAATAAAAAATATTATCATAAATACCTTTGTTACAAAAGAATCAACATATTTAATATTTAATATATATATATATTATTAGAAAATGTACCAAATGACTAGATAATAAACCAAATAATAAAGGCTTTTATAACATTGAAAGCTTCATTATTTTGCCAGGGTGTCCATCACCATGTCATATTACCTTACTCGCATGTTTCACGTTTAAGTCAAAAAGTTAAAAGGAGAACGGGTAATAAATAAATAATTAATTATAAATGATATGGATAAGAATAAAAGAGGACGGAGCAAGAACAATGATTATAAACAATATGGATAAGAATAAATACGACCAGCCGCTTGTTTGTATCTCATTGTGGGCGCCCATATACAAGTAAGTCTCATTGTATCTCATTTTTTTGTTTAAGTTTTGTAAATGATATATAAATTAGATTTAAATTTCAACAGTTTGTGGGGATGTTTTGGAGGGATCAAATATGAGATAACGAGAGAAGTCCACGTGGCAAGTAAATTGAGGGAAGACGTTGCAACTTTCCTTCCTCTTGGTCTCCTTTTGAAAGACAAGGTATATCATTCTAAGAAGGGTGATCTCCATTTCAGATTCAAATTATCCAATTCATTTATTTAACTTTAAATTTCATTTATGTTTTAGTTAATCACATCCCAATCAAAAGAAAACGAAAGATACATATATGGATAATTGAATTTTTTTATTAAAATAAAAATTAATATATATAAACTAATTTTATATTTAAATTTTTAAGAAAAATAAACCTAATTATAATAATTACTATAATGTTTTGAAAAAATATATAAAATTATTATTTTATATTTTAATAAATTAAATAATTAATTAAAATAAATATTATTTTATATGTTAAATGCATGTTTATATATTAACATAGATTTATTTTAACTTCCAGTCAAGATGACCTCTCAACACTTGATAGATCCAAAGTTAAGATGAATCTACATTGGTTTACATAATAGATAATTATATAGAAATATAACATATTTTTTTGACAAAGAATTTTCTTTCATTTACTCAAACCATTTTCAAAAGATTTAAAATATAATTTAAAAAGAAAAAGAGAAAATAACTCATGTTTTTTTTTTTTTTTTTTTTTTTTTTTTAAATTAAGAAATTATAACATCAAAATTTCCCAAAAAAAAAAAAAATTGCCTATAATATACTAAAGCCTAATTTGATGTTCAGTAAGGTAAAGGAAGACTTACTTTTATTAATAATAGCCACATGTGAGATTGACAACTCAAGCTCCTAATACCTAAATCACTTCATGAATCTTCTATGTCTATATATAGCTCTTATACAAAAGGATCCAAATCTCAAATTTGACAAGCAAATCGGTGGTTGGTTGCCCATAAAACATTTTCATGGTGGAGGACGACTATAATTATACAAAACACTCTGATACAAAATGTCACTTATCTCACCCACATATTAAAGTATATAAAAAAAAAATTTATACGGTGGCTACACTTCATCAATATATATAACTCTTGGAAGTATATGGTACTGCAATTTCCATAACATTTACCATTGGATTGATTTATTATAAGTTCTATTGCTTAACCTTAAGTGGCGCTTCTCTACCATGAATAATATACCATGAATAACTTTATTATGTTGGCTTGAACGTATTAAGGCAGTCCTGCTTTTCACTTGCTGGTGCCACCTACACTGGACACCTGGCCTTCGCATTAAACCCCGTCGGCCTGTTCACGTGAATGGGGCATGGCTTCCAGGTTGGAAACTTTCCCGCTCTTCGTATTTTGGTGTTACCGCCTTAATCAACGGCGTGAAGGCTCCAGGTAAGATCGAGGGTGGAGATAGCTCCACGTCTCCACGGCTGGAATTTAACATATATAATTTGGCCTTTCCGGATTCTTCGAGGTTTCGCTGGCATTGTTCGGCGCTCCACAACTCTCTGCTCCATTCCGCCACAGTAGGGAGTCTGTCCCATAGCTCCGCGCCGAGACACATCCGCCATTCCTGTCAACATGCATCCTCATCGCTGCGCTTCTGCTCCAAGGTTATAAATCATCGAACCGGCTTTGGTAAGGATTACTGTCAGTTTAATGTTTTCGATGTTATCTAAGTTTATCTTTTAAGAAGGCAGAATAAATGATGTTCTCCATTGCATGACAGGTTGCAGATGTCTGCTTCCGGGGTTTTTACGGCAGTGTGAACTTCCTCTAGGTGTTAATCCACTGAAGTTACCACAGGTACATATATTTGGCACTCCCTTACGTTCCAGGTGAATAATCTCTGTTGAAACTCTTCTGTCTTACCATTAGTCGCCAGAGGGTTACCCTTTGTGCCTAAATGAGACCCCAACCTTACTCTTTCGCGGTTGGACACAGATGGCGATGGACGGATTATTATGTTCCGGTCCCATACGTTTTGGGTCTGTTTTATGAGTGTTGGGTTAACCCCTTCGCTTTCAGCGGTTTTGGGTTGTAAGCCTCTGGTTCATGAGGCTGTAATTTTCGCCTGTGGTTTATTGTAGCAACTGTATATTATTTTGTTTTGATTGAACTGTATTCATGACTATGTTAAAGGCATTTGTTGGGAATCCGGCTCATTTGCTTTTGGTTTGGACCCATATAAACTGGCGGCCATTTATTTAATACAAACCCTTGTTCATATTTTGCTGTCATTTACTAGCATGCATTTTATCAAAGTTTTTCCATGAATAACGAAGTTTGAGCATTACCCAGATTTCGTATTGTAATTCTCGTTCTGGAAATGTGCGTATTGTTTACGACATTAAATAAGGGTTTTATTTATGTTTGAATTCATTTTCCCAACAGGTCTGTATGGAATACATTGAAATATCGCACCTGCATCTTGATACAATAGGTGTATGGTCGATTCGATCTTGGGTTCTCTGTATGTAAGAGACCGTTTGGTTCTGAATGTTAAGTTACGAATACGAGCTATCATTTGTTCCTTCGTTTGTCAATATTTGGACAATACTCTGTGGCTTACTATATAGATGTATGTTCTGTAAATCGTTTGATGCGTTTATAATGGTTTCGCTGCGCGTTATTCAAATTCCATTACGGCGCTTGCTGCATGTCTCTCTGTTTCCGTAAAGATGGTTCTTCCATATACTAATTGTTGTTTTACAGAAGTCTGTTTCCGGTCTTGACTGTTCAGTTTCTTAACTATTAATTTAAAGATAACATATAAGGTTTAAATCCTTTGCTCGAATTTGCTTGTTTTTTCGAAAGTACGAATTGAGGTTCAGGCTATCGCCTGACGCAAGGTAACCTCCAGCACACATACTGCGGATTCGACCTGGTTCGAGGGTTAAGAATTTACTAATTTTCTTCTTATCTTCTTTTAAACTCTGCATCTTGTGCACTATCTGGGCAGATTCCACTTGAGGTTATAAAATACACAGTAAAGGATGTTTCTGTTTTCTGTGAGTGTTATGGGTTAAGGTATTGTACCTACTACCGGGTTTCTATTCCCCTCATACGTTACCCAGTTTTCTTGGTTCGGGTCATAACCGCTGCAAGCCTATTTATGCAGCAGTGATAATGCTTGCAATTTCCAAGAATCTCTACCTAATACATATTACATCGATCATTACAGATATACTGTTTTACAAATGTTACACAGATAATCACAAAGGCACTGATTCCTAAATGTTACACAGATAACTACAGTTACTCTATCTTACCAATGTTACACAGATAACTACAGATGCATTAGGGTTCAGTTACTTTCCTGGTCACTGCCGGTAGTGTAATTCCTTAGCAAGTCTCCTGCAGATTTCCGTGTAAAGCTTGTTATCCACCCATCCGTGAGACTTGTCCTCCGGGCCCTGAGTCTCCCCCCAAGCTTCTTCTTACCGGATCACTATCCTCAGTAAGACAGCACCTTGTGCTCGACTATCTGGTCCTTACCAAACTTAGTCCATACAGGGTTTTCTTCCCCTTTGCTCTCTCTGCCTGTCTCCACAGCCCAGAGTTCTGTCAACCAACCTCCCCTTTTCCCTGGAGACCCTTCCAGTTAGGGAAGGTGGTTATTTCCAGTTTTGCTAACTAACTTTCTTTTTCCAGTTCCCTTTTGGGAGCTCCAATACTTTTATGAGTAATTCTTTTAAACATTTTTTTAATGCACATGTAAAATTAACATAATACTCTTAAAAGAAAATAAGTCCTTCAATGTCATTCTAATTCAGTTTTTACCGTAGTAAACTTTAAATAATTACATTTCACAGGGTCATCACACAAAAATAAAAGTATTTTTGGTTTGGGAATTTTCTTTTATTTACACAAACCATTTACCAAAGATTTAAATAAAAACAAAGAGAAAATAACTCCTCTTTTTTATTTTATTTTTTAAATTAAGAATTTATGATGAAAAAGTTTTATCAAAGTTTTCTTAATTTTTTTTAAATTTTCTATGATGTTTTGCAGGAGAAGGCTTACCTTTACCAATAATAGCGGCTTATGAGCTTGACAAATCAAGATCTTAATCCCTAAATCACTCTGTGAACATTTTGTGTTTATATATGCCTCTCACACAAAAAAAATTAAATTTGGCACAACAAATTGACAATTGATTATTTTTACATGTGGAAAAATTATTAGCATTTTATGTCTCTAAATATCATATAATACAGGAGAATACCATGGGAAAAAACCACGGGTGGTTGTGAAAACTGTGTCAAAATGTTTACATAATGGTAAATTGACTATTTTATTTTAATTAAATGATTTTATTTTTTTATTTAATAGGCTAGATTGGAGTAAAAAACCATGAGAAAAAATCATGTGTTGTGAAAATCGTGAGTCAAAATGTTTCATAAGGGTAAATTGGTTATTTTATTTTAATTAAATAATTTTAATTTTTCTATTCTATTTTATTTTTATATTATTATTTCTTGTTTTATTATTTTATTTTTATTCGTATGCAATTATCACAAATCAAAATGTTTTATTAATAATTATAATAATTATTTTTATTCTTATTTAATTTATTAAAATTTTATAATTTTATTTTGTTTTTATTTAATTTGAGTGAGTTAAAATGTTAAAAATTACATCTTTTTCATACTAGGGGGAAGAGTTTTTAAATTTTATTTATTTTTATTTTTATGTAATTTGATCGAGCCAAAATATTTACCAGACAAGGCAAGACATTACAACATTTTTTTCCATACTGGGTCTCTTCGCACAAAAACTCATAGTCTACATATAATATGTTTTGGAGTTTTTATGGTTATATCATTTGATTGAATTTGTTCAAATTTTGACAGGGAATTATTGGAAGCACAAGTTTGAGTTTTGAACTCTCCACAATTCTAATATCTTCATGATTTTTCAGGATGTTGATTCCACATATGCAGTTAAAAACGCATTTTAAACAACAAAAATTAAAAACTCCTAAACATATAATAATTAAACAACACCCACATATAATACTATAAATTTACAAATTACATAAATAATCACATAATAATAAATAACTAATAAATAAATTTTATATTAAAATGACATTTAAACCAGGTAAAAGTTTTATAAAATGTTTCACATTAAAATAAATAATAAATAATTTTTAATTATTATAGAGTAAAATATATATTAAAATGACATTTAAACCACGTAAAGTTTTATAAAATGTTTCACATTAAAAAAGGGAAGGAAGGGCGATGAAGAGCTACTTTGAGATACGAAGCTAGGGCTTTGAGGGCAATGGTAAGAAAGTACTTTAAGATAGGAAGCTAGGGCTTCGAGGGCGGTAAGGTAAGGAAGCACAGAGCATGGCTTCCTTATGGAGGAGAGGACCCAACCCCTATCTGTACAAATGTAGTAACAAGTTTTGTATTTGAGGTAAAATGGATCTTCTCATAGATTCAACAATATAGGCAATTGATTACAGTGTTTCAAATTATCGAAAAGAGAACAACTGAAGACCGATTACTAGTGGGAAGAATCGACAAAGGAAACCATAAGTGGAAAACAAGAAAAACTAGGATATTGTACTCATGAGGAGAAAAAATATTTAAATTTGAAATTGTGGAAAAATATAATATATGTAGGATCATGTATTGATTGTGAAATTTTTAGGTTTAGTAAACTGAAAGAGCACTCATATGATAGATTCATAAGAAATGACCACTAAAAGGGGATGTGGAATTGAAACTAGGTTTTAAACTTTTTTATAGTAATATTCAACAATTTGGAAGAGAAAAATGAAATATTTCAAATTGGTCTATACTTTTTCAACTCTACAGGATTATATCTATGATTTTGGAAAGAGTTATTTTGTCCAAACAAAGAGGACTTCTCAACAACCATTGTATGGATTAGGTTAATTCATTGCCATAGGAATTTTTGGATTTAGAAACATTACAAGTTATAGGTAATGCCATGGGGTCATATGTAAAGAGCTCAAAAGCCACAAAGAATGGCAGCGAAACAAAATATGCCCATATATGCATTTACATGAATATTTCTCAACAATTTATAGCTAATATATGGATCTCTTATCAGGATAACACCGGGGGCCAACCCATCAACTATGAGCACATTCCATTAGAATGTAAGAAATGGCGAAATCCCATGGTTATTTCTTCTCTCTCTCTATATATATATATATATATATATATATATATATATATCATTATAATTTAGCTCCAATGGTTAGTTTAATTGGTCAAGTTCTCATTGCTATAGCCCCTCACTAATGGGAGGTCACGAGGTCAAGTCTCTTCTACCCCCTTGGGTTAGGCTTTGCTAATAAGCTGACAACAAGCGATCCCTTTGGGTGGATTTGCCAAGATGTTTTCTATATATATAATAGGTTTTTCATTCATTTATTTATTTTATAATAATTATGGTATGATTTTTTATATAGTTTACTAGTGTATCCATGACTTGTGGAACTAGCTTATGGTTTAAGGAACCCTAACTTAAGTGCATCTAAGCTGTCAAAATTACCCAAGGATTGCAATTGGAATGAGCCATACCAATGCTTTAAAATGCCCATATTTTTTTTTGATGTATCACAAGTTTCAAACATTTATAAAATGAAATCCTTAAAATTCAATGGCTCTAATAAGCTTTCACGATGCCCTTTAAAATGCCCATATTTTTTTAAATGTATCACAAGTTTCAAACATTTATAAAATAAAATCCTCAAAATTCAATGGCTCTAATAAGCTTTGACAATATAATTTTTCAAATGTATATAAAATAAAAATTTAATATATATAATACATTATTAATTTATTTTGGCCTATCTCCCAGCTCTAAAGTAAGAGTGAGGTTGATAATATCATACTCACTTAAAAGTGCTTTGCTCAAAACTATTACAAAATATTCATAAAGACATCAAAATTCATCATATCATTAATAAAAAGTCAAATCTCTATAAAAAAAAATAAAAAAATAAATAACAAATATTTTATTGAAACATCCTAAATAACCTCAATTAACAATTAATTTTATTAATAAAATATTCCTTTATTTTTATATTATTTTATACATTTTGTTTATTTTTCAATATATATTCTTAATTCAAGATTTTCCCTCCTTATATTTATCTTTTCTCCTTAAATTTTCATTTTTCATTATCATCCTATTTAATTATATGTTTATTCATATTTATTATATTTGCCTATTCAAATATTATTTCCTTATTTTTCAAATATTATTCCCTTTCCTTATTTTTAAACTATTATTCTCTGATATAAATATTAGGATTATATTTTACTTTATTACATTTAGCTACCTAAAAATTAGTTTATTACATTTATTTATTTAAAAATATACAGTTTATTTTAACATGTTTGGAGTATATTTCTTCTTTATTATTATAATTATTATTATTTTATAATCTATATTGTAATTAGATTATATATTTTTTCTATTATTTATTTGGTAATAGATTACAATAATTTAATATAAAATATAATTTCAAAAATAAATTTAAAATAAAAAAATTCAAATAACTAAAAACAAATTATAGAAAATTGAAAATAAGTCATTTTAAAAATTTAAATACTATTTAATATATTTTTAATATTCAAATTAAATATTGTTTTAAATAAAATATATATCTCCACAAAAAATGCATTAAAGAAATAATTACCTACTAAATTATGAACAAATCTATCCATGTAAGCAATCTCATTTTTTTTCCTTCTACTCTATCTTGATATTTATATTTCTTCTCTACTCCTCATTCCTCTCGTTTGCACTACTTCCTCTCTTATTTCGTTTTGGTTTCTTCTTTACTCCTACTTACTTTTGTTATTAATATTGCTTCCCCTTCTTTGTACCCCTCAATATATTTCTTTGCTAAAACTCACAAACTTAATAAACATCATAGCCAAAAATTATTTATAATATTATACAACAATCATTATTACAATATTAAAATAGGTAGTCTTTATCATGGCATTGGCCTATACCATATAAAATATAATATTTTTTTAATCAAGAAAAGAACGCCAAAATGGCCTTCTTGTGAGACTCCCTATAACATTCGACAACACTCGCTGAATCTAGGGGCCTCTATGAGCTAAGGGATCATGAATCTCATCCCTAAGGTTAGTGTTCAAGAGCATTCCCTTGAACTATACTCCTAAAAAATGGAACTTGAATATCTGTGTCATATGTCACAAGATTTGCATCGTCTTACTCACCACAAGAACACACAATATGAAGCAACACCATTAAATGTTGTAGGCCTCCACCTCATCATATCCCATAATGTGTGTTAGAAAACATTGTGTTCTATGTGGGGATCATTTAATGTGCATAGATATGTAAGTACACTTAAATAAATAACAAGAACAAAAATATGATAACACAAACACAAGATTTTATTTAACCAGGCCAATGCCCAAAACTAATGCAGAATACATGACAATGTCTTCTTATGAAGGATAATAACTCCTACTCAACTACAACTGACTCATCTACTTAACTGCAACTAACTCATACTAAAAACAATGAGTTCAATGCACTCTAGAACATTCAAGATTCCAGTTCTACACAATCTAGAACATTTACTCGAGTTCTACATAATCTAGATAATTATATTTCTCTATTAACTCAAAGTATCTAACCCCTTAATGGAGAAATGAATTATTTATCATACTTAAACTATCTCTACATAACATTAAAAACATGCCCACTAGTCTAAGTCTCAGTTAGGCTTACAAAGTATTTCATTTTGACTTTCGTTGCCATAATATATTGATGAAATTTCTTCTTGAACTTGTTGCTAAAAACTTTGATGTGTTCAACTTGTTGCTTCTTCTTCTTACTCCATATCACGAAATCTGGATAACACTTCTTAGTACAACTAGGACAGTGCCAATTTGTTTCAACATCTTTTTCAACAAGTTCGCTTCCATCATTGCGAGTTTTAAGTATTGTTTAATGGATTGCTCGTCCATAATGTCTTCAACAAATTCCAAATATTGATTGTAGATAGAAATTACAATTGAGTTCTCCTCTTCACCTTCTTTTGTTGGTTGTTCCTAGCTGCTACCAATAACTGCACATTGGTAAATATTCATGAGATTTACAAAATCATCATTATTTGAGATCTTTTCATTTTTCTTTTTGTTGAGAGTTTTCCCCCTTTATTCATCTTTGTCTTCCTCTGCTATATCATTACGCTTGATAAACATATCTTCATTCATTTATGCATCATAATATTTGTACTCAATTTCATCTTGTTCATCCTCAGTTACTTTCACTAAGAAATTTATTTATGAGCTTCTTCTGTTGCAACATTTGAAACCAACTTTCATGTGAAAGATGTTCATCATCGTATTTAACTTTAAATTATTCAATCTTTGCTTCACATTCTTCATATTCCTCTTCGATAATTTGTCTTGTTGGATCTAGCCCAATTCCTTCATCCTCTTCTTTTTCAACCTTCTTTATAATTTCTTATGGTAGCTCTATTTCAGACATAGAGGCACCTTTGAATGTATATTACAAGGTATTTCTTTCCTTTTCAATGTACTTCATCTCTAGAATATCCCAAAACACTTTTGAGTTGTTTACTTGACCAAATTAATATAAAACACTAGAAAAAATGTTGTTATTCATGGCTAACACAATAATAAATAATGTTAATGCATATCTTCTCTCATCATTGGGATTTACGGAAACTTCTTGAACAAGATGCCATAAATGACTTGAACAAGGTAACTCATCCATTCTATTTGCCCAAAGTGCATAATTCATATCTGTGAAATATGGCAAAAATGGTAAAATCTTCATTAATATGTTCTAGTATTTATCTTTCTCTTCTATCTTGTCATATTTACTGGCATTGATTTGTTCTTCATTTTCATTGATCTATTTTAGATCTACATTCCAATTATTCTCTTCATTAGGTATGGGTTCCTTCGCTACAACAAAAAGCACTCCATATTTTTCTACAAAATATGTTGGCTCTTCCCTTTGATACGTTCTCTTGATCTGTTTGAGGTCTCCCTGGAATTGTTTGAGCCTCCTTTGTTGACCCATGAATGTTGTGCATTCTCCTTTTGTCATCAATTTCTTTGTCCATAATCACTTACAAATTCATGCGCAGTTCAATAATCAGTGGTCTTGTCCACATGCTCCAACAAATCTACACTTTTGCACCACACATCCACCAATGATTTTCCCATATTGTTTTTTTTCCCCTCTTTTAATATATTATTATTTTTAAACCTTTTAATACACCAATTAATAAACATACTTAAAACAAAATCTCCAAAACATTACATGCAAGTCACTTTAATCCAAATATCTTTGAAAACAAAAAAAATTCAAACATCGTTGATAAATAACCACCCATCCTTGTAGAAGGATTTAATTTAAGAAAAAAATAATTAAATTGTCAAACTTGATAACTTAAAGACCTCTCAAACCTACACAACCTTAGATATTAGAAGTATTCAACCCTGTATGCTCAATGATTAGAAATTATGGATCGAGATTCCATTTGAAACAACTAGTGCAATTCTTAGTGGATGGAAACTCACTCAAAATTGGTGGATTTACAAACCCTTAAAAACTCTAAGAACTCACTCAATACGTTTAGCTCTCTGGCTAAGGGCTGCCAAAAGAAAAAATGGTGATGATGAAAGATTTACGAAGATTGGTAGCGACTCCTCTAGCTCACAGTGGTTATGGATCCTTAGAGGCTCACTAGCCAGCGAACAACAAAATAGTTTGATCTAGGCAACATACTATTAAGATTGCACACAACTTTTCTGGCTTGTAAGATCTCTATATTTGTTATTCTAAAATAGTCTCCCGAATCTAAAACTTATGGATATTGCAAACTGTTACTCTCTCCACTTTTTGAAGAGGCTTGAACCAACAATGATGTTCAAACTCTACTCTCTTCCTTCGTTCTTCAAGGTACGCTTTCCACTCTATGAAGAGGCTTAGACATTTTATTATGTGAAAAAATCTTTCTTAGTACGCACAACACAAATTTTTCAACGTAGTGGTTAACAAAAATTTTACAAAGGGTAACTCATAGACAACAACTTCTTAGTTCCACTACTCACATTGACACATAGCTTCAACACGACAATCAACTCCATGCACATCTTGAATGGTTCTTTATGCAACAACTATATTACACACAACTCCACAATGTTCCATGTTTGATGGTATTCATAGGATCAATGCACAATCTCTCCTTCACTCTTTACATAGGCTCCTTGATCTTCTCATTGGGTCTCTCTCCCTCAAATGATCTGATCTAATCCACTCCAAAATAGACAATATCCACACACAACAATGACAATAGCCACACACAAATCCATTGGGAAATCTCAAATACCAAGGCACAACAACGTCCAACAATGCACCAATACTTATAAACACAGATCTCACACTCTGTAACAACCCAGATCTGGATGGAAAGGCAGAGGAGGAAAACACAAAATTGACACAAAACAATCTTTTGTTCGTAAATATTTCTCACATACATCTCTGTGGTTCGTGTCTCTTCTTGCCTCTTGGATTTCACACATTACAATGACCCAATCACATGTATATAAACCCCACACGTACTAAATATGGAATCACACAAACTCTAACTTGACTTACATTTTCTCCAGCTAATTGCTCCATGCAAACTCACACTCGAATTCTAATATTGGACTTGAATTAACACAACTCATCTCTTCACTTCATGCATTGCATGCATACAAGAGTAATTACTATTTCGAACAGCCCCCTTTAATTACAACTATATGACTCAACATAAATCAAACATGAATCAACTATGCATGATAGGCTTCCAACAAAAATTGACTTAATCATAACTTGAACATGCCTACTAGTCTAAGTCTCAAAGATACCTACAATGACTCAAACCTTTTACAATTATGACTTTTCTTTTTCATTTCTTCCAGATTCTATACCCTCGAAACTACTCCATTCTTTGTTGTGCTTTCTTACTGTAAACTCCATGTTTCTCCACTTACTAGTGCTGCAAATTTTCTTTGACTTCTCTTATATTTCTTTTGAAAATAAATATGATCATGTCTTCTACAACTTCAAGTTCAAATATTATTTCGCTTATGGACTGTTACCACAACTCTTCATATTCGAACTGTGAACTTCGCTCCGCTTCTTGCGCTTCATATTCTTGATATTTTTTTCTCCATATTTCTTGATAGAAGAATTTGATATCTTCTTGACTCCATTGCTGAAAGATTGTTTCAATGCTTTCTTGTTCATCTTCATAAACTTCCATGTCCTTTTTTGCATCTTTTTCTTCATCTTCTCTTTTAGTTGGACTGCAATCATGTTTATCTACACACTCAAAATCAATGTTAAAAACATCTTCATTATGCTATGCAGTGAGCATTTTCTGCTCTTCCTTCTTTTCCACTTATTTACCAACATCTGCTACTGCAAACATGTTTTCTTCCACTTAGCTTCGAGAAACAAGTGGAATTATCTCACCAAATAACAACATATCAATAAGAGCTTATTGTTTTATCATGTGCAACCACTCATCATTAGTTAATTGTTCTTCATCAAAGTTAACATCAATATAATTTTCATCAAATTCATCAACTACTGTTGAATTCGCTAATTCACATCTCACTTTGTTTTCGTCATCCACATGTGTCGTTTCACAGTGGGATTCACAATCATATTCACCATCCATGTTATAGTGGAGTTCTTGAGCATGTATATGCTCTTGCTCTGCTTTACACACATAGGCTTCAACTTCTCTCTCTGCAATATTTTATGCAATAATGTTTGCAGTAGATCCATGCTACATCAATCAACCTCGATCTCTTCTCTGTCTTTTGCTAGACTTCTCAGTTTCTTGTTTGCGGCTTAAATCTCTCTAAACATGGCAACGATATTTTCCTCTTCTTAATTATTGACCTCGAAAAAATATAACCTTTGATATGCATCGTGTAAAACAAATCTTCACAAATACACCAAAAAAAACTTTCCATTTCAAATAAAATAAAACTTTAATAAAACCATTTTTTCTCTTTTTCTTTTTTACCTTTTAATAAAATTCAACCTCAATGGTCTTATCAATAACTTTTCCCACATATCTTTTTTAAAAATTATCTCCTTTCAAATACAAACAAAAAGCTTTATAGTTCAATGTTCCAAAAAGAACTCACATACAATGATGATTTTAACAAGCTACATAGTATTATTAAATTAAAGTAAAAGACTATGAAGATTTGGAACAATGGAAATCTATATAAGTGCATGCAATGATGATTTTAACAAGCTACATAGATTAGTTTAAATATCATTAAATTAAAGTAAAAGACTATGAAGATTTGGTAAAATGGAAGTCTATATAAGTGCATGCAGAAATCATAAAACCATAACTAGAAGAAAAAAAAAGAAGAAGGTAAAATTGGAAAACAAGAGACTAAGGAAACGGGGTCTACTTTTAATTATATAGAGTTAAGTTATGCAATTTGTAAATTCTAAAGTTTTTGATAACATACTGTTAATTATTTTTCCTTCCTTTATTAACATACCCCATTTTATAATTTTTCTTTTAAATACAAACATGCATTTGTATATAATAACCAAAAAGGACTATTCAAATGTTAGTTTATGATAGGTTTTCCCACTATGAAAAAAAGAGAGGAGAAAACTTCACATAAACCAATGTGGATTTGGAATTCGTAGATGTTTAACCTAAATTTTTAGATAGATAGTTTGTATAAGACTTTACATATTATAAACTTGAATTAGTTTACCAAGTTAACAGGATACATTTTATTCAGATTCCATACAAATTGGATCAAATATGCGAATTGTTACAAGGATATAGAGTTGGTTAATTTTTTTTTATTTTTTTCCTTTTTGGACAATATTATGGCTCTTTTTTTAGTGGAACAAATGGTATTGCAAGTATTTTTAATAATAATAAAATGTTCAATGCTTTTTATTGACTAATTCTTTGTAGAGAGGTATGTTATACTCGAGGTTTTTTTTTTGGACTTTATTTAATTATATTAAAAATTTGAATAAAATGATATTTGGTATTTGAATTGTAATAATTTATTTCAATTATTTTATTTAAAAATTTAATTAGAAATTAGAAAATTTATAAGTTTAAGTGAGTCACTTTAGATAATTGTTCTAACCATATTTTTTTATTAAAATGGAACTATTGTACTTAAAAGCTAATTCTAATGACAAAACCATTAAACTACTCCCTTTGACATTCACTTTTATGTTTACAATACAATTTCAATGATAGCACATTGTGATTATTGGATTAAAGGCTATGTAAGATTAAGAGAACAGACCAATTGGATATTAATAGTGAGTTGGATTAAGAGAACAAACCAATTGGATATTAATAGTGAGTTGGGTTAAGACACTAGTGATAAATGACAATAATACCCTAATGTACCAGAACCCAACCCACTCTTGTCCCTCAACAAACCCTAATGTAATCCAATATTGTGGTATTGAGAATTTAAAGGGAAGTAGTTAGATTTAGATTTAGATTTTTTATAATTTTAATAATTTTAATCTAACTGTTTTATGTTCTTTGTTTTGTAAGATAAACAGAGAAATACAATTTTTGGAAAATTCTAAACCTGTATATAGTTTTGAATGTATAAATAAATCTAGTGGATAAAAAAATTCACAAATTTCACAACTCAGATTTACAATTCTTACAAATTCCAAAGTGAAAAATAAAAATAAAAACCAAAACCTTGCAATGTTTAGACATTTTTTTTTTAATTTTCTTTTTATAATTTGTAAACTTTGAATCTTAAACAATAACTCACAGATGTGATTTCATTTTTTCCCAAAACACTCCACTTATATATTTATTAATTTTTTTAATAATAATAACAAGAACAATGGTAATTTTTAATTTAATTAATTTTATGTTTTTATTTTTTGTTTTTAATAACATGAAATATATTGTGAAATAAATTAATTTACTAATTATTTAATTTATAAAGATAAATTAATTATTTTTATTTTAAATAAAAACATATATATGAAAAATAAAAATTATAACCTTTACATTACAACTTTCTTTTAAGTACCATGATAAAAAAATTATAACTATTTTTTAGTTTTGAAATGTTTTGTAAATATCAATTATGTAGTTTTATAGGAATCAAAATGTTTTGTAAATATCAATTATGTGAAGGAAGACAATTGATAAATAAAAATATAATAAATTTTTCACCACATTTGAAAGTGTTCCAAAAACTAAAGTAAAAAGAGTAACTTTTTTTATTAAAATGTTATATTTTAACAATCGCTGCATGAAATAAAATTGGGAAGGATCACCACTTTGCAACTGTATTTTACAACTTTACAAAGCTTGTATTTTCACAAGTCCCATCAGACTTGTAATAATTCAGTTACGGTTGTCCACCATCTAGAAATGTAATTTTGAGAGTGTAGGTCGAAAATTGAGAGCTACTTTGTGTGGGTTGAATAAGACACAAAAATATTTTTATTGATATAGAATCTCATTGGTGCAATAAGAGTATCTTAAAAGAAGGTGTTAAAGGAATTGAAATAATGGAAATGAATTAATGAATTAATGGCAATATGTAGAACTAAAGATTTGATGATGCAATCAACCAAAAATTATGTACACATGTAATCATTGCGGAATAAAAAGTGAACCAATCATATTCAAAATAAATATACTAAAACATTATTAAAAAATAATAAAAATAAATTTCTAATATAAACTATGGAAAAATTTGCAATTTTTTATGATCCACACAAACTAATTATTAATTATTAATAATAAAAAAATTGAACACATTATATCTTGCCCAGAGACCAGTATAATAATGCAATTATCTTTAAAAATATACCTTTCAAGCCTTCGCTTTAACCATATATACCTTTCACGCCTTCACTAAATCGGCGGGTTAGTGGCTACTTGGACAACTTTGCTAACAATGACTTACAACTCCCATCGATGAGCTACCACAACTCTCTAAACAACTCTTTCTTGACGAGGGGCACTTTTATTTCGATATTATAAATTGATTATTTATTAATATCAAATTTTATAATAATATTATGTAAAAATAAGAAATTTATATAATATAATTTGTTAGAGTTTGATTTATTAAGGATAAATATGGTAATAATTCAAATTAAAATATTTTATTTCATCATAATTTAATATTATTAATTTTCATAATAAGAATATTTAAATTGTTTAATATTTAGTTAGAAATTCGTTGTTATGTAATAATTTCACATTTTATTATAATATTATAAATTGATTATTTAATAATATCAATTTTTATAATAATATTATCTAAAAATAATTAATTTATATAATATAATTGGTTAGAGTTTGACTTAGTTAAGGTAAATTTGATTAAAGACTTAGTTAGGAATAATTCAGATTAAAATATTTTAATTTCATTATAATTTAATATTATTAATTTCTATAATAAGAATATTATCAATATGACCATAATTTGTTAGAGGAAAACTTATCTCCTTTAAATAGGAGGATGGTTGAGATAATTTTAAAGGTTTACTAGATAAATATTAAAAAGTTAGGATTAGTTAAGTTAACCATTTTGATCAGAAATATACTTATCATCCTAAACAAATGAAGTTAAAGAAAATTAATACAGATAAAAGGGGATAAAGCCAGAAGAGGAAAAGGAGAAAAGAGAGGGAAAGGAGAAAAAGTCACGAGGAGAGAGCCGAAATCCAACTTTTACTTAATTTCCAGCCATCCTTATTAAGGTTTCTGGCATACTAGTCAATTTCTATTCTACCAACACAATTTTTTTATAAAATGTTTGTATGAATGAATAATTGAAGCCAATATATTCACCTAGGATTTTTAGTTTTTGTCCTCAAACAGCCTTTTCTATTACTCTCCACCACTCAATTTTCATGGAATGCATGTATGAACAACTGAAGCCAATATATTCACCTAAGAGTTTTTAGTTTTGGTCCTCAAACAACCGTTTCTATTAGTCTCCACCACTCCATGTTCCTTCATCAGCTCTTTGGCTTGCCAACCCCTCTATTAAATTCTTCCCAACCTCTTTGGCATGCCAACCCCTCTATTAAATTCTTCCCAACCTAGGTTGGAGCAACACGTAAGCAAAACCACACCCATACAGCTTAAGCATGACCTCTATAATCAACTCATCATAAACTATGGATACTTACAAATTTAACCCTACTTCAATATTTTACATTAAAAGACCATCGAGCTAACGTGCATCCACGTTCCATGCTCCAATAGATGACGTCATGAGGATCACATACTTGCACATGAATGAATGTTTGACCAATATGCCACATCATCATCATAGGGTTGAAAACAAATCATTTCATCGCATATCGCTTTATGTTGACACGGAAGACGTGGCAGGTATTGTCAAACGTGTCCATCATAATAATTTAACCAAGAGACCAACGCCGATTTGTGGACCATTTCATGGACAAGTGGACATAACTTTTCTGTCTCCAAACGTCGTGAAAAAAAAAAGGGTGTTTTATCAAAATCCTTTGGCTTGGGTTTATTTATTTACAATCTTATTTATGGACACAAGGAGATCCAAAGGATTTGGAGTGTAGCAAAAACCTAAGGCTGCTCAACCTCTTTAATAGTTGTTGGACAAGTGTCATTATTCCACAAGTGTCAATAGTTGTTGGTGCATATATAAAAAGGTGTTTTATCAAAATCCTTTAGCTTGGGTATATTTATTTATATTCTTATTTATGGACACGAGGAGATCCAATGGATTTTGGAGTGTAGCAAAAACCTAAGCCTAGTCAACCTCTTCAATAGTTGTTGGACAACTGTTACTATGATAAGTGTCATTATTAGACAAGTGTCAATAGTTGATGTACAAGTGGCACTATTGGACAAGTGTCAATAATTGTTGGACAAGTTCTTATTTAATATGACATGAAGGGACAAGTGTCACTATGGTCTCTTCACAAGTTGATGATAAATATAATCTTCATAGAAAGTGAGGTAATGATGAATCAGCTAATTATTTTTCTATATTATGGTCTCTTGAGCTAATTATGGGTTGGGTTTATTTATTTATATTCTTATTTATGGACACGAGGAGATCCAATGGATTTTGGAGTGTAGCAAAAACCTAAGCCTGCTCAACCTCTTCAATAGTTGTTGGACAAGTGTCACTATTGGACAAGTGTCAATAGTTGTTATTTAATATGACATGAAGGGATTATGGTCTCTTCACAAGTTGATGATAAATCTAATCTCCATAGAAAGTGAGGTAATGATGAATCGACTAATTATTTTGTCATTTCAACAAGCGAGGTGACACTGAATCAACTAGCTAGTTTATTCAACGAGTGGGAAAGTTGAAGGAAGGGATATCTCAAGGTCATTGTGATTATTTTATAAAGTGGGCAATCAACATTTACTATGAAAATTTTATAATAATTATTTTATACGTTAAGAATTTAGATTATAAACTTGATTCATCATCAAAATAAAAAATATTATCATAAATACCTTTGTTACAAAAGAATCGACATATTTAATATTTTTAAAAATAAAAAAATTCTTATTAGAAAATGTACCAAATGACTATATAATAAACCAAATAATAATATTGAAAGCTTCATTATTTTGCCATCGTGTCCATCACCATGTCATATCACCTTACTCGCATGTTTCACCTTCAATGTTGTTGCGGTCAAAAAGTTAAAATAAATAAATAATTAATTATAAATGATATGGATAAGAATCAAAGATGACGGAGCAAGAACAATCATTATAAATAAATAATATGGATAAGAATAAATATGACCAGCTGTCCCGCTTGTTTGTATCTCATTGTGGGCGCCCATATACAAGTAAGTCTCATTGTATCTCATTTTTTTTTTTAAGTTTTATAAATGATATATAAATTAGATTTAAATTTCAACCATTTGTCGGGATGTTTTGGAGGGATCAAATATGAGATAAGAAGACAAGTCCACGTGGCAAGTAAATTAAGGGAAGACGTTGCAACTTTCCTTCCTCTGGGTCTCTTTTTGAAAGACAAAGTATATCATTCTAAAAAGGGTGATCCCATTTTCAGATCTGTCAAATTATCCAATTAATTTATTCAACTTTAAACTTCATTTATGTTTAGTTAATCACATCCCAATCATACTAAAAAGAAGATACATATATGGATAATTGAATTTTTTATTAAAATAAAAATTAATATATATATATATATATAAACATAATTTTATATTTAAATTTAAAAAATAAAATAAACATAATTATAATAATTACTATAATGTATTGAAGAAATATATACAATCATTACTTTATATTTTAATAAATTAAATAATTAGTTAAAATAAATATGATTTTACATGTTAAATGCATGTTTATATATTAATATAGATTTATTTTAATTTCGAGTGAGAGGATCAAATTTTTAGAGGTGCAAACATTTCTTCAAGTTCTACACTCAAAAAAGAGGTTTAAAGGCTGGACTTGAGGAAAGATTTGCATCTGCATCTGGGTAGATTTGATCCCTCTCAACACTTGATAGATCCAAAGTTAAGATGAATTTACACTGGTTTACATAATAGATAATTATATAAAAATATAGCATAAATATTTAGACAAAGAATTTTCTTTTATTTACTCAAGCCATTTTCAAAATATAATTTAAAAAGAAAAAGAAAAATAAAGAGAAAATAACCCCTGTTTTTATTTTTAAATTAAAAAATTATAACATCAAAATTATCCCTAATTTTTTAAAAAACTTTGTCTATAAACTCCGATACAAAAATAATAGCCACATGTGAAATTGACAACTCAAGGTCCTAATCCCTAAATTACTTCATGAATCTTCTATGTGTATATATAGCTCTCACAAAATAGGATTCAAATCTCAAATTTCACAAGCAAATTGATGGGTCGTTCCTATAAAATATTCTCATGCTCAAGAACAACAATAATTATACAAAACACTATACAAAAAAATATGTATTTTTGGTTTAAGAATTTTCTTTTATCTACACAAACCATTCACAAAATATTTAAAATATAGTTAAAAAAAATAAAAACAAAGAGAAAATAACTCTTATTTTTTATTTGTTTTTAAATTAAGAAATTAATATAATGAAAAAAATTTATCAATTTTTTTTTTCATGGTGTTGTGCAAGGGAAGGCGTACCTTTACCAATAATAGCCACTTGTGAGATTGACAACTCAAGATCTTTAACAATAATAGCCACTTGTGAGATTGACAACTCAATATCTTAATCCCTAAATGACTTTGTGAACTTTCTGTGTCTATATATAGCTCTCACACAAAAATATTCAAATTTGGCACAAATTGACAATTGGTTATTTTTACATGTGGAGTATCATAAGAAGATGTTAGATCATCTTTGTAATAGTAGTAGCTATAAAAATCTTAGCAATAATCCCCTGAAAAGGATCTCTAGAACAATCGCTCTAGCTATTAAGTCTAGTAACACTGTGGGGTCCTTTTGCCATAAGCTTATTGAGAGTAGCCCCATCACGCCGAGGATCTATGGGCTTCCAAAGATCCATAAAGATGCCCCCCCCCTTAGACCCATTGTCAATACCATAGGAGGGCCTACCTACCTCCTAGCCAAATACCTTGCCTTGAAGCTTAAACCCCTAGTTGGCCTCACTGACTCATTCATTAAAGACTCTTCTTCATTTGAAGATTAGTTAAAGGGCATAAAGTTTGACCCTAGGGACATTCTTTTGAGTTTTGATGTGGTATCCCTTTACACTTGCATCCCTATTAAGGAGGCCATTGAGGTCATCAACCGCCTCACCGACCCTGATACCGCTCGATTGGTTGAGATTTTTCTTACTTTCACTTTTTTCTGTTTTGAAGGGGATAGAATCATCTCCAAAACTCATAGAAACAATGGAAGCAAAAGTGCTAAAATATGAGAAAGGAGATGCGATTCATAATCCTGATGGCACAATTATCAGCAACATGATAGGAGCACTTACATCAATGATCTTGGAACATTGGTGCGGCAGTGAAACAAAAATCGCTGATAAAAATGAATTCATTCTGATGAATTTAAAGTGCCACAAAATGTCTCAATATGATGACTTCCACAGAGATTGGATGCAAAGAATATATGAAGTCAAGGACTCAAAGAACCTGTTATGGAAACAGGTATATCTTGCAGCTCATCAACCGCCTCACCGACCCTGATACCGCTCGATTGGTTGAGATTTTTCTTACTTTCACTTTTTTCTGTTTTGAAGGGGATAGAATCATCTCCAAAACTCATAGAAACAATGGAAGCAAAAGTGCTAAAATATGAGAAAGGAGATGCGATTCATAATCCTGATGGCACAATTATCAGCAACATGATAGGAGCACTTACATCAATGATCTTGGAACATTGGTGCGGCAGTGAAACAAAAATCGCTGATAAAAATGAAGTCATTCTGATGAATTTAAAGTGCCACAAAATGTCTCAATATGATGACTTCCACAGAGATTGGATGCAAAGAATATATGAAGTCAAGGACTCAAAGAACCTGTTATGGAAACAGGTATATCTTGCAGCTCTACCATCTAAATTTGTTGATTATATTAAAATGTAGGAAGTCTTTCAATTACCTTTTGAGTCATACATATGGGGAGAGATTTATTCTCTCATTACAAGGACATTGGTCAGTCTATGCACTAGCTCAAAGGTAAATAAGTCTCTGGAAAAGCTTTCCAGACTGCCTGACAGAAAATCCATATGCAGCAAATATGGATTAACATTGGATGATCCTTTGGTAAAGAAAAGGAAGGCTAAGAAAAAAGCCAAAAGAGAGTTTAAAGAAACTTTCTACAAAAACCGAAGAAATTATCCAAAGCCCAAAGGCAGATATTCAAAGTCGAGGCGTGGTCAAGCCTCTGGAACAAAAAGAGGGTATTATAAATATGTTCCCAAAACTCATTATTACAATCCTTCTGATATCCATCTGCATACTCATAAACAAGACAGATGGAATAAAATTACTTGTTGGCTATGTGGGAAAACTGGACATACTTCCTCCCGATGTCCAGAGGGTGAAGAATCAAAACTAAACAGGGGAAAGAAGTCCCAAGTCTTTGCCCAAAGAAACAAACAAGTAAAGCAAGAAGGAAGAAGACCAATTGTGTGTATGAAATGCGGTTCTCATGCTCACCTTACAGAACACTGCCCGAATGTCACAATCAGAGAAATCGCTCAGCAGCACCAAATAAATGAATCTTCTTGCGATTCATTTAGTTCTTCAACTGAAGAAGAACTCCATGCTCAAATAGGGCAATATTCAGACTCTATTTCTTCAGATTGTTTGTGTTCTGATTCTGAAGAATGTGCATGTCATGTCCAATATAATTTTGACTCTGAATATTTCAATGACTCAAGTGAAGAACACAGGGAACAGCGTAAGCCCCAGAAGGAAAAAGGTCCTTATGGCCGCAACGGAAGAAGAAGAGCTAAAAATCCTGTCACAAATCTGTTCCATGGAAGATGGAGAAATGAAAAACCGCCTGATGAAAGCTTTTATGGATCAGCTAAAAGCAAAAGCTTCAAACAGTCCAGGTAAGAAATCTCTCTTTGTTGATGCATAATATGAAAAGAATACAAAATCATTCCAAAGGCATCAGCAGAAGCCTAAAAGAATAAGATCTCTTACTCTAGGAGAAGTTAGCAGAGACATTCATAATCTCAAAACCGAAATTTCTGCACTAAAAGCTCAAGTTACAGAAATTCAGAAAGGAAAACAGATGGCAAAAGAAGACGATGATAATCAGCCATGGCATACTGCTTCTCATAGCAGTAATCAAGAAGTACAAATTGTTGAAGGTATGAAGGATCCAAATTTTGGATTCAGAGACATGAGATTGTTAACCATCTCGTACCAACAGCACCATGTTTAAATATCTGCATAAAAGGGAAAATGTTTCAAATGATTGATCTTATTGATTCTAGAGCAGATATTAACATTTTGAATATGAAAAATATTCCAGCAAAATATTGGGTGACTGCAAAAAGAGAATTGGTAGGATTGGGTAACAAAAAGCTTAGATACGAAGTACCCAAAGCATCTGTTTGTTTTGAAAGCCACTGTATTTATATGAAGTTTGCAGTAGCTGATATTCCAGTAGACTGCATTCTTGGTTATTTCTGTCCCCACCTCAAAAGGGACAAGAAAGAAAATTGAACTTCCATATATCTCCAATCCCATAATTTCTACAATGATACACACTGTACAAGATCTGGATAGAGCCGAAGCTAGACTATCAGAATTAAAGGATCTGAAATGTACGCTGAGAATAGAAGAACAGCTTAAGTTGCCTCAGGTCCAGAAAAAAATTGGAGATTTAAAGAAAATAATAGAAGAAGAATGATGCTCTGAAGAACCTAACGCCTTTTGGCACAAGAAGAAGCACACAGTGGAGCTCCCTTAAAAGGAAGGATACATTGGCAAGCCTTGTAAAATCAAAGCCATCCCGATGAACACAAAGTATCGAGATCTTTGCCAAAAAGAGATTCAGCAGCTCCTCAGTAGAAGACTGATCAGAGAATCCAACAGTCCTTGGAACTGTTACGGGTTCTATGTCAACAAAAGAGTTGAACAGATTAGAGGCATTCCCAGATTAGTCATATACTATAAGCCTCTAAATTCATTCCTGGCTGATGACACCTATCCAATCCCACACAAAGGAGACTTGATCAGAAGGATAGTAGGTGCCAAGATATTTTCTAAGTTCGACGTGAAAGTAGGATTTTGGCAAGTGGCCATTACTGAGAAAGATAAGTTTAAAACTGCCTTCAGCATACCAGCAGGACATTATGAATGGAATGTCATGCCTTTTGGACTCAAGAATGCTCCATAAAAGTTCAAAAGGTAATGGATGACATTTTCAAGCCATATTTTGGTTGGTTAATTGTATATATTGATGATGTATTAATATTTTTTAAGACTATTCAGGAACATTTTAAACATGTAAATATTTTTAAGAATTTAGTTAAGCACAATGGTTTAGTGCTTAGCAAGAAGAAGATAGAGGTATTTCAAACCACTATCAAATTTTTGGGCCATACAATCTGCAATGGGTAGATTTCTCTGCAAAAGCATGCATTGGAGTTTGCAGATAAGTTTCCAGATGTTATCACAGATAAGAACCAACTGCAAAGGTTCTTAGGTTGCCTTAATTACGTCAGCAATTTTTATCAAGACTGCGCCAGTGACAGAAAAATCTTAAATAAGAGGCTGACGAAGAATCCTCCTGAATGGACAGAAGTCCATACAAAAGCAGTCAAAGACATCAAGGCCAAGGTAAAATCCTTGCCCATTCTGTATGTTGCTGATGATCTTGCATACAAAATAGTTGAATCCGATGCAAGTAATATTGGATGGGGTGGTATTCTAAAGCAAAAGGTTGGAAAAGAAGAGCAAGTTGTTCAATTTGCCTCAGGAGTATGGAATCCAGCCGAACTGAACTACTCCATGATAGAGAAAGAAGTCAAGGCAGCATGGAACTGCATTAGTAAGTTTGAAGTTTATCTTATTAATAAACCTTTTCTTCTAAGAACTGATGCATCTGCTCTGCAGAAGGTGTTAACAAAAGACATCAAGAAGGCCGGAGAAGCCAAGTTTGCCAGATGGCAGGCTTTATTTGCAAACTTTGACTTTCAGGTAGAGCACATCAAAGGAAAAGACAATAATTTGCCTGATTTTCTTAGCAGAGAATACATTGAAACAAAAGATCATGTCATGATGATCATCACAGAATGGGACCAGCACCAGAAACAAGAAGTCTTGAGAACCGTGCCTGATGACCAAGACTGGGAAACCTACAAAAGAAACTGGAAACCCACGTGGCAGCTCCGAAATACGAAGGTGCTAGACGCCAATTTGCAGCCACACACTGACCTCCAACACTTTGTTCCAGAAAGAAAAGTATACCCTAAAGGAGGAAAGTGGATTCATGATATGATATATGATAAAGCAAGACGGGATGGTGACCTTGCAAGACAGGCTTTGGAACAAAATTTTCACGACATTGCCACTATTTGGTTCCATGGTGGACGCAACACAGGAATGTATGAAAGGTATGTCTGTATATATAGGACAATAGATCTCTTAAATGAACCAGGCCATGCTAGAACCCAGCCAACTACCAGATGGCCAAGAAATGATCCCAAGATCATATTTCTAGATACAGTGTATAACTTTGCAGACTACAAACAGCTCTGGTGGGAATTTCTCAACCTCGACAATAAGATCGAAACCTACTACACCAGACTCAAGTTCAATGCCATCGGTCATTTTCAAGGATATCAGTAATGTAAGTGGTTTAGAGACTGGTGGACTGATTATGGAATAAACAGAACTGCCATGGACCTTATCGAACATGAAAAATATTGCAAAAATATTTGCAAACCATGTATTGAGCAATGTAGTACAGACTGTAATCACCCTGTTTATAACACTGTTAAACAAATGACTAAAGGTGAATGGTCAACTTACAAGTCCTCCCCATATAATAATTCCCTTGAAGAATATATGAGAGAACACATGGAATGGCTTGTATTAACCAAAGTCCAGTACCAGATTGTGCTTGGGAAGCCCATGATTGTCCGTAGGATTTACACAAAAGCCTGGGACACAATGCAGTATAAAAGGGATAGATTCCCTGATCTTACTATTTTTTGATGTAAATAATACAGACCAGTCACAAGGGCTTAATTGTGACCAGATTTCCCATGGGCTTTGCTGTACCAAAGTATCCACAATGCAAATAAAATATAATTTTCTCGTGGGCTTTTACGAAAAAGCATCCAATTTGTTATGTTGGCATGAATACTTTTCTCGTGGGCTTTGAAAGAAAGCATCCACTTTTTTATCTTCCATAGGATTTGCTTTTCCGGACAGAATCTACTATCAGATTTTCCCTGGCGTTACCTGAAAACAAATATCCCTTTCCTTAGATGGGAATCTTTGTGCGGACGTCGCCTTAGCACTATCCGAAAAGTAATGATTCTATCCACCGTTTACGGGTGGCCTACAGTAATGTTTGTCCCCTCTCATTCCTATATAATGAGGGTAAGGCTCATTAATGAGGCATTCGAGTTTAGATTGAGTCTAGAGTTTTGTGTGTTTGAGTCAAGTGCCTCTCCTGCTCTGCATCTACAGACATTCTGTCTGATCTGCTTGCATCACGAGAAGAACTTAAGTCCTTAGGTGATTTGGGAGCCTGCGCATCAGTGTGCTCGACACTGGTGAGAACCTAAAGTGGCCGAATCATATAGAGAGTTGACCAGTCTGTATATGTGTCGAAGTCTGATTTTGAGGCAAAGTCTATCCTTCCCCAGGTAGCCTCCAGTGTTGTTTGTTCCATGCGAACAGCATAAAGCCCGGTAAATGCGAAGATAGTCAATCTCTGTAAGGAAATCTCTTTGTAAGAATTCTTCTGTAAACAAAGTCATATCCATTCTAAAATAAAATGAGTACACCATTCTGTATCTGAATACATCATCTGCGCATTAATATTGTTTGTTGTGGTAGTAGTTGTCTTTGTGCCTTCATCCGAAGTTCGCCAAAGGTACGAAGGGACGCCAAGGCCTTTGTTAGGCGCGGAAGACGTTATAGAGGCCATAAGAGCATGAAAGTTCTGAGTAGGTTCACCATTAGTTCACCAGGAGTCGGTTGTCAAAGTCATTTGAAGAGACGCAGCAAGTAGCAAGCTCGTGACAGGAGCCCCTGCTTAAAATTGGTATCAGAGCCAGTAATGTCTGGTTCTTGAGGTTGGTATTCAAAAACTAAAATACTCATTTAAGAATGGAATCTTTCAGAAAGTCTGTTTCCTTCCGAGAACTTGAAGAGAGAGATTCACAGGCTGAGGAAAACCCATTAAGGGAAATGTTTGCTAGTAGCTCCAATAGAGTTTTAAATTCTGCTGAACTTTCTTATGAAGAATCCCAGCCATCAGCCTGATGGGAACTGCCCCAGATAGCTCCCTCAGAAGTGTATAGTGACCTTTCTACTTTTCATTTGATTGCAGCCACTAGAATAAGCATTAAAGAGTCTGTAAGCCAGGTCCAGGAGAATTCAGATAATATACAGACTATATCTCTGTTAAAACCCAAAGAACTACAGGCAGAGGCAAAGAGGCTAAAGACAAATTATTTGCATTTAGGATGTATCCAAGTAGGGATCAATGCCTTAACCCATAAAGGCTTAAATACTTTTGTGCTTGCTACTGTAAGAGATATGACGCACAATAAATATACAGATTCCCTAATAGGCGGGATTGTTGCTCCATTATCCGATGGCCCAGTCTACTTTGATTGTTACCCCAATTTCTCTGTGTATACCTTTGATGAAACCATAGATCAGATTCTGCAATTACAGATCCAAACAACTGGTTTTGATATGAAGAAAAAGAGAAATAATATAGCCATCCAGACCAAGGGTTGTTTCCGTCACACCAATACCCTTTGGCCAGCCATCCGCCATACACCCAACAGAGACTCAAAGTCAAGTATAATTGTCCTCACTGATGCAAAGAATCAGAAAATTGAGCATCAGACCATTCAATAGGAAGACTTGACATTTCCAGAACACTAGGTTGTAAATAATCCTAAGCCTCTCATTCCTAAGGCTATTACCTCCACTGATATTACAGAAAATCCATCTTCTGCAGTTATTTCATTCCCCAGAAGATCTACTATTGATCGAAGAAGAATAGAGTTAACCTGTAAGCAATCCAAGTATTACAGAGATCCTTCCACTATAGATACAACTTGTTCCTCTTCATCTTTTTGTAAACATAATTCTTTGTATTAATTAGCCCAGCTTGTAATTTATTCTTCTTTAGAAGTCAAATGCCTAGATTGTCAAGAGCTTGTTAATCTGCTTACTCTGGTTGAGTCTAACCTCCATTCAAATCATGACCCCAGATCTGGAATCGCTCCTCCTACTACATCTGTAAATTCATGTCCAAATCCCAAATGCACAGATATTCCTTTCCCACATGAATCAGATCCGGATCATGTGCTCATGATGCATGAACTTACCACTCTCGAAGGAGAAGATATAAGGCTGACAAAGATGATGTGTTTAATGAGACCAGCCAATCCCAGATATGGTTTGGGATACCTTGAGCAGGCAAATGGCCTGATTCCAGATTGTAGATTTCGCCCTGTTCCTTCTGACTGTAAAAAGCCCACAGTAATGGAAATGCATAAGTTCTTCTCACTTATGGATGGATGCTTGAAATCCGAGATTAGTGCCCAATGGATGAAAGCCATGCTAAATTGGGATCTGTACACTAATCCTCACGCAGATGAGTTCGATCAGAACTATACTCCTGCAGAGAAGAAACAGTTCGCTGACGATTGGAAGCATTATATGGAGATGAATAACACTTGGATATCTTTCTATTCATGGAAAGATAATATTGCTCCCTTGAATGTCTACACATCCCATCTATGTTTGTTTCATTAACGCCTTTTTTAAGTCATGAAGTCATCTAATTATTTGGATTAACGATGGTTTATTGTGGATTGATTTGACGTGGTGGTTATAGTTGATGAACATATTAACATATTTATTTTTTATTGGGTAATAATTATTTAGTTTGTTGTATGACAGTTAATAGGCAACGGCGTATATGTATATACATAAATTTGTTGTGGGAATTTAATGATACAAATATGTACAGTTTGTTGTGGGAATCCAATGATACAAATATATAAATATATGTATCATTGAATCTAAACTTGTTGTAGAGATTCGACAATGCACAACTATGATATATATACATATACAAATTTGTCGTAAAAATTCAATGATACAAATATGTGTACATATGCATATACGTATATACAACCGCTGCCTAGAAATCCAACAATACATATATACAATTGCTACCCATTAACTACGGTGCAGCAAGGTAGATGATTGTTACCGACAATATTAACTCAGGTCAAAATAAACATGGAGATTTACCGAGTTACTAGGGGTATCCATTTCCCAAATAATAAGGATGATGTAGCATGCGGAATGTAAGTAGCGAGCACATCCATATGGATGCATGCCATGCCACATCATTACGGAGACCACCTTCGAGTACATATTTAATGTCTACGACGAGGTGACATGACAGGGCATCATTCCACGTGGCGGTGGGCTTAAAAGCATGTTAATAATTAAATGAGAGTAGATATCCACGCAAGTGCTTGACAATAACAAGTTTGGAATATGGTTTTGGGATGCTTTCATTTTAATTATTTATAATAATGATGAGAGAAGATCCAAAGGAAGGAAGGATTATGGTGTTGTGAAAGAATGAATATAGAAGTTAAGCATGGTTCACGTGGATGACAAACTTGACGTGAAACTAATCCTGAGTTGGAGAAGTTAAGTTATAGGTATGTTTCATAGTTGTACTCTCATGTCTTTTTGTGCCAGAGGGAGTATGTCTTTTTGAGGGAGAGGGAGAGGGAGAGGAGTATGATGAGTAAATTATATGCATCAATTAATTGACACGAATATGTGTATTATTAGGAATGCTTTTTTTATAGCGAGATAAAATGAAGTCATGTTAGATGGATTTTTTTCATAATAATATTTTATTTTAACTTCGATAAATTATAAGAAAGATATTTTGGTAATTGTTGGGATTCCAAATTTTATTAAGGGGACCATATACAAATGAAATGATTCTTAACACAAAGATATTTGGGTAATTGTTAGGATTCCAAATTCTATTAAGGGGACCATATGTCAATGAAAGTATTCTTATAAGGATGTTAATGAGTGTAGAGCACCATGTTTGCACGAGGTTTTTCTTTTAGGGGGAGACCCATTATTGATTCTATGTCAAATCAAGGTCGTGTATGAGGTTTTTCTTTTCGAGAGACCCATGATTAATCTCATGGAAGAAAATGTTTCAACATGAACGTATAACAACATTTTATTATGCTAAGATTAATGTATCTATTAATAATGGTTGAGTAATTTAGTTTTTATAAAAAATTGCATAAAAAATCATAAAATCTTATATTTTTGTTTTGGTGGAACCAATAAATTGATTGTTTGCTTGCTTATATATAACGAATTGCATAAATTTTGATGGATAATAATCATTAGTAAGTCTCTACATTTATAGTGTTACATAAATAATGGTGGGAAGTAACTTTGGGTAATTATATTTATGTACGTTTTATTTCTATCTATTTTTTATGCAAATATTTGGGTAAATTATGGTGGGAAGTAACTTTGGGTAATTATATTTATGTACATTTTATTTCTATCTATTTTTTATGCAAATATTTGGGTAAATTATGGTGGGAAGTAATCGATGGTAAATATGTTATTGACCTTGGGTATGAGCTATTTTCAAGGATTTTATTTTTGGATGGTTTCCTACAAAGCTTAATAATAAAAGTCACTACACAACTATCTAAAAAACATGCATGAATATTGCAACCATATCCATAAATATGGCATAAAATATGTGAGGAAATTATCCACGTGGCATTATATTGTGGAAAGACTGCAATAAAGCATTTAAGTTATGGTCCAATCAAATATTTTTTTTTTTAACTGTAACGGTTATAGAATTTATTTATTTGAAAAGATCTTGGGTCTTTGCCGGAGCGACCCCTATACATTGCAAAGTTCTAACTACCGCTGATTTTGATCTACTAGATTTTCAGGGCATTTGTACAAAACTTTCATTGTTTACAATTAGCAGTCCTTTCATAAGAGAGCTGCCTTTGTTTTCCATCTAATCAGCTTCGCTATTTGACTTTCTAAGAATATGATAAAACTTGCACGTGTCAAAGTCTAGTAGAACTCTCTTCAATCTGTCCAGAATTTTGTTGAGGTTGGCATTGCTAAACAATGTCCCCAAATTTAGATTTTTTATTATTATCTCTGAATCTCCGAAAACGTGAAGGTCTTTGACTCCTTTGTCTCTTAGAATAAGGCAAGATTTGAGGAGCCCAAGAATCTCTGCTTGGTTGTTGGATTTCTGGCCTAATCCCCAACTGAAACAGTCTTTTGAAAATCCATCCGGAGAGTAGATGACCCCCCCAGCACCAGCGACACCGGGATTACCTTTGGACGCTCCGTCAAAGAAAATTGTGGATAAGTTTTGAGTCTGCCACCAAGATTGAAAATTGTCATCATCGTCTCTTATGCGCCAATCCGGATTGACCTTTTGAGGAGAGAGTAGATGCTTACGTGGATAAGGCACTAGCAGGCCTAGCCACCTCTTTTCTTCAGGCAGTAATAAAGGATCATCTCTAAAATACTGCTGTTGGGCCACTTCCAGGAAAAAAGATTTAGCTGTTGCAGCTACTTGCAACGGTGAATGCCTCACCTCTCTGAAAATCAGTTGATTGCGGGCCAACAAAAGTTGCCAACAAACGTATTTTGGATAGTAAAACAGTGTGAAAGATAAATCAATGAGTTCCTTTTTTTTATTAACATAAGATACACATTTATAGTACAATAGGTGACTCTTGGGATTCAGATCCCAAGGTCTCTTGGACTGCTTTTGTCCATTCGAATTCCACACTAACCCTTTAGGATTAGGTGTCCAACAATCGTCTCTTATGCGCCAATCTGGATTGACCTTTTGAGGAGAGAGTAGATGCTTACGTGGATAAGGCACTAGCAGGCCTAGCCACCTCTTTTCTTCAGGCAGTAATAAAGGATCATCTTTAAAATACTGTTGTTGGGCCGCTTCCAGGAGAAAAGATTTAGCTGTTGCAGCTACTTGCAACGGTGAATGCCTCACCTCTCTGAAAATCAGTTGATTGCGGGCCAACAAAAGTTGCCAACAAACGTATTTTGGGAGCGCTGTCCAGATTTTGCACCAGAATGATTTGGGAGGGATGCGATGGGAATAGAAGAGACTCCATGAGGCAAAGAAGTCTGAGACAGAGATATGGGAAAGCAATGAAATCTGAAATTCCTGTAAAATGATTTCCCAGACCTCTTTAGCAAAAATGCACTCCAAGAAAAGGTGCTAGGCTATTTCGAAATTGTTGCTGCATAACGCACATCTATGTGGCCCTGCTATGTTCCTTTTTTCCATGTTATCACGAGTTAGGAGTTTATTATGGACCAGAGTCCAGAAGAAGAAATTCACTTTTGGTAAGGCTAGGGAATCCCAGACATTCTTCCAGAAGGTCGGAGTTTGACTGCTGTTTCTTGAGGCCGACAATGCTCTATAACCTGCAACTGTGGTGTAGACTCTGGACTGGCCCCAACCCCATCTATCTTTCATGGATCTGTTGACAAGGGCAACGTCCTCCGGCAGATCTTCGAGCAGGGTTTGTTGAAGGGATAACCGGGCAGGGACTCCATGAAAATCCCATCCTGCCCAATCTCCACGCTGATCCCAATTTGAAAGGTCGTATATTCTGTTGACTCCTACTTGCTTCAGCCAGTCCCTGAGATCTGTTATGTCCTCATTGTTGTTCAGAGGCTCTTTCCCCATAATACTGTCGAGCCACAAGTGGATGCGTTTGCCGTTACCAGGAATCCTGTAGAGTTGTTTGTTGAAGAAGTTGCTGCTTCTACAACATAATTTCCACACCTGCGTGCAGTTTGTTGTATTAGCGTTGTGCAGGTTGCTGAGGGTTTTGTTGGGTCCATACTTTGAACACAGTATGACGCTGACCGGGTGAGAGGGCTTGTGGATTAGCTTCCACAAAATCTTTCCTCCCAGCGCTAGATTGACAAGAGTGGGGTCTCTAATTTGCAGCCCGCCTTCTGCCATTGTTTTTTTTACCACTTCCCAGTTCACCAAATGCATTTTTTTTCGTTGCCCTTACCTCCCTGCCACAAGAAGTCTCTGAGCAATTTGGAGATCTACTCTATCACATTTCTTGGTGCTAGGAGAAATGCTGCCTGAAAGATTGGAAGCGCCGACATCATAGATTTAATTAAAATTACTTTGCAACGATTAGTCAGCCAGTAGCCTCCCCACACTGCAATTTTTCTTTTGATTTTAGAGATTATTTCACTCCATAGTGATCTTTTATTGGCTCCAGATATGATGGGGAGACCCAGGAACTTAAATCTGTCCCATGTTGCTTCACCTTTGAATCCGAGGAGAGTGGTTATACCAGTGAGTTCCCGCTGATCTATATTCCAACTAAATACTTCGGTCTTGCTCTCGTTGATTAAAGCCCTAGAGGCTTTGTAATAGCTTCTGAGTACAGTGTCAATAGCTTTGGCTATTCTGGTGGAAGCTCCACCAAGGAGAAGGGAATCGTCAGCAAAGAGGGCGTGGTTCAGGGCATCTTCTCCATGGGAAGGTTTGAGACCCAAAATGTTGTCATTAAGTCTTTCAGCAGTGAGCTTACGACTAAGGGAGTCTGCCATTATGATGTACAGGAATGGGGAGAGAGGGCATCCATGCCTGATACCTCTCTGAGCTTGGAAAAAATTTGTAGGGCGGCCATTGACTAAAGGGGCAATCCACGGTTTGTCAATGCAGGCTTTAATAAGATGAACAAAGTGGGTCGAAAAGCCAAAGGAGAGAAGGAATTTGCTAAGGAAAGTGCGATCAACTCTATCGAAGGCGTTTGCCATATCTAATTTAATCAACATACCTTTCTCATTTCGTTGCTTGCTTGAATGTATAGTCTCCTGAACTTGGATTACATTGTCCAGAATATGCCTGCCTTCCACGAAACCACCTTGAGAAGAGGAGATCAGTCTTTTTAACAATGGCTTGATCTGATTTGCTAACAGTTTAGCCAGAATTTTATATGAAGCATTACACAACGAAATGGGCCTGAATCTTGCAAATGACTCAGGGTTGGTGTCTTTGGGGATTAAAGCGAGGTAAGTGGAGTTGGTTCCTCCACCTATCTTGGCTTTTTTCATAAACCAACTTATCATTTTGTGGAGATCAACCTTGATAAGGTGCCAACAAGCTTTGTAGAAATGGATTGAGAATCCATCAGGCCCAGGAGCCTTGTCTGCGTCCATGGACCAGATAACGTTTATGGTTTCCTCCTCAGTGATTGGCCTGCAGAGAGTTGCGTTATCTTCAGGGCTGATGAGAGAAGGGATGTTAGAGAGGAAGTCAGCAGCTTCCTCATTGTTGCTTTGAGTTCCTTCTCTGTATAGATTCCTGAAATGGGTTTCGGCGACAGCTTTGACTTGATTAAACCCTTTGCAGACATTGCCCTCAGCTGTTTTGATTTCTGCTATATGATTCCTGGACAATCTCGCTCTATATTGCCGGTGGAAGAAGGAGGTGTTCCGATCTCCAGCCTTCAGCCACAGACTTCTGGATTTGTTAGGATATTCCGACACATAGGAAATAGTTAAGTACAACTTGGTCTAGTTTAGAGTTAGGTATAGAGTTAGGTAAAGTGTGTTTCTTTACCGTTGTACATATTGTAACTTACAATCCGACGGTCACGATATGTAGTGATCCGACGGTTCATTCTCTCCTCAGTATTACCGACACTTGATCCGTGGCTTGACACCCGATTGGTCCATGAGTTCTATTTAAAGCGCATGGAGGGTCATTGTTCGGGTAATCCGTGCATGAGAGAAGCTTATGTAAATTTTCATTCTTTGATTAATAAATTGCCTGTAGTAGCCACGTTGGCGTAGGCCGTGGACTGTTTCCCTCTTTGAGGGTTTTAACCACGTCAAAAATACAGGTGTATTGATCTGTGATCTGGTTGTGAGCGGTGTCCTTTTGGTGTTCTTTCTGAGGAACTTACCCTGTAAATTCCTACATGGTATCAGAGCTATTTGAGGGCCGCGTCCGTTGGTGATCCAAATCTGAAGCCGGTAGAACTGCATACGGCTGTCGTTTCCTAGATCTGCTGTTTCTAACTGCTTTCGGGCCGAGAGGACTGGCCTGTTGCGTTCGGAGCATCTGTTCCAGTGAGGAACCCCTTTCGTTTCACGCGAAAAGGTTTCCGGTAGCCCTAGCTGCGTCATTTTTCAGATCGGGAGGTATACAGTGTTTTTGCAGTTTACTGTTATTTTCTCTCTGCTTATTTCGGTTTCGGTTTATTTACCCCTTTTTTTTTAATCGGATCTATACCTTTCATTTCTGCGTATGCTCTTTGCCCTGCGACTCTGTGCGATTTGGGCAAATCAGAAACAGAAAGGAAGGATTTTTCTCATGCGTATGCTCTTTTCCCTGCACCTTAGTGTAATCTCGGAAAATCAGAAACATTGAGAAAAATATTTAGTTTTTCGGCTAAAGCTAACTTTGAGATTTTTTTTTTTTTAAATATCTAGTTTTTTGGCTAAAGCTAACTCCGAGCTGCAAGGTTCGTTTTTCTTTGCATATTCGTGTTGGGTTTTGTGTTTTGTAGGGAAAAAGAGCTTTCTCAAGGCAAGCACGCAAACCGAGCCCCCCCCCCTCCCCCTCTCTCTCTCTCTCTCTCTCTCTCAAATTTTTTGTATAGATCAATTGGTTCAAAGCTATTTTAAGAGAGTAGAGGTCTTGGGTTCAAGTCTCCATTTTGTGGGGGCGGATTTTTTTTCATTCCCGCACATTCGCGCACTTTGCCGGCAACTTCAACAATTTTTTTTCAAAAAGCCATAACTTCTTCATCCGGAAGCCTTTTTCAGAGCCGTTTTTTTTTAAAACAGCCTAATTTTTCGAGATCTATCCATTGGAACACTTACTTTCAGCATCTTCAGCTTCAGTTTTTTTTAAGAAAATGGAAAGTCCATGCCAAGTCATTCTTGACAGCACTAACTACTTCCAATGGATAGCCTACATGGAAGATTTACTTAGAAGTAAAGGTCTCTACAGAATAGCCACAGACCAAGAGAAGAAACCAAAAGATGAAGACAAGGCTGCAAAATGGGAAAATAGACAAGATCAAGCACGTGGTTTGATAGGGATGTCTATTTCTCCTGATCTTAGATTCCATATTGCAGAACTTGAGACTCCTCATGAAGCATTGGAAAAAATCGCTAAAGTTTTTGGGATTAAAAATGAAATTAGAGCCCATCAACTTGAAAATGAGTTGCTTACTTTGGATCCTAATAATTTTTCTTGCATTGAAGATTTCTTGTCCAAATTCAAGACCCTTAGATATCTCTTGGGAGGTGTTAAGGTTAAGAAAGAAGATGGTAACCTTATTTATTCCATCCTTACTAAGTTGGGACCAGCCTACTCTGTATTTGTTTCCACTTTCCATTCTACAAGGGAAGCTTTCATTTGTCAAGGAAAAGACTACAAGGCCCCTTCCTTTGACTCCTTTTGTGATTCCTTAATAAGAGAACAAGAAAAACTCTTACACCTTGGTCTTCTTAATCTTGGAAACTCTTCCACGAAAGCGTTAGCCGCCCAGCAGCAACCAAATTCAAAGAATCCTAAGAAGTCATATCCTCAAAAGAATGGTCCTAAACCAACTCAGCCTCAAAATGAAAGATCATTTCAGCAAAATGATAAGACCAATAAAAACAAATGGAAGAAGACTGATAGACATTGTAACTTTTGTAATCGAGATGGCCACTTAGAATCTAAATGCTTTAAGAAGATGGAAGCCTTGGAAGCCGCAATGAAGAAACATAACATCCATGTGGAGTCTACTTCAACTTCAACTTCCGGAATGGCACTTTCTGCATGTCGTTGTCAATCATCTCAGTCTGGTTATGCATTAAATGTATCTTCTTCCTCTACTTCTCATGAGTGGCTCATTGATTCTGGAGCCTCTTATCACATGGCCAAAAACCAAGCCATGTTTTCTTCTTTAAATGATTGTAACACCAAAAATATATATGTTGGTGATGATAGATCTCTTAATGTTGTCGGGACTGGAACTGTTCATCTAGACAATGGTCAGTTTAATGATGTATTATGTGTTCCAACCTTATCCTGCAACCTTCTATCTGTATATCAGATAACTCATTCAAGTGAAGGTAAAATTGTTGAATTTTCACCTCATGATGTTGTAATCATGGATCTAAGAGATCCTAAACAGATTCTAGCTACTGGTATTGCTGATGATTCCACAAGGTTGTATAAGTTTCACAACTTTGGGTCATCAAATCTTCCCTCGGTATTTGTTGCTCATAATGATGAAGTGAGCAAACTTTGGCATGAGCGATTTGGTCACTTAAACTATCGCTCCCTTCAGCATCTATGTAAAGAAAATATGGTGACAGGTCTTCCTAAGGTATCTTGCAGAGATGGTGTTTGTTCCGGATGTGTACTCGGAAAACATCATCGGGACAGTTTTGACAAACGTGCCTCTTGGCACGCCTCAGCCCCTTTACAGCTTGTGCACAGTGATTTATGTGGTCCTCTTCCTGTTGCTTCATTCTCTGGCTGCAAGTATTTCTTAACTTTCATTGATGATTTCTCCAGACGCACTTGGGTATACTTCTTAAAACTCAAGAGCGAAGTATTTAACACATTTTTGGCCTTCAAAGCCTTTGTTGAAAAACAATCTGGACATCAAATTCTTAAGTTAAGAACTGATAATGGTGGAGAATATGTTAAAAACACATTCATCAACTTTTGCACCGAAAATGGAATTCAAATGCAACATACTGTTCCATACACTCCACAACAAAATGGTGTAGCTGAAAGAAAAAAATCGCACCTTAAAGGAAATGGCTAATTGTATGCTGCAATCTAAAGGACTCAGTCTTAGTTTTTGGGCCGAAGCAATTAATTGTGCAAATTATATAATCAATCACACTCCTACTAAGGTTCTAGAGAATATCACTCCAGAAGAAGCTTGGAGTTCCATTAAACCAGATGTAAGTCACTTTCGTGTTTTTGGAAGTGAAGCATGGGCCCATATTCCAGATGAAAAGCATAAAGCTTTAGAACCTAAGAGTGAGAAATGTACTTTTGTTGGATATTCTGAAGATGTAAAAGGTTATAGACTTATTCCATTTAAGTCCAAAAATGTTATCATTAGAAGAGATGTAAAATTTGATGAAAATAAATCGGCCTGCGAGCCTAGTCCGGCGGATGTGCCACCTCTTCCTATCTCTTCTACTTTTGAAAACATTTCTTCTTCAGATGATGAAAGTGAGGATGATAATCCTCCCCCACCTTCTCAGGATCCTCAACTTCCAAGATGGGTCCGTGCTACTCGGGATGCAGCAGGTGATCCTACAGATCAGCGACGTACACGTTCTCAGTTTGAAAGAGCCTCTTCTTTACTGGCTCAAGCTCCAGTAAATCATGATCCTGACACTTTTGCAGAAGCTTCAGGCCATCCACATTGGGAAGCAGCTATGAATGAAGAATATCATTCATTGTTGGCAAATGATACATGGGATCTTGTTCCTCTACCAAAGGGACGCAAACTTGTTAGATGTAAATGGGTTTACAGAACCAAGTATGGACCAGATGGGAAAGTTGACAAACATAAAGCTCGTCTTATTGCTAAGGGCTTTTCACAGGTTGAAGGCATTGACTACACTGAAACCTTCTCCCCTGTTGCCAAAATGAACTCTATCCGCCTTGTTCTTTCCCTTGCTGCCTCTTTAAAATGGGAAGTCCATCAGATGGATGTTAAATCTGCCTTCTTGCATGGGGACTTGCAGGAAGAAATCTATATGGAACAACCCATTGGCTTCATACAAATAGACTCCAGCCTTGTTTGTCGACTTAAGAAATCCCTTTATGGTCTCAAGGAAGCTCCTCGGGCTTGGTATGCCAAAATGGATAGCTTTCTTTTAGAATCTGGCTTTTCTAGGTGTTATTCTGACAATACTGTCTACACCAAGAAAGTGGGCAACTCTCTTATCATCCTCGTTCTTTATGTTGATGATCTTATTCTTACTGGTAGTGATCCCAACCTTATAAACCATGTGAAGTCCAGCCTTAAAAAGAAATTTGAAATGACAGACTTAGGACACTTACACTATTTTCTCGGTCTTCAAGTCTTGCAATCCAAGGAGGGTATTTTCCTTTCCCCGTCCAAGTATGCTTGTGATATTCTTCGTCATTTTCACATGGAAGACTGTAAGCCAGCCCCTTCTCCCTTTCAGTCTGGAGTCAAACTTTCAGTCTCTTGTACTTCTCCTGAAGTTGATGCTACCTTATACCGTCAACTTGTAGGAAAACTCTTGTATTTAACCCATACTCGTCCTGACCTTTCCTTTGCTGTTGGCCTTGTTGCTCGTTTTATGCAAAACCCCCGTGAAAGTCATTGGAAAGCAGCTAAAAGAATACTTCGTTATGTTCGAGGTACAGTACAGTTTGGGATTCATTACAGTGCCAAAGCAGCTCCTCTATTAGTCGGTTTCACTGATTCTGATTGGGCTGGTGACCCTGATGATCGAAAGTCTACTGCCGGTTATGTCTTCACTCTTGGTTCAGGACCTATTACATGGGCTTGTAAGAAATAGGCTGCCATTTCTCTTTCGTCAGCAGAAGCAGAGTATCGTGGTGCCGTGGAAGCTAGTAAGGAAGCCTTGTGGCTTCGTCAGATCCTATCAGAGTTTGGCTTTGAGCAGCAGCATCCAACCACACTTTGGTGTGATAATCAAAGTGTCATTCAGCTATGCAAAGATCCAGTCCAGCATCAGCACAGCAAACACATTGAACTACACATGCACTTCATCAGAAAGCTCATTCATGACCATGTTCTTGAAGTGCAATATTGTTCAACAGATGATCAGGTTGCAGACATCTTCACAAAGGCTCTCACAGAGGCGAAGTTCACTAAACTTCGATGTATGCTTGGAGTTCAGGAAGTTGTCACTAAGGGGGGATAGGCTCTAGTGCCTCCTTCCTTCTCCTGTTGTGTCATATTTGTAAATCCTTCAATCCTATCCCAAGTTGTTCTTAAGGGGGGATGTTAGGATATTCCGACACATAGGAAATAGTTAAGTACAACTTGGTCTAGTTTAGAGTTAGGTATAGAGTTAGGTAAAGTGTGTTTCTTTACCATTGTACATATTGTAACTTACAATCCGACGGTCACGATATGTAGTGATCCGACGGTTCATTCTCTCCTCGGTATTACCGACACTTGATCCGTGGCTTGACACCCGATTGGTCCATGAGTTCTATTTAAAGCGCATGGAGGGTCATTGTTCGGGTAATCCATGCATGAGAGAAGCTTATGTAAATTTTCATTCTTTGATTAATAAATTGCCTATAGTAGCCACGTTGGCGCATGCCGTGGACTGTTTCCCTCTTTGAGGGTTTTAACCACGTCAAAAATACTGGTGTATTGATCTGTGATCTGTGATCTGGTTGTGTTCTTTCTGAGGAACTTACCCTGTAAATTCCTACAGGATTCGAGTCTCCAATATTCTTCTTCCTTTCTGAAAGATTGATATGTGGATCGTTGGGCTTTTATTTCTTTTTCCAGCAACTCTGCTGTGATTTCTTTGCTTTCCATATCTGTTTGCAGGGTCTGCAATGACTGGACTGACTCCTTTCTTTGATCGGTAGGAGAAGGGGCTGGTCTCTTTATCCAGTCCTTCAGAGCCTGTTTTGTGGCTTTCAACTTTTGCAATAGAGTATTTATTTATTAAATAAGTACAATTTATTTATTTATTTTCATTGAAGTTTAATACAAAGGGAATTTTAAAATCTATTTTGAATATATTCCTTGTCATATGTCATTGCTCATAATATCAATGTACCTAGAAAATATCTTTTACCTAACACATTATGTTTTGACTTTATGTAAGAATATTTTTTTTCCCAAAATATAGATAGTAATCAAATTATTATATTAAAATAATATATTATCTTATGAACTAAAAATATATAATACATGTTTAATGAAAATGAAAATTCCCCCCATGGTGGGTGTTTGGTTAGGATCTCCCACATGAAGTCGCTCCTCCCCATATAGTTGCAACCACTTGCAATCATGACGATGGGACAACTAGATCATTTAAACAAACTATGTGTTAGAATGGAGGTGAAGGAATTTGAGGGATATCAATTTTGGTTCAATCCACACTTACCAATGTTCACTTCTGCACTCAATCATTACTATAGTTTGACCCTGATGCATTCCTCAACCATGATGGTGGAGATTCTGGTTGTATAGATTCCATCTTTAAAAGCCTCATGTTTTTTAGGGACATCTAACTCTGTATGTCATTTGGGTAAGTATCTTTTGGAATTCCTTGCTTCACAACTACATTTTCCATTCTTGTAGGCATCTCCCTCTAGTTAACGCTTTTGGGTAACCCTCCTACTCTATCATCCTGGGTTCTCCTCCCTGCATCTCACTTCCTCATTCTTTGGATCTTTGTCTTTATATGTGATACTTTTCTTAGTTTTCTCATCTCTTTTCTCTATGTTCTCTTAGTTGGTGATTGGATGAGAGTTCAATCGTTCTGACTCCCACTCTCTAGATAATTTTTCTCCATTTACTTCCTATCTCTGGCCTGGACTTCATCATGTCACATCCCATGCTCCAAAGGAGGAAATTGACTTGGCAAAGCAAGAAGTTAGGGTAGAATGTTGCTTCCAATTAAGAACATTGATCACTAAATACTAGATTTAGGAATCACCTGCTCTAGGTAGACCCAATGTATGCAAATAATCACTCTATTGGAAAATTAGAATCATCATGGGCAAGGTCTTGGTGGAAATAAGTGAGGCATATCATGAAATATTATTCGGCACTGATGCTTTGTAGCTACAACTCACAAAACTAGACAACAAAGTATATATTCTTGTTAACAAAGTTGCATACTTGGAATTACTTTTCAGTGCCGAAGAGGAAGGTGACCCTACAACCATTCTCATGGACCCTCCCACAATCTAACTAAATTATTAAATAATTAACTGATACTTTTCAACTAATTAACAACTATTTCTCTAACGGCTAACTGTGGGCATGATACATCCCTACGATTTATTCACTCAGATCGGTCAATTTCTCACCTTATCTTGAGGATGAACCACATTGATTGGTTCGAAACATCGACAAAATCCTAACAATGTGATTAATCAGAAAAATTGATATCTATATAAATGACATAATATAAATATTATAACATTTTATTCAAAAACTTCAAGATTAAAATTTTATATGATTATTAATACGAACTCTATTCCAACCATATTCATTGGTGTCAACCAATATATATCTAAATTAAATTATTTTTTTCAAATAACTTAGTGGCTAATGTTAAATGGAAGAACTAAATTGAAGACAATTGCGCTTTAATGTTACCCTATTTTTGACGATGAGGACGATTGAGTATTGACGAGGATGAGTTGACTTGATTATCACTGTTGAACCTTAAGCTATTATTTCGTGGGTAGCACTCCTAAAGGGTAAAACAGGTGGCTTCAACCAATGGACTTATTCAATTCTCCAATCATTATAACACCATACCCTTCCATTAAATGGACACGTCACTAAAAACAACAAACGGTGGCAAAAGGGAAAGTGTGACTGTGTCTAACATAGTAGCCATGCGTGAAATATAGGGTGTTTATTGTCCCCTCAATACGATTCTCTCATCACAAGCGAGGTGGATAATCAAATATTATAACTTATTATGTTATATCATAATTTTCTGGGTAATTTTTAAAATCGCGTGGATATTGACACATCATAATTTGCATTTCGATGATGTGATATTTGTTGATTATTCCGGATTCACTTAAATTTATTAATGTCAAAACTAGTTGCAAAACGACACACAACTCATGCATAAGTATTCACTTAAATTCGGGCCACGTAAATTCACCAACTTATGGTACATGGAGGACAACACTATGGATTTCATTGTCTACATATCCCATCTATGTTGGTTTCATTAACGCCTTTTTTAAGTCATGAAGTCATCTAATTAGCCTTGTTTAAGTCATGAAGTCATCTCATTATTTGGATTAACGATGGTTTATTGTGGATTGATTTGATGTGGTCGTTATAGTTGATGAACATATTAACGACGAATCTTATTTCCACTTCTATTGTAAAGTTAATGCACCTTGACATGCGAGGGCGATAGCCAAATATAACGCGCACCGTTTTTTTCTCTAGTCATCACGGCGCGCGTTATATCTGGCTATCACCCCCGCATGTCAGGGGCATTAACTTTGCAATAGAGATGGAATTAGGATTCGCCCATATTAACATATTTATTGTTTATTGGGTAATAATTATTTAGTTTGTTGTACGACAGTTAATGCGCAACGGCCTATATGTATATATATAAATTTGTTGTGGGAATTTAATGATACAAATATATATATATATATATATATATATATTATGTACAATTTGTTATGAGAATTCAATGATACAAATATATATACATTTACATATATAAATATATGTATAGTTGAATCTAAACTTGTTGTAGAGATTCGACTCGACAATGCACAACTATTGTATATATACATATACAAATTTGTCGTAAAATTCAATGATACAAATATATGTACATATATTGTCACAACTATTGTATATATACATATACAAATTTGTTGTAAAATTCAATGATACAAATATATATACATATATTGTCACAACTATTGTATATATACATATACAAATTTGTCGTAAAATTCAATGATACAAATATATGTACATATAGATATACAAGTATGTGCATATACGTATATACAACTGCTGCCTAGAAATCCAACAATACATATATACAACTGCTACCCATTAACTACGGTGCAGCAAGCTAGATGATTGTTACCGACAATATTAATTCAGGGCAAAATAAACATGGAGATTTACCGAGTTACTAGGGGTATACATGTCCCAAATAATAAGGATGATGTAGCATGCGGAATGTACTCAGCGAGCACATCCATATGAATGCATGCCATGCCACATCATCACGGAGACCAACTTCGAGTACATATTTAATGTCTACGACGAGGTGACATGACCTGACATGACAGGGCATCATTCCACGTGGTGGTGGGCTTGAAAGCATGTTAATAATTTAATGAGAGTAGATATCCACGCAAGTGCTTGACAATAACAAGTTTGGAATATGGTTTTGAGATGCTTTTATTTTAATTATAATAAAAGGAAGGAAGGATTGATTATGGTGTTGTGAAAGAATGAATATAGAAGTGAAGCATGGTTCACGTGGATGACAAACTTGACGTGAAAGTGATCCTGAGTTGGAGAAGTTAAGTTATATGTATGTTTCATAGTTGTACTCTCATGTTTTTTTGGAGGGAGAGGGGGAGAGGGGAGGGAGAGGGAGAGAGGGAGGGGAGAGGGAAGGGGCATGATGAGTTTACTATATGCATTAATCAATTGATATGAATATGTGTATTATTATGAGTGATTTTTTTATAGCGAGATAAAATGAAGTTATGTTAGATGGATTTTTTTCATAAGAATATTTTATTTTAACTTCGATAAATTCTAAGAGAGATATTTGGGTAATTGTTGGGATTCCAAATTTTATTAAGGGGACCATATACAAATGAAATGATTCTTAACATAGAGATATTTGGGTAATTGTTGGGATTCCAAATTCTATTAAGGGGACCATACGTCAATGAAATTATTCTTATAAGGATGTTAATGATTGTAGAGCACCATGTCAAATCATGGTTTTGCACGAGGTTTTTCTTTTAGGGGAGAGACCCATTATTGATTCTATGTCAAATCAAGGTCTTGTATGAGGTTTTTCTTTTGGGGAGACCCATGATTAATCCCACGGAGGAAAAATGTTTCAACATGAACGTATGACAACATTTTATTATGCTAAGATTAATGTATATATTAATAATGGTTGAGTAATTTAGTTTTTATAAAAAATTGCATAAAAAATCATAATTATATAGGTCAATATTAAATTAATAGTGATTAATAGGTAAATGGAATCTTATATTTTTGTTTTGGTGGAACCAATAAATTGAGTGTTTGTTTGCTTATATATAACCATTTGCATAAATTTTGATGGATAATAATCATGAGTAAGTCTCTACATTTATAGTGCTACATAAATAATGGTGGGAAGTAATTTTGGGTAATTATATTTATGTTCTTATTTCTATCTATTTTTTATGCAAATATTTGGGTAAATTATGGTGGGAAGTAATGGATGGTAAATATGTTATTGATCTTGGGTATGAGCTATTTTCAAGGATTCTTATTTTTGGATGGTTTCCTCAAAGCTTAATAATAAAAGTCGCTACACAACTATGTAAAAAACATGCATGAATATTGCAACCATATCCATAAATATGGCATAAAATATGTGAGGAAATTATCCACATGGCATTATATTGTGGAAAGACTGCAATAAAGCATTTAATTTATTGTCCAATCAAATATTTAAATAATAGTTTTTTAATGATATTAAATATTAAATATTTTTTTTTTTAAAGTTAAATATTATAAATTGCATCGATCACTTTGTTCAATCCAATATTTAAATAATAGTTTTTTTAATGATATTAAATAATAAATATTTATTTTTTAAAGTTAAACATTATAAATTGCATCAATCAATGTTAAACAGATAGTGGTCAATAAACAAATCGATGGTTAGAATTTTTCATTAACAAGGACTAATAAGTCTAGATAAAAGATAATTAAATTCGCTCATATTAACTAAGACAATGGAAAATGTAATATTACATTATTTAAATTTGTATAGCAAAAGAAAATAAAATAAAAAGCAAATAGGTGGAAAAGTTAGAGGGCTATAGACAAGCATGCATGTTGAATTCAAAGGTGATGCGAAAGTTGATTCGTTTTCCAATTTATATATTAATAAGTGTTTCAATTTTATAGAGAAGACTAAATAGAAGATAATCATATATACAGTATAAAAGCATAAAAGCATGTACTAAAATCAATTCAAATTTGTTTAAATAATTAAGTAGTTTAGACAATTTTTTTCTTAAATTAATAATAAAAATAAGCTATTGATTTATAAATAAAAACATAGAATTTTTTCTAGTCAACAAAATTGAGTTGGGAGCTAATATGACATAGTAAATTTGAGAGGTTTAAAGAATTTTACTCACTGTTGTTAGCTTGCCAACAAAGAAAAGATTCTTATACTAAGAAATAACCATTAGAGAAATTTTGAGGTCTAAAATGTGACTTCTAACGAATATTATAAAATAATAATTGAAATAACAAAATAAGATTAGATTACCATATCAAGTTTTGTAAGGAAAAACAAAAAACTACTTTTTCAACTCATATTTTCAACTTATCTCCCTATTTCACATTTTTCGTGTTGTAGGGTCCATCGAAAGTATGCAACATAGGTTCATAGATACTCCTTGGCTGGAAAATCCCGCTCAAAATTTGAGTAAAAATGTAGGGAGATAAGTTGAAAATACGAGTTTAAAAAGTAGTTTTTTTTGTTTTTTTTTTTTTACCAAAAATGGTGAATCATCCCCCTTAGTACATCATCATATTGGTTCTCATAAAGTTTATTTTTGTTGTACATTTTGGTTTTGAGGCTCATTTTTTACCTCAAAAGTTCTCTAATGAAACTCATGTTACAATCTATCCAAGCACCAATCCCCACATAACAACAAGGAAAAGGTCAACCCCAAAAGGAATTTCAAGATATCTAGCAATAATCCCTAGTTGAACAAACCTCCAAGTAGTTGGAATCCAAGCAAGAAGATCATCAAGAGCCACAAGCCAAAATTTTTTCTTATGGTCACTCATAATAGCCCTTGAAGCCTCATTGAATATTGAAAGATGATCCCTAGTAGCTGAAATTAACTCTTGATCCATAAAAATCGATAAGAGGGAGTCATATACAAAGTAGTTGTTAGCCATATCCTCCACTTAGTCAGGGAGATACCTCTATGTTGACCTTGACAAAGGGCCACTTCCAATGGATACCTAAATGAATTCACTATTAGGACATAAAGATAAGGAGCTAATGGGCTCGTTCACTCTCCCTAATCCATAGCCTTCTTAGATAAAAAGACTATATCTAAAATCAATCGTCCCTAAAGAAAGCCCATTATCTCTCTGTGAACGTTTTTTGAGCCAATTTGACACAGTTTATGCTAAAGTCTTACCCATAATTTTATAAGCAATGCTCAATAGAGTGATTGGAAGCCACCTGCCATAGAGCCTTTCTTATAACTCTTTGGAATATGCTAAATAAGGCCCTGGTTAAGAAAATTTTAAAGGCTCCCTATAGAAAATACTTCATGAACAAACGGTTGAAGAAATTATCTCGAATTGTATACCACATCACCTTGTGATACTCATAAGGTAGACCATCAATACCTAGTGATTTCCCACTTTTCATGAAATTGAGAACAACTAATAACACTTCTTTCGTAAATTCTTTGTCCAACCTATCCCAATCTCCAATTGACACCTTGTAGGGGGCCACTCTATAACAAGTATTCATGGTAACAACAATTGATTCTAACAGATGGTAAGCAGAGGAAATATTTTGAAACTTGTTACTAAACATATCTTGACTCTCAATTAGGTTCTCCTCAAGAGTGCCATTTATTTGGCATAGGCCAGGAATCTTGTCCACAACTACTTTCTTCTTCAGAAATTCAAAGAAGAACTTGGACCCTTCATCACCTTCATAAATCCACTGCAAGGGGGAATGAATTTGAGTTCCTCTAACAATATACTCCTGCTCTTTGCGCACCACACTTTCACATCGTGTTGCATCTTCTGGTAGCATGATGTTATGTAAGTCTTCCTCCAAAAGATTAGCACTGCTCAAGAGTAAAATAGGTGGCTTCAAGAATGTATTTAATAAAATTTGCAATCATTGTGTTTAGAGGCACTTTCCAACCCAATATGGTAGAGACGTTAGTAATGTAATGCAATGTCCTGTTTAACCTTAAAAATAAAACTAAGCTTATGTGAAAATATTTTTACTAAAAAAAAAATTTAAAATAAATATAACTTCATGGTATTGATCCACGTTATTCATACGGAATATAGTCTACTTAAAAAGTAAAATTAAACTTTGGATCTACTAAACTTAGAGAAAGATCAAATCTCTTAAAATACAAACCTCTTTTAAAATAAAAAGAAATTTCATTCTTCTTAACACTTAATAGATAAAAAATTAAAATAAATCTAAACTAATTATAACACGATACTCTTTTATTATTAAATAAACATATCACTGAAAACAACAAACAGTGACCAAAAAAGAGTTGTTACTATATCTAACTAGTAGACTGAAAACAACGCTAGAGGATAAAGATTACAACAATATTGTCGAGAACTCTTGGTTGTCTTATTCCCCACAGATTTCGCATTCTCGGTCTGTTTCATTATTAGACCGTTTGTCTCAGCTTAGAAAAAAGGTAAAAGAATGGCAAGCCTATAAGAAACGTTCAAACAAGATAGAGCTTTAAGAGATAAATAAGGAACTATAAAGCATTTCCAATTTATTCACTGACCATAATATCTCATGGGAAGTCCGATCTCGGATATGGGAATTGGAAAAAAAGAAACAGGCTCTTCTGGCCATTGAAGAGGCGTCTTGGAGACTTAAAAGCTGGGCCATTTGGTTAAAGGAAGGTGACAAGAATACCAAATTTTTCCATCGTTTTGCTAACAAAAGACGGGAATCAAATGCTATATGGGAAATCAAGAATGAGGAGGGTTTTCTTCTGAACTCTCATGATGAAATCTCTAAGGAAGCTGTTAAATATTTTCAAAATGCATACAAAAAGGACAGGGACATTGGGATGGATGATATTATATGGGGTATTGAGCCTTACCCCTCCATGTTTGATTCTGATCAAAATGACAGTTTATATGTTGCTGTCACAGAGGATGAACTTTTGTCCGTTATGAAATCTTTCAAGAAGGACAAATGTCCGGGTCCAGATGGATGGACCATTGATATTTTTATACATTTTTTCGACCTGATGAAAAATGATATTCTGGGTATGATTGAGGAGACCAGAATAAGTGGCAACATAAACCATGTTATATCATCTACCTTCATTGCTTTGATTCCTAAGAAAAATGACTCTCTTACTTTTGTTGATTATAGACCTATTTCCCTATGTAACACCATATATAAAATCATTTCAAAAATCATTGCAGGAAGGATCCGGAACACTTTGTCTAATTTTTTGTCCAATGAGCAACATGGTTTCTTAGTAGGGAGAAATATCTTGGATGCGGTTGCCATTACTCAAGAATGTCTTCATTCTATTCACTCCAAGAATATTGATGCGACCATTCTCAAAATCGACCTAAAAAAAGCATATGACTGTCTTGACTGGGGCTTTTTGAGATGCCTCCTTATCAAAATAGGGCTCAATAGCCAATGCACAAACTGGATTATGGCCTGCGTGGAGAATGTCAATTATGCTGTTCTTGTAAATGGTATTCCATCTTCCTTTTTCACTGCTGGCAGGGGGCTCCGACAGGGATGCTCCCTTTCGCCCCTCCTATTCATCCTAGTTATGGATTCGCTCAGCCTTCATATTAAAAGAGTTGTTAGTGAAGGTCATTGTCGTCCTCTCACTATCAACAGGGGTAACAATTTTTCTCATAATCTATTCGTTGATGACATTCTGATATTTTCCATGCTATGTAGACAGACCTGGATTTATTTGCACATGATATTATTTTATTTTCAAAGGGCTACAGGTCTGCGTATTAATGAGGGGAAATCATCATTTTACCATGGAGATATTAATATGACAGAAATGGAATTTCTCACTCAACTCTTCAATATACAAGCCAAATCTATCTATGTGGGTATGAAATATTTGGGCTTTCACTTGAAACCAATTGGTTATACTTCGTCAGATTGGTCATGGATCCCCAACAAATTCTATAAAAGGATCGCAGGATGGGAGTGTAAATGTCTCTCATTGGCTGGCATAATGATTCTATCGCAATCGGTTCTCGCCCAGCTTATAGTCTATTGGGCTCACCTATATTACATTCCTGCCAATATCATTCAAAAATTAAATAAAATGATGGCTTTCTTCATTTGGGGGGGTTGTAAGGAAAAAAGAAAATTTCATCTGGCCAAGATCTCTTACCTTACCCTCCCAAAGAAGATGGGAGGTTGGGGTATAATGAATCTTCGAAATTTTGGTATGGCCCTGCTATGCAAATCCTTATGGAAAGTTGTTTTTGGTGATAGTTTATGGAGTAAGGCAATCAATATTAAATACTTGGGGAACAAAGACTTTTCTTTTTGGTATAGGCTCGGTTCTTTTGGACCTGCTCAAGGATCTGCAATATGGAGGAGTTTTCATAAGATCCAGTTTTTCTTTTTCAAAAATCTCATATGGAAATTTCAGTCTAGAAACAACATTCTTATTGGTATCGATCCATTTATTGGTGGAGAAGAAGTTTCTCTTTTTCCACAACAACTTCTATAGGTGCTTCATCAAAAAGGCATCTTTTATTGGGCTCAGGTTATTAATGTTTGGCAGGGTGCTCTCCCAATATGGAAATCTGCTAATGATTTGGGTCTGTATGGTCATGCCGCATCCCAATGGAATAGGATATACTGGAAAATGAAGCTCTGTGGTATTTACAGATTTGAAGAAGAAGACAGCATAGTATGGTGGGGGAGAGATGGTAAGAATATTGTAATTGTTAAAGATATATATCTCTCGATCACTGAGGAGCAATTTTCATGTGCCGACATTTTTCCATTCACATTCTGGAACTCTGGTTGCCCAAACAAAATTATCTTATTCGGATGGCTTGTATTTCATAACAAAAATCTCACTTGGGTCAACCTTCAAAAGAGGAATTGGCACGGCCCAACCATTTTCTCTATTTGCCTGTCTGAGACAGAAGATAACACTCACATCTTTCTCCATTGTTCTCTCACACAGGCTCTATGGAAGAGACTGGCCTCACATTTTGGTTTCTCGTTCTTCTCTCATACTTCTATAAAAGATGCTTTTGATTGGTGGAGTAAGTAGAAAGTGATATGGAGGCCTATCCCTCTTATAGTATTCTGGTACATTTGGAAATGGAGGAACCGGGTCATTTTTCAAAATTATAGGGAGGACTTTATGCTCATATTTGACCAAATTATTTCATTATACCTCTCGCTCTCTCCCTACATTCCTCAAAGGAATGGTTTATCAAAAGTGCCTTCCAATCCTCTATTGTCATTTCCGAGGGCATTCTTTGATGGCGCTACTCAAGAAGGTAATTGTGGTTGTGGAGTGTACATAAATATTATGGAGGACCTGCACTACAAATTTTTTTGGAACAGGGGTGTTGGAACTAACAATAAAGCTGAAGCAATGGCATTATATGGCCTTCTAAATTTATGCACTTTCCTAGATATTAGCAGCCTTCAGATCTATGGAGACTCAAAAATTATTATAGATCATGTTATTGGCAAACATTCCATTAAAAATGCCAACCTTTCCGGATGGCTGCAAAGAATCTCCTCACTTTGGATTTCTACAAAGGAGTTCTCCATTGCTCATATAAATCGCTCCCAGAACATGATTGCGGATGACTTATCAAAGAAGGGCCTATCCTCTCAATGCAGAATATGGAACATGTGCATCACTATGGGATCCGTCACGCATCATGTTCAACCATTCTCAATGCTTGGTATATAGTCTCAACAGCCTGGTATGTATTGAGACCTTGTTTAATTATCAGCTGCTACATGCATAGGTACCTTTTTGCTCCATTTTCATTGAATTCTAGTTTACTATTATAAAGCTTAATGTTCATGTGTCTTTGCATAAGACTTCTCATGTCCCTGTAGGATATATGGCGAAACAAAATATTTTTCCTATTTCATATATTTTTTGTATCAGACTTCTGTTACAGATCATATTAATATATACAACTTTTTTTGTACCCAAACAAATGGTGACCAAAAAAGAGTTGTTTTTTTCAAGACGAAAAAGCACTATATATTTATATAAGATATATAAAAAGCCCCATATACATGATGTAGAACAAAACATATGACCCCGGAAAGAGTTCTGGATCAGCGAATAAAACCATAGACATAATACTGAGTAGACACGGCTTAAAAAAACCAGAATTCCCACCCACAGAGAAAGACCAAAAAATAGTTGTTACTCTATCTAACTAGTAGCCATGCGCGAAATGTACGATTCTCTAATACGATTTTCCACTCTATACGATTCTCTAATCACAAGTTACGTGGATAATCTAATATTATAATTTATTATTTTTTATGATGATTTTCTGGGTAATTTTAAAAATCACATGGTTATTGGCACATTAGAATTTGCGATATTTGATTAATACGAGATTCACTTAAATTCATTAATGTCAAAGGTAATTGCAAAACAACACACAACATTAACTCAAATTCGTGAAAGGTAAATTCACCAACTTGTACATGGAAGACAACATTATATGTAATTATGGATTACATTTTCTAGATATTCCATGTATGTTTGTTTCATTAACGCTAATTACATTTTCTAGATACCCCATTTATGTTTGTTTTATTAACGCCAATTACATTTTCTAGATATCCCATCTATGTTTGTACCATGGTTTATTGTACATCTTACCTTTGAGGGTTGGTTTTATGTGTCAATAGTTGACGAGCATCTATTAACTTTTAACATTAACTTTTGGATCAATCAAGTGATTCACTTATTTTTTTTTTTTTTTAAATTAGCTCTCTTGCTTTAGTCTTTTTTAGGGTCAAATTTAATCACATCAACATTCCCGCTATATTATTTGAGGTTGAAAGAAACATGGAGATTTACCACGTTGCCATGTATATTCATGTCCCAAATAATGGAGATGATGTGGCATGCGAAATGTAAGCAGCATCCACATCCATAACCATATGAATACATGTCATGCCACATCATCACAAAGACCACCTTCGAGTACATATTTCATGGCTACACAGAGGTGAGGTGACATGACATGGTATCATTCCACGTGGCAGTGAGTTTAAAAGCATGGGAATAATTAAATGAGAGTCGATATCCAGATAAGTACTTCGACAGTGACAAGTTTGGCACGCGCACAACGAGTATGTGGCATTGGGTAGCGCTAAAGGTTGTTATAAAGATCGGATCCTAAAGGAAAGGGAATATGGTTGAGAGAAGATACGATTTCTGACATTAAGTTGATGGTGGATTTTGGGAATATTTGGGGATTTAATAGATTTAGGTAAAATCAAATAATTGACTTCGTTTGTGTTTATCGGATCTCAAAATATTCCAACAATCCACTATATCTAAAATAATTGTCCCTAAACAAGGCCTGTTTTTTCTCAATGAACTATTTTTTGTGCCATCTCCCACACCCTCAATGCTAAATCCTTAGCCATAATTTTATGGGCAATGCTTAAAAGAGCGTTTGGAAACCACACACCATAGAGTCTTTTATAGAACTGTTTGTAATAAGCTTGATAAAGACGTGGTTAAGAAACTTTGAAAGGATCCCTATAGAAAATAATTCCTAAACAAGGTTGTAGAAATAATCTCCAATTGTATCCACATCGCCTTGTAAAACTCACATGGTATACCATCAATACCTAGTGGCTTCCCATTTTTCATGGAAGAGAGAACAACAAATAACTCTTCTTTTGTAAATGCTTCATCCAACCTATCCCAATCTCTAATTGAGACCTTGTAGGGGACCACTCTATAACAAGAATTCCTGGTAGCAACAGTAGATTCTAACTTATGGTAAGCAGAGAAAATAGTTTGAAAATGGTTACTAAACATACCTTGGATCTCAAGTAGGTTCTCCTCAAGAGTTCCATCCATTTTCCATAAACCAAGAACCTTGTCAACAACCACTTTCTTCTTCATAAAGTCAAAGAAGAACTTGGACCCCTCAACACCTTCTCGATTCCACTACAATTGAGCACGAATTTGTGTTCCTCTAGCAATATGCTCCTACTGTTTGTGTGTCACACTCTCACAATGTGTTGCATCTTCGTGTGGTATGATGTTATGTAAGTCTTCCTCCAAAAGAATAAATGCTTCTTCTAGTTGTTTTCAATCCTCCTACAATTTTCTCTTAAGCTTTTGCACAATCAAGTGACGAAACTTCATAGAACAACAAATAGCAATTTCCCACCATAAAATCAAACATTTATCTCCCTAAAAATGAGGAACAAGATTTTAAACACTATGAACCAATACAAAAAAGTCTTGAGACTCCAAATGTGAAACATTAAGCTTGAATACAAATGAGGTTTTAGAGTCCCCCACATACCCTATAGAAATAGAAGTCATAATGGGAAGGTGATCTGAACCCATAACATTAATACGAATATAAACTAAACATATATTACTAAAAATAAGATGACATCCCTTGGTTCATCCTAGCCTAAATTTTAGTGGATCCTTCTCTAAAATTGGTCCATGTAAACTATCCATAGTAGTCCAACCCTTTCTTCCCACAATTTAGATAAAGAAACAGTAGGGAGGTTTTACACTTAGACTAGCATGCTTCTTTGCACCATTGATCATTGAACCAAATCCTCCTCCAATGTCACCACCCCATTCAACAATATTAAAGTTACTACGAACAATCGATTCTGCATATGGAAGATAAGTCTCCATCCATGTCCACATGCGAATGCAATCAAAACTAAGGTTTGGTGCGTAAATAGAACAAAATCCATATAATCTCTCATGAAGCTAAAGGGTGATCCATGGACATCAATTAGTTGGATCACCACCTAATGTTGTAAGAAAACTCTACAAAGAAAGTGAAATGGCTATTACCACCCGTCCTCTTTTTCTTACAAAGAAAGTGAAATGGCTATTACCACCCCTCCTCTTCCCTAATCGTGATTTGTGGCTTAGAAAGAACCATTTCATACATAATTCATTCAATGTATTTTGGTCTTCCCATGGTTCCTTAGGATGTTTGCAGCATGCCCAAGGATGAAGTAGGTCTTTGTTTAATTGAAGTGGTGACTCAAGCAAACATTTTGGCTATCAAATGGGTGTAAATATGCTTGGAGGGTTCATTTACTTAAAAAGATTTCACGTGACACATATTTTTATTAGTCCAACATGATGGAAAAATTAGAGGTCAAATTGGCTTATGTGACATCATTTCTACTCCTCATAATTTTTAACTTTATAGTTCCATCATTTTTAAGAGTATTTGGGAAACTTGGAGGAAGGTGGAAAACTCGGTGTATCGACAAATGTTACATAGTAGACTGAGTTGGAATTTGGAAAAGATTCCTAATCCTAGAGTTGGAAAGGGAGTGGAAATTGTATTTTGGATATTCCTCATTTTCCGGAAAAGAAGTTAAAAACATTTTGTTTGGAGGGAACTTCTGGATTTCAATTTCCATTCTTAGAAGAGTTTTTGTTTGATGGCTTGGGAGTTTTCCTTGTCCTCTATTAATCGAGATACTTTTATGGAGATCATCAAGATCATTCCTCAAGAAATCCTTTTCAAGATGAATACTGATACAATTGGTCCATTTTGGAGAGATTGGGAGTGGAGTTTCAAAAACCCTTTGACTCAATATGATTCTCGTAAGCTCTATTTTATTTTGCATCAACATAGTGATTTAAGACCACTTCTCAATGATATATGGGTTTCTATGGATGAAGAAAGTCATTGGATTCATCAATTTCATTTTTTCTAGTTTATTGGAATCTCTTATAAAATCTGGGTCTTTGTTTGGTTGGTAATTTATCATGTTCTCCCCTCCAAAGGTTGGGTGGCCAAAAGAAATTATACGAATGGAAACTTCCATTTCTACTATTGATTACAAACCATGAAGCATATTTTATGGGAATGTTCCTTTGTAAGATATTGTTGAGCTTAGGTTCAGTCTCGGTTGGATCACATTCTCCAAGTTTGTTTAGGGCATAAAATCTTATGGCACAAAATCCTCTTCTTTCAAGGGCATTGTAGAGTAAGTTATATCATATTTCAAGAACACTTTAAAAAATATCGGAAGAGCAAACATAGACAAGATCATCCAAATGGTTGTCTATTCCCCTGTTTTATTAATGAAGATGAAAATAAAGAGCTTATGAAATAAATTACCAAACCTGAGCTGGAATTTGTTTTTCATAGCTTTCAAAAGGATAAAAGTCTAGGTCCATATGGTCTCTCCATAGAATTCTATCAAGCTTGTTTCAAATTTATTGGTGATGACTTATTAAGAATGGTGGAATACTACAGGAAAATGGGAGGACCTTAGCCCCATTCAACACCACTCTGATCACCTCATACCAAAATCAGATAAGCATGTTTCTTTTGATAAACTTCGACCCATATCTCTCTGCAGCTCTATTTATTAAATCATCTCCAAAATCATAGCCTCTCGATTAACTCTAACCCTCTCCGAGCATATTTCTTTAGAATAGTTTGATTTTTTGAAGGATAAACAAATCCATGAGGCGATTTTCCTAGCTCAAGAGGGCCTTCACTCTATCCATACTTAAAAGCAAAAAGCAGCTATATACAAAGTCGATATGGCAAATGTTAGGGTCCCACCCTAACCCCCTTATTTATGTCATGGGATCACGTCATAGTCAAGAGTCAATAAAGCCCATATTAATATTTGTAAGTGGTTAACCCGCAATTAATGACGGGACCACAGTTAGTTGCAAATGGGCGGTAATATTAGATAGATGGTAATAAAACCCACGGTATTGGCCCGTGGTATTGCATGTATGAGTCATATATAAAGGATAGAGACTCCCTGCGAGGAGTATCGTGTCTTGTTTTTGTAATCGAGCTCTGCTCTATTGGAGGTTGCCCCCTCGAAGAGGCCTGTGAACATTTCTCTCTGGATAATAAAATCATTGCTATTCTGTGTTCTGGGTATCTTTTCTTCGCATATTCAGTGTTCTCGGTATTTTTTCTCGCATATTCTGTGTTTGGGTATTACTTTGCAGGTTAAGAGCATAACAAGTGGTATCAGAGCACTTTCTAGGGCTCGGTGGGATCTCCAAATTTTAGCAAAATTTTTTTTTGGCTAGAGACGTGTTCCGGCGTCTTTAAACCATGGGATCTGTCGTTAAGCGCATAAACCTGCGGATTTGGGGAGGCATGCACGCAGGAAATACAAGAGGTGGTCACGTCTGTTGGACTCCCTTGTAACCCCTGTGGGTACCCCTTCGAGTAGTAGCGCATTAGACAGAACCGCGCACGGACTGTCTTCCACGTACCCTCTGGGTATATAGGAAGCCCCATAGCTACCTTGAAGCCTCGCCATAGATAAACCTTCGGCCGTCTTGTGGCTACAGTACACCGAGAACAGCACTCGGAGAGATTACTCGCCCGTACGATAGGGTAGTCGGGTTGTACGGCTAAGGGTACGGTCGATCCTCCTTAGTTAGAGCCCTGAAACATTGGGCCGAGTACTACTGTCAGACCCTTATGTATATTGCGATCTGTAGCACCTGACACTCCTCAAGACCATAGTTCCCTTTCTGTCGGGGGATCACACATCATCTATTCTAGATCAGCAAGTGCAGCAGCAGAAGACATCGGTCCCGCAGCTCTATCAGATCAGCAGCAGCAGTGTTCCACCATTCAGATCTCTCAGATCCACCAGATCGGAGTAGTTGTGAAGGGTTCCTGTACCTGGCTATAATTTTCGCAGGACTTTTGGCGGCATTAACATTTTGAGGATTTGGCGACTGCAGTATTGATCAAGAAGGAGTAAAACTCCATTAGGAGTTTTCCAAAAAAAAAAAAAAGAGTCTGAGATCTTCCGAAGCGCTTATTTGTGATCTAGCCCATCAGCATCAGGACAACGAGCTGAGCACGGTGGTACCATTCAATTTCTTCGAAAAAAAAATTTTTGCGGTCCCAATTTTTCATCAAGTTGGTGTATGGTAGAAACTAGAGCTCAAGCAATGGCCAATGAAAGACTAGACAAACTTGAAACAGATATGAACGAGCTCAAAAATACGCTTAACGGACTATCTAGCATGGTACGGAAAGCACTCGATAAGGGCAAGGAGCCAGCTCTCAAGGAACACTATAATGACCATGTACACCATGAGGGTGAGTCTAGCCACTCTCCTCATGTCTGGCACACCCATCCACCACCCAACAGAGATCTCCCACTCAGTCAGCGACCTCCCAAGTTGGATATGCAGAAATTTGACGGTTCTAACCCGTCCGCATGGCTAGCACAAATGGAACAGTATTTCAAATTGAATCGTCTCCAAGATGATTGGACTAAGATTGGAGTGGGGACCATGTACTTGGACAATGAACGATGGCAATGGGCGGAATGGCATCAACGTCGCAATGCACCTTTTTCGAGTTGGGCCCAATTTTCCAAAGCTCTTCGAGATCGCTTTGAACAGGGAGACTCCTTTTTGGGTCGTCTCACTAAGCTCTGACAGACGGGTACAGTGGATGAATATATCACCGCTTTTGAAGCCTTGGCCTTCCGCACTCAGCATCTCTCAGATGAGTTCTACACGGAATGTTTTATCAGTGGTCTTAAAGAAGCCATCAAAGCTCAAGTTCTACTCCACCACCCTCCCACATGGATGGAGGCTTGCCAGGTAGCCCGTAAGGTGGAGCGTGCCATAACAGCCCAATACAGCCGCCCCAATTTCCCCACTAAAGGTCGTCCCCCACAAGCTCATACCACGACTCAGACACTTAAGGTCCAAAAGGTGTCACCTCAGGAAATGGCCGAGAGAAGGAAGCAAGGACTATGTTACTACTGTGATGAAAAATATTCCCCTGGGCATACATGCAAGGAGCCCAAGTTTTGTCAAATAGATGCCACTGACTACAGCTCCACCGAGGAAGATCCACCTCTTGAGGAACCGGAGGCGATCGAAGAAGACAACCAAAAGGAGATTGTATATGACCCAGTTATTTCGCTCAATGCGTTGGCAGGAATCTCTTCCCCTCAAACTCTCAAAATCATGGGTTTTCTTAAACATCACCCAGTAATAGTCTTGATTGATAGTGGAAGTACCCATAATTTCATCCATCAAAAAATCGCCGAAGCAGCGCATTGTTATGTACGGGCAGTCTCTAACTTCCAGGTCCAAATTGCAGATGGGGGCACAATGAAATGTGAAGGCCGCTGTGAAAATGTCAAACTTCAAATGGGGGATTATCAGTTGAAAACCCACATGTTTTCCATACACATGGGGGGATGCGACATTGTCCTAGGTGCTGAATGGCTCCGCACCCTTGGGCTAATCACAATGGATTTCCAGGAGTTATATATGAGTTTTAAGCAGAACAACACCACACATACCCTCCGTGGCCTCCAGGTGGGAGCACCCTCTGTCATCAGATCGCATCGGATGGAAAAATTGTTAAAAAAGGGCCATCATGGAGTAGTAGCGCAATTTAATGCCATCCAGGTCGTCGACACCAAACCTCTGCCAATTCATCCTGAGATGCAGCAGATTTTAAATACCCATCGGACGGTCTTTGACATGCCTCATGAGCTTCCACCCTCGCGAGGGGAACATGATCATAGCATCACCTTGGTTCCAGGGGCTCAACCCCCAAATGTGCGGCCATACAGATATCCGTTCACTCAAAAGAATGAAATAGAAAAAATCATCAAGGAATTGTTGGAAGCAGGTGTCATTCGTCCCAGCATTAGTCCTTATTCATCCCCAGTGGTCATGGTCCTCAAGAAAGATGGGGAGTGGCGGATGTGTCCCGACTTCAGGGCCCTCAACAAGTTGACAGCCAAAGATAAATTTCCCATTCCGGTGGTTGACGATTTGCTAGACGAACTCAATGGGGCTCAATTCTTCACCAAGTTGGATCTTCGCTCCGGCTACCACCAAATTCGCATGAAGGAAGTCGACATTCCCAAGACGGCTTTCAGAACTCATGAAGGCCATTATGAGTTCCTGGTCATGCCATTTGGTCTCTGTAATGCCCCTTCTACTTTTCAGAGTCTTATGAATCACATCCTCAAACCATATCTCAGAAAATTTGTCCTTGTCTTCTTCGATGACATTCTCATCTATAGTGGCACCTGGGCGGCACATCTTCAGCATGTAGATCTACTCTTGCAACTGCTCCGCAAGCATAAATTATTTGTCAAGATGTCTAAGTGTGCATTTGGCATGGAGGAAGTTGAGTATTTGGGCCACATTGTGGGGCGTGAAGGTGTCAAGGTGGACCCCAAAAAGATCCAGGCAATGCAAGAATGGCCTCAACCTAAGACTTTGAAGAGCTTGAGAGGATTTTTGGGTCTCACAAGCTATTATCGTAAATTTGTCCGCAACTATGGCCGCATAGCGAAGCCCCTCACTCAACTCCTAAAGAAAAATTCCTTCTTCTGGACCGAGGAAGCACAACAGGCATTTACCGCGCTCAAAAACGCCATGTGTACCACTCCAGTCTTAGCACTACCTGACTTCACCAAATCCTTTGTCATTGAAAGTGATGCTTCGGGTACAGGTATTGGGGCGGTCTTAATGCAGGAAGGGCAACCATTGGCCTTCACAAGCCAACAACTCAGTGGGAGGAATCTGGGACAATCTACCTACGAGAAGGAAATGATGGCCATCTTACATGCAGTCGAGACCTGGTGACCTTACTTATTGGGGCGACGTTTCCAAATCCGCACAGATCATCACAGTCTTAAATATTTTCTGGAGCAACGCCTATCCTCCCCACAACAAAACAAATGGTTAGCAAAAATGCTGGGATATGATTATGAGATCATTTACAAGAAAGGGAAAGACAACAGTGTAGCAGATGCATTATCGCGCCAATTTGAGGAGGAAAGTACTCTGCTCGCAATTTCCCTTCCCATTCCAGACTGGATTGAAGAAGCTCGCAGGGAATGGTTTGCACACCCAGGGCTCTCCCAACTCATTTCTCTATTGCAGGTAGATCCTAATTCCGACACGGGCTACTCGTGGCAGAATGATATTCTTCGCTACAAGGACAGAGTCGTCATATCACCAACATCTACCCTCAAAAGTCGCCTTTTGGCAGAATTGCACTCATCTCCCATTGCAGGACATTCGGGCTTTCAGAAGACGTATGCTCGCACCAGAAGATCATTCTTTTGGACAGGCATGAAAAAGGACGTCCTTACCTTCGTAGCCGAATGTGATGTCTGTCAACGCCACAAAGGGGAAACCGTCAACACACCCGGCACCTTACAACCATTGCCCATTCCGGCCTCCATTTGGACAGAGGTTTCTATGGATTTCATTACAGGTCTTCCAAAGTCAGGGAACAAGTCAGTCATCATGGTGGTTGTGGACCAACTGTCGAAGTATGCTCATTTCTGCGCCCTACCCCACCCGTTTACACCAACCTTGGTTGCTCAAACTTTCATGGATCAGATCTTCAAATTACATGGCATGCCCACTTCTATAGTGTCCGACCGTGACCCGATCTTCACCAGCAATTTTTGGCAGGAACTCTTCAGACTACAAGGCACTCAACTCAAACTCAGTACTTCATATCATCCGCAAACAGATGGTCAAACCGAAGCTGTCAACAAATGTCTAGAAACCTACCTTAGGTGTTTCACTTCAGAAAAGCAACACCTTTGGGCACAGTGGCTACCTCTGGCTGAATGGTGGTATAACACCAACTATCATGCCACCACCAAAATGACTCCCTATGAAGCAGTATATGGTCAACTTCCACCTTCCCCTACTTCTTATCTCAAGGGATGCTCCAAAGTACAAGCAATCGATCAACTCTTACAACACCGCGCAACCATGATTGCCCATCTTCGCGAGAATCTTCATCAAGCTCAGAACCGCATGAAGCAACAGGCCGACCAACATCGCTTAGAACGCCAATTTCAAGAAAGGGATCAGGTCTTTTTGAGGCTGCAACCATATAAGCAAACATCACTCAAAGATAAGGGTTGTCAAAAGCTCTCTCCAAAATTCTACGGACCATACCAAGTACTTCAGCGCATTGGAGAAGTGGCTTATAGGTTGGCTTTGCCACCTACGGCAAAAATCCATCCAGTTTTCCATGTATCGTGCCTCAAGAAAGTGATTGGGAACAATTGCCGCGTTCAAACTAGTCTACCTGAATTAGATGAAGAAGGGTCAATCTGGCTTCAACCCGAACAGGTTCTAGACACCCGAGACAAGCACCTGCGCGGTCGCATGATTAAGGAGGTCCTCGTCAAATGGAAAGACACCTCCCCGGAAGATGCAACTTGGGAACCAGCCACTATTCTTCAGCAGTTTCCGCAACTTCAGCCTTGAGGACAAGGCTAGTCTTAAGGGGGAGGGCATGTTAGGGTCCCACCCTAACCCCCTTATTTATGTCATGGGATCACGTCATAGTCAAGAGTCAATAAAGCCCATATTAATATTTGTAAGTGGTTAACCCGCAATTAATGACGGGACCACAGTTAGTTGCAAATGGGCGGTAATATTAGATAGATGGTAATAAAACCCACGGTATTGACCCGTGGTATTGCATGTATGAGTCATATATAAAGGATAGAGACTCCCTGCGAGGAGTATCGTGTCTTGTTTTTGTAATCGAGCTTTGCTCTATTGGAGGTTGCCCCCTCGAAGAGGCCTGTGAACATTTCTCTCTGGATAATAAAATCATTGCTATACTGTGTTCTGGGTATCTTTTCTTCACATATTCAATGTTCTCGGTATTTTTTCTCGCATATTCTGTGTTTGGGTATTACTTTGCAGGTTAAGAGCATAACAACAAAGGCCTTCGATAGAGAAGATTACTTTACATCAAATTGATCCACCTTCACATTGGCTTCAGTCCTTCATTGTTTACATGTATTTATAGTTATATAAGAACTTATTTGATGGTTCCTTTGATCAATGGATCGACTTCATCCTTCTTTAATCCTCAGAGAGGACTTAGATACGGTTTTCCCCTATCTCCTTTCCTTATTTTTTCTTGTGGTCGAAGCTCTTGGTAGGGCCATCCTCAATGTAAATAGATGATGTCTTATTAGAGGTATTGAGATCTCCCCTCAATGTTCTCTCACACATCTCTTTATTTGTGGATGACATCATCCTCTTTATTGCGATGGATGTTGGAAGTTTACAAACTATTAATCACATACTGGAATTATTCTCTATGGCTATGGGTATTGTTGGAGCCCAAGTATATCTTTGGGTTAATTGTGAAAATTAATGTAGATGTAAATGAGAAATGTGAAATGAAAATACATGTGTCATGGAGCCCAAGTATAACATTGGGTTAATTAGAAAATGAATTGTAAACATAAATGTGAAACGAAAAGAAAATGTAAATGAAATATAAATGCACATGCAAATGAAAATTAATATATGATGGAATTTGAATGGAGGGAAAAGTTGTTGGCAAATATTTCTAGGAAAATATTAAAATATTCCCTCATGGTCTTAGGGTTAGGGGTTTTTGTATGGAGATTTGAATTGAAGAGTCAGTCTCTTTGGGTGTAGAGAGTGTTGCATCAAGTTTTGGTGGTTGCGTGAGGAGAGTGCGAAGGGAACATAGCCTCCTGTTGCCATTGCAGGGAGGGCTGCATATTATTTACAATTCTATTCAAGTTAATGAAAATCCATATTTATGTGTTGAATTCTTGTTTACCTCTAGTGATGTGTTTATCTTCAACAATTATTTTGCAGCAGTTGTGTTTATGTGTTTATGTTGGGTTTATGCAACTATTTGCAGAGGGTTTTATGTTAAATTTCTAGTTTTTTGTTTTAAAACACAAAAGTGTTATGAGTTTATTTCCAATTTTTTGTATTCTGTAACAACATATTTTTATGTACAACAATTTGGGAAATGTTATGTGCTGGTTTTAGTTGGTTGTACATAGATGTTGTCAGTTATACCTTCATGTTATGGAGAATGGTGCTAGGAGAAATGTAATGTGTTGGGTACTCTACTGTGTAATGGTGTGTGATATTGGTTTAAGTTTTTGTTAGTCTTATTTGTTGTGTAATTGTTGGTTATGCTAATGTTTGTATATTTTGCTATGGTTTATTTTAAGGGTTTCCACCACTATTAGTGATGACACTATTGGTGATAGCACAATCGGTGACAACACTTCCAGTCATGATGTTGCCTATGTTGTTGCCACTGTTAGGGTAGCACTTTCTGGGATTTTTTAGTTGTGCTAGTGTTCATGTTAAAAAACCAGCTCACAAAAAGATATAAAAAAAAGATAAACACCTTAGAATTCAACCTCTTCAAGGGGGCAACCTCCTTTACATTACACAAATGAATAATTCTTGGATGTTACAAATGACAAGACCTCATTTCTATATATAGGAGTCTAAGGGGTCATAATATAATCAGAACCAACATAACAATAATAATGTAAGGGCACAATAATAACAATAGTGGGCTTCTATGGGGCACAATAGTAACAACATGGGGACTACATGGGTACAACAATATAATAAGGGGGTTGTACTAATAACAATAAGGGGTTACACTAGTAGTATAGGGGCCTAACATGCCCCTCTCCTTCAAAAAGTGTTGTCCTCAATGCTTGAGTAGTTCCTGATGCTTTTGTATAAAATTCTTATCCTCCCATGTGGAATCTTCAGCGGGTAAGTTCTTCCACTTGATGAGATACTTTGAAATTGATCGATTTCATAGCTGTTGGGTTCTTGTTTCTTTGACTGCTCCAATATGATTTTTCATTCCTCTTCAATTTCTGGCAATATTGTTTGAATTGGGATATTTTGCAACTTTTGCAGGAAGTCTTTCCCTTTTTTGCCTTTGTATTATTCAAGATAATTATGCATAAACACTTTTTTTTTGTGGCAGAAGAGGGATCCCTACTTATTGGGAGCAGAAAATTTTGTTCCTTCAAAGAAGCATGTAATAAACAATGTATACTTTGAAATGGGAACTGATATTGTTACCCGTTTTGTAGAGATAGCAAAAAAGTGACCCGATTTTGAAAAGGGGTGATGCAAAACACACGTCTTTTTTAGAGCATAGTTTTTGGCACTTTAAATTTTTTTATGTGCATTACGTTTTAGAATGGTAGTGATTTTCATGTTGATTTAAAAAAGTGGTAATTTTACATTAGGCCATTTTTTAAAAAAACTTATTTTTTTACTTTAAATTTTCTAATGTATGAAATGTAAATAATTATTTTCTAAATTTAATAATTTTTGAAGTGGTCTTCTTCTTCATATTTTCTTGTTTTTATTTTATTTTTATTTTTTTGTAGTGAAGTTTTTATTGTTTTGCATATTTAAAGAAGAATATCGATCTTTTGAATTTTCGATATTCTACATATTTATACATCGTTAATTAATATTTCAATCCAACTGAAATAATTGTCTCTAAAAAAAAATAATTTTTAACAATTGAAAAAAAAACCATTTTTAACATAAATATAACTAAAAAACTACACGTTTTGATAATTTTTTGTAATTTTTTGCTAGAAATGACATGTCAAAATCACAATTTTATTGGAAAAATTCAACTAAAAATGGTTATATATATATATATATATATATATATATATATATATATATATATTTTTATTTATTTTAATTTCATGTCAAAAAATAATAATAATCATCACTGTTTTTTTTCAAAAAATAGTGATTAACATAAAAATGAATACGAAAATCACATAATACAAATATTGAACACATAACAACCTTAATTGAGTGCTTATTCTTTTCATAAAATGTCAAAATCAAAACATTACAAGTATAACTAATTAATAGTTTCCAAAAATGAGCTTGATTTCCAATCATAACTTAAATTTAATCAACAATGTCACGTAATCCAAAATCTTTGTCCTCTGAAGTTTCATCATTGTCTTCTTCCACAATATTTTCTGCTTCATTTTGCTCATTTTCCTCCTCTAATGGATCTTTGATGTTTGTGAATCTCCCAATGTATGCCTTTCCAATCATTCCATGTAATGGTGGTTGGGGTTCCTTTGCCTTTTTCACCACACGTGATTCACTAAAGTCCCCTTTCTTCAACCCAATTTCTTTCATTGCATCTGGAAGAAATTGAAGAGCATTAATTCTTTGTTAAATAAAATTGCACTGTATTGGATCTTTTTCAATGGCAATGCAATTTCTTCCTTTTCGAAGGCAACATGTTAGTGTTTTACCTAATTATAAAGCACAAAAGAAATAATGAAGTAAAGTAGTACAATGACATATACATTAATAAATAACATATTGAAATTCAATTTCTTATAATAAAACTTACCTGAGCCAGAAAATAAATCCAAAAGCCAATCTCCTTCATTTGACTGCCGCAAAGACATGGCTAAATCGAGCTCCTAAATAAGATTGGGTTACATTGTTTAAGTGCTCAAATGACTTGATCGAGTGCTTAAAAAGGGTTCAATCGAGCAATCATTTTTTCCACCCAAATGTGCCATCTCTTGCCAAAAAGTGTAACCCAGCTCCATGCTTTCACCCTTATAGATTATGAATTTATTACAATCTATATCCTAATTATTATTATTATCCAATTTTAAGGTCATGCCCAAGCCAGACACCAAATTGGTGTATGAAACCCCCTTGTTTGTGGGACAAGAGACCCACCTCCATGCAACGATTTGATTATTGTCTACGAAGGCATATCTATTCTAACCCCTTCTGGTTTTTGAACCTGTGACCTCTTAGGAGGAAACACATGCTCTTAACCATTAGGCCTATTCATGCTCTAAGAAAGTGGATTTGATTAGCTAAAGATAGTAATCTAGAAACTCACAATTATAACTCACGATCACAATATATACCACACATGTAACACACATGTAGGATTACAAATTATGATGATATGTTTGAGAATACAAGCATAATTATTTCCTTTTATGCATCTCCAATGGGAATGTAATTATGAACTAGAATCTAGCCTAGGTTTGGAGTTTGCGTTTTAAAAATTGATGCATTAATAAAGCCTATATGTGTAATCTTAAATGTATAAAATTTGTATTTTATACTATTTCAAAAAAATTGATTTGAACGTTCATTTTGTTAGGTTTAAAGGTTACACAATTTAGCACAAAATTTAACGTTGATTTCCAAGTTATTAATTTGTTCCAGTTTCCAAAAAAATTACATAATGCTACAAATTTTTCCACAATTCCCCAAAATAACCATCTAAGTCCAAGAATTTGAAGATATTAAAGTGTCAAAGCTCCATGATTTTTGGTAGTTCAACAAGTTGTTTATTTATTTTATTTTAGCATTGAACCCTAATCTACATTACTTGCTAATTTGTAATGAACAATAACTAAGCATTAATGCCTTTCAAAGCATTTAGTGCTACTAAGTCTTCTTGATGAGAAATGCAATGAACACTTATTAAATTTGGCACAAGTTTTTTTTAATAAAATGATAAATCTTGTTTGATTAACAACCATAAAATAAGTACCATTCGTGGAAACAAATACCATTTTTTTGATGTAATATGTTGGCTTCAACTTCTAAACCTTACACTATGGTGGAAATTGTTTTTCCCTTGATATCATCTAGTAATTTTATAAGCTCCACACCTTATGAGACATGCTCCCAAAGTCTTTAAATCCAAAAATGTAACATGAATATCAATATGTTTTTCTATTGTATGATCTTTTTATTTTTGTTTAACATAAAAGAGATTAAAGGACTCTAAAGCATATTTCTCAATTGATCTCTTTCAAATATTCAAATTTAAATAATGGATAATCTTATTTTTGGCATATTTGGATACATTAAGAGATGACAAAGGAACAAAGAGGCTTATGAAGGGAAAAAGATAAATCTTGTTGTGTTAGCTATAGTATGCCTATTGTGATAGCTAACTTTTGGTTATAGCATAACCATGACATTTTCATGAAAGGTTATAGCATATCCTATTGTTTTAATTAAAACTTTCTTTGTTGAATCTACTTATGCATGTTTAATGGACTGTCCAATATGATGTTTTTTACAATACAACAATTTTATAGTTTTCATACAAACTATATTTGCATCTTAAGATATGGTAGTAGGTGAGGTTGGAGTGAGACCATTACTAGATGAAGGAAATGGAGGTGGAGTAGAAAAGGAGTTGAACATCCACATGACTACCACCCAAGAGGAGAGAAGCAATGGATGATCAAGGAGGAAAGGAAATCAAATGCAACAGGTGTTGTTGGAACAAATGTGGATCCTATTTGAAATTTATATTAGTGACATATGGTAGAAAATGTTTTTCTTCTTAAGTATTCAATGCATCCCTCTAAGTGACTATTGTCAATTTAGCACCAAAATTGTGGAGTAAGGTGAGGAGGTAAGCATCAATAATTTGCAGGCAAAGCATCAACATTTTTACTAAGACGAGAATAGATAACCTTGTAGTGCAATGCAATTAATAGTAGGGAAATGAGATGAGGTAAGTTTCCCTTGGCATGTAAGCAAGGTCAATCTAATGTGATGTGACTGGGTTATAAGTAAAATACAAATCTTATAAAATTTAGTCAATCAATTTTTTTTTAGGGAAAGTAGGGGATAGATTTAAACAAAGCTTAAAAAAAAATGTTCAATATAATATGGATATAAACAATGTGCTATTATATAAATATAATAACATAGATCAATATTCATATTATAATAATTAAAAAAATAATTGAAGCTGCAAAGTGCAAACAACGATAAGAGTACCATAAAGAAAAATAAATAAAGTAGTGATATCAGTGATAGGCATGCCAAGCAAACAATGAATTGAATAATTGAGAAGCGGATCATGCATTGCCAATTCATGAATACAACACCCATTTCAAAAGACAACCCAATGGAAATGGCAACAGTCAGTCTTTGTAGGCAGTAGTGATAAAAAACCGATTCAAAATCTGTGCTATGGCCGGAATGTTTTTATAACGGAGTTGCAGTGGCCCACAATCAATGAGTTTCCCGTGGTTTGGTATTCTGGAGGCAACAAATGTGGCGCACAATACAGATGGAACTAAAGATATTCTAGGCCAGGATTATTATCTTTTTAGGAATTCGAGAGGAGGATTATTATCTTTTTCAACTTTCACTTTGGCATATTTACAATTTTTAAACATGAAGATTTTGAAACATCAGAGCCATCAGGGTGATTCTCAGAATTGCCTTGATGGCTCTAATATTCATAAAATATGAATATAAAATATGATATTTTATGAATATCATAGCCATCAGGACGATTCTAAGAATCACGGGGTGGCGGGGTGATTCTCAGAATTGCCCCGATGGCTCTAATGTTTCAACCTACCATTGTTTTAAGCTTCCTTTGCACAACAAAGAACCACATCAAAACAACTAAAGTATGATGCGGTAAAGAATATGATGTTATAAAGTTAAAGTGAAGTAAACATTGGTTATCAAGTAGTTGGTTACAAATTGGAAAATATATTATTGTTAGTTATTGTTTAATATGGGGTGGCGGGGTGATTCTTAGAATCGCCCCATGTGCCCATGCCTGGATTGCATGTAGGCGTGGGCACATGGGGCGATTCTGTGAATCGCCCCACCACCCGGTGATTCTTAGAATCGCCCCAACATCAATGAAAATCGCCCCAAACAATAATATGCTATACCTAGCATCAATGAAAATCGCCCCAAACAATAATATGATATACCCTTCAAAGCCACCTCCAAAGCTGTCACCAATTCCGATCTCGTCTCTAAAGCAGCTTTGTCCTTCTCCATAAGAGCGATCAAAAGCTCGATGTTGAATCGCCTGATATTTAGAACTATCTTCAACGGATATGGGTGACTCCAGAAAACATCCACCACTTTAGAAACCAACGATGTTGTTGAGAAGCCACCCAATTCTTCGAACTGGAAATCGCGTTTCGATGTGGTCATAAAGTTGAAGATCTGAGCAGCCAATCCTATGGCTGCTTCTAGAGGCTTGCATGAATGTTCCTCCCTCTGCATTATGCATGAATAGTTAATCTCCGTCACATCCTTCAGAACCTGAAAACACATCACAAAGAAGTTAACTGATCCGATGAAATTGCTTTCAGATCGAACTGCAATGCAACACTTTAATTTTCAAATGAAAGGCAAAGAATTGAATACAATCTTCTACTTTCATTGCCAGTGCACTGATTTCCCTAAATTCAATGCAATCTGCCTTTGCATGTGCAAGAAGATTTCAAATAATCCTTGCTACATGAATACCCTGCATAGTGTTGTTCAGCACAGAGATCAGACCTGAGATTAAATTGGGGTGACCATCCAGATTAATACTCATCATTATTTCACAATTGTGTGTATTCTCGAGTGAAAGAAAACCCAGAGATTCTCCTACCTTCTTGACGAGTTTCTCTATTTCATTGTTATTACTATCTATCTCTCCAGAACTCCGCTAGTACCTTTGATATAGCATATTATTGTTTGGGGTGATTTTCATTGATGCTAGGGTGATTATGAGAATCGCTAGGTAGCTGGGCGATTATCAGAATCACCCCATTTGCCCACGCATGCATGCAATCCAGGCGTGGGCACATGGGGAAATTCTGATAATCGCTCCACCACCCACCGATTCTCAGAATCACCCCAGCATCAATGAAAATCACCCCCAACAATAATATGATATACCCAGCATCAATGAAAATCGCCCCAAACAATAATATGCTATACCCTTCAAAGTCGCCTCCAAAGCTGTCACCAATTCCGATCTCGTCTCTAAAGCAGCTTTGTCCTTCTCCATAAGAGCGATCAAAAGCTCGATGTTGAATCGCCTAATATTCGGAACTATCTTCAACGGATATGGGTGACTCCAGAAAACATCCACCACTTTAGAAACCAACGATGTTGTTGAGAAGCCACCCAATTCTTCGAACTGGAAATCACATTTCGATGTGGTCATAAAGTTGAAGATCTGAGCAACCAATCCTATGGCTGCTTCCAGAGGCTCGCATGAATGTTCCTCCCTCTGCATTATGCATGAATAGTTAATCTCCGTCACATCCTTCAGAACCGTAAAACACATCACAAAGAAGTTGACTGATCCGATGAAATTTCTTTCAGATTGAACTGCAATGCAACACTTTAATTTTCAAACGAAAGGCAAAGAATTGAATACAATCTTCTACCTGCGTTGCCAGTGCACTGATTTCCCTAAATTCAATGCAATCTGCCTTTGCGTGTGCAAGCAGATTTCGAAGAATCCTTGCTACATGAATACCCCGCACAGTGTCGTTCAGCACGGAGATCAGACCTGAGATTAAATTGGGGTGACCATCCAGCTTAATACTCATCATTATTTCACAATTGTGTGTATTCTCGAGTGAAAGAAAACCCAGAGCTTCTCCTGCCTTCTTGACGAGTTTCTCTATTTCATTGTTATTACTATCTATCTCTCGGAAAAAGAGGGAGAAGAGATTATCCAGAACTCCGCCAGTACCGCCGATATAGCATATTATTGTTTGGGGCGATTTTCATTGATGCTGAGGTAATTCTGAGAATCGTTGGATGGCAGGGCGATTCTGAGAATCGTCGGGTGGCGGGGCGATTCTCAGAATTGCCCCATGTGCCCACGCCTACATGCAATCCAGGCATGGGCACATGGGGCAATTATGAGAATTGCCCCGCCACCCCATATTAAACAATAACTAACAATAATATATTTTCCAAATTGTAACCAACTACTTGATAACCATTGTTTACTTAACTTTAACTTTATAACATCATATTCTTTACCGCATCATACTTTATTTGTTTAATGTGGTTCTTTGCCATGCAGAGGAAGCTTAAAACAATGGTAGGTTTTGAAAGATAATAATCCTCCTCTCGAATTCCTAAAAAGATAATAATCCTGGCCTAGAATATCTTTAGTTCCATCTGTATTGCACGCCACATTGTTGCCTCCAGAATACCAAACCACGAGAAACTCATTGATTGTGGGCCACTGCAACTCCATTATAAAAACATTCCGGCCATAACATGGATTTTGAATCGGTTTTTTTATCACTACCACCTACAAACACTTACTGTTGCCAATTCCATTGGGTTGGCTTTTGAAATGGGTGTTGTATCCATGAATTGGCAACACGTGATCCGCTTCTCAATTATTTAATTCATTGTTTGCTTGGCATGCCTATCACTGATATCACTACTTTATTTATTTTTCTTTATGGTGCTCTTATCGCTATTTGCACTTTGCAGCTTCAATTATTATTTTTAATTATTATAATATGAATATTGATCTATGTTATTATATTTATATAATATCACATTGTTTATATCCATATTATATTGAACACTTTTTTTTAAGCTTTGTTTAAATCTATCCCCTGCTTTCCCTAAAAAAAATTGATTGATTAAATTTTATAATATTTGTATTTTACTTATAACCCCGTCACATCACATTAGATTGACCTTGTTTACATGCCAAGGGAAAATTACCTCATCTCATTTCCCTACTATTAATTGCATGGCACTACAAGGTTATCTATTCTCGTCTTAGTAAAAATGTTGATGCTTTGCCTGCAAATTATTGATGCTTACCTCCTCACCTTACTCCACAATTTTGGTGCTAAATTGACAATAGTCACTTAGAGGGATGCATTGAATACTTAAGAAGAAAAACATTTTCTACCATATGTCACTAATATAAATTTCAAATAGGATCCACATTTGTTCCAACAACACCTGTTGCATTTGATCTCCTTTCCTCCTTTATCATCCGTTGCTTCTCTCCTCTTGGGTGGTATTCATGTGGATGTTCAACTCCTTTTCTACTCCACCTCCATTTCCTTCATCTAGTAATGGTCTCACTCCAACCTCACCTACTACCATATCTTAAGATGCAAATATAGTTTGTATGAAAACTATAAAATTGTTGTATTGTAAAAAACATCATATTGGACAATCCATTAAACATGCATAAGTAGATTCAACAAAGAAAGTTTTAATTAAAACAATAGGATATGCTATAACCTTCCGTGAAAATGTCATGGTTATGCTATAACCAAAAGTTAGCTATCACAATAGGCATACTATAGCTAACACAACAAGATTTATCTTTTTCCCTTCATAAGCCTCTTTGTTCCTTTGTCATCTCTTAATGTATCCAAATAAGCAAAAAATAAGATTATCCATTATTTAAATTTGAATATTTGAAAGAGATCAATTGAGAAATATGCTTTAGAGTCCTTTAATCTCTTTTATGTTAAACAAAATAAAAAGATCATACAATAGAAAAACATATTGATATTCATGTTACATTTTTGGATTTAAAGACTTTGGGGGCATGTCTCATAAGGTGTGGAGCTTATAAAATTACTAGATGATATCATGGGAAAAACAATTTCCACCATAGTGTAAGGTTTAGAAGCTGAAGCCAATATATTACATTAAAAAAATGGTATTTGTTTCCACGAATGGTACTTCTTTTATGGTTGTTAATCAAACAAGATTTATCATTTTATTAAAAAAAACTCGTGCCAAATTTAATAAGTGTTCATTGCATTTCTCATCAAGAAGACTTAGTAGCACTAAATTCATTGAAAGGCATTAATGCTTAGTTATTGTTCATTACAAATTAGCAAGTAATGTAGATTAGGGTTCAATACTAAAATAAAATAAATAAACAACTTGTTCCACTACCAGAAATCATGGAACTTTGACACTTTAATATCTTCAAAGTCTTGGACTTAGATGGTTATTTTGGGGAATTGTGGAAAAATTTGTAGCATTATGTAATTTTTTTGGAAACTGAAACAAATTAATAACTTGGAAATCAATGTTAAATTTTGTGCTAAATTATGTAACCTTTAATCCTAACAAAATGAACATTCAAATCAATTTTTTTGAAATAGCATAAAATACAATTTTATACATTTAAGATTACACATATAGGCTTTATTAATGCATCAATTTTTAAAACACAACCTCCAAACCTAGGCTAGATTCTAGTTCATAATTACATTCCCATTGGAGATGCATAAAAGGAAATAGTTATGCTTGTATTCTCAAACATATTATCATAATTTGTAATCTTACAGGTGTGTTATATATTGTGATCGTGAGTTATAATTGTGAGTTTCTAGATTACTATCTTTAGCTAATCAAATCCACTTTCTTAGAGCATGAATAGGCCTAATGGTTAAGAGCATGTGTTTCCTCCTAAGAGGTCACAGGTTCAAAAACCAGAAGGGGTTAGAGTAGGTATGCCTTCGTAGACATAATAATCAAATCGTTGCGTGGAGGTGGGTCTCTTGTCCCACAAACAAGGGGGTCTCATACACCAATTTGGTGTCTAGCTTGGCTATGACGATAGAGATTCTGAAAAGGTTGTTACCAGAAGGAACAATGTTGAGATGGGAGTCTGCTGAAACCAGTCATAGATCTAGAAGAATTTTGAAACCTAAAATGGTGGGCATGCATGTGGACTCAGATGGGGCACTAGTTGATGAAAGAGAAGAATATGGAACATCTTCGTCTGCATCCAGTCATTCATATGAAGATGTGAATTCTGATGGTGTGCAAGAAAATATGAGTGATTTTGAATAGTTGTCTAAGACAGTTTATATAAGTGATGTTTGCATCGTATCTTGAAATAAAATTTTTGATTTCCATATGGTGTTAAATCAGAAGTTATGAGTCATTTTTATGTTGTTTGATTATGTCTTAATTATGATAATTTTTATTGTTTAGAATATCTACAATGCAACATTAAATTAGAGATATAATGTATGTTTCATTCAATATACAAATAATGACATTTTGATTCATTTAGTCATGTAATTTGTTCATAACGTCATGGTTTTTTAATTTTATCGTTGAAAAAATTCCAATTTATTTTGTATCTAGCATGTTATGGTTGAAAACATGTTGAATTTATACTTAGGAAAGAAAAATGTTATTCTACCAAAAACATTAGTGTGTTTTTTTCTCATAAACAATTGTTTTTGTGCACATGAAAATTCGATTTTACTAGCATTTTTTAAAAATGTTGAAAATTGACCCTAAAAGAAAATCGTCGTTCTAGTATCAACATTTTTTCGTTTTCAAGGTTTTTTTTTGCACGAAAATTTCGTTTTCACTGCCATTTTTAAAACATGTTCAAAATTGACCCCTAAAAAAAAACCATCGTTCTAGTATACACACTTTTCGTTTTTAGCACCGTTTTTGGTGTTTTTTCGGGGTTTCTTGGTGAGAGTTCCCGTTTTGAGTTTATAGTTCCCGTTTCAAAGTTTACATTGTTAATACCTCTGACATAGGTTTGCTAATTTAGATTTTCTCTTTCTACATTTCTACTAGTTGGATGAACTTAAACACACAAAGAAGAAGGCTGAGTACATGCATGGGGTTTCCTAGTGTGGACACAGGTTCATAATTAGACCAAAACTTCCCTTGTAGACGGTTTGTATTTTCCATTAGCACTTCATTGGCCAAAGGTTACAACCAAGCACAGAGAAGGTGGACACAAGACTGGCCAAGTGCTATAGTGTCACAAGTCTCTTCAAATTTCAGCCACATACTCTATTCAAAAGCCAGAACGTAATAGTTGGCAGCACTTATTTCCGGAAACAAAAATAGTAATATACCAAACAAACAAAACAAACGTAAACAAAAATAGTAAGCAGAGAAAGAAAAGCAAAGCAGAAGCAGAAGTAAAAGCGAAAGCAAAGCGAGTAAGCAAACACACAAGCAAGCAAACAAACAAACATGCAAAGCAAGAAAGCAAACAAGCATGCAAGCAAGCAAACTGAAAGCAAACACTACTCCTACTCCTAAGCTAACGGTGCATGGGCCTGATCACGTAAAGTGATATTTCCAATGCAGCCACCGACGCATTGGTTGACCCATGTTGGTGAAGGCTTGGTCCGCGAGCAACCCAGTTGTGCGAACCAGCAAATGTGAAAGATACAACAATGAAAACAGACACACTCCAAACTTACAAGCGTCCACAAAACAAAAATGAGTGAAAGTGCATGTCATGCACTCTGTGGACTTGCCATGGTGTTGTGCTACAATGCGTGCATATGTTGAGTGTATGCATTCCCTTGACCGTGATATGCAAGCAAACGTGAGAAAGGTAGACCACTTGTGTTGCACAAGTGTGCTTGCTATGTAAGATTCCTCCAATGCATGAGCGATGGGATTGTGTAGTTCACGTGGAGGAAGTAAAATCTGAGTGTTAGATTGATCTTGAGTGCATACAGATGAGTGATGAGGAGCCTTGAGTGTTTGAACAATTTCCTGATCAGAAGTGAAACCAACCTCAGGACAGTGAGGACCTGACATAACCATCAGCTCAGCCTGAAACGCCTCGACAGTCTGTGGGGTTTCAACTTCGTTGATAGATGGATATTCGTAGACCAGTGGCTTAGACAGATTAACAACGAGTGAATCAACATCGTGATTGAATTATGAGGTGAAGAGATCACGACAACTAATATCAGAAAATTCAGGATGTTGTTCGACATCCTCATGGTTTGATGAGTTATATAGAGGGGTAGATGAGAATGAAGGATGTTCACCCTTTGCGTTTCCAGAAAGATCAAATGAAAGATCAAGTGGATTTTCAATGAATGATTGGTCCTCTCAGTTGTTGTATGATGGGCCAACATCTGACGATTCCTCCAAGTGATCAATAGTGGGTGAATTTGTGGATGAAGACACACATGCAAAATCATGGATGGCAGGTTCACCAAAGATGTTAGGAAACAATAGAGGGGGCTCAGATGGAAGGGAGTCATCCTTTGTCGAGTGTTGATGCTCAAGCTCCCACTCATATTCTTCATGAATGATATTGCATGTTGGTTGTGCAACACCAACTCCGTCAATGGCTTGTTCCTCATTCACAACAAGTGAAGATTTCAGAATGGACGAACAAGAGACAACATCATCCGAAGGAACACTCGGGTGCGAAGATAGAGGTCATAGAATTGAATTCATATGAGAACTCGAAGGACTCACAACCAAATTTGTGTGAAAATTAAGTGAAGTGATGTTGGGAGGATCTGAAAGATGAACAAGTGAGTGAGCATGATCCTTAACATCACTCGGCAGTGGTGTAGCTGTTGAATGAGAGGGAGGCGGATGATCAGCAAAGGCAGTGCCCGCATGCACATGAGATTGCGCAGCTCCATCAATGAAGAATGTTGAGCGAGGCTTGATTTCAAGCTTTCTCTTGGGACAAACATATTTCTTAAGGCAATACTCGAACCTATCCCAAAGATAAGCAAATTTCATCTGGCTCCTTGCAGCTTGAAACTGCAAGTCACGGAAGCACTACCAAAAATCAATAACTGATTCATGCGTAGCCCTCCATTGTTGTAACAGTTTGCGGTCAAGATGGTCTGGATCAAAATGATAGAACATGTCTTTAATAAGATCACATAAGTGCTCAAATGAGTGCACAATGTCAGCCGATAGGTTGAGCACCCAACAAAATGGAGATTTGTGAAGTGTGTATGCAAGCAACAAACTGGCCTGTTCATCAGAAAACTCATGTTCCTCATGAAGCATGGAAAGAAAGTTATGTAAGTGCTTAGGCTGGGCTACTTCTCCTTCATCGTCATACGTGTGAGTGGATAAGAGATTAAAAAGCTTCCCCGTGATGGAGACATCTTCATGATTCGAAAAACACCGTGGGGGAAGAAGAGTGCAAGACTCCATGAAAGATATGTAAAGGTTCAAAACTGGATGAGAGGACACAGCTTGTCATTAGGCCCTCCTTCTAGCGCCATAAATGTTGACGATGTTGGACCCGCCAACATTCAGGGGATCACCCTAGTATGAAGTCCCAACTAGACCTCACACCATTTGGCGTGGGAGTCCCATCTAATATGATGGCCCGGTTGCCATTGTCTTAAGGATTTGCCTCAACTCTTGTTTGTCATCACAAGAGAGTGGTCTTATTTGTCTTCGGGAAGTGAGGTTCACGTGCTTAGTGAGTCTAAGTCTACTTGTGTCAATGTGTCTTTCACTATGAGGGGAAGAGAGTGAAGGTGATTCTAGATTGAAAGGGATCAGTCCCAACTCGGCTAGGAACAAACAACACAAAAGGAATACACATCTTCCTTAATCTAATACAAAATTGTGCTATACAAAGTTGTGCTATACTTACCAGAAGAAAAAGTAAACTAAATTTTAATCTTAAAAAAATATTATTATTGCTACAAAATAACTCTTCATAAATGACATTATATAAAGGGTGGGAGGAGCATGGGTGATATTTTTTTTACCTGAGAATTAAGAAGAACATAGGTATGCTTGGGATTTAGGTCACACTTCCAATAATGTTGCTGAAGTCAATGCCTTATATCAGGGTTTGAGACAAATTGTGAATTTAGGAATTATGGAGGTGATTATTTTTGGTGTTTCCTTAAATATAATTCACCATTTATATTTAGGATCTCTCCTCTCAAATACATAGTTTTTTTAGATTTTCAACAAATTTATTAGTTGTATTAGTCTATCCCCAAGAAGAAATGTCTCCATGTTCTCATATCAAATAAATCGAAGGTTGATCACATGGCTAATTTGGGGTCAAGGCTAAATCAAGGTGAAATTTGGTGGCAAGGGCAAAAGGGGTACGTCCCCCTTCCTTAATGGTTAATCAAGAGATGCATAAATACAAGCAGATGGATAATTCCTAGTGGCTTAATGTAACATTCTGATGCTTTGTAAATTTTGGTTTTTATTATGTCAATATTGATGAATGTACAAATGAACTAATGCAAATATTGTAGCATTTTATTCAAAAACTTCAAAATTAGAATTTTATAGATGATTGTTAATACAAACTCTATTCCGACCATATTCATTGGTTTCAACTTGCTTATACAAATCATGTTTCTAAATTAAATTTTAATTTAATTATTTTTTTCAAATAACTTAGTTGCTAATGTTAAATGGAAGAACTAACGTCTCTAAAAAGAACAAACGGTGACAAAAGGGAAAGTGTGACTGTCTAAATTCATCATTGTTGACTTAAATCATTCATCATTGTTGACTTAAATTCACTTAAATCATTCATCATTGTTGACTTAAATTCGGGAAAGGTAAATTTAGCGAGATAAAATGAAGTCATGTTAGATGGATTTTTTTCCATAATAATATTTTATTTTAACTTCAATAAATTATTAGAGAGATATTTAGGTAATTGTTGGGATTCCAAATTCTATTAATGGGACCATATGTCAATGAAATTATTCTGATAAGGATGTTAATGAGTGTAGAGCACCATGTCAAATCACGGTTTTGTACGAGGTTTTTCTTTTAGGGGGGAAACCCATTATTGATTCTATGTCAAATCAAGGTCTTGTATGAGGTTTTTCTTTTGGGGAGACCTATGATTAATCCTATGGAAGAAAAATGTTTCAACATGAACCTATGACAATATTTTATTATGCTAAGATTAATGTATTTATTAATAATGGTCGAGTAATTTAGTTTTTATAAAAAGTTGCATAAAAAATCATAATTATATAGGTCAATATTAAATTAATAGGTAAATCAAATCTTATATTTTTGTTTTGGTGGACCCAATAAATTGATTGTTTGCTTGCTTATATATAACGATTTGCATAAATTTTGATGGATAATAATCATTAGTAAGTCTCTACATTTATAGTGTTACATAAATAATGGTGGGAAGTAACTTTGGGTAATTATATTTATGTACGTTTTATTTCTATCTATTTTTTATGCAAATATTTGGGTAAATTATGGTGGGAAATAATCGATGGTAAATATGTTATTGACCTTGGGTATGAACTATTTTCAAGGATTTTATTTTTGGATGGTTCCCTACCAAGCTTAATAATAAAAGTCACTACACAACTATCTAAAAAACATGCATGAATATTGCAACCATATCCACAAATATGGCATAAAATATGTGAGGAAATTATCCACGTGACATTATATTGTGAAAACGCTGCAATAAAGCATTTAAGTTATTGTCCAATCAAATATTTAAATAATAATTTTTTAATGATATTAAATATAAAATATTTATTTTTTAAAGTTAAATATTATAAATTGCATCGATCACTTTATCCCATCTAATAATTAAATAATAATTATTTTAATAAATCTAATAATTAAATAATAATTATTTTAATGATATGATATAGAAGTGAAGTCACGTGGATGAAAAACTTGACGTGAAAGTAATCTTGAGTTGGAGAAGTTAAGTTATATGTATGTTTCATAGTTGTACTCTCATGTCTCTTGTGCCTAGGTCTTTGTACAAATGAAATGATTCTTAACAGACAGGTATTTGGTAATTGTTGGGATTCCAAATTTTATTAAGGTACTATATTTCAATGAAATAATTTTTGTAAGGATGTTAATGGGTGTAGAGCACCATATCAAATTATTGTTTTGCACGTGGTTTTTCTTTTAGGGGAGACTTATTATTGATTCTAGGTCAAATCAAGGTTTTGCATAAAGTTTTTTTTAAGGGAGATTTATTATTGATTTTATGGAGGAAAAATGTTTCAACGTTAACATATGAAAACATATTTTAGTAGGTTAAGACTAATGTATAAATTAAAAGGTGTTGAGTAATTTAGTTTTTACAAAAAATTATAATTTATATAGGTTAATACTAAATTAATAGTGATTAATAGGTAAATTGAATCCTATAGTCTTGTTTTGGTGGAACTAAGACTAATGTATAAATTAAAAGTTGTTGAGTAATTTAGTTTTTACAAAAAATTATAATTTATATAGGTTAATACTAAATTAATAGTGATTAATAGGTAAATTGAATCCTATAGTCTTGTTTTGGTGGAACTAATAAATTGATTGCTTGCTTACATATAACGAATTGCATGAATTTTAATGGATAATAACCATTAATAAGTCTCCACATTCACAATGTTACATAAACAATGGTGAGAAGTAATTTTGGTTAATTATATTTATTTTTTTTATGGAAATATTTGCGTAAATTATGGTGGGCAGTAATCCATGGTAAATATGTTATTGACCTTGGGCATGCGCTGTTTTCAAAGATTTATTTATGGATGGTTTTCCTACAAAGCTTAAGAATAAAAGCCACTACACAACTATCTAAAAAAACATGCATGAATATTGCAACTATATCCATAAATATGGCATAAAATATGTGAGGAAATTATCCACATAACATTATATTGTGGAAAGATTGCACTAAAGCATTTAAGTTATGGTCCAATCAAATATTTAAATAATAGCTTTTTTAATGATATTAAATAATAAGAATTTATTTGTCAAAATTAAACATTATAAATTGCATTTATCAATGTTAAATTGATAGTGGTCAATAGACAAATCGATTGTTACAGTTTTGCATTGGCAAGGACTAATAAGTCTAAATAGAAGATAATTAAATTAGTCAATATTAGCTAAGACAATGGGAAATGTAATATTACCTTATTTAAATTTGTATAACAAAAGAAAATAAAAATAAAAAAGAAAGAGATGGAAAAGTTAGAGAGCTATAGACAAGCATGCAAGTTGAATTCAAAAGTGATGCTAAAGTTGATTCCTTTTCCAATTTATATATTAATAATTGTTTCAATTTTATAGAGAAGACTAAATATGAGATAATCCTATATACAGTATAAAGGCATAAAAGCATGTACTAAAATCAATTCAAATTTGTTTAAATAATTAAGTAGTTTAGACAAAATTTCTCTCAAATTAACAATAAAAATAAGATATTGGCCTATAGAGAAAAACATAGAATTTTTTACAGCCATCAAAATTGAGTCTTGTTAAGGAGCTAATATGATACAATAAATTTGAGAGGTTTAAAGAATTTTACTTACCATTGTTAGCTTGCTAACAAAGAAAAGATTCTTATTCTAATAAATAACCTTTAGACAAATTTCGAGGTCTAAAATGGGCCTCCTAAGGAATAGTATAAAATAAGAGTTGAAATAACAAGATAACATTAGATTACCACATCAAGTTTTGGAGGAAAAAATAAAAAAACTGCATTTTTGACTTATCTCCCTATGATTTTACTCAAATTTCTAGTGGAAACACTCATTGGATCCATAATTTAATTTTGCATCCAAGGAGTAGCCATGTTGCATACTTTCAATGGACCCTACTACATAAAAAATGTGAAATACATGAAAAACGTGATTGCAATCATGTTTCTTCACGCATTTCACATTTTCATGTAGTAGGGTCCATCGAAGGTATGCAACATAGGTATTCCTTGGATGAAAAATAAATTCTTCACCCATTGAGTGCTCCCGCTCGAAATTTGAGTAAAATTGCATGGAGATAAGTTGAAAATACGAGTTGAAAAAGTAGTTTTTTTTTTTTTTTTTCCAAAAATGGTGAATCACCACATGGTTGGCATTATCATATTAAATCCTATTGGTTCTTATAAAGTTGATTTTTGTTGTACTTTTTTGTTTTGAGCTCATTTTTTACCTCAAAATTTCTCTAATGAAGCTTATGTTGCAATCTATCTAAGCACCAATCCCCACATAGCAACAAAGAAAAGGTCAACCCCAAAAGGAATTCCAAGATATCTAGCAATAATCCCTAGTTGAAAAACCTCCAAGTAGTTGGAATCCAATCAAGAAGGTCATCAAGACCCACAAGCCAAAAGTTTGTCTTATGGTCACTCACAATAGCCCTTGAAGCCTCATCGAATATTGAAAGATAATCCCTTAGCAGTTGAAATTAACTCTTGATTAATAAAAATTGACAAGAGGGAGTCATCTACAAAGTAGTTGTTAACCATCTCCTCCACTTAGTCAGGGAGATACCTCTAAGCTGACCCTGACAAAGGGCCACTTCCCATGGATACCTATGAGCATTCACTATTAGGACATACAGATAAGGGGTTAATGGGCCTATTCACTCTTCGTAACCCACTCCATAGCCTTCTAAGATAAAAAGGCTATATCTAAAATCAATCGTCCCTAAACAAAGCCCATTTGCTCCCTGTGAACTTGTTTTTAGCCATATTTGACACACTTAATGCTAAAGTCTTACCCATAATTTTATAAGAAATGATAAATAGAGTGATTGGAAGCCACCCGCCATAAAGCCTTTCGCATAAATCTTTGGAATATGCCAGAGAGGGCCCTGGTTAAGAAAATTTGAAAGGCTCCCTATAAAAAATACTTCATGAACAAAAAGTTGAAGAAATTATCTTGGAATGTATACCACATCACCTTGTAATACTCATAAGGTAGACCATCAATACCTAGTGATTTCCCACTTTCCTACTTTTCATTAAATAGAGAACAACTAATAACACTTCTTTTATAAATTCTTTGTCCAACCTATCCCAATCTCCAATTAACACCTTGTAGGGGATAACTCTATAACAGGTATTCATAGTAGCAACAATCAATTTTAAGAGATGGTAAGTAGAGAAAATATTTTGAAAATGGTTACTAAAAGTACCTCGGCTCTCAATTAGGTTCTCCTCAAGAGTGTCATCCGTTTGGCATTGGCCAAGAATCTTGTCCACAACCACTTTCTTCTTCAGAAATTCAAAGAAGAATTTGGACCCTTGATCGCCTTCCTAAATCCATTGCAATCAGGCATGCATTTGAGTTCCTCTAACAATATACTCTTGCTCTTTGTGCACCACACTTTCACATCGTGTTGCATCTTCCCGTAGCATGATGTTATGTAAGTCTTCCTCCAAAAGATTAGCACTCCTCAAGGGTAAAATAGGTAGCTTCAACAATGTATTTATTCAATTCTACAATCATTGTGTTGAGAGGAACTTTCCAACTCATTATGATAGAGATGTTAGTAATGTAATGTCATGTCCTGTTTAAATAAGCTTGTGTTGAGAGGCACTTTCCAACCCAATGTGGTAGAGATGTTAGTAATGTAATGTCATGTCGTGTTTAAATAAGCCTAGTTGAAAGCATTTTTACTAAAAGAAGAAAAAAGAAAAAAACTTTAGAATAAATATAACTTCATGGTATTGATCCATGGTATTCATGTGGAATATAGTTGACTTAAAAAGTAAAATTAAACGAGACTAGATTCATCTTAACTCAGGATCTACGAAAAGTAGAGAAAGATCAAATCTCTTGAAATACAAACCTCTTAAAAAAACATCTCTCAACACTTATACATAAAAAAATAAATTAAATCTAAACTAATTATAGTACAATACTCTTCTATTAAATACATGTCCCTAAAAAACAACAAACAGTAAAAAAAAAAAGTTCTCATCTATTTAACACAATAGCTATGTGTAAAAAGTAAGATTCTCTAATACTATTTTCCACTCTATCCGATTCTCTAATCACAAATTACGTGGATAATCCAATATTATAATTTTTTATTTTTAATGATATTTTTCTGATTAATTTTAAAAATCACATGGTTATTGGCACTTAGAATTTGCTATTTGATTAATTCGAGATTCACTTAAATTCATTAATGTCAAAGGTAATTACAGAACAACACACCACATTAACTTAAATTTGTGAAAGGTAAATTCACCAACTTATGGTACATGGAAAACAACACTAATTATGTATTACATTTTCTAAATATCCCATGTATGTTTGTTTTATTAACGGCAATTACATTTTCTAGATATCCCATCTATGTTTGTACGATGGTTTATTGTACGGATATCTATGTTTGTACGATGGTTTATTGTACATCTTACCTTTGAGGGTTGATTTGACGTGTCAATAGTTGACGAGCATCTATTAACTTTTAACATTAACTTTTGGATCAATCAAGTGATTCACTTTTTTTTTTTTTTTAATTAGCTCTCTTGCTTTAACCTTTTTTAGGGTCAAATTTAATCACATCAACATTCCCGCTCTATTATTTGAGGTTGAAAGAAACATGGAGATTTACCAAGTTGCCATGTATATTCATGTCCCAAATAATAGAGATGATGTGGCATGCCAAATGTAATCAGCATGCACATGCATATCCATATGAATACATGTAATGCCACATCATCACAAAGACCACCTTCGAGTACATATTTCATGGCTACACAGAGGTGAGGTGAGTTGACATGACATGGTATCATTCCACGTGGCAGTGAGTTTAAAAGCATGGGAATAATTAAATGAGAGTCGATATCCACCTAAGTACTTCGACATTGACAAAGTTTGGCACGCGCACAACGAGTATGTGGCATTGGGTAGCGCTAAAGGTTGTTATAAAGATCCGATCCTAAAGAGAAAGGGAATATGGTTTTGAGAAGCTTTAATTATAATTATAATAACATTAGCAGTCAAAATGATAGATTTAATAGATTTAGGTAAAATCAAATAATTGACCTCGTTTGTGCTTATCGGATCTCAAAATATTCCTACAATCCACTTAAGGATACCACCATGATTTATATAGATGATAAACTTGACCACCTCCTATGTGAAAGTAATCTTTCTTGGGCAAGTTAATATATATATATATATATTCCCTTAGGTTTTTGTTGGATGGAGAGGCAAAGGTATGATGAGAAAACCATTCACATCAATTGATGTGAATATTTGTATTTCCATCATTGGGAGTGTTTTTTAGGCTAGGACATGATAAAGTCATGTTGGATGGATTCTTTACAAAATAATATTTTATTTTAATTTGGATCCTTATAAGGAGGTGATATTTGTGTAATGGTTGGGATTCAAATTTTACTAAAGGGATTAGATATGCAAATGAAATTATTCTCATAACGATTTTAATGAATGCATATGACCATGTCAAATCACGGTCTTGCACGAGGTTTTTATTTGGGCAGGGTATACCACTTATCGATCCCATGGAGCAAAAAGGTTTCTACATTAACATAATAAAACATTTTAGCGTTATATGAGACTAATGTCTAATAATAAGTCTAGGTATAAGGCACTTAATGTGTCGGCATGGCTAAGATCATGGAAAATGTATATATTACTTTATGATATGGCAAAAGAAAATAAAATAAGTGAAGGTTGCATATAATGACCATTTTTTGTTGTTCAATGGATTCATCATCATTTGCTGAATTTTGTGAAAAAGACCTCTCTATATATATATATTATATATATATATATATATATATATAAAATAAGTTATTTAGTTTAGTCTCTCTCTTTTTAATTTAATAATTAAGATAGTTATTGTCCTATAGATAAGAACAAATATTTTTTCTAATTGACATAATTGAGTCTTGGTAGGGAGTCAATATAACAGGTAGTAAATATGAGAGGTCTGAAGAATTCTACTCACCATTGTGAGCTTGCTAACAAAGGAAATATCCTTGTACTACCACATAATAAGCTTGCATTGCAATTTTTCCAAGCACCAATTCTACATAGCAACACGGAAAAGGTAAACCCTAAAAGAATGCCAAGGTATCACACAATAATCCCTAGTTTAATAAACCTTCAAGTAGTTGCAATCCATGCAAGAAGATCATCTAGACCAACAAGCCAAAATTTTGTCTTATGGTCACTCACAATAGCCCCTAAAGCCTCACAAAATATTGAAAGGCAATCCTTGGCAGTTCAAACTAACTCTTGATCAATAGAAATTGATAAGAGAGAGCCATCTCCAAAGTTGTTGTCACCTATATCCCCCCTTTGGCCAAGGAGATACCTCTAGGCTCTAGGTTGACCTTGAGAAAGGGTCGCTTCCAATATATATCGGAGAGCATCCACTATTAGGACATAAAGATAAGGGGCCAATGGGCCTGTTGGTCTCCTTGGCCCACTCCATAGCCTTCCAAGCTGAGAAGACTATATCTAAAATAAATTGTCCCTAAACAAAGCCTGTTTTCTCTCAATGAACTATTTTTTGTGCCATCTCCCACACCCTCAATGCTAAATCCTTAGCCATAATTTTATGGGCAATGCTTAAAAGAGCCCCAAGAAGACCATCTCAAAATGGTTAATTAGTCTAAAAAGTTATATTAAATTTTATTTCTATAATCACTCAAGGCCTCAGATGGAAACTTAGAATTGGCTCAAAAATTCTTGTTAGGAAGCATCCTTGGATCAAAAGTGGGGGATCACATATCATCTTAGAACAACTTGTACATGCTTTTCATTCTCAAGGAATCTTGTTCTTGCATTAGGCCTGAGCTAAGATGGGTTTCCCGGGATAATAGTTTTAAAAGAACGTTGAGCATTTGCATATTAATGAGGATTAGGCTCTTAAATGGAATCGGTATATTGATTCCCTCCATCATAATATCATCTCTCTGTCGCCTTCTGAAGACATTCTGATTTGGTGATATGTGCCCACAATCTTCTACAATCCAAAATATAGGCACCTTACCATTGCACAACAACCAAATTCTCACACACCTTTTTACTCCTCAAAAAAATATGGAAACAAACGTACCCACCAGAAATGAAAATCTTTATGTGGATACTCCTAAAAAATAAGGTCCCCACCTAGGATATTCTTTAGAAAATATCCTTTAGTTGGCCTTGTAGATGTTCACTCTATTTAGAGGATGCAGAAAACTTTCCCCATCTTTTCATTCAATGTCCCTTCACAATAATTTTCTAGAGAGAGATTCATAAATTTATTGGAGCAAACTATACTTGGAAAGAAAGCTTTGTAGATGAATGCCTAAAATCTTGTTTGGATGGGAAGCTCCCTAACAATATAAAATTTATCCCTTTGATTGTTTATTGAGGTATTTGACTTGAAAGAAACAACCCAATCTTTAAAAATCAAGGACAATCCTATGTAGAATTGTAATAAAAAGTCTATCCTTTCAGAATTCTCTACCATTGCATCAATCCGCTTTGAGTATCTGGAACTATGTTGCAGTTGAAATTGCATAAGATAAACCATAAGCCTTCTTTGATGAAGAATCACAATAAAATTCTTCTTTGGGTGGCTCAAGAGGCATTATTAATTTGACAAATTCTCATTATTTCTCCTTCTCCTACAACATTGGGAAAGCTTCAAACAATTATGCAAAATTATTTGCACTAAAATCACCCTTACAATTGGTTGATTTTGTCCATATCTTAGATCTCAATATCTTTGGAGATTATTTGGTTGTTATAAAGTGGATGTGGGGAATAAATAGAGTGAGAAACTATACTCTCCTTCCATTATATAAAAATGTTATCCAAAGAACCATATGTTTTTCTCACATCACTTTCTCTCATATATAAAGGGAATAAAACAAAAGGTTGATCAAATTTTGAAGGGAGCATTGGCACAAAATGAAGGACAATGGCAAGCCGAAGAAAGCTATGAAGGCACTGTCATCCACCACTAGCTATGCCCTTGGGTGCAATTAATCACACATGATCTCTCTATATATATATATATATATATATATATATATATATATATATATATATATATATATATATATATATATATATATATATATACACACTCTATTTTTTCACTTGTATCTTTCTTGGTAGTAGCAATAGATAGTTTCTTTTTGAACACTAGATAATAAATTTTTTTTTTGGAAACTGACAGTGTAGTGTCCTATTTTTTTTCCTAGTATAGTTTTTCACTCCAATCAAGGGTGATTTTTTATGCGTTATGTATATGACAGATTGATCACTTGATTGAAGAATAATGTTTTATATACATAGTTATATTTCCTTTTATGTTTATGTATGGCAGATTGATCACTAGATTGGGGAACAATGTTTTATATAGTTATATTTCCTCTTATGTGTGGTATATTTGATTATCTGAATTATATGGTTTTGATTAAGTAAATGTTATACGTATGTTTCTCTTTTTGCATCTGATTTATGAAGTAGGTGTATGACATGGATGGTGATTCAAGCTTGAGACACATAGACCCATGGATGCTCATGGTTATGTGGAATAGATGGTTAATTAGATTTATAGATGATACATTATTTGTGTGATTATGTATGTCTAATATTGTACTAAGTAAGACGTGGTAGGGTACCTGGTCATTTTCCAGCAAGGATGTTGAATTATGAATGACTGTGGAAGTCATTTCTTCAAAACCAAAATGATTGTGGAAGTCATGCATCATTCTCGGTAAATGTGATTAAGTTAATTTCATTATGAAATTCATTTGATTCCCTTGATCTATGAGATTGTAATGTGTGCGGTTCTTTGAACAAGACCTTACCAGCGAACCATCAGATGGGTAAAAGCTTAGAATCAGTACCACAAGGAGAAACACATGCTTTCAAAGCATAGTAGATGAGAGGGCGTTTAAATTAGGGCGTGGAGTCCTAAATCCAAGAAAGATAAAGATGTGGAGTCTTGTATATTTAGGGCACGAAGTCTTGAATATTTAAAAAGATCAAGTTGTGGGATCTTGTATCTTTGGAGTAGATCAGGGCGAGGAGTCCTCAGTCTACTAAGGCACAGAGATGCATGAAATACGGGTGTAGAATCCCTATTCTCCAGAAGAAAAATACCACTCATGGATGAATTTCCTTAAATAAAATTTCATTCTCGCAATTCTGAAATGACTTTCTAAAAATAGAAAGTCATGTCCAGCATCTCAAGCACGACTTTCCAAAAATAGTAAATTGCCTTGCATAAATTGGTAATCAAGCATAGTTGAAGAAAAACCACTTAACTTATCATTAATCAATCCTAATAGTTCAATCTTGACTAAATCCTCAATATTATTAATATTATTATTATCTTTTATGAGACTATGATATTATTATTAAAATGGAATTACAAGTCAACTTCATCTCCTCAATCAATTCACACCTCTCCTTCATGACTCTCATGGCTCTATGTAACTCTCTCTATCTTTTAAATAATACATTACACTCTATTTTATGCACTCATCAAAGAATGGAGTATTCCTTTTCACTTATTAAAAATATGTTATAAAATTTTCCTCTTACGCTCTCTTTAATGCATATGTTAGACTCTCCTTAACTAAGGCATGCATACCTCTCCTTAATGGCATACATTACACTCCTATAAATGGAATCCAATGCATGCACATTACTCCTCCTTTATTACAATAATTGGTTGCTCCTCCTATATATGAGTCTCATGTATTCTCATTTGGGTGTGGATTATGATGCCAAGAGTGGAAGAGACTTGAGGAAAATGGTGAGAGGGAGAGATATGGAGAATAGCCAATTTCTTCCAAAATAAATATGAGATTCTTACTAAAATCCTAAGATCTTATTGATGGTGCTAGACCTGCCAACATGTGAGGGGATGTGGTGAAGTAAAATTATAAGTGCAGACACGAACGAATTCCTCTAGCCCGATAATGGGTCTAGCCACAACAGATACATTCTATGGAATATTTCCTTAGGTTAGAATCATTCAAGAGGGCCTACCTCTTGTCTTGATGATGTCCTCACTTGCTTGCTCCAACAATCTCTCACTTCCTTCTTCAAGCTCCTGAAACAAGTAAAAAACAACAACACACAAACATAATAATAGACAAATTGCAATTCAACCTACTTAACAAGCCAAGAAACATTAAGACATGGATATGTAATATTACAAAACATGTATAAAATCAATCTATAGTTGCATATATTAATATCAAAGAGAGATTACAACCATTCAAATTGACGTTGCAGTCATCCTCTGACAAGACCAGGTTCCCACACACTTTTTCTAGCATTCCACGATGGCTTCAAACAACAATAGTTTTAAAGTTCTTCCCTTTAGGCTTCACTCCAGAACAAAACACACTTCTCCCTCACACAACTAGATAGCTACAACTAGTAATAGCTTGCTTGTCTACTCCAAAATAACATCAACACTTTGCAACTATAACACTCACACTCAGCCAAAAACTAGCTTGTGTTTGGGAAGAAGGGATGTTTATATAGGAAATATGGATGGGAGATGGATCCTCTTCTCATGGGACAAGGAATTATCCCTCGAGGTAGTTCCATCATCATAGGGGAAAGGAGCCCATATTGTCATCCTCGATCCCATCCGGCCAAACCATTTACCAGACTTCTGTTATGGAGCTTCTAGCGCTGGAAGCTTCGACTCTAATTTAAAAAACTTTCCATAAAAGGACCGGCATGACTGAAACACCGCTAAGTCACTTTGGTCGGAGCGAGGAGTAGTGCTAATCTCTGCACATCGGCACGGGGGAGATAAATGCCATTAGCATCGGTATTGTAAACTGGGAAAAACAGAAGTTTCGAGGGAAATGGTGCAAAAGGGAAATAATTTACTCATGAAGAGGGACATAATGGGAGTTTCTTCATGAAGGCAAAGCATGTGGGGTTCACTATAGAGATCCTCTAGGATCAAGGAACGGGGTGTACAGGGATAGTGACAAAATTCTGTGTAACAAATTCCCCCTAAAGCATGAAGGCAAAGTGGACTGAGGGATGAAATGCTTTATAAATTAGTGTGTGGAACAAGTCTGTCGTTGGAAAACCTACAAGCAAGTACAAATACATATACATAAACTGAGATCTATGTCAAGTGATACATGAATCGTGGCATGGACCCAGCCATCCAGAGAATGATCATATAAATGGATCCAGGTATGGGTGTAGCCATTCGTCAAAGAGGATCATAATGAAACAAAGGTATGGTCATAGCCATCCAATAATGAGAAGGATCACATATGATAACTCATGGTCTGGTCGCAGCTAGCCATCTGAAAGAGACATGCATATCATCATAATCATGTCACACCACTTCGCAACTTGGACTTTTTGTGATCTAAGTCTAGGGTCTTGTGCTCCAACACGACCCGATCAAGGTATAGATCCTAGCATGCGAATAGATGTGTTGACGTCGAACATGCTAGAAAGTCACTTGATTACCAGTCAATGATATAAACTGTTAACAAGCGTGAGAGAAACCACCAATAATGACAATGGTCCTCAAGGTACTATTAGCACACTTCATAGAATGTGAATACAGGAACTGAAGTCGAACACCCGTGAAATCACTCGATCGAAAGCCAATGATGTGAACTTGTCGTCGAGTGTGAAGAGCTTACCATTAGGGCATGCAAATTCTAAGTTACTGGAAGGGAGTCTCTCGGTCAACTTCTCGGATAATGAGTTGAAGTCGACGGAAAACGACTGTGTTGAAGGAGGGCCATAATGAATCCCACATCATCGACGCGAGATGAGAGGATGCAAAATGATTTTGGATGATACAAAGCATCAAAGGTAAGTGTAACTGTAGAAGGACAACTCTTGAACATATCGGCGACACAACTGGAAGTTTGGCAGCTTCTGGATCCATAGGATCAGTGGTCATGACAATGCTACAGAGATAAGATGGGAGGAAAAAGTAAATGTCTGAAACCCAGGAAGGTCAACGACGCAAATGAGGATGTCCCAACCCGACACGAAGAAAAGAGTGTCATGTTCAAGAGTGAGCTGCCGACATGACTGATAGATTTCCAAATTCCCCCCCACCATTTCTGGCAAGTACCCCAGTTATTTTTTAATCGCAAGCTTGAAGGGGATAACATATGCTTGCACTATAAGTTCATCATTTAGATGAATCCGACCTAGTAAGTTTAACGAGCCATAGGAAGGAGAAGCTCATGTCCGTCATGATGACAAATCTGATGTCATTTAATAGTTTAACGAGTCCGACAAAGGTGTAACTCAGTACCTTTTTCATGTTTAGAGAGTTTGAAAAAGACACGTAAAAGAAAACTCCACATGGTCCTTTTTCATACATTTGTGTCTCTCGAGCCCAAAAAGGTTGAAAACGATACTTGAGAGAACCGCTTGACCATTTCAGTCAAGGAGTACCTTTTTCGTAAATAGTTCCTCCCAACCCGAAAAAGGGGTAAACTTATACTGGGCGCATGACATTTTGCATCCATTAACGAGTCCTAAATGACAAGGGCTCGACCATATTTTTGCTTTCAAAGGGTCAGAAAAGAGCTAAAAGTGGAACCCCCATTTTTATTTTCTTTAACGAGTCTAAAAGGGAAAAAATACTCGGAAATATTTTCATATAAGTTTAAAGAGTCAAGAAAAGAGCTGAAATGTGACTTATCACCATCGTCGAACATCCATCACCTGTCACTACACAATTAAGGTAAAGTGTATTATCGAGTCCTTGAGGCAAAATAGGTCAAAATATTTAATAACCTGATATTTTCATGAAAAATGAATAAAAAGGGGAAAAGTAAATATATTTTTACCATTTACCATTTTACCTTTGCTGTGAAGACTTTTTACCCACTTTTCCCTAATTGTTTCGGAGCAGATTGCTTGAGATTTGGGAGGTAAATCAATGAGCTGTCAGTTCTAGGTAACAATCAAAGCCGTGAGCTCCATTTTCATGCTATTTATTTCTTCTTTTAGCCATTTTTTTGAATTTTAGGGAGGTTTTTGAAAATATTTTTTGCCCTTGGTCGGCGCAATTTCTGGGCATGGAATTGCGCCGGCCAAGGGTGACTGGCAAAGCCATCCACGCCGATCTGTGCAACTATTTTTAAAACAGGCCCGTGGGCACCGTGGATAGGGAAAAACCCTATGCTCTCAAAAACTGACCGTTTAATCTTGAATTTTATGTGCCAAGGATGATTATTGACTCAAATTAATGGCTTTTGCAGGAGAGAATCACTGAAAAATGGTGGATTGGAAGGAAAGGGAACATGAAAATGTTGATACCCAGGCAATGAATGACCCAAATTGCATGGAGGCTTTGAGGGCTTGCGGGCTCCTGAAACTTTTCCTTACACCAGGGATGCAGGCCTATACCGAGTTGCTTCGATACCTGATAAGCCTTTGGGACATTAATCAGGAGATTTTTGTCATTGGTGACTAGGAGCTAGAGTTGAAAACTTCAGCTATCTACTTCATCACTGGATTGTCTTGCAGAGGTGAGTCAATGAACTTGTATGGGTCACGTTCGATCGGGGCAAGCATATCTTCCCTACTTGCCAAACACTGCCTTGAGGCCTTGAAATCCAAGAGTGGGAAGATATAGATTTCTAGTGTGAGGTATTTGACACTGAGGGTGCTTCTTTTGACTATCAACAGAGTGGCAGGGTCCTAGGCGGAACATGAGACTAACAAGTCGAATTTCCTTTATGCTATTGACTGCACAACTCCTACGATCTTCAACTGGGCAGAGGCCATGAAGATGAACATCAAGTGCCAGTTTTCCAAGGCCAAGGCGGGGAATCTGAAGCAATTTGGCTTCGGATCTGTACTTGTGACCTTCTTCCTGGAACGAGTGCCACTGTTCCAGTATCAGTTGACTGATGTAGATCCTTTTGTGCCATGTGATTCATGGATGGCCCGCTGGAGTCATTTGATGCCCAGGATCACTAGGGGTCAACATATGTCATATCGACCTGCATCCTTTTCATGGCTATGATGACAGAAGATTGTCGTGGAGGACTCGACATACAGTGGCACTAATTTCCATGGAGATCCAGACATGCCCTTACCATATGGAGAGGACTTCGATGACGAAGGTAAAAAGTCAAATTTTTTAATTGTTTTTTGGTATACATGTGCTTATAACATTTATCTTGTTTACATAGATGTTGGACCAGAGTGGTCAGTTGGGATGTCCTCGATAGCCAGGCACGTCCCCCTCCCTATTGACACTATTGCCTCTTATCAGGAAGGGAGAGATGACGAGGAGGAGATCGCGAGGAACCTTGAGGGATTAACTCATGGTATCCCGAAGTATGCTCGGATAGGAGACATGCCTTGTCGGTACCAGATGCACACAATGAGAGTCTGAAATTGGATCTGCCGACTACTGAGTCACGTTGCACGAGCCGTCTCACGCTACCATGACCACCATGCTGATTAGCTCCCAGGTCCAGCACTTACATATTTTTTGAGGCTTGTGTGCCACGAATGTATGAGGCCTATGAGCTGTTGATGTTATTTTAGACACACATATTATTTTTTGGGGTTCTGATGTATCAAACATTCTCACCATATATATATATGTGTGTGTGTGTGTTCTATTTTCCTGTCTACTATGGTACAAATTGTTTGTCTTATCTTTTTACATGTTTTGTAAATGCCTATCCAACACGTAATTAGCTAATGCATTTGTCAATGTATTCATGTGTCTAGGAATATCATGATAATTAATATAATCAAAACCCCTTTCCAATAGATGGATATGGAGATACATTCGTAATATTTGAGGGTTCCCGACGGAATATTTCCCGTTGAGTTGAAGGATGACAAGCTGCGAATCTAGGTTGACAACCAATTCTCTGATGCCCAGAGCGATGGCTTCTGACAGTAGTTTGATGACCGCTCTGTATTTAACAGTGTTGTTGGTTGTATGACCTAGGCAGAAACCTTGAAGGTTAAACAACTCACCGTTAGGGTCATAGATAGCCCATGCTGCGGATGATAAGTTCTAGTTACTATGGAAAGCACCATCAGCGAAACTAACATGAGGAGTCGCAGACATCTGCAAGGCAAGAAAAGCATAGTAAACATGAAAGTTGTTTGAAAACTATCACACAAAGCCACATTGTACAAAAATGAATCACACACTAATGTACATAAGTAACCATGCAAGATGACCTAAACATAGTAATTTTTGAGGTAAAGCCCATTTCATGGCTTATCGAGAGGACTTCCTTCATAATCAATAAGTTCATAGGCTCCTTTTTGTAAAACACATTTTACGATATAGGGCCCATGCCACATAGGTTCGAACTTGCCTGCCCCCAGATTATCGTTAGCTTGGTCGTGTAATAGGACCAAATCACCCTCAAATAATGCACGAGGGGAGACTGACTGATCAAAATGGGATTTGACCCATTTATTTTGTGCTTCAATAACCAAGGCAGCGAGACGACGCGTCTCATCTAGTCATTCTAGATATAAGATGTGTTCCTCTTGAGTGATGTTTCAGGGAGGAGTTCAATAACTAACTTGAGTGAAGGAATCTCACATTTGATCGGCAATGTTGCTTCCAAACCATAGACCAGCTGGAATGGTGTGAAACCAGTTGTGTCTTTGGTTGAAGTTTGGTAGGCCCACAAAGCTGAAAAGAGAATGAGATGCCAATTTGACTTGTGCATCCCAATAGTACGCTGAAGCATGGTGACCAAAACCTTGTTCATGGCTTAAACTTGGCCATTGGCTTGAGGGTAATATGGGTTTGAGCCATCATGGCACAAGCCTAATGCAGATGTCAACTTTGCCATCATGTAATCTCTGTAATGGGAGCCATGGTCTGTGACAATGGCTTGGGGTATGCTGAACCTGGAAATAACATGGTTAAAAAGGAATTGAGTCGTCATCTTACGGTCTGTAGAATATGTAGGCATTGCTTCGGCCCATTTGGTGAAATAATCCACAACGACGATAATATAGCCATGCCCCCCAGCGGAACGAGGGTTACATGTCATATAATCGATGCCCCATTAGGCAAAGGGACCAACGGTAATGACGGGGTGTAGGTGAGCGGGTGGGGCAATCATTGAGAGCTCTTTCAGCTTCGTCGATCGTAAGGCATCAACGAAGAACTAAATCGACACTGACACGGTATGAAGTAGCACCAATAATATGGTAGGGTTGGGAATGATGCTGAATCCTTTGGCAATCATCCTTGGTCAACGCGGATTGAAACGTGGAGGTTTGGAGATACATGATGATATCATGATACCATGGATCAAGGGTGCTAATCAGGAAAAGGGTCTCATCTGGAAATTGTTCATCTGCACCAGCAGGGAGAGATTTGGAGGGAAGGGAACAAATCTATTCATCGAAAACAAGTGACTACTTATATTTGGCCATAGTGAAGACCAAATTGAATTCTTGTAGGATAACGATCCATTTAGAATACTTTCCCCTAGCAACTGATGAGTCAGGATATAGGTCATAGGGTTGCATTCAGAAATCACTGTAGTCGTACGTAAAAGGATATAGTGTCGAAAACGTTGAACAACCTGAATGGTAGCCAAAGCCAACTTCTCGACATGTGCATAATGTGTTTCAGTGTTGAGGAGATTCCAACTAAGGTAGTAGATTACATGTTCGCTGCCTTCGTCGTCGTCTTGGACCAAAACCATAACAATGGTGCAAAAGTCCATGGCTAGTTAAAGGAAGTAATCTCGATAATAGTCTAGTGGATGTAACAGAGGATCATTTATGAGGATGGCCTTAAGATCATCAAAATATTTTTGGGCCACCTCATCCCATGCAAAGGGTGTTCCTTGTTTGAGTAACCGGGTAAATCCTGTGGCTAGCTCGGCATAGTTGGGTATAAAACGACGGAGAAAGTTGGCCTTTCCTTGCAGGCTCTGGAGTTGGTGCAGTGAGGATGGAGGGGGTAAATTTACAATGGCCTCAAATTTTAGCGGATCCAGGTGAATACCATCCTTGGAAACGATGAAGCCGAGGAGTCATCCTAATTCCACACAGAAAACACATTTGTGTGGATTTAACCATATGTTATAGTGTCTGCAGCGTAGAAAAATCTGTCGAAGATGGTCTGGGTGATCTTGGCGCTTACAAGAATGGGCAGGAAGGTCATCCAAGTAAGGATGGACAATGTTGCGAATACCATGAAACACGTAGGACATTGCTCGTTGAAACGTGGCTCCAAAATTTTTGAGGCCAAAAGGGAGCTTCTTGTAAGCGAATGTACCCCATGGATGGATAGAGGTTGTCTTTTCTTGGTTGGTCGATGCGATAATAATTTGGTTATAACGAGAAAAACCATCCATAAAGGAAAATATCTCGCTCCTAGCACATTCATCAATGATTTGATCAATGAAGGGAGTAAGATAGTTGTGTTTAGGACAGGCACAATTAAGATCTCGATAATCCACGCAAACGCGGATCATGCCTTGTTTTTAGTCACCAGGATAATATTGGACACCCAGTCTATAAGGGGGGTGGGATAGATGAACCCAACCTTGAGAAGCTTGTCAACTTCACCCTTAATAGCAACAACCTTCCTAGGGTGCACTCGGCAAAGCCATTGGCAAACAGGCTTCGTGTGCAAATATGTTGGTATTTCATGCACCACAATGCTAGGATCAATGCCAGGAATTTCTTCATAAGACCATGCAAACACATCATGGAATTCCTAAAATAGACGAGTGTATATCTTGATCTCATTTGGAGAACAAGATACCCCAATATGAACATGTTCAACGACACCAGGTTTGATAGAAATGTCAATCGGCATCGTTTGGATAATATTACCCAAATTTCCCTTCGACCATACTTCATGAGTAATAGTCAGTGGCGGAAATGGAGAAGAGGACTCTTTAAAAGCGGTAGACATGACCATCGGGCGAGGCAGGAATGAGGAGCGATGATGAGTATCGATCCATGGTGGTTCCTCGAGAGACATGATTTCCATGATACCTTCATCAGCGAGGAAGGTTTCGGCTAAGGGATCAGATGATTCCAAAGTGCCAAGCTAGGGGATTGAGAATACATATCGAGAGAGGTCTTCGACATATGTGAATAAGAGGATGCAGAGTTCGAAGCCGAAACAATTTCCACGTAATTGACTTTGGCGGGACTAAGCGGCATAACCTCGCCCCAAGTATCAAAAAGATCTAGTACAGGTATGACCCAGGGATCAGATTTGACCGAGATCATGTTGACAAAGGTAACATGAGGAGGTGGGAGTGAAAAATTCCCATTAAGGCATAATATTTGAAGAGACCTACCCCCACACTCTCATAGGGAGCACCAGAGTGCTTGACGTATGGAACATTGCCATCCGATGAGGAAGAGGCAAAGAAAGACAACTGATCGACAGTGACAATTTTCCCTTGATGGGGAAAACGAATCATGCGAAACAAGGAGGAGGCCATGGCATGCATGGCACGAGTCCAACTTCCACACTCTCATAGGGAGCACCAGAGTGCTTGACGTACAGAACATTGCCATCCGATGAGGAAGAGGTAAAGAAAGACAACTGATTGACAATGACAATTTTCCCTTGATGGGGAAAACGAATCATGCGGAACAAGGAGGAGGCCACACATGCATGGCATGAGTCCAACTTCGGCCAAGTAGAAGATTATAATTGAGATTGGCATCAACAATTTCTACTTCGACCTGCACTGTCTTGCCTTCCAGGGTGATGGAAAGGTTAGGTAAGACATCGAAGGGTCGCAAATCGCACCCATCAAAAGCTTCCAAATTGTTCGGAGATTGGTTTAGTGCAGGGGAATCGATAGCCTTCCAACATGTAGTTGACATGATGCAGGTGGAAGCACCTTCATCAATGATAATGTGGTGGATAGTCTTCTCATTGATGATTACCTGAATAAGAAAGGAAATCTGATGAGGGATCCATGGAACATGGTTCTCCAGATCGAAACATATCAAATTAGAATCGGTGGGATCGATGCCCCCCAATAGCTGACAACAAGGATTTCCGCTGAGATGGGCATATTTGGAGTACCTAGAGAGCCGACATGGCTGACAGCGCCTGAGCCAAATCCTCAACAATATTGTAGTGCTGAGTAGCTGGCGTTGGGATTATACGAGGATTTCTACATCATGCCTAAAGAGGGTGGCCGCATAGTGGAATCAGGGTTAGGGTGCTCAATTTGCAGAGGGCCAGAACTTGGGGTAGAAGAAGAAGGTGCAACTTCTTTTTCTTTCCTAGCTGCCAAAGCTAGAGTTTGATTATATTTGGAATGGATAAACACATTAATGGGCATGCTCATCATGAACACTTGAGATCCGAAGGAAGTAGATCGGGGTTGGTCTACCATTTGAGTCTGCTGAGATAGAAATGGTTCTTTGAGGGTAGAAGAGGTCCCTTTGAGTAGCCAACTAACTTCAGATTGTCGAGGACAATCCTTAGTGTAGTGATCTTCCTCACAAATGAGGCAAGGATACTTAGGTTTTCATTGCGAAGAGTTGCCAGTAGATGATTTGGGAGGACCCTATTTCGGGGCATCGGGTTTAGCTTTTCCTTTGCCTTTATTTTTCCTTTTCAAGCATTTGTCCGTTGCGGTAGATTGAATAGCGTGGACCTCTGAGGTTTTACCAGGGCCAGGTGGATTCTAACATGAACCATTAGGAGCAGCATTCGAGACTGACTTCTGTTTCGAAGAAGTTTTAGCAGGGGTCTGGGACACTGAACCAATAAATCCATCAATGGGAGGAACAACTGGTGACTTTGATGCTGCGGGATCGGATGATGGCCATGGAGCATTGGGTAATAACTCGTATAAAGTGCCAAACTGAGAGTAAACTAGATCCAATTACTAGGCGAGTGATGGCTTGCTCTTTAGTGACGCATCCACCCATAGCTCTATCACGAGCAATTAGGGCTATGATGATTTGGCAAACCATTCCGTGAGAAACTGATCATCTATCTCAAATTTGATTGGGCGACATCTACATCTCCATTCATGTATGTGATTAGAGATGTGTGTCGCAGTATCTTGCTTGAGCGATGTGAGCAAACAGGTGCTAGTTTCATAGCGAAACGACAGCTAAAAATGCGTGAGGAAAGCCATGGCTAAAGAGTTAAAGTCATGGTAAGTACTTTGAGGTAGCTCGATGTACCATTTCGCTGCAGCACACGTGAGGGTTCATTGGAAAAGGTGAAGACGAATGGAATCATCCACGTACGAGTTCGACGAGCATTGGAGGTGATATGTCATCACGTGGGCCTGAGGATCTTCTTTAGCTTTTCCATCAAACTTTGGGCAATCACTTGGTATCTTGGACGACACCAGAGGCCAGTACGACAAATGAAGGATCAGATCATTCCTAAGTCGTGATACATCTGGCAACTCAAGTGTAGCCAAGAAAGGTAATTGAGTGTTAAAAGGCATGGGAGGCCGATAAGCGGGCCCATATGGAGGATCCCATCCCCGCTAGTAAGGATTTTGGCCCCATAGTGGTGGATTTTGTCCATATGGCATCTGAGGCTGCCCCCATCGTGGATTACCTGGACCATAGGGAGGATTTTGACCTTGAATACCTTGAAAATGTCCAGGCATAGGTTGTTGATAAGCAACGTATGGGTTAAAAGGTTGTTGAGCCTGTTGACCTTGGACATATGGATATGGGACCTGTTGTCCCGGAACATAGGGTTGATGAACCTGTTGTCCCTGAACAAAATGATTCTGGACCTGCAGTCCTTGGGCATAAGGTTGATACACTTGATTCCCTTGGAAGTAGGGGTTTTGTACCTGGTGCCCTTGGCCAACAGGCTTCTGAACCTGTTGACCTAGGACAAGAGGGTTTTGGGCTTGCTGTTACAGGACTTGACCTTGACCCTGCCCCTGCAAGGGTTGACCTTGTTGATATGTATACAAGGGTTGCCGCTACCCTGGTTGGTTTTGTTGTTGCAAGGGTTGACCTTGTGGTTGCAAAAATTGTCCTTGAGTTTGTAGAGGTTGGCCCTGCGAGGGTATGAGTTGAGAGTTGTGTGGAGCATATTGCATCTGTTGTTGCTTGCTGCAACTGTTGTAAGGATTGACCTTGCAGTTTTTGCAGGTGACCTTGATGCGGGATAATTTTCCCTTGCTATTGCACAGAGAGCCCTTGCTACAACAAAGGTTGCCCTTGCAGTAACAAAGGCTGCCCTGGTTGTTGTAAAGGTTGTCCTTGCTATTGCAAGGGTACTTGGACAGTGTCCGAGAAATTACTGAACTGAATCTGGCCGTAGCCAGGATGGATGTACAGCCCAGATTAGAGGGTGTAAGGTTGATTAACCAATCCTTGAGAACCATATGGAAGGTAAGGATTTTGGTATTAGACCTAAGCCCCATAGGGCTGCTGATACTGAACATTTCTCGATCCAAACGGACCAAGAAGATTCTAAACCTATTGGTACTGGACATTACCTGATCCAGTAGGATTAGCAGGGTTATAATAATACCAGAAGAGGGTTGGTTTATACCAAGCATGTGAGCTTGTGAGCTGCTCACATTAGTGGCACCTGACACCATAGAGACATTCAGGTTCTATCCCCCAGGTGGTGGCACAATCTGGCCACTGACTAATGGGACAAAGGAACTAATAGAGGCAATCTTTAAAACTACCGGTTATGATTGATGTGTAACTGGGATCGATGATACAAGAGTATTTGAAACAGTGGGTTGCAACGGGACTGAAGTAAAAACCTATTGGGAAGTCTTGTTCATGATGAACGGACCTGACGTAGGCTTGACACCTGATGCCCAAACAAGATTATGGTAGAGTGATGAGGCACAAGGTGTGCCTGAAACTAAGTGCCCCAAAGACCCATAGTTGGGTGGAAAACTGGCAGGAATACCTTCCGAAAAAGGGAAACCCTCTAGAGGAAACTGCAATTGCAATTCTTCCCACTCAACAGTGTGTGGAGTAGAAACTTCAGACTCATCCGCAGATGTCACTGGAGCATTGCCTTTGGGTTCCATGTTTGAAAACAAATGATGACGAATGGTTGAACGTGTATTGGGGGATAGTTCCAAAGGAACACCCAGCTGGCCGTACGAACTGTAAGGACTTTGCGGTGATATCTCAAAAACGTCAAACAGAGGGTTCAAAGGATAGATAAATAGTCCAAGCTGACCATCAGTGGTCAGCGAGTTCTCTAGAGTTCGAATGGGATTGTCTGTAGATTCTGGGCCAAGATCAGCAGATGACCCTGTATCAAAAGTAGGTGGAGAATGAGATGACAAAGGTTGAACACTCAAAACAATTGTGAGTTCAACATTTTGGTCCTCGAGTGACTCTGATAACTCAGGAAATGGCTCCTCAGACAATCTTTTCGACAGAGGAGAGGAAGAGGAATTGGGTGAACCAGATGGTTCAGCCACGATGACCTTGTCTTAGTCGACGGAACAAATAAATTCAAGGCTTTAAAATTTCCTTATAAGGGAACTCACAATTTGGTCAAAAAGACTAACATGATGTTTTGGATCGTGGGCAATCAATTATTAAGATGCATAAAATACTGATGCTCTTTCATTTCTTAAAAGTCGAGAAAGAAACAAAGATGACTCTATCACTTTCGATTGGAAACGAGCTCGAAAGGACAAGTGCTTTAATGATCTTTTAAGTTTAATGAGTCAAAAAGATCAAATGACTGCTCTAGATGATCTAGGTAAATAGGATTACCAGGCAAATGTGAACTACAAAATACCTCCTGGCGAACCAAAAAGCATGAGCAGGAAATCTCCCCGAATGCTGTGTTTGGTGTATCATGTTCGCAAGGCGGCCGACTCGGCTTCTTAAGGATAAAAGGATTGCAGCCTAGTGGGGTCTCCCATTATATACTCAATGATACGGGGAGCACAAATATGTACTAGCGCTGTCTAATGCCGAAGCTAACAATAGCTGCTAGGTTTAAAGATGCCGAACACGTCTCTAGCCTAGACCTTCTAGATATGATCGTTAATGTCAAATGTGCCTTAGGTTAATTGAATTCATTTTAGAGTTGATCTTGAGTTAAGTTTCAGTTTTCAAGTCTTAGCGATGTTACTCAAAAAACCTCAAATGCAACTAAATGAGACAAGACCCTTTCAATTCGATGAAATGCCTACACTAGAGAGGGTAGAAACTACTCAATCAAATGCAAACAATCAAGCAACTGAAAACGAAATGATATTTCACTACCTTACTTTAAAAAAAAATAAACTAATGAAAAATGCATTCCAATTCCTAATTTCATGACAAACACTTATCTATTAGTCCTTTCAAAAACAAAAATTCTCTTCCTTTTTCAAATGCTGATGCAATTCTAGTCTTTTAAAAGATGCAAATTATCGTAACATAATGATGCAACAAGCTAGAATTTCATACTTTTTCATGAAACAACGAAAGAAACTTTTCGCATACAATCTTTGAATGAAAAAGTTTTCGAGACAATAAGCTCTTCAAGCTAATGAAAACATGAAAAGAGAAGTTCATTTAGATCAATGAAACACGGACTTTACCAAACACAAGGCCAACAATGTAATCTATGCTGGAAAAGAAACGTTCAAGCTAGTAAACAAAATTTTTTCAAACTTGTGCAAAAAGAGGTCAAAGTCGTAAAAAGGACTAAAAACAAATGCAAAGAGTAAACACACCTACAACCCAACTTAGTGAGTTCACAAACTGCTGAATGGGCGACCAACTAGATGCCCTAGTGTCATTGGCCAATCAATGACTCAATTAATCAACTAGAAATATGACAAGCCAACAAGCAAGCAAAACCAAATGAAAAGTAGCTTTCTAATAAGGGAGAAAATAGTCCAAAAAGCTTACGGGGTCAAAACCACAAGAGCATAAAAAAATGGCCAAGATTGGGTCAAGCCCTAATCTTCACTTACAGGCATCGGCGCAACTTCCTAACTAACAACAAGCGCTAGAGGATGGTCGGCACAATTTTTCCTCAAAAAGTCACGTTGGTCTGTGTGACTGTCAGCAGATTAAGCGCGCTAGCCGAGGTAGTTAAGGAAAAACAAAGCCAAACAAAACAGGGTCTAGATCCGCTACTATGAATTTTAGACTTAGGCTAGTAAGCAGGAAAAAGGAAACAAAACCAAAGGGAAAATGTGAAACTAGAAAATTTCTCACAAAATCATGAAATCCAAGACAAACCAAAGGATTGGGATCCCCAGTCGAGTCGTCAATTTGTGGTGAAGCAAAATTATAAGTGCGGACACGAACGAATTCCTCTAGCCTGATAATGGGTCTAGCCACAATAGATACATTCTATGGAAGATTTCCTTAGGTTAGAATCAATCAAGAGGACCTACCTCTTGGTTGCTTATCCTGCTTGATGATGTCCTCGTTTGCTCGCTCCAACAATCTCTCGCTTCCTTCTTCAAGCTCCTGAAACAAATAAATAACAACAACACACAAACATAATAATAGGCAAATTTCAATTCAACCTACTTAACAAGTCAAGAAACATTAAGACAAGGATATTTAATATTACAAAACATGTAGGAAATCAATCGATATTTGCGTATATTAATATCAAAGAGAGATTACAACCATTTGTCTTGATGTTGTAGTCTTCCTCTAACAAGACCAGGTTCCCACACACTTCTGCTAGCATTCCACGATGGCTTCAAACAACAATAGTTTTAAAGATCTTCCCTTTATGCTTCACTCCAAACCAAAACACACTTCTCCCTCACACAACTAGATAGCTACAACTAGTAATAGCTTGATTTTCTACTCCAAAATAACATCAACACTTTGCAACTATAACGCTCACACTCAGCCAAAAACTAGCTTGTGCTTGCGAAGAAGGGAGGTTTACATAGGAAATATGGATGGGAGATGGATCCTCTTCTCATGGGAGAAGGACTTATCCCTTGAGGTAGTTCCATCATCATAGGGGAAAGGAGCCCAAACTGTCATCCTCGATCCCATTCGGCCAAACCATTTACTAGACTTCCGTTATGGATCTTTTAGAGCTCGAAGCTTCGGTTCTAATTTAAAAAAATTTCCATAACAGGACCGGGGCGATTGAAACACCACTAAGTCGCTTTGGTTGGTGCGAGGAGTAGTGCTAATCTCTGCACATCGGCGCGGGGGAGATAAAGGCCATTAGTGCCAGTCTTGTAAACTGGGAAAAATAGAAGTTTCAGGGGAAATGGTGCAAAAGGGAAATAATCTGCTCGTGAAGAGGGACACAACAAGAGTTTCTTCATGAAGGCAAAGCATGCGGGGTTCACTGTAGAGGTCCTCTAGAATGAAGGAACGAGGAGTATAGGGGCAGTGACACAATGTTATGTAACAGAGGGCCTACCTCTTGGTCGCTTATCTTGCTTGATTATTTCCTCGCTTGCTCGCTCCAACAATCTCTTGCTTCCTTCTTCAAGCTCCTAAAACAAGTAAACAACAACACACAAACATAATAATAGGCAAATTGCAATTCAACCTACTTAACAAGTCAAGAAACATTAAGACATGGATGTGTAATATTACAAAACATGTAGGAAATCAATCGATAGTTGCATATATTAATATCAAAGAGAGATTACAACCATTCGTCTTGACGTTGCAATCTTCCTCTGACAAGACAAGGTTCCCACACACTTCTTCTAACATTCCATGATGGCTTCAAACAACAATAGTTTTAAAGCTCTTCCCTTTAGGCTTCACTTCAAACCAAAACACACTTCTCCCTCACACAACTAGATAGCTACAACTAGTAATAGGTTGCTTGTCTACTCCAAAATAGCATCAACACTTTGCAACTATAACACTCACACTCAGCCCAAAAACTAGCTTGTGCTGGGAAGAAGGGAGGTTTATATAGGAAATATGGATGGGAGATGGATCCTCTTCTCATGGGAGAAGGACTTATCCCTTGAGCTAGTTTCATCATTATATGGGAAAGGAGCCCAAACTGTCATCCTCGACCCCATCCGGCCAAAACATTTATCAGACTTCCGTTACGGAGCTTCTAGAGCTAGAAGCTTTGGCTCTAATTTAAAAAACTTTCCATAACAAGACCAACGTGACTGAAACACAGCTCAGTCACTCCAGTCGGCACAAGGAGTAGTGCTAATCTCTGCACATCGGTGCGAGGGAGACAAAGGCCATTAGTGTCGATTTTGTAAATTGGGAAAAATAGAAGTTTCAGGGGAAATGGTGCAAAATGGAAATGATTTGGTCATGAAGAGGGACACAATGGAAGTTTCTTCATGAAGGCAAAGCATGTGGGGTTGACTGTAGAGGTCCTCCAGGATCAAGGAACAAGGAGTATAGGGACAATGAAAAAATGTTGTGTAACATGTGACCCCTAAAGCGTGAAGGCCGAGATGGAGTGAGGGATGAAATGATTTATAAATCAGTGCAGGGAACCCGTCTACCGTTGGAAAACCTGCAAGCAAGTACAGATACATATACATAAACTAAGATCTCTGTCAAATGATACATGAATCGTGGCATGGATGCAGCCATCCAAAGAATGATAATGTAAATGGATCTAGATATGGGCACAGGATCATAATGAAACCAAGGTATGTTCACATCCATCAAATAATGAGAAGGATCACATATGATAACTCATGGTCTAGTCGCAGCCAACCATCTGAAAGAGACATGCATATCATCATAATCATGTCAGACCACTTCACAACTTGGACTTTTTGTGATCTGAGTCCAAGGTCTTTCTCTCCAACATGACTCGATCAAAGTATAGATCTTAGCATGCGACTAGATGTGTTGACGTCGAACATGCTCGAAGGTCACTTGATTACCAGTTAATGATGTAAACTGTTAACAAGTGCGAGAGAAACCACCAATAATGACAATGGTCCTCAAGGTACTATCAGCACAATTCACAGAATGTGAATACAGGAACTGAAGTCGAACACCCGTGAAATCACTCGATCGAAAGCCAATGATGTGAACTTGTCGTCGAGTGCGAAGAACTTGCCATTAGGGCATGCAAGCTCTAAGGTACTAGAAGGGAGTCTCTCAGTCAACTTCCCGAATAATGAGTTGAAGTCGATGGAAAGCGACCGTGTCGAAGGAGGGCCATAATGAATCCCACATCATCAACGTGAGACAAGAGGATGTAAAATGATTTTGGATGATACAGAGAATCAGAGGTAAGTGTAACTACAGAAGGACAACTCTTAAACATATCGACAACACAACTGGAAGTTTGGAAGCTTCTGGATCCATAGGATCGGTGGTCATGAGGATGTAGCAGAGATCATATGGGAGGCAAAAGTAAATGGCCCAAACCCAGGAAGGTCAACGATGCAAAGGAGGATGTCCCAATCCGATACGAAGCAAAGAGTGTCATGTTCAAGAGCGAGCTGCCAACACGACTGATAGATTTCCAAACTTCCCCCCACCATTTCTGGCAAGTACCCCAATTATTTTTTAATCGCAAGCTTGAAGGGTATAGCATATGCTTGCACTGTAAGTTCATCCTTTGGACGAATCCGACCTAGTAAGTTTAACGAGCCCTAGGAAGGAGAAGCTCATGTCCGTCATGATGATGAATTTGATATCATTTAATAGTTTAACGAGTCTAACAAAGGTGTAACTCGGTACCTTTTTCATGTTTAGAGATTTTGAAAAAGACACGTAAAAGAAAACTCCACATGGCCCCTTTTCGTACATTTGTGTCTCTTGAGCCCGAAAAGGTATAAAATGATACTTGAGAGAATCACTTGAACATTTCATTCGAGTACTTTTTTCGTAAATAGTGCCTCCCAGCCCGAAAAAGAGGTAACTTATACTGGGCGCACAAAGTTTCGTATCCATTAACGAGTTCGAAATGACAAAGGCTCGACCATCTTTTCGCTTTTAGAGGGTCGGAAAAGAGCTGAAAGTGGACCCCTTGTTTTTATTCTCTTTAACATGTCAAAAAGGGAAAAAATACTTGGCAATCTTTTCATATAAGTTTAACGAGTCGAGAAAAGAGCTGAAACGTGACTCATCGCCATCGTCGAACATCCATAACCTCTCACTGCACAAGTAAGGTAAAGTGTATTATCAAGTCCTTGAGGAAAAAATAGGTCAAAATATTTACAAAACCTGATATGTTCATGAAAAAATGAATAAAAAGGGAAAAAGTAAATATATTTTTACCATTTACCATTTTACCTTTGTTGTGAAGACTTTTTACCCACTTTGCCCTAATTGTTCTGGAGCAGATTGTGGGAGATCCAGGAGGTCAATCGACGAGTTGTCAGTTCCAGGTAATAGTCGAATCCCCGAGCTCCATTTTCATGCTATCTATTTCTTCTTTTAGCCATTTTTTTGGATTTTTAGGGAGGTTTTTGAAAATATTTTCGCCCTCGGTCGGCGCGATTTTCAGGCACGGAATCGTGCTGGCCGAGGGTGATCAGCAAAGCCATCTGCGCCGCTCAGCGCAACTATTTTTAAAACAGGCGCACTGGTGCCATGGATAGGGAAAAACCCTATGCTCTCAAAAACTAACCGTTTAATCTTGAATTTTATGTGCCAAGGAAGATTATTGACTCAAATTAATGGCTTGTGTAGGAGAGAATCGCCGAAAAATGGTGGATTGGAAGGAAAGGGAACACGAATATGTTGACAGCCAGGCAATGAATGACCCAAATTTCCTGGAGGCTTTGAGGGCTTGCGGGTTCCTCAAATTTTTCCTTAAACTAGGGATGTGGGCCTAGCCCAAGTTGCTTCAATACTTGATAAGCCTTTGGGACATTAATTGGGATATTTTTGTCATTAGTGACCAGGAGCTGGAGGAGTTGACAACTTCAGATATCTACTTAATCACTAGACTGTCTCGCAGAGGTGAGCCAGTGAACTTGTATGGGCCACGTCCGATCGGGGAAAGCATATCTTCCCTGCTTGCTGAACACTGCCCTGAGGCCCTGAAATCCAAGAGTGGGAAGATAGAGATTTCCACTGTGCAGGATTTGACATTGAGGGTGCTTTTGTTGACTATCAACAGAGTGGTGGAGTCCTAGGTGGAACATGAGACTAACAAGTCGAAGTTCCTTTATGATATTGAATGCATAACTCCTACGATCTTCAACTGGGCAGAGGCCATGAAGATGAGCATCAAGTGCCAGTTGTCCAAGGCCAAGGTGGGGAATCTTAAGCAATTTGGCTTCGGATCTATACTTGTGACCTTCTTCCTGGAATGAGTGCCATTGTTCCAATATCAGTTGACTGAGGTAGATCCTCTTGCGCCACGTGATCCGCGGATGGCCCGCTGGAGTCGTTTGATGCCCAGGATCACTAGGGGTCATCATATGTCATACCAACATGCATTCTTCTCATGGCTGCGATGATAGAAGATTGTCGTGGAGGACTGGCCATATAGCGACACTAATTTCCATGGAGATCCAAACATGCCCTTACCAGATGGAGAGGACTTCAATGACGAAGGTAAAAAATCAAATTTTTAATTTTGATATTTTTTAATTGTTTTTGGTATACATGTGCTTATAACATTTCTCTTGTTTACGCAGATGTTGGACCAGAGCGGCTAGCTGGGATGTCCCTGATAGCCAGGTGCGTCCCCCGCCCTATTGACGTTGTCGCCCCTTATCAGGAAGGGAGCGACAACGAGGAGGAGATTGCGACGAACCTTGAGGGTTAACCCATGGTATCCCGGAGTATGCTTGGATAGGATACATGCCCCTGTCGGTACCAGAGGCACACGGTGGGAGTATCAGATCGAATCTGTCGACTGCCGAGTCATGTTGCACGAGCCATCTCGCGCTACCATGTGCACCATACTGATTAGTTCCTAAGTCCAGCACTTACATATTTTTTGAGGCCTGCATGCCACAAATGTATGAGGCCTGCGAGCCGTTGATGTTATTTTAGACACACATATTATTTTTTGGGGTTCTGATGTATCAAACATTCTCACCATATATATATATATATATATATATATATATATATATATATATATATAGATGTTGTATTTTACTGTCTGCTATGGTACAAATGGTTTGTCTTATCTTTTTACATGTTTCATAAATGTTTATGCAACACGTAATTAGCTAATGCATCTGTCAATGTATTCATGCGTTTGGGAATATGATGATATGTAATATAATCAAAATTCCTTTCCAATAGATGGATACAGAGATACATTTGTAATATTTGAGGGCTCCTGATGGAATATTTCCTGTCTAGTTTAAGAACGACAAGCTGCGAATCCAAGTTGACAACCAATTCTCTGATGCCCAGAGCGATGGCTTCTGACAATAGTTTGATGACCACATTGTATTCAACAATGTTGTTGGTTGTACAACATAGGCAGATACCTTGAAGGTCAATCAACTCACCGTTAGGGTCATAGATAGCCCATGCCATGGATTATAAGTTTTGGGTACTTATACGGTAAGCACCATCAACGAAACCAACATGAAGAGTCGCAGACATCTGTAAAGCAAGAAAAGCATATTAAACAGGAAAGTTGTTTGAAAACTATCACACAAAACCACGTTGCACAAAAATGAATCACACATTAATGTACATAAGTAACCATGCAAGATGACCTAAGCATAGTACTTCTTGAGGTAAAGCCTGTTTCGGGGCTTATCGAGAGGACTTCCTTCATAATTAATAAGCACATAGGCTCCTTTATGCAAAACACATTTTACGATATAGGGCCCATGCAACATAGGTTTGAACTTGCCTGCCCCTAGCTTATCATTAGCTTGGTCGTATAATAGGACCAAATCACCCTCAGAGAATGCGCGATGGGAGACCGACTGATCGAAATGGGATTTGACCCATTTCTTTTGTGCTTCAATGACCAAGGCAGCGAGAAGACGAGTCTAGTCTAGTCATTCTAAACATAAGAGGCGTTCCTCTTGAGGTAATGTTTTGGGGAGGAGTTCAAAAACTAACTTGAATGAAGGAATGTAGCATTCGATCAACAATTTTACTTCCAAACCATAGACCAGTTGGAATGGTGAGAAACCAGTTGCTTTGGTTGAAGTTCGATAGGCCCATAGAGCTGAAAAGAGCATGGGATGCCAATTTGACTTGTGCATCCTAATAGTACACTGAAGCATGGTGACCAAAACCTTGTTCATGACTTCAACTTGGTCATTGGCTTGAGGGTAATATGGGTTCGAGCCATCTTGGTGCAAGCCCAAAGCAGATGTTAGCTCTGCCATCATGTAATCTCTGAAATGGGAGCCGTGGTATGTGACAATGTCTTGGGGTATTCCAAACCTGAAAATAACATGGTTAAAAATCAATTGAGTCGTTGTCTTACAGTCTGCATAATATGTAGGCATCACTTTGGCCCATTTGGTGAAATAATCCACAACGATGATAATATAGCCATGCCTCTCAGCTGAACGAGGGTTACATGTCATATAATTGGTGCCCCATTTGGCAAAGGGACCAACGGTAATGATGGGGTGTAGGTAAGCGGGTGGGGCACACATCTTGCATTGGTAAATTTGGCATTCGTGGCACTTACAGACAACAAGAATGCAGTCCTTGAAGATAGACGACTAGAAATAACCAGCGCGAAGGATTTTTTGAGTTGTAGCGTAACCAGAAATATGACCACCACATGCACTAGAGTGGCAATCATTGAGAGCTCTTTCAGCTTCCTCGATCGTACGACATCGGCGAAGAACTGAATTGACACCGACACGGTATAAAGTAGCGCCAATAATATGGTAGGGTTGGGAATGATGTTGAATCCTTCGGTGATCATCCTTGGTCAATGCGGACTGAAACGTGCAGGTTTGGAGATACATGATGATATCATTGCACCATGGATCAAGGGTGCTAATCAAGAAGATGGTATCATCTAGAAGTTGTTCATCTACACCAGCAGGGAGATATTTGGAGGGAAGGGAACAAATCAATTCAGCGAAAACAAGTTACTTCTTAGATTTGGCCGTAGTGAAGACCAAATCGAATTCTTGCAGGATAACAATCCATTTAGAATACTTGCCCCCCAGCAACTGACGAGTCAGGATATAGGTCATAGGGTTGCATTCAGAAATCACTGTAGTCGTACATAAAAGGATATAGTGTCAAAAATGTTGAACAAACTGAAAGGTAGCCAAAGCCAATTTCTCAACATGTGCATAATGCGTCTCAGTGTCGAGGAGATTCTGACTAAGGTAGTAGATTACACGTTTGCTGCCTTTGTCATTGTCTTGGACCAAAACCATAGCTATGGTTCTAGGGGTCACGGCTAGGTAAAGGAAGTAATCTCGATAATATTTCGGCGGATGTAACAGAGGAGCATTTATGAGGACAACCTTAAGATCGTCAAAATATTTTTGGGCCACCTTGTCCCATGTAAAGGGCGTTCCTTGTTTGAGTAACCGGGTAAATCTTGTGGCTAGCCTGGCATAGTTGGGTATAAAACGACGGAGAAATTTGGCCTTTCCTTGTAGGCTCTAGAGTTGGTGCAGAGAGGATGTAGTGGTTAAATTTACAATGGCCTCGACTTTTAGTGGATCTAGGCGAATACTGTCCTTGGAAACGATGAAGGTGAGGATTTGGCTTGATTCCACGTAGAAAACACATTTGTGTGGATTTAACAGTATGCTATAGTGTCTACAACGTAGAAAAATCTACCAAAGATGGTATGGATGATCCTGGCGCTTACGAGAATGGGCAGGAAGGTCATCCAAGTAAGGATGGACAATGTTGCGAATATCATGAAATGCATAGGACATTTCCCGTTGAAACGTGGCTCCAAAATTTTTGAGGCTGAAAGGGAGCTTCTTGTACACAAACATACCCCATGGACAGATAAAGGTTGTCTTTTCTTGGTTGTTCGATGCGATATTCATCTGGTTATAACCAAAAAAACCATCCATAAGGAAATGGTCTCTCTCCCTACACATTCATTAATGATTTGATCAATGAAGGGAGTAGGATAGTTGTCTTTAGGACAGGCATGATTAAGATCTCGATAATCCACGCAAACGCAGATCGTGCCTTGTTTTTTAGTCACTGGGACAATATTGGACACCCAGTTATTGGCATTATGATACAAGTGTTGTCCTTGATGTCAGCTCTACAGGTCAACTCAGTTTTGATAAGAGGCTAACAGGAATATTCACTAGCAATAGGGCAGTGGTACAGATGATCAGGAAGATGGAACTAAGGTCTTTTGATCAGAATAAAGAAGTTTAAGCAAGAAGATGATGTAAGAGCAGTTTAAGAGATACATCGAGGTTCACTTAGTCCAAGCAGCATATACACGTAGGTACTTAGAACAGAAATAGCGTATAATGTACACACGCACTCCCACAGAAGGCAAAGCGCGTACATGTTGAAAACCAAGGTTTTGGTCCGAGGTATTTGGTCCAAGGTATCTTTGGACCATGATATTGATCCTAGGTATTTAGTCCGAGTTGTTCGATCCGTGGTATTTGATCCAAGGTATTGGTCCTAAGTGGATTCACTCCATGGTATTGAGAAAGGCCAAAAACTATATAAAGAAGAGAGGACCATAAGGCCAGAAGTGCAAGTGAATAAGATTCTAAGGAATACTTCTATCTGAAGTATATTTTATGTTGCAGGGTTATGTTTGGGACTAGATTTGAACTATTTATGTGCACCTTGAGTTCAATATTGGATCAGGATCATGAGACCTGAAATGACTTATTCTTGAATGATATGATATTGGTTCAGGCTAGATCTGATGTTTTGTGTCTGTTTTATTAGTTATCTATCATGATCTGGGTTTGTTTGAAGTCTGGAATTGCAGCAAAGTTCTAAGTCAATATTTGCAGATCTGTACGCAGGTTCGTCTCGGCAAAGGAGAATATACACACAGGTTCCGTTTTGGTTGGTACAGTTTGTGATTCAGAGATTTTATGATAAGAATATTTAGAGGTATACGCAAGTTGGGCTGAAGGAAGTAGCATATACATGTAGGTTTTCTTGATTAAAGTAGTGTATACAATCTGACACATGAATTTTTGAGGTTTTAGTTGGTTTTGAATGTTGATACAGGTTTCTGGGTTCAATACCTGTTCTGATGACAGTGATCTGATTGTTTCAGATTAACTGCATGTTGGTTGATGAAGTTTGAGTTTCTAAATTTCTGATGGGTTATTGATGAGTCAAGGTCTTCATAAGCCTTGATATGTGTCAGGAGCATCCAGTCTGAAAATTCATGAAATGTGGTCCTTGGTGGAAGAGTGAAGTTTTCTATAGGCTAGCACCTACGTACTAGAAAACATATTGGCTAGTACAAGAGCTAGGGGGTTGTATCTCCCTTCTAGTAGAAGCTGGAGAACAAGAGAAGGTTGTAACCTTCTGCAGGTAGAAGCTTGCGTATTGGTATGAGTTTGCACCAATACAATATTGTAAAAATATTTTCTTATTATTAAAAGAAGACAGAGACGACACTGGCAGGTGGTTTTCACCCACATTGGGTTTCCACCTTAAATCTTGGTGTTCATGTGTGTGGCATATGTGTAATGGTTTATTATGTTTATACTGCACATGGTTATTGTTTAATGATTGATGAAGTATTGATGCACTGGTTAAGGATCAACATATGATGAATGAACTGAATCATAAGTTTACTGCATAAACGTTGGTTGCCTTAAAAACAATTGCGTGTACACTCTAGTTCCCCTCTTTGAAGTAGCGTATATAAATATGATTATGAAAAAGAAAAATTATTGATACTGATTCACACCACCTCTCAGTATTATTTCCAACAATTGGTATCAGAGCCAGGTTCTTCAGAAGAAGCTTGATCGCTTGAAGGAAGATCCATCAAGATGAATAGTCACAAAAGCATGGGATCCATCAGACTGCCAATCTTCGATGGGAGCAATTTTTTTTATTGGAAAATAAGAACCACAACCTATCTACAATCTCTTGGAACAGATGTCTAGGAAATTGTGGAAGGAGGATATAAATTCCCAACAACAATTCCTATAGACATGGCAGGTAAAAAGCAATATGAAACCAATGCCAAAGCTGTCAATACTTTATTGGGAAGTTTGTCACAATCAAAGTTTGTCAAAGTCATGCAGCTCAAATCAGCCAAAGAGATATGGGTCAAAATCGTTCCGATCTACGAAGGAGACTCTCAGGTAAAACATGCTAAGCTTCAAACTCTCAGAATTCAGTATGAAACTCTTAGGATACATAGTGATGAGTGTTATGAAACCAGCTCAAGAAAATATAGAAAAGATAGATCAACGCCTTAGAATTCAGCCTCTTCGAGGGGGCAACCTCCTTTACATTACATAAATGAACAATTCTTGGATGATACAAATGAAAATACCTCCTTTCTATATATAGGAGTCTAAGGGTCATAACATAACCAGAGCCGACATAACAATAATAATGTAAGGGCACAATAATAACAATACTGGGCTTCTATGGGGCATATTAGTAACAATATGGGCACTACATGGGTACATCAATATAATAAGTGGGTTGTACTAATAACAATAATGGGTTACACTAGTAGTATAGGGGCCTAACATGCCCCTCTCCTTCAAAAAGCGTTGTCCTCAATGCTTGAGTAGTTCTTGATGCTTTCTGTATAAAATTCTTGTCCTCCCATGTGGAATCTTCAGCGGGTAAGTTCTTCCACTTGATGAGATACTCTGAAATTGATCGATTTCATAGTTGTCGGGTTCTTGTTTCTGTGACTGATCCAGGTTCCAATATGATTTTTCCTTCCTTTTCAATATCTGGCAATATTGTTTGAATTGGGATCTTTTGTAAGTTTTGAATAAGTGGCCATACTTCTTTGTCCTTCTTCCATTCATCTCTTGCTTCGTTTATCCAATCTGGTTGGATAATAGAAATAGCACAAAACAATGCTTCCACATCCTCATCCTTGAAGAGTCTTCCCATTCGGTAAGGTCGCCATTTTTTAAGTGCATGTAGTATTGCCAACTTTTCCTTCTCATAAATAGCTTGCTTTAGATGTAGCAATAAAAATACCCAATCGCCTACATCAAAACATTTTTCACTATGATGTTGATCTACCTATTGTTTCATTTGATTTTGCACCGAAGTGGCGCTATCCTTTAAAAGTTGGAGAACTTGTTGTTGATGCTCGATGTGATCTTTCACTGCTTGAACCTTTTTCTTCTTGATATGTCCTTCTATCTTCAGATTTTGAGGAGTGGTAATTTCTTCCAATCCTTTACAAGATATGGTCGGATTCATTTCTTGACGCTCGATGTGATCTTTCACTTCTTGAACATTTTTCTTCTTCATATGTCCTTATGTCTCGCTAGTTTGAGGAGTGGTAATTCCGACCAGTGAATTACAAGATATGGTTGGATTCATTTCTTCTTTCTTGATGTGATCTTTCTTCTTGCACCTTTTTCTTCTTGATATTTCCTTCTATCTTGAGAGTTTGAGGAGTCGTCATTCTTGCCAATAGTTTACAAGATATGTTCTGATTCATTTCTTCTTTCTCTAGGGTCGAGTCCTGGCATATATCCTCTTCTTTTGATGTTTCTTGATCCTTTTCTTCCTCCTCTTCATACTCTATGTAAAATAATTTCTTCTCAGCACACTTATGACCTTTAGTGCATTTGCTATCACAATTGTAACAAAGCCCTTTTTCTCTTTTTTCTTCCAATTGTTGTGGTGTAACCCTTGTAGGTTGTGGAAGGCTAGGAGGAACAACACGTCCATCTTTATAGTTGTGAGGGGTAGACTTCCTTGTTGCCATAATTTTACTTTCAAATATGTCACAAAGCCCTTTTACTCTTTCCAATTGTTGTGGTGTTGCTCTTTGTATCCTCATAATGTGCTATCATTTCCTCCGTGAGAATTGACCACGTAACAAGCTTTTTACGAGAACAAAGCCCTTTATACCATAAAAATTGATCCGGTTCTAAATGTGAAGATGCAATACATACCTTTTGTAACATTGGTACACCATGTAGATCAAAATATTGCTCCATCTGAAGTATCCAATTTACCGGATCCTTGCCATCAAACTTCCTCATCTTGCTTTTTCTTGATTTTAGGACCTCGAACTTGAAACCACTGTAACTCTGTACTTGCAAATATTTAAGTTCTGAAATTGCTACCTGTAGTAGCTCTCTGTGTCCTCTTTCCAATGCCACAAGTTTGATCTAAATTTGATTCCCCAAAAAAGAGTTATGCACAATCTCCCGAGATGACCTGATTATAGACCTTTCCAGAAGATCAAACTTGTATGAAGTGCCACGTGTCAATTATTCGACCTATGGATTTGAAAAATGCATACAAGAAACTACAGTCCGTCCTATTTCTGTACCTTCTTACGAAATTTCAATCCAATGCTCAGAGAGAAAGTTATGACTATTTTTCCCAGGTCACTTGTTTTGAATGCAATTCAGGAGTCTGCAAAAAGACCAACTTCCTTAGATCATATCTCCACAAATATCGCGCGACAATCTCTGAAATTCAGACCCAAGGTTCAGCGCGATTTCTTCTCAAATGGGTTTTTTTTGCGACTTCTGAAACGTCACAAAAAAAATGTTATAACAAAAATGCCACGATGACCTGTTTGGAGCAGTGAAACCCTAGAATCCAAATCTCTGATACCAAATGTTATGAAACCAGCTCAAGAAAAGATAGAAAAGATAGATCAACGCCTTAGAATTCAGCCTCTTCGAGGGGGCAACCTCCTTTACATTACATAAATGAACAATTCTTGGATGATACAAATGAAAATACCTCCTTTCTATATATAGGAGTCTAAGGGTCATAACATAACCAGAGCCGACATAAAAATAATAATGTAAGGGCACAATAATAACAATAGTGGGCTTCTATGGGGCACATTAGTAACAATATGGGAACTACATGGGTACATCAATATAATAAGTGGGTTGTGCTAATAACAATAATGGGTTACACTAGTAGTATAGGGGCCTAACAATGAGAATATAGCTAGTTACTTCTTACATATAGATGATGTTGTTAATTGTATGAAGAATCTGGGTGAAGAAATAAAGGAAGTTACCTTAGTAGAGAAAATTTTGAGATCCTTGTCTGCTAAATTTGAATCGAAAGTGTCTGCCATAGAAGAAAAAGAGGATCTGCAGAATATCACTATGACATAGCTTCACGGAATCCTAACTGCTTTTGATATGAGAAAAGGAGGTCCATCAGATATGAGAGAAGCCACATTTAAAGATCTAGCAAAAGGAAAAGAAAAGGAAGAACACAATGAATTAGGACACATTTAAGAAGAAGAAGATGAGGTAAATTTTGTCAAGAAGCTTCAACGGGGTTCTGTAAGGTTTAGAGGTAAGCTACCTTTCAAATGCTTTGCTTGTGGTAGAGTCGGTCATTATGCTCCCAGATGTCCTCATAAAGATAAATATGAAAAAGGAAAGGAATATGCAAAAGGGAATAGGAAACAAATAGTGAATAGAAGGAGTTACTATACTCATGAAGATAGCGATGGTTTATCTAATAGTGATGAAGATGAAACTGGTCAAGATTACAAACTTCACATGGCTTATGATAGCGATTATTTTTGGGATAGTGTAGAAGATGATAGTGATGGTTTATCTAATAGTGATGATTATAGAATTTTCATGGCTTATGACAATGATGATTTTTTGGGATGCTTTAGAAGAGGAAAAATTTCATGAAGAAATCTCTAAACTAAAAATTTGTTTAGAAGAAAAGAATATGATCACAGATACCTTGACATACCAACTTGCTGAAAAGGAAAAATACAATGAAATACTAGAATGTGAAATTGTGGGTCTAAGAAAAGATCTTGAGAAAAAAAAATCTCTCATCTTAGATTTGCTAAAGGATTAGAAAATTTAAATGAAATTATAAAAGTTCATCATTCTCCTCTAATAAAGATAGGTCTTGGATATACTGAAGAAGCATCTCAATCACCAAAGCTGTCAACCTCCACCAAAAGCTATCTTGATGCAGCAATGACCAGTGAACAATATGAAAATCATTAGCAAAGGCATAAAGCTGATCACCAGGTAAATCATACTCAATTTGCTCCAAGGATGAATATCAATGGAAGCCAAAACCTACCTTAGGCAAGTCATACTCAATTTTGTCCAAAGATGAATATCAATAGAAACTAAAATCAATTCATAGTCGTAGAAACTTCTTTAATGGGGAATGTTTTTCATGTCATAATTTTGGGCACAAAGTTGCTCAATGCGTTGCTTACAAAACCATCACGACTAGAGAAGCACGAAATCAAAGGAATGTAATAGGGATCAAGAGAAGTTCCTATAATAACTTTTCTCCTCTTGAAAATGAAATAGAATGCTCAATTTGTAACAACTTTGGTCATGAAGAACTTGAATGCAGGAGAAAATTTTGGCGAACACCTCAAAAGGAGAAAATGCCATTAAATCCCAGGATATGGAGAAGGAAAGAATCTCAAACAGAAAGATGTGGTATAGCCTTGTATGCAAAAGGACAAGAAAATTACTGGTACATCAACAGTGGATGCTCCAAACATATGACAGGTGTTAAAGAGAAACTTCACTCATATAATGCCTTAGAAAAGGAAAAGAATGTCTCATTTGGAAATGACACTCTAGTTGTCATAAAAGGTAAAGGTTTTGTTTTCTTGAAAGAAAAGGTTAAAGCTGGAAATGTTATGTATGTAGATGGTTTAAAGCATAACCTGTTGAGTGTCAGTCAAATGTGTGATCAAGGAAATGAAGTGGTGTTTCGATCAAACGGATGTGTTTTTCGTGAGATTGATAGAGGAGAGACCGTGATCAAAGGTACAAGAACTCCAAACAACTTATACATACTCAAAGGAGGACAACAATGGTGCTATTTAAGAAAAAATGATGAAAACTGGCTGTGGCATAGAAGATTGGGACATCTAAGCTTTTCTCAAATAAGAAAAGCATGCAAACTCAAGGTTGTTCGTGACCTTCCAGATATCAGCATCCCAGAAAATATAATATGCAAACCATGTCAAATTGGTAAGCAAACCAGAGTTCACTTCATGGAAAAAGAAGGGTCAGCTAGTAAGCCTCTTGAACTTATCCATACTGATTTATGTGGACCAACAAGGAAAACGTCACGTCGTGGAGAAGAATACTTTATTTTTTTCATTGATAATTTTTCCAGAATGTGCTGGATAGGTCTTCTAAAGCATAAAGATGAAGTATTTGAAAAGTTCCAAGCCTTCGAAGCTTTGGTTGAAAAAGAATCAAAGCGAAAAATCAAATGCCTCAGATCTGATCGAGGAGAGGAATTTATATCGGATGAATTCTTTAACTTTTGTGAACAACATGGAATAAAAAGGGAATTCTCCACTGCAAGAACACCTCAGCAAAATGGTGTAGTAGAAAGGATCAACATAACAGTTCAACGAATGGCTTGAGCCATGCTAGATGAATCTGGAACTCCTGCAACCTTTTGGGGTGAAGCTGCATTCGATGCCGTGACTATTCTCAACAAAGCAAATGTTCGAGTAAATAACACTCAAACTTCACATGAACTTTGGTATGGTAAGACTCCTACTGTAAAATAATTTAAAGTTTTTGGAAGCAAATGTTTTATCAAAAACATTGATGAAAAACTTGGTAAGTTTGAACCTAGAGTAGATGAAGGGATTTTATTAGTTATTCTTCCAGAAGTAAAGGATATAAATGTTATAATAAAAGACTTGGGAAAATTGTTGAAAGCATTGATGTTGTAGTTGATGAAGCATGCAAAAATCCAAAACATATAAAATCAACAAAAGATTATGGCAATGGGGAAGATGGGGATTACTTTCCCACATCAAATCAAAATTATATTGAAGAAGAAACCAATGAAGCACCAGAAGAAGATATAATGGTAGAAGAAAAGCCTCTGTCCAGGATGCAATCTTAGCTCAAATGATGAATCAGTAGCAGTACATCAACCAACTTACAGATCCATGATTGGCAGTCTGCTTTATCTAACAGGTACCCGACCTGACATCACGCATGCGGTAGGAATAGTTGGAATATTCCAAGCAAATCCAAAGGAATCACACCTTCAAGCAGTCAAAATAATTTTCAAATATCTGCAAGGAACTCAGGACTTTGGACTATGGTATCCTAGATATGCAGATCTTACTCTTCATGCATATTTAGACGAAGATTGGGCATGAAGTGTTGATGATAGAAAAAGCACTAGTGGTGGTGCATTCTATATGGGTTCCAGGTTAGTGTCTTGGTTCAACAAGAAACAAAGTTAAATTGCTTTATCTACAGTTGAAGAAGAATATGTGGCTTCTGCATCTTGCTGCACATAACTACTTTGGATGATGCAAACTTTGCAACACATTTAGATCACCTGTCCTCCAACCATCTCCATTCTCTGTGATAATACAAGTGCCATCAGTATTTCAAAGAATCCAGTCATGCACTCCAAGACCAAGCACATACCCATCAAGTACCATTTTCTACGAGAACAAGTGCTCAAGCAAAAGGTCAAATTGGAGTATGTCCCCTCCAAAGAAAAGGTTGCTGATATATTCACTAAACTACTGCCCAGAGAAACATTTGAATATCTCAGACAAAAGCTGGGAGTTGTTGCTACACCATCCTACTGTTAAATCAAATTTTTCAGAGGAAGTTTACTACATGCTAGTTTCATGAAGTATATGCCAAGGTATACGCAGTTTTCCTTGGCTGAAAGCGCGTATATGTTTTTCTAACAAAAAGAAAAATAGTGGTCGCACAAGTTCAGGGGGAGCATTCACATTCCACATTGTTGGCATTATGGTTGCTGAACTCTGCGATTTCTTAGTTGCATCAGTCGTTAATGTGATATAACTTCTTCTGTGATGGTTTATATTTCAATGAGTTTTATTGGTCATATGATGTAATTTATTTCCCCAATATCCTAAGGATGGACGATGTAATAATTGTTGTATTTCTGTCATGTATAAACTTTGGTATATCCCCACTTGGTTGGGCAGATGAGTCAAATATGGTGTATCCCCACTTGGTTGGGTGATTGATATATGTATGAGTTCGTGGTCATAGGGAGTTCATACTCACTTTGTTGAGTTATAGTGTCATTTTATTATATTGAATCATCTCTCTGCAGACTCGACATGTACTCAGGGGGGGTATGAATAGCATCATGCAAAGGAGGAGATTAGAGTGGTCCGCCCTTTGCCCTTGATGTCAAAGGGGGAGAGTATTTTGGTATTTTGGTGTTGTATGGTATCTCTAATAGTCTTTGCAGCTTGTAGTAATCAACACCATCATGGTTGCCATCAAGTCGAAAGGGGGAGATTGTTAGTATTATGATACAAGTATTGTCCTTGATGGAAACTCTACAGGTCAACTCAGTTTTGATAAGAGGCTAACAAGAATATTTAGAGGCAATAGGGCAGTGGTACAGAGGATCAGGAAGATGGAATTAAGGTCTTTTGATTAGAATAAAGAAGTAGAAGGAAGAAGATGATGTAAGAGTAGTTTAAGAGATACACACAAGTTCACTTAGTCCAAGAAAAGTATACACGCAGGTACTCAGAATAGAAATAGCGTATAACATAAACACGCACTCCCACAGAAGGCAAAGCACGTACATGTTGAAAACGATGGTTTTGGTCCAAGGTATCTTTGGACCATGATATTGACCCTAGGTATTTAGTCCAAGGTGTTCGGTCTATGGTATTTGATCCAAGGTATTGCTCCTAAGTGGATTTGGTCCATGGTATTGAGAAAGGCCAAAAACTATATAAAGAAGAGAGGACCATAAGGCCAAAATAGCAAGTGAATAAGATTCTAAGGAATACTTCTATCTGAAGTATATTTTATGTTGCAGGGTTATGTTTGGGACTAGATCTGAAATATTTATGTGCACCTTGAGTTCAATATTGGATCAGGATCATGAGACTTGAAATGACTTATTCTTGAATGATCTGATATTGGTTGAGGCTAGATTTGATGTTTTGCGTCTGTTTTATTCATTATCTATCATGATTTGGGTTTGTTTGAAGTCTAGAATTGCAGCAAAGTTCCGAGTCAATATTTGTAGATCTATACACAGGTTCATCTCGGCAAAAGAGCGTATACACAAAGGTTCTGTTCTTTCAAGTAGCATATACAAAAGAAAGGCTTGATGTTTAGAGATGGCTGATCTATTAAATCAATATTGTTGATTTATTGCTCTTGCTATTTTACTGTTTTCTGTTAATGAACTCTTCTTAGATCTGAATGTAAATCTGAATGCATAAGGAGGTTGATATTTTATTGATTGTATAAGTGAGAAGAAGTGTTTTCTGTTGCCTACCTGTGTAAATTTCTGTAAGTTGACAGGAGATGTTCAGTACATTGCTGGTTGGTACAATTTGTGATTCAGAGATTTTATGATTCGGAATCTTTAGAGGTATACACAGGTTGGGCTGAAGGAAGTAGTGTATACACGCAGGTTTCCTTCATTGAAGTAACGTATACTATCTGACACATGAATTTTTGAGGTTATAGTTGGTTCTGAATTTTGATACAGTTTTCTGGGTTTAGCACAATGTTCTGATGACAGTGATCTGATTGTTTCATAATAAACATGTTGGTTGATGAATTTTGAGTTTCTAAACTTCTGTTGGGTTATTGATGACTCAAGGTCTTCATATGCCTTGATATGTGCCAGGAGCATCCAGTCTAAAAATTCATGAAACGTGGTCCCTGGTGGAAGAGTGGAGTTTTCTGTAGGCTGGCACCTACATACTAGTAAACATATTGGCTAATACAAGAGCTAGGGGGTTGTAGCTCCCTTCTAGTAGAAGCTAGAGAATGAGAGAAGGTTTTAACCTTCTGCAGGTAGAAGCCTGTGTACTGATACGAGTCTACACCAGTACAAGATTGTAAATAGATTTTCTTATTATTAAAAGAAGATAGAGACAACAACAACAATGGTTTTCACCCACATTGGGTTTCCACCTTAAATCTTGTTGTTCATGTGTGTTTCTTATGTGTAATGGTTTATTATGTTTATATTTCACATGGTTACTATTTAATGGTTGATGAAGTACTGATGCATTGATTAAAGATCAACATATGATGATTTAACTGAATCATAAGTTTACTGCATAAACGCTGGTTGCCTTAAAGATAGCTGCGTGTACACCCTAGTTCCCCTCTCTGAAGTAGCGTATATAAATCTAAGAAAAATTCTTGATACTGATTCACCCCCCCCTTAGTATTATTTCCAACAATTGGTATCAGAGCCAGGTTATCCAGAAGAAGATTGATCACTTGAAGGAAGATCCATCAAGATGAATAATCACGAAAGCATGGGATGCATCAAACTGCCAATCTTCGATGGGAGCAACTTTGTTTATTGGAAAATAAGAACCACAACCTATCTACAATCTCTTGGAATAGATGTCTGAGGAAATTTTGGAAGGAGGATATAAATTCCCAACAACAATCCCTTCAGACACGATAGGTAAAAATAAATATAAACCAATGCCAAAGTTGTCAATACTTTATTGGGAAGTTTGTCACAATCAGAGTTTGTCAAAGTCATGCAGCTCAAATCAGCCAAAGAGATATGGTACAAAGTCATTCAAATCTATGAAGGAGACTCTCAGGTAAAATGTGCTAAGCTTCAAACTTTCAGAATTCAGTATGAAACTCTTAAGATGCATAGTGATGAGAATATAACTAGTTACTTCTTACGTATAGATGAGGTTGTTAATTGTATGAAGAATCTGGGTGAAGAAATAAAGGAAGTTACCTTAGTTGAGAAAATTTTGAGATCCTTGTCTATTAAATTTGAAACAAAAGTGTCTGTCATAGAAGAAAAAGAGGATTTGTAGAATATCACTATGACACAACTTCACAGAATCCTAACTTCTTTTGAGATGAGAAAAGGAGTTCCATCAGATATGAGAGAAGTCACATTTAAAGCTTCAGAAAAAGGAAAAGAAAATGAAGAACACAATCAATCAGGACATATTTAAGAAGAAGAAGATGAGGTAAATTTTGTCAAGAAGCTTCAACGGGGTTCTGGAAGGTTCAGAGATAAACTACCTTTCAAATGATTTGCTTGTGGTAGAGTCGATCATTATGCTGCCAGATGTCCTCATAAAGATAAATATGAAAAAGGAAAGGAATATGCGAAAGGGAATAGGAAACAAGTTGTGAATATAAGGAGTTACTATACTCATGAAGATAGTGATGGTTTATCTAATAGTGATGAAGATGAAACTGGTCAATATTACAGACTTCTCATCGCTTATGATAACGATTATTTTTGGGATAGTTTAGAAGAGGATAGTGATGGTTTATCTAATAGTGATGATTATAGACTTCTCATGGCTTATGACAATGATGATTTTTGGGATGCTTTAGAAGAGGAAAATTTTCATGAAGAAATCTCTAAACTCAAAATCTATTTAGAAGAAAAGAATATGATCATAGATACCTTAACATACCAACTTGTTGAAAAAGAAAAACACAATGAAAAACTAGAATGTGAAATTGTGGGTCTTGTTAGTGTCAGTCTTTCCAGCCTTCCTACAGTGATCAAATATGCTTTTACAAAGTGGTCTCAGAGTGTCAAGGTCAAATTTTGTCATTTCAGTGAGTCTTCAAACAAAATTTGGTCACTAGGCATTAGGTCTAGGGTTTGCCCAAATGTCAGTCCATTTCATCATTCAGCTGAGCCTATCATCATTCATAGGGTTTTCATTATCATGTCAGTGTCTAATGAGTCATTTTACATCTTGTTCATGCGTCAGTTGTGCCTTGGCAAGGTCATTTCCCTCTCCTAGGGTTTTGAAAGCCAATTTCTCTTGGACGGTCAAATCATCGACAAAACTTGTTTCCTGATGTTCATACACCTTCCCCTATCCTTAAAATACCCTATCAAATGCTTCCCATCCCTTAGATCCCCCAAAATCCTCATTTTTGCACAAACCCTAGTTTCTAGCTACAACCTGGCAATTTTCTAGGTTTGGCCTGTGTTTTGCCCTTTTGGACCCCTTCCCCTCGCTCAATCTCTGAGATTCCACTTTCCCCTACTTCCTAACATCCCTCCCTACTCCCCAAAATTTCCCCAAGAATTTAGAAGCCCCTTATCCCCTTCATTTCGCTTCATTTCGACAAAATTCCTTGTTTCACACATCGGGACAAGTTTCACTCAAAAGATGTTTCAGAGCAATCAAAGATGAATTTTGGGAAAATGAGAGAGGTTTTTGTACACAACATGCCAAGGAAGAAAAAAATCCTTCAATTTTTGCACAGGTGTCATTGTTTGAGAGAAATGTCAAGAATACCGTTGCCTCAGGAGAATCAAAGACACCTCTGAAGTGACCTTGGGAAAATCAAGTTTTCTCCTAGCTTGGTTGGCCAAATGATTTTTTGATGGGTAAAATGATAACTAGACACAAATATATTTCCAATGAGCTATCATGAGCTCAATTTGGGGTTGAGGAAGACATTCAAAAGTTGACTGCAATAGCACTCTTCCTTGAGGCAGCCTCATTTGGCACTTTTTGACCAGTCTTGGGAGATTTGCTTTTTGACAGGTCAAATCAAATCTAAATTGAAAAATTCTAGTTGGGTTGGAAAGTAGACTCAACGACCTTTCCAACGAGCTATCTTGCGCCCAATTCCGACACCGGGAAGGCCTCCAAAAACCTCCTGCAAAAGCGCGACCCGTTGGGTGGTGCGCGACCCGTTGAGAGCTCTTCTGCAGTTCAAAAAATCAACGTGCGCGACCCGTTGGGGATTTCTCCACAGAAATTTGCCAGTAAGCTACCAAATGACCCCAAATCTCTTCAAGGTTGTAGGTAGGCCTCTGATCATCAAAGTATTTTGCTTGATAGAGAAAAATGAGCATGGGAAATGTGTTTTAATGCCATCAAGTTGAAATGAGAAGTTCATGTATATTTGCTTTAAAAATGTCAAAATGCAAGTAGAGATAGGGTTTTGTTTTGCCGCTCTCAAGGTTATCCCTTTCACCCCCTGAGGTTGTTCATGAGGAGGGAAGGCCATCACAGTAGCATGATATTCTTGAGACTAGACATGTCAGCTCCACTCCTTTGGTCACTTATCAGAAAGGCCCAAGGGCCTTATTTGCAGCAGCTAGGCGGGTACTATCTCCACAGCAGGTGGAAGGGGTCTCACCTTCATCTTCAGCTCAGCGAGTGTTATCTCCACATCAGGTGGAAAGGGCCTCGCTTTCTTCACCAGCACAGGTTCTACAGAGGGGCAAAGAGCCCATGATTCATGAGGATCCGGTGATTGATCTTGAGGTCAGTTCTCCTAGCCAAGAGGCGAAGGAGATCATTCAGCATCTCAGGGCTGAAAATGATGTTTTACAGAGGAGACTTGAGGGTGCCCAATGGACTATTACTTACCTGGAGCAGCGGAACAAACAATTGGAGGATGAGAAAGCACTTGATGAGCTATGGAGGATTCGTAGTGACCGAGTCTTGAACCGTAGAAGACCCGGTGATCCATTGCCTGCTGACCGAGAGTCAATGCTCATTCAGGAGAATGCTCACTTGGAAAGGTTGTTGGCTAAGGCCAACCAAGAGAAAAAGCTGTTGAGAAACATGAAGAATCACTATTGGGCAAGAATGCATGTATGCAAAGCCAAGATGAAAATGTTCCAAAGGAGGTTGTCCGAGGCTCTTAGGCGGAGGAAGAAGACCAATCCACTCCGTATCTTGGTTGAGGCATCCCTCAAAGATCATGGCACTCACTAGCATCAGCTACAGCACAAATCCCAAATTTTTTTGAGAATTTTGGGTAATTTTGGTAATTTTGGGAAATTTACAGGTTTTGGCTTCTCAACGGGTCTCACCCCCAGTGAGACCCTTTGTCATCGTAGCTCCGTTTTGCAAAAACTCAACATTTCTAGATTTTTCATGCAAATTTACACATGCCTATGGATGGACTTGAGTTTTTATGGGGATTTGGGCCTCCAGAAGGTCAAAATACAGGCAAAATTTGACTTTCTGCCCCTTTTTTGAGTTGCAGAAGCAGTCTTGGGAGAATTGACTTTTGACTGGGCAAATGACCTCCAAATCCAAAATTCTAGTTGGGTTGGAAAGTAGACTTAGAGACCTTTCCAACGAGCTATCCTGCACCTAATTCTGACACCGGGAAGGCCTCCAAATAGAGCTCCAAAGTGCGCGACCCGTTGAGGAAACTTTGCCAGATTTGACCAGTTCAGCCCAGAAAACGCAGTTTGGCTCCAGTTTGACTTTTTGAGGTGGATGGTGGTCCTCTTGGATGTAATTGTGACACTTTTTGGATACTTTTACTCTTGTTTAACTCTTCTAGAAGATTCTCTCATGAAAGGGTAAAAATTGAATGTATGAACTGGTTTCCAAGTTTATAGAGGCAAGTTGTTTTGACTGCCTATTTTCTAGTGCTTAGTTTAGAAGTGGTTCAAACAGCTCCTAGGATAGTGAGCTCGACCCATGGAGGCAGGGAAAGAGGTTAGATCATCTATATTATGTACTTTCTTTCTCATTTTCATGGTTGGACTCTTGAGGGAGAAGCTATCATTGTATTATCACTTGTATCTTTGCAATTTTTGGCTAAGGAAGACCAGGGTTTTGCAGTCATCTTTGGGATTCTTGTGGACTCATGTGTTGATGGTGTGTTTCTTCATGTTATTGTATGCTTTGTTATGTGATTCATTTCCTTTCTATACTGCTGCATATTAAACAAATGAAGTGATAAAGTCAGAATTCATGCTTGCCATGCTCTACTTTTAAATTTGTTTAATTTCTATGTTTTCTACTGTCTAAAGAGAATTTAAATTCATTGTTTGCTCTCTTTAGCCTTCTTATCTTTCTTCTTAATCATCCACTTCAGCTAAAGACATCAATACAGGCTCCTACCTCGCCCCAAAGACCCCCCTGCAGAAAGCTGTGTCCAATCCCCGCACCCTAAATTGCAGCTCCTCAATTTGCCACCAAAAACCCCAAAACCAACCTTTATAACTAGTTTACTAGCCTAATATCAGTGTTACATTGTTGGTCATCTCATCCTATTGAAAATCTACCGAGATTGACCGGAGAGAGCCTTCTCCTGCCCCGTAGGGCTAGCTACGAGGCTGAATGGTTTGATGTAGCTTTGAGATTTGCCTTTTCAGCCTGAGGTGAAATTTCAAGTGCTAACATACTGGCGACCATACTGGGGAGAACAAACTTGTTTGTGGATTGATGTGTTTGTTTCATAAGTCTTAGACGGAGCCTGAAGTTACGCCAGGTAGCCTTCGAAAACGCTCTTGTTTTACATCAGCGTTAGTAGATAAACGCTGCTTCAGTCAATCTCCGTGAGCTTGTGGATACAGCACTTCATTTTCATTTTACCCCAGTACACGTATCAAGTTCAGATCTGATTGTTGATTGTGGACAACGATCAGACACTTGAAAGGCTGAAATCATTCACTTGGCGACTCTAAATCATTTTCAAGATCAGATCCGAAGACTCCACTGGAGGATGATCCTGACCAGCAGAAACATGAAAGGACAACGTGGACAGATCAAGTATTCAAGTTGGAATTTCATCCAAGACATTTTGTTCTTTGTCATAAATTATTTCTTCTCTTTTCCCAAGAATGTCAAGAAGGCTTTGCAAAGTATATTGTATTTGAGAAGAGATCCTCGGCCTGCAGTTGATTCTTTCCCTTTGAATATTGTGAATACCAAAGATTTGCGTACCTTTGAGCTTGATCAAGACCTTTCTTCTGAATTTTGTGATGGCCATCTTCAAGTTGATGAACCTCAAGTGACCAAAACTAATTCTATACCTGTTGTACATACCCTTATACCTTGTAAAATTCCAGATCGGTATAAACCTCTTGTTTTACCTTCTGTTCTTCATGCTTTCCCCAAAAACTATGATCTATACTTGCCGATGTTTGATGGTGAATGTAAGAATGTCAACGCTGAGCAACATGTCCATAATTTTGAGAATTTTCTAGATCTTTTTGAAGTTGATGAAGAGGATGTTAGTATAAGGCTTTTTGCTCTTTCTTTGCAAGCCAAAGTGAAGAGTTGGTTCAAAGCCCTGCCTGATGCGAGCATCTCAGATTTCCAGCAGTTCGTCAAAGTTTTTCTCGATAGGTGGATGATCGGGCAGAACCTCTTCTTGATTGTAGAAGAGTATAACCAGCTGAAAAGATTGCCAGGGGAGACTGTACAACAATTTTCAGCCAGATTTAACCAAGTTTATTATTCAATCCTAGTTGATATAAGGCCTACTCCTAGATCTGCTCTCTTGCACTATCCGGGTGCCTTTGATCCGGAAATGGAGTTTCAGTTGAGAGAAAGGGATATTGCAACACTTCACGAGATGCAAAACAGTGCAGTGAATGTAGAGGCACATTTGCTGATCCGAAGGGCAAGGATGAAGGAAGAAGAGATGAAAAACATAGATCTGGCCGAATCAACATCTCTAGAGGTAAAGCTTGACATTTTGGTAAGTGCAGTGGAAAAGATGATGGACAAGATCAAATCAAGGAATGATTATGATGTTCATGGCGCGGTGATTGAAGAAGAACAAGTTGCTGATCCAAAACATTTTGTTTCTTACCCTAGTTGTCGTAGTGATTGTTTTATAGATCATTGTGAAGAAGAGAGAGCTATTGATATGATGTGTATGTTTGATGATGATTTGCCTCATTATGATCAGTATGATGATGATTATGTTCTCCAAACAAACGCTAATCTTACAGACAAATCAGCAGCTAGTTTGTGGGTGGAGGAAGTTCATTTTCAGCAGCTCGAATACAATATTCAGCCATCACATATGAGCTATGACATCGATGAGGAAAGTGCAGAAAATTGGGAAGTAAGTGAAGGATCTTTTCCTCTTTGTTTTGATTCATTTCAGTTCATTAGAGACAACTTCCATGAAATTAGGAATCAGCTGTCAACAAGTCTTGATCTAGACCATCTTGAAGGCAATAAAAACCTTGTTCAAGACTTCTCATATTCAGATTTGCAGCCTCCAAATGCCATTGGTTTTCAAGTTGCAGATGAAGGCATGGAAGTTGACATATTTGATCAAGTGATACAAGAAGGTTCCCTACCTTTTTGTTTCGAATCATTTCAGTTTTTGAAGGGTAGGTTGTATAGTAAATCTTTACATGGACAGCCTATAACAAATCAGCAATCTATCAGTGTAAATGTTGAGGATGAGACAGATGACAAAATTCTTGAGCAGCCTGTAGCATCAGATTTGCAGCTACCAAATGAAATTGAAAGGCAGATTACAGATGAAGCTGTGGCAGCCGAAATACATGATTTGATGATACAGGAAGATTCTATACCCTTTTGTTTCGAAGCATTTCAGTTTATAAGGCAGAATTCTCGTAAAATCTCTCAAGAACAAGATGAGCAGCATGTAGGCAATCATGTAGTCACAATGGAACCAATAGAAATGGGATTGCAACAGTCTTTTCAAGTTTTTCATGATCCAATAGCTGATGTTTTGGATGAGGTTTGCAGTCAAAGTCTTTCTCCATTGACCACATGTGAGCTTGAAACATGTGCTGATATGAATTTGATCCGGCAGTCAGTTTCTTTCTCATTTTCAGCAGAGGTCTCGTCACAAGGCTCAGATCAAAGTGTGCATTCATGGTATGAGGAGAAGAGAAGTAATCCATTGGATGAGCTAGGTCCCAATGTGCATGAACTTCAAGATCCTTATGCAGTGTTTTTGGAGGCGGATAGAGAATTCATATCATTCAACGGATCTGTTTCTAAGTTGTCATGGGAGTTGCCTTTCAGTAGTTCTCTTTTGTTGTTCATAAGTGAGCACTTGTGGAGAATTCAACCAGCAGACGTGATACTTACTTGGTTGCATTGGTTGTTTCATTTCACTTGATCAGGTGATGAATGAAACTGTTAGAGTAGGTTGTGATGAATAAGCTCCCTTTTGAGCATCTTTCAGTTTGTCAGTTGTGTTTAAGTATTGAGTCAATTTTTAGTTGAGTCATGAGTCCTTTATGAGTCAATTTTTAGTCCTTTTGTTAAGTTAGTTTGTGTCAGTTTTCAGTCATGCATTTCAGCTTGAGTTTATGACTCCATTGCCCAATGGTTGAAAGCACTGGTCTGCTCTCCCAGAGGTCTGAGGTTCTTGGCACCTCCAAGGTGCTACCATCCCCATTGGAGCCAATGTTAGTGTCAGTCTTTCCAGCCTTCCTACAGTGATCAAATATGCTCTTACAAAGTGGTCTCAGAGTGTCAAGGTCAAATTTTGTCATTTCAGTGAGTCTTCAAACAAAATTTGGTCACTAGGCATTAGGTCTAGGGTTTGCCAAAATGTCAGTCCATGTCATCATTCAGCTGAGCCTATCATCATTCAGAGGGTTTTCATTATCATGTCAGTGTCTAATGAGTCATTTTACATCTTTTTCATGCGTCAGTTGTGCCTTGGCAAGGTCATTTCCCTCTCCTAGGGTTTTGAAAGCCAATTTCTCTTGGACGGTCAAATCATCGACAAAACTTGTTTCCTGATGTTCATACACCTTCCCCTATCCTTAAAATACCCTATCAAATGCTTCCCATCCCTTAGATCCCCCAAAATCCTCATTTTTGCACAAACCCTAGTTTCTAGCTACAACCTGGCAATTTTCTAGGTTTGGCCTGTGTTTTGCCCTTTTGGACCCCTTCCCCTCACTCAATCTCTGAGATTCCACTTTCCCCTACTTCCTAACATCCCTCCCTACTCCCCAAAATTTCCCCAAGAATTTAGAAGCCCCTTATCCCCTTCATTTCGCTTCATTTCGACAAAATTCCTTGTTTCACACATCGGGACAAGTTTCACTCAAAAGATGTTTCAGAGCAATCAAAGATGAATTTTGGGAAACTGAGAGATTTTTTGTCCAAAACATGCCAAGGAAGAAAAACCTCCTTCACTTTTTGCACAGGTGTCATTGTTTGAGAGAAATGTCAAGAATACCGTTGCCTCAGGAGAATCAAAGACACCTCTGAAGTGACCTTGGGAAAATCAAGTTTTCTCCTAGCTTGGTTGGCCAAATGATTTGCTTGATGGGTAAAATGATAACTAGACACAAATAGATTTCCAATGAGCTATCATGAGCTCAATTTGGGGTTGAGGAAGACATTCAAAAGTTGATTGCAACAACACTCTTCCTTGAGGCAGCCTCATTTGACACTTTTTGACCAGTCTTGGGAGATATTATTTTTGATAGGTCAAATCAACTCCAAAATGAAAAATTCCAGTTTTTTTGGAAAGTAGACTCAAGGACCTTTCCAACGAGCTATCGTGCACCCAATTCCGACATCGGGAAGGCCTCCAAAAGCCTCCTGCAAAAGCGCAACCCGTTGGGTGGTGCGCGACCCGTTGAGAGCTCTTCTGCAATTCAAAAAATCAACGTGCGCGACCCGTTGGGAGGGGCGCGACCCGTTGGGGATTTCTCCACAGAAATTTCCCAGTAAGTTGCCAAATGACCCCAAATCTCTTCAAGGTTGTAGGTAGGCCTCTGATCATCAAAGTATTTTGCTTGATAGAGAAAAATGAGCATGGGAAATGTGTTTTAATGCCATCAAGTTGAAATGAGAAGTTCATGTATATTTGATTTAAAAATGTCAAAATGCAAGTAGAGATAGGGTTTTGTTTTGCTGCTCTCAAGGTTATCCCTTTCACCCCCTGAGGTTGTTCATGAGGAGGGAAGGCCATCACAGTAGCATGATATTCTTGAGACCAGACATGTCAGCTCCACTCCTTTGGTCACTTATCAGAAAGGCCCAAGGGCCTTATTTGCAGCAGCTAGGGGGGTACTATCTCCACAGCAGGTGGAAGGGGTCTCGCCTTCATCTTCAGCTCAGCAAGTGTTATCTCCACATCAGGTGGAAGGGGCCTCGCTTTCTTCACCAACACAGGTTCTACAGAGGGGCAAAGAGCCCATGATTCATGAGGATCCGGTGATTGATCTTGAGGTCAGTTCTCCTAGCCAAGAGGCGAAGGAGATCATTCAACATCTCAGGGCTGAAAATGATGTTTTACAGAGGAGACTTGAGGGTGCCCAATGGACTATTACTTACATGGAGCAGCGGAACAAACAATTGGAGGATGAGAAAGCACTTGATGAGCTATGGAGGATTCGTAGTGACCGAGTCTTGAACCGTAGAAGACCCGATGATCCATTGCCTGCTGACCGAGAGTCAATGCTCATTCAGGAGAATGCTCACTTGGAGAGGCTATTGGCTAAGGCCAACCAAGAGAAAAAGCTGTTGAGAAACATGAAGAATCACTATTGGGCAAGAATGCATGTATGCAAAGCCAAGATGAAAATGTTCCAAAGGAGGTTGTCCGAGGCTCTTAGGCGGAGGAAGAAGACCAATCCACTCCGTATCTTGGCTGAGGCATCCCTCAAAGATCATGGCACTCACTAGCATCAGCTACAGCACAAATCCCAAAATTTTTTGAGAATTTTGGGTAATTTTGGTATTTTTGGGAAATTTACAGGTTTTGGCTTCTCAACGGGTCTCACCCCCGGTGAGACCCTTTGTCATCGTAGCTCCGTTTTGCAAAAACTCAACATTTCTAGATTTTTCATGTAAAGTTACACATGCCTATGGATGGACTTGAGTTTTTATGGGGATTTGGGCCTCCAGAAGGTCAAAATACAGGCAAAATTTGACTTTCTGCCCCTTTTTTGAGTTGCAGAAGCAGTCTTGGAGAATTGACTTTTGACTGGGCAAATGACCTCCAAATCCAAAAATTCTAGTTGGGTTGGAAAGTAGACTCAAATACCTTTCCAACTAGCTATCCTGCACCTAATTATGACACCGGGAAGGCCTCCAAACAGAGCTCCAAAGTGCGCGACCCGTTGAGGAAATGTGCGCGACCCGTTGAGGAAACTTTGCCAGATTTGACCATTTCAGCCCAGAAAACACAGTTTGGCTCCAGTTTGACTTTTTGAGGTGGATGGTGGTCCTCTTGGATGTAATTGTGACACTTTTTGGATAATTTTACTCTTGTTTAACTCTTCTAGAAGATTCTCTCATGAAAGGGTAAAAATTGAATGTATGAACTGGTTTCCAAGTTTATAGAGGCAAGTTGTTTTGACTGCCTATTTTCTAGTGCTTAGTTTAGAAGTGGTTCAAACAGCTCCTAGGATAGTGAGCTCGACCCATGGAGGCAGGGAAAGAGGTTAGATCATCTATATTATGTACTTTCTTTCTCATTTTCATGGTTGGACTCTTGAGGGAGAAGCTATCATTGTATTATCACTTGTATCTCTGCAATTTTTGGCTAAGGAAGACCAGGGTTTTGCAGTCATCTTTGGGATTCTTGTGGACTCATGTGTTGATGGTGTGTTTCTTCATGTTATTGTAAGCTTTGTTATGTGATTCATTTCCTTTCTATACTGCTGCATATTAAACAAATGAAGTGATAAAGTCAGAATTCATGCTTGCCATGCTCTACTTTTAAATTTGTTTAATTTCTATGTTTTCTACTGTCTAAAGAGAATTTAAATTCATTGTTTGCTCTCTTTAGCCTTCTTATCTTTCTTCTTAATCATCCACTTCAGCTAAAGACATCAATACAGGCTCCTACCTCGCCCCAAAGACCCCCCTGCAGAAAGCTGTGTCCAATCCCCGCACCCTAAATTGCAGCTCCTCAATTTGCCACCAAAAACCCCAAAACCAACCTTTATAACTAGTTTACTAGCCTAATATCAGTGTTACATTGTTGGTCATCTCATCCTATTGAAAATCTACCGAGATTGACCGGAGAGAGCCTTCTCCTGCCCCGTAGGGCTAGCTACGAGGCTGAATGGTTTGATGTAGCTTTGAGATTTGCCTTTTCAGCCTGAGGTGAAATTTCAAGTGCTAACAGGTCTAAGAAAAGATCTTGAGAAAACAAAATCTCTCAATCTTAGATTTGCTAAAGAATTAGAAACTTTAAATGAAATTATCAAAGTTCAGCGTTCTCCTCTAATAAAGATAGGTCTTGGATATACTGAAGAAGCATCTAAATCACAGAAGCCGTTAACCTCCACCAAAAGTTATCTTGATGCAACAAAGACCAATGAACAATATGACAATCGTCAGCAAAGGCATAAAGCTGATCACCAGGTAAATCATACTCAATTTGCTCCAAGGATGGATATCAATAGAAGCCAAACCAACCTCAGGCAAATCATACTCAATTTTCTCCAAAGATGAATATTAATATAAACTACAGTCAATAGGTAAATAGATTCGATAGTCGCAGAAACTTCTTTAATGGGCAATGTTTTTCATGTCATAATTTTGGGTGCAAAGCTGCTCAATGCGTTGCTTACAAAACCATCATGACTAGAGAAGCACAAAATCAAATGAATGTAACAGGGATCAGGAGAAGTTCCTATAATAACTTTTATCCTCTTGAAAATGAAATAGAATGCTCAATTTGTAACAACTTTGGTAATGAAGAATCTGAATGCAGTAGCAAATTTCGGCAAACACCTCAAAAGGAGCAAATGCCATTAAATCCCAAGATATGGAGAAGGAAAGAATCTCAAATGGAAAGATGTGGTATAGCCTTGTATGCAGAAGGACATGAAAATCAGTGGTACATCGACAGTGGACGCTCCAAACATATGACAGGTGACAAAGTGAAACTTCACTCATATAATGCCTTAGAAAAGGAAAAGAATGTCTCATTTGGAAATGAAACTCTAGTTGTCATAAAAGGTAAAGGTTCTGTTTTCTTGAAAGAAAAGGTTAAAGCTGGAAATGTTATGTATGTAGATGGTTTAACCTGTTGAGGATAACCTGTTGAGTGTTAGTCAAATGTGTGATCAAGGAAATGAAGTGGTGTTTCGATCAAACAAATGTGTTGTTCATAAGCTTGATACAGGAGAGATCGTGATCAAAGGTACAAGAACTCCAAACAGCTTATAAATACTCAAAACTGGTTGTGGCATAGAAGATTGGGACATTTAAGCTTTTCTCAAATAAGAAAAGCATGCAGACTCAAGGTTGTTTGTGATCTTCCAGATATTAGCATCCCAGAAAATACAATATGCAAACCATGTCAATTCGGTAAGCAACCCATAGTTCACTTCATGGAAAAAGAAGAGTCGGATAGTAAGCTCTTGAACTTATCCATACTGATTTATGTGGACCAACAAGGAAAAAGTCACCTCGTGGAGAAGAATACTTTATTTTGTTCATTGATGATTTTTACAGAATGTGTTGGATAGGTCTTCTAAAGCATAAATATGAAGCGTTTGAAAATTTCCAAGCCTTCAAAGCTTTGGTTGAAAATGAATTAGATGGAAAAATCAAATTTCTCATATCTGATTGAGGAGGGGAATTTATATTGGATAAATTATTTGTCTTTTGTGAACAACATGGAATAAAAAGGAAATTCTCCACTGCAAGAACACCTCAACAAAATAATGTAGTAGAAAGGATGAACAGAATAGTTCAAAAAATGGCTCGAGCCATGCTAGATGAATTTGGAACTCCTGCAACCTTCTGGGGTGAAGTTGCATTCGCTGTCATGACTATTCTCAACAAAGAAAATGTTCAGGTAAATAGCACTCAAACTCCACATGAATTTTGGTATGGTAAGACTCCCACTGCAAAATACTTTAAAGTTTTTGGAAGCAAATGTTTTATCAAAAGGACTGATGAAAAACTTGGTAAGTTTGAACCAGAGCAGATGAAGGGATTCTTTTTGGTTATTCTTCCAGAAGTAAATGATATAAATGTTATAATAAAGACTCGGGAAAATTGTTGAAAACATTGATGTTATAGTTGATGAAGCATGTAGAAATCCAAAATAGATAAAATCAACAGAAGATTATGACAATGAGGAAGATGGGGATTATTTTTCCACATCAAATCAAAATTATATTGAAAAAGAAACCAATGAAGCACCAAAAGAAGATATAATGGTAGAAGAAAAGACTCCGTCCAAGATGCAGTCTCAGCTCAAATGGTGAATCAACAGCAGTACATGAACCAACTTACATATCCATGATTGGCAGTCTACATTATCTAACAGGTACCCAATCTGACATCATGCATGCAATAGGAATAGTTGGAAGATTCCAAGAAAATCCAAAGGAATCACACCTTCAGGAAGTTAAAAGAATTTTCAAAAATCTTCAAGGAACTCAGGACTTTGGAATATGGTATCCTAGAGATGCAGATCTTACTCTTGATGCATATACAAATGCAGATTGGGTATGAAGTGTTGATGATAGAAAAAGCACTAGTGGTGGTGCATTATATATGGGTTCCAGGTTAATGTCTTGGTTCATCAAGAAACAAAGTTCAATTGCTTTATCTACAGTTGAAGCAGAATATGTGGCTGCTGCATCTTGCTGCACACAACTACTTTGGATGATGCAAACTTTGTAACACATTCAGATCACATGTCCTCCAGCCATCTCCATTCTATGTGATAATACAAGTGCCATCAGTATTTCAAAGAATCCAGTCATGCACTCCAAGACCAAGCACATAACCATCAAGTACAATTTTCTACGAGAACAAGTGCTCGAACAAAAGGTCAAATTGGAGTATGTCCCCTCCAAAGAACAAGTTGTTGATTATTCACTAAACCACTACCCAAAGAAACATTTGAATATCTCAGAGAAAAGCTGGGAGTTGTTGCTGCATCATCCTGTTGTTAAATCCGGTTTTTAAGAGGAAGTTTACTACACACTGGTTTCATGAAGTATATGCGCAGGTACATGTGGGTTGCCTTGGCTGAAAGCACGTATATGTTTTTCTAAAATAAAAAAAACAGTGGTAGCATAGGTTCAGGGGGAGCGTTCACATTTCACATTGTTGGCATTATGGTTGCTTAACTCAGCGATTTCTTAGTTGCATCAGTCATTAATGTGATATAACTTCTTCTGTCATGGTCTATATTTCAATGAGTTCTATTGGTCATATGATGTAATTTATTTCCCCAATATCCTTAGGATGGATGATGTAATAATTGTTGTATTTATGTCATGTATAAACTTTGGTATATCCCCACTTGGTTGGGTAGATGAGTCAAATATGGTGTATCCCCACTTGGTTGGGTGATTGATGTATGTATGAGTTTGTGGTCATAGGGAGGTCATACTCACTTTGTTGAGTTATAGTGTCATGTTATTATATTGAATCATCTCTCTGTAGACTCGGCATGTACTCTAGGGGAGTATGGATAGCATCATGCAAAGGAGGAGAGTAGAGTGGTCCGCCATTTGCCCTTGATGTCAAAGGGGGAGAGTATTTTTGTATTTTGGTGTTGTAGGGTATCTCTAACAGTCTTTACAACTTGTAGTAGTCAACACCATCATGGTTGCCATCAAGTCTAAAGGGGGAGATTGTTGGCATTATGATACAAGTATTGTCCATGATGGCAACTCTACAGGTCAACTCAGTTTTGATAAGAGGCTAACAAGAATATTTAGAGGCAATAGGGCAGTGGTACAGATGATCAAGAAGATGGAACTAAGGTCTTTTGATGAGAATAAAGAAGTTGAAGGAAGAATATGATGTAAGAGCAGTTTAAGATGTGTAAAGTTGTGTAAGTTGACATGAGATGTTCAGTACACTACTCGTTGGTACAGTTTGTGATTCAGAGATTTTATGATTCATAATATTTAGAGGTATACACAAGTTGGGCTGAAGTAAGTAGCGTATACATGCATGTTTTCTTCATTGAAGTAACGTATACAGTCTGACACATGAATTTTTGAGGTTATAGTTGGTTCTGAATGTTGATATAGGTTTCTAGGTTCGGCACAATGTTCTGATGACAGTGATCTGATTGTTTCAGATTAACTGCATGTTGGTTGATGAAGTTTGAGTTTCTAAATTTATGATGGGTTATTGATGATTCAAGGTCTTCATATGCCTTGATATGTGCCAGTAGTATCCAGTCTGAAAACTCATGAAACGTGGTCCCTGGTGGAAGAGTGGAGTTTTCTGTAGGCTGGCACCTACGTAATAATAAACATATTGGCTAGGACAAGAGATAGGGGGTTGTAGCTCCTTTCTAGTAGAACCTGGAGAATGAGAGAAGGTTGTAACCTTCTGCAGGTAGAAGCCTGTGTACTAGTATGAGTCTGCACCAGTACAAGATTGTAAACATATTTTCTTATTATTAAAAGAAGACATAGACGACAACAGCAGGTGGTTTTCACCCACATTGGGTTTCCACCTTAAATCTTGTTGTTCATGTGTGTTTCTTATGTGTAATGGTTTATTATGTTTATACTGCACATGGTTACTATTTAATGATTGATGAAGTATTGATGCACTGGTTAAAGATCAACATATGATGAATTAACTGAATCATAAGTTTACTGCATAAAGACTGGTTGCCTTAAAGACAGTTGCGTGTACACGCTAGTTCCCCTCTCTAAAGTAGCGTATATAAATTTGATTATGAAAAAGAAAAATTCTTGATACTAATTCATACCCCCTCTTAGTAATATTTCTAACACCAGTCTGTAAGGGGGATGGGATAGATGAACCCATCCTTGAGAAGCTTTTCAAATTCACCCTTAATAGTAGTGGCCTTCCTAGGGTGCACCGGGCGAAGCCGTTGGCAAACAGGCTTTGAGTGCAGATATGTTGGTATTTCATGCACCACAATGCTAAGATCAATGCCAAGCATTTCTTCGTAAGACCATGCAAACACATCATGAAATTCCTAAAATAGATGAGTGTATGTCTTGATCTCATCTAGAGAACAAGATACCCTAATATGAACATGTTCAACGACACCGAGTTTGATAGAAATGTCAATCGACATCTTTTGGGTAATATTACCCAAATTTCCCTTTGACCATACTTCATGAGTAATAGTCTGTGGCGGAAATGGAGAAGAGGAATCTTTGAAAGTGGTAGACATGACCATTGGGCAAGACAGGAACGAGGAGCGATGATGAGTATCGATCCATGGTGGTTCCTCAAGAGACATGATTTCCATGATACCTTCGTCAGCAAGGAAGGTTTCGGCTAAGGGATTGGATGATTCCAAAGTGCCAAGCCAGGGGGATTGAGAGTACATATCGAGAGAGGTCTTTGACATATGCGAATCAGAGGATGCAGAGTTCTAATCCGAATCAATTTCCACGTAATTGACTTCGGCGGGACTAAGCGGCATAACCTCGCCCCAAGTATCAACAAGATCTGGTGCAAATATGACCCAGGGATCAGATTTGACCGAGATAATGTTGAAAGAGGCAACATGAGGAGGTGGGAGTGGAAAAATTCCCATTAAGGCAGAATATTTGAAGAGACCTATCCCCACACTCTCATAGGGAGTTGTTGATGCCCCGAAATTCGTTGCAACAACATCGGGGAAACCACCCGGTCCGGAACTTAGTGCAGCTCCTTTTCCGTTTGGAATAGTGGCTCCGACTGGGGATAATGGGACCAGTTTCCCAAAGATTATAAGTAAACGGGATGGATGAATGATTTACGATATGAAGTGATAACAAACAAATAACTAAACTATAAAAGAAATATAATAACTATAAGCTAATCCCGGGACTTATCAATTCAGATAATGCAGCGTTTGATAACCTATGCTTAATGGCAGGCATATAGATGTCACTAACAGTAAGCATAAATGTTTAAACCATTTAAGATTGCTCTGCATAAATAGTTATGCAGAGCGATAATAGCGAATTACTGCACTCAGTCATTTATATCATTGTTACACGCATGATTAAAAGAGATAACAAATCACAAAACATTCAATAGTGATATGAAATGCAGATTTGCTGTTATATCGCATACATGTAATCAATAATAGCAAAGTAATAACACAACAATTTATATAATAGAAAAAGAACAGATACAGATAATAGTACCATGCAAGCTGTTTGATCAATCCAATATATTAATCGCTATGTCGCAGTCCTTCCTTCTAACCAGAAAGCATCCCAAGCAAACGACAATAGTGCACAATTTACTTAAAACACATTCCAAGTAAAATTAAGGACCAGTGGTCGAGTTTCAAAAAAGAATATAGACTGAAGCACAATAGTGCAAACTTCAGCCTTTAAGTCTTTTACAAAATTTTACGACCCTTTCCAAAACAATGAAAGGGTCTATAAATACTATGCTAATCTAAAAATATCTAAATATCTAAAACTGAAAAACAACTAAATCGGCATTAACAAATATCATTGTGCATTTGGGTGATTCGGCAGTCGGCGGCGATGCTTCAGTCAGAGGTCTCTTTGCCTTTACTCCTTCGCTGACATATCGCCAGCATTGGCTCTACTTCTGGTGGAGTATTGAGGCGTGAAGTCAGCTGTGCATCGTATGTGGCATCTCGGAAATCGGCAATCAGGTATCGGAGAGCATCTGTTAGGCAGTTAAGAGCCGACCTTTGAGAATGTGGTTTAATCAGGAAAAGCCAGTATGCATCGGCAGTCAAGGTATTCACTCCAGCAATTAACCGCCCTTGTGTCTCCAGCTCAGGATAATTCCTGTGCTCCAGCATGTTGGCGGTTGTTATGTTTCCAGGTGTACATTGTGAAATCATGTTTGCCAGGTACAATGTATCATTGACTAGATCGATCATGTTTCTGGCAATCGTTTTGCATCTGGATGCTGCCCTTTCTGCCTTCATTACCTGTGTGTTCCATTCCATGAAAAGTATGTCTTTGTATGTTACACAGATTCGGGAAAAATTTGCCGCTTTCCCTTCTGGAGTGTCTTGCCATTCAATATACTCTGTTATATCTTCTTCGGCCTGATCCAAGTTACCCCTGGCTTTCTCGATTTGCTCACATACTGCTGTAGATGTGTCACAAAGTATCTCAGCTTCAACTAGTTGTTGGCACAAGAGTCTGGTCTGAGATATCAATGCGCCGTTTATGAGAGTTGCCTCTGTTCTGAAATCATCAATACTCTTGGCACCTTTGATACTTTCAAGCTGTGTTGACAGCTGAATTATTTGCTCCTCTTTAGATTTCAACAACAGCTCATTCGATGCCTCCAACTGGGATAATGCTTCTGACAATTCTTGTGCTTTTTGAATGTCACTTTGGTCTATCCTCAGTTTTTCAATTTGCTGGGTTAACAAATGATTCTCTTGTTGTTGGGCCAGCAATTGTTCTTCTGCCTGTGCTGCCTTATTCCTTGCTTCTATCACTTCTGCTTGCAATGCATATGCCTCATGCTCTTTAGTCTTCAAAAGAAGACTTACCTCGGATGCTTTGTCAATGGTTGCCGCTGAATAAGCTCCCGCAAATTGCGACAGCTTTGTCAAATCTTCAGAGGGATCTAATTCTCCCTTCCAGACGACATTGCCCGTGACTGTTTGCTCAGTTGAAACAGAAAGTTGATCAATCCTTCGTCTCTTCCTTGAGCGCCTTACAACGGCTTTATGCTTAGGGCTGTAGAAAATGTCTAGGGGAGGAATTTCCTCTACCTGAAGATCAATTTGATCAGATGATTCTTGAGTAATTTCCTCAACATTCTGTACCATGGGTGGGCCGCTGGTTCCTTCAAGAACCGGAGAAAACATAGTATCGGGAGTCTTTGAGGCATCTGAGTCTTTGGAGGCTTCCTTACCACTTATAATGGAATCGAATTGGTTCCATTCTTTAATCAATTCAGTATCAGCAGAGATTTGCTTACTCTGTTCTTTCTCTTTTTCAATCCTCTGCTGCTCCTCGAATGCCTCCCGCTGTTGCTCCTCTTGTGCTCTTCGTTGCTGTTCCTCCAATTCCTTTTTCTGCCTATCTTCCAGTTCTTTCTTTGCTTTTTCTTCTTCCTCTCTTTTCCTCTGTTCTTCTAGCTCCCTTTGTCTTCTTTGCTCTTCTAATTCCCTTTGCCTTCTTTGCTCTTGTTCAATTTGAGCTTTTTGCTGCCTTTCTGCCTGCAGCTTGTTTTGCCTTTCCTCCTGTTCTCTAGTTGTAACAGGAGGTGAATTTATTTCCAGCTGATCAGGCTCGCTTGAGGATGAAGCTGGGGTTGTGGATAATAAATCTAGAGGCAAAGTTTGCAACCTTTGCTTTCTAAGTTTATTAAATTCAGTTAATTCCACATCTTCATATCTCATTGCAGCAAGTTGTTTGACTTGGCTTATTGAATCGGCGCCCATGAACAGGTCGTCAAACTGGTCTTCTTGATGAACAACCTTTGTCAGCTTAGCCTGTTCCAAGGCAATGAAAGCAGTCTTTTTCGGGTCATAGAGTCTGTTGGGAATAGAAGCTAGAGATACCATTTGGAGTTTTGCTGCTTCCTTTTCTGCATGCTTATAATTTAGCAGCGTGTAAACTCCAATTCTCAAAGGAAAAGCTGGCCATCCTCTCTTCTTCTCTTCTTTGAGAGTTTGTGTGACACCCTCAGACATGATCTGATAGGAGATTTCTCGGGCTAACAATTTGTCTGGGATGTACAAGGGAAGAACATGTGGCCTAGCCTTGCTTCCAAAAACTCTGACATAGGAAAAATATTCTTCGCCGAACCAATGGGCTACGGCTGGTAGGTCAAAAGAGGCTTCATAGGAAATTCTAGGGATAGGTCTGTCAAAAATAGAATAGTGAACGGGAACCATAAAACCATTGCAAATTTGATACAAATGGTCTTTGTGAGAGGGTTTCCACAATTTACGATGATACAAATGAATAGGTGTTGGGTCATGGGTTGTCCATCTCCAACCAAGGACAGGAAACTCAGAATTAAAACAAAGGGTATCCATAATGTAGGCAGAGTAATAGAAGGGTGGGATTTTTCTCTCGGTGACTCTGGTTTTGGCCCTAAACTCACGAATAGCTAAGACCAACTTATCAGACAGAATAGTGGCCCAATCCATGATTATACTATTGACGGCCGCTTCCATTAAGGGAACCATATCAACATGGATATTTGCAGAATCATGAAATCCCCACAATCTACACATCATAATTCCAGCATAACAGTAAGGTGAAGCCAAAGAAGCATTGGAGTACTTACCCGACATATCCTGCTTGTGTTTTGCTGGATTTTGCCTCCAATCTCGGAGAGGTTCGGCTGGTGATTCATTCTCTCTGGCGAATTTCTCCACAAAGGCTCTGTTATAGACTTGCTCGGGATTGGGCAAATGATACATCCGTCTCAAGTCGTCAGGCTTGAAGGAACCGAAAATCCTTCCATCCTTAGTATGGAAGGTTCTATTAGTGAGAGTAATTTCTTCAATTGCCCAACGTACCACATCAGTATAAGGCAAGACTTGTTCTCTGGCTGCTATTCTGTGCAGAAAGGAGTCAGCCAAATCTTTAAGAGTTGCCTCAGACTTTCTTAGTTCATCTACACTTGCCTCCGTTACTGTCGTTTCTGGTTGTTCTGCTTCTAGCAAATTGTATGTCCCTTGCCATGTAGTACCAGTAAGACCAGTGCATGTAGTATCTGAGATTAAGCCTTTCTTTGAAACTGTAGCAGCTTGGCCTGAGGCAGGTGTCGCAGTAGAACCTGCCACCTTCTTGAACTTCTTTCCCATCATATTCAGACTTCTCTCGACAGTTGAATTCTACACAAATGCAAGAGAAATCGTAATAAAGAAATAACAATGACAATCCATAACGGGATAGATATATTATTTGAAGCGTGGTGAGATTATTTCTAAAAGAGGCTGCGGATCTAATGATTTGAGAAGGCACCGTAGACGTAATGATGGTGATTTTACGGCCTGCAGTTCCATAAATGACCATTACTTAAGTTATTAAACCGAATGACCCCTTAAAGCGTGCAATAGATTTTTTCAAAGGTCTAATCGTAATTGCTCGTTAATTCGAAGGGGCAAAGCTTTAAATACGCATGCATTACCTTATCCCTTTAATTAACGGCATTTTGAAATCTGAGCTTTTGTCACATCGGATTTAAATATAACTTTAATGCTTTGAAATAATCACCTTTTGGAAACTGAGGTCATCATTAAGCGTCATCGCATCGCATCGGAAGTGTGAATGACATTATCATTTGGGAAAGATCTTTAGCGAACGCCGATTGCGACATTGTATTAGCGCGCGTACATAATCCCGAAATGTATATCAATTGATTTACCGAATGCCGATAGCGATGTCGCATCGGGAAAAGATATGAACGCCTTATGAAACTGCGTAGGATTCTGCCGACTGCCGATAGCGATATCGCATCGGGTCGGAGCTTTAAAACATTTTTCACAAGAAATAGCGCCGATATTTGATCGCCGATATCGTGTCGCATCGGGGAAAAGGTATGTGCTTTTTCTTTGTGTGCATTGGCTATCGCCGATGGCCGATAGCGATATCGCATCGGGAAGAACCAAGATGGTAACCAACTTTGCGATTAACCTCAAAAATTGCTCATTATTTGTTCAACAAGGGTTTTATGCACAAATTCATTTGATTATCATACCTTATTGGAACAAGTTTATTAATGCCAATTAAAAATTTTAAAAGGGACCCATCTCATATGTAAATTGTTTGTGATAAAAATGTTATGAAATGGGGGGTTGTTGTAGGGCACAACAATTGGCGATTCGCTGGCAGAACCAGTTATCTCTGGACTAATAAATATACTTACACCTTTTCAAATAGAGTCTTTATAAAGGAAAGGAACTTTCTAATATAACTAGATGTCTATTGATTCTGAATAAAACAGGTTTCTTCATTTGACTTCCTCTTTTTATAAATGCACTTTGAGTATTAAAATAAGTCCTTGTTGGTTTATAAAGGTAAAAATAGAAAACTTTTCCATATCAGCTTTTTAAAATAAACTCCTCTGTCACAGGTAGAGCCTCTGCTGCCAGCAAACATTCATAGTCTCGGCAGGGTTACCTTTTAACCATGTTGTTGTCCATTGTTCCATTCACCTTAGAGTGTGACTAAACAGAATGAATTCAAAAGATATTTTCGTATTTTTCGAATTTCACTTTCTTCTTTGCTTAAGATAAAAGCCATTGTCCTGGTTTGGTGGTCAGATAAATGACAATGCCATTCACGGGTAGTAATTTAAACTGAACAAGCTGGCTCGTGATGAGACCCCTTGTCTTGAAATTTCAAGCCATTACCCTGTTTGATATGCAGTTTTGGTAATGTCAGTTAAATTATTTTCCTATGAACATGGTAAGCAGGCTTGTAATAAGACCTCTTATCTTTAATCTTCTATTTTTTAGAATTACACTCTGAGTAATCATAAACTTTTTGGTGAATGGGATGAACAACTATCTTCTTAAGAATAAATGGATGACAGGTTTAAGAGTTAAAGATACTGAAGATGAATTAGCTCCTATTTTCATATAGATAACCTTTGGGGACTAATTTCGAACACCCAAGATAACTCATAGAACTTCGTTCAGAGTGAAGTTTACAAAGATTAGACTGTGATGTTCAGAATAAAAAGATATCTAATTTCCTAGAAATGATCTCTCTTGGTTTAAGACGCTATTATCCAAAAGTAAATACTAATATTGTCATGGCGAGACAGCTTTTAATTACAGCGAAAGGTCAATGGGAAATGTCCCACATTCTTATTTCTACAAATCCTACAAACTATATAAAAACTATCAAACTACAAAGAGAAGGGGTTACCTCCTCAATTAAAGAATTTCTTCAAGATTAGACCATTGACAGGGAGAGAATCCCTCACCCCTGATAGATTTTGAAGTATGAACGTGGAATGGCCTACTTTTTCACAGATCTGAAATGGTCCTAGCCACAGTTTTTGAAATTTGGTATGTTTACCTTTGTCTTCATGGGCTTTGTCCCATTTCAGGACTAGATCTCCGACTTGGAATTGTTTAGGACTAGATGAGGCCAGGTCAAAAGCTGCTTTAATGACTTGCTGATGTTTAGCGTGTGTAACCTTGGCTTTTTCCCTTTCTTCTTCAAGTTTAAGAATTTGATCATATCTATACTGTATAGAAGAAGAAGGAGTTTCGTCGATAAATTGCACTAAGGCTAGAGATGGAAGAAGAAGGTTGGTTGGTACGATTGCTTCTTTTCCATAGACGAGATTAAACGGAGAGGTCCCTATGGAAGCTTTCTGTGTTATCCTATCGGCCCATAATGCAAATACCAAGGATTTATGCCAATTCTTATGATTCTCTTCGATTGCTCGCTTAATGATCTTGATTAGGTTTTTATTTGTTGATTCTGCTAGGCCATTACCCTGAGGATAGTAATTAGCAGAATACTTTAATTTAAATCCCCTTTTGATAGCGAAATCAATCATTGCATTACCTGAGAAGTAAGAAGCATTATCAAAGACGAGAGCGTTTGGAACACCAAACCTGGTAATGATGAACTGATCTATAAATTCAATGATCGCCTCAGAGTTTGTTGTCTTTAACGGAACTGCTTCTACCCACTTTGTAAAGTAATCAGTTGCTGTAAGGATATACTTGTGTTGCTTGGAAGAAGAAGGATTTATTTCTCCAATGATGTCCAATCCCCATTGTTCAAAAGGTTGTTCAATGTTGATCGGTTGCAAAGGGAAAGCTGGCTTTTGTTGTCTTCCACTGGCAGTTTGGCATTTGATGCATTTCCTTACATATTCATGAGCGTCCTTAAACAAAGTAGGCCAATAATATCCAGCATGAATGACTTTATGAGCTGTTGTATCAGCTCCAAAATGTCCTCCTGCCGGTCCATCGTGTAGTTCCTGCAAAACCTTTTGAGCTTCAGGTTTCTCAAGGCATCTTAATAGGACAGAATCATAGTTTCTCCTGAAGAGCACATCATTAATAAGGGAAAAACTCTTAGCTTTCAATCTAATGGCTCTTTTGTTCTTGTAGGACAAATTGGTAGGTGCATAACCATTCTTTAAATAAAAGATCAGATCTGAATATTGAGATTCGGAATCCGGTATACTTAGCTGATTAACTTCTTGGGTTTGCTCTGTATCACTTGATTCAGGAATGTTTGATGCTCCTGCTAATATCCTGCAAAAACCTTGACCTTTAACAAACTTTGCTGGCTTTATTTCTAGATCATATTCTTGGAGGGCTGCGACCCAATTTGCCCTCTTTTCTCCCAATTCCTTTTGGATTAATAGTTGCCTAACTGCTGAGAAAGGAACTATTACTTTAGTATGGGTTTTTAAAAGAAAGGGTCGATAATGTTTGACTGCTTTAAAGACAGCAAAAGCTTGTTTTTCAATATCGGAATAGTTTAATTCGGCGCCTTGAAAGTTTGAACTGAAGAACGAGATAGGCGCTTCCAAATTGTCATCATTCAACTGGGTGAGCACTGCTGCGTAAGATAAGTCGGATGCAATGGTATATAATATAAAATGATTAGAAAGATTTGGAGTATTCAGAGCTGGGACATTGATTATTGATTGCTTAATATCATTAAAAGCTTGCTTTTCCTCTATTCCCCATCTGAAGGTTGAATTCTTTTTAATCATCGTTTGTAGTGGTAGTACAATCTGTGAAAAATCTGGAACAAATCGTTTAACGAAATTAATCTGCCCTAGAAACGACTGCATCGATTTTTTGTTGTGCGGAAAAGGAATTTCAGAAATTTCCTTAATTCGATCAGGATCTACATAAATGCCATCTTTAGATACAATAAACCCTAGAAGCTTACCCTGGTTGAGAGCAAAGAAAGACTTTTTCGGGTTGAGAGAGATACCATATGTTTTGCATCGCTGAAAAATCTGCTTTAAATCATGCAAGTGGTTATATCTCTTTTTAGAATACACAGTAATATCATCGAGGTAGACGACTACTGTGCGATTAATTAACCCTCTAAAGGCTGTATCCATGGCTCTTTGGAATGTGGCTCCTGCATTTATGAGTCCAAAAGGCATCTTTTGATATGCATAAGTTCCCCATTTTGTCCTGAATGTAGTCTTTAGTTGGTCATCAGGATGGACCAACACTTGATTATATCCTGAGAAACCGTCGAGAAAGGACATCAATTCAGATCCTGCTACCGATTGGAGGATTTGTTCCATGGTAGGCAGTGGGAAATTATCTTTCAAGCTTGCCCTATTCAAGTTTCTGAAATCAATACAGATTCGAATGTCGCCGTTTTTCTTCCTAACTGGAACCATATTGGAGACCCAGTTTGAGTGTCGGACAGGGAAGATAATCTTAGCTTTTAGGAGCTTATTAAGTTCCGACTTTATTTGGCTCTCCAAATTCGGGTGTATTTTTCTTAACTTCTGCTGGATAGGTTTTTGATCGGGAAGCATAGGAATAGTATGTTGTATGATAGATGTATCATATGTCTTGAGGTCGTCATACTTCCAAGCAAAAACTTGCTTGTTTTTCCTTAAGAGTTTGATGAATGCTTCCTTTTCTTCTATAGGAAGTCCTAGTCCTAAGTTGATATTTTGAGGAGCTTGATCTGTTCCCAAATTGATTGATTCAAATCTAAGAGTAGAGCTTTGGAGTTTTGCATTAATTACAGGTTTGAACCTATCTTTAATGTCATAAAGGTCTTCGAGCTTTACTACAGGCTTAGGAATCGCGTTATCTTGAGATGTTTCTTTCATTTGAGAATCATGGTCATGCTCTTCAATGATTTGATTGTCATAAGACTTTTCAGAGGTTAAGAACTGCAAGATGTCCTCGTCATGGTTGAAAACCCTCCAGTTAGTGATGTTATCGGGAACTGAAGGTCTGAAAATTAATTCAATAGAAAATCTATCAAGGCTATAGTCTTCGGAAGGGAGGAGTTTGGAAGCTACGTTGGCTAGTAAATCAGCTGCCGAGTTTTGTGATCTTGGAATTGAAGAAATGTTGAATGCTGAGAAATGCAAAGTAAGATCTTGCACTAGCGATTGATAATGCTTAAGGTGGCTTGAAAGGCAATGAATTGTATTTCTTACCTGTTTAACAATGATCTCACTATCACCGAATACTTTTAAATATTGGACTTTAAGGTCAATTGCCTTATATAGTCCCTGCACTAGAGCTTCGTATTCGGCCGTGTTATTGGTGCATTCAAATTCTAATCGACAGGATAGCATTGTTTTTTCGCCTTGCGGACTAACCAAGATGCAACCTGCTCCTGATCCCTCACTGGACTTAGAGCCATCAAAATACAAAGACCAGAATAAAGGAGAATCAACAAAAGTATTTACATCTTTTTGATTTTCGTTGAAGCATTTGGATAAATTGGTTTGTGAAAAATTTTCTACTTGAGATGTACAATGGTTAACTAAAAAAGGGGAAGATTGGGCAACAAAGTTGCCAAAGAATGATTCTGAGGAATAATTTCCCAAAATGTTGTTGTTGAAGGCCACAGGCTGGTTTTCTTGTTCGAAATTGGTTACTGTGTGAGTCATGTGTTTCTCGCGGTCGATCCTTATTTGATTTGGCTTACCCTTGTAGGGGAGCCACATATGTGACCAATCTGTGGAAATGTATCCATGCAGTTTCTCAGACCAATCTCTGCTCAGAATTAAACCATAGAATTCAGGTATGTCAGCAATCAAAATATCTATTCTCTGTACTATTCTGGGATCAGCAGACAACCTGATAGTCACGGAATTAATTTCTCCAATAACCTGTACTTTGGTTCTGTCTAACTGTACAATATGAATTGCGGACTTCTGGGGTTCTATGTTCAGTTTAGAACAAACTGAAGCTGGCATAATATTAGATGAAGCCCCTGAATCAATTAAACAGTTATGCAGATTTCGATTATAGATTTCATAGGTGAGCAAGAAAGGTGGGGTATGAGAATTGGATCTATCTCCGATCAGAACCGAATCGGTAGCTTCGACCATATCTGGAGGGGGTTGTCCTGAATCATTAGCAGCTTTTGAACTGGGGAGAGGAGAAGAGGGGACAGCGTTAAATTCTCTTAGGAGCAATTTCTGCTGATGTTTTAACTTACTTAGTTCAAACATGGTTATGTTTGCCTTAGTCTTTTTCATATCATCAACAATATTATACTCCATGGAGTCAGATACCACTAGTGTCTTGGATGTTGAAGGAGAGTTAGAAATCGGAAGCTGGTTTTGAGGGGCTGCTACCGGAGACTTCTTTGGAAGAACTTTTTCTTTTGGTGTGGCAGCACCTGCACTCCTCTTTTTTGTAGTTGTTTGAGTAGGTTCAGAAGCGATTTTACTTCTTGTAGTAACAGGAAAAGCTTCTTCTTGATTCTCGGTGTCAGAATTTGGGAGTATGAAATCCCACATGCCGTGACACTCAACTACTTCTTCTTCATCATCCGTTTGAGAGGTTGATTCCTCTTCTTCTTCTTCCTGTTCAGAGTCTGCATTAGATATAACATTGGGTGGCTTTGTTTCAGTTTTCTTGAAAGTTCTAAATGGTCTTTTGTTCGAAGTTTCGGCCACCTGTTTTTTAATTTCAACCATTTCATTAGACAATGTTTTAAGGACCTTTTGTAAACCTTCCATGTCGTATGGGTCCTTTGGGGTCTTTTTCTTAGAATCTTCTTTAAATGAAACTTTTTTGGATTTTCTATCCTCCAAGGCAGCTTTCTTCTCTAGAGCATTAATACGCTTTTCAATTGCAAGTGCTTCCTTCATGTTCTCGGCTAAGGTGGGTTTGCCAGCCCTGTCAACAAAAATGGCTATGTTGGAAGGGAGGGCAGTAATATACCATTCGCTCCTGATTTGTTCACTTGGCTTCGAAGCGGTGGGGATTTTATTTAGGAGTTTGTTGAATCGAGCATTAAACTCCTTTATTGGTTCCCTATGCTCTATTCTCAAATTGGAGAGGTCGTTTATTAAAGTCGCTAGAGACCTGTCATCTCCATATTTGGTAAGGAACTGCTCTTGGCATGTAGTCCAGCTGGTAATAGAACCAGAAGGTAAAGAGAAGTACCAGGATCCTGCCGATCCTTGCAGAGTATAAGGGAAAAGTCTGACAACAACATCTTGTTCTGTCACTCCTTTTAAGTTAACTGCTAACATGAAATTGTTAATATGTTCTTCAGCTTGTGTTCCGTTATCTGGATTAAATTTAGGCAACCATTTTTCGGGAGCATCAGGTAGATCATGTAATGGTCCGGGCATATTGACTGCACCTGGCGTAGTCCATGGATCTGCCATTATGCTGGCGATAATAGTTGTTACTACTATTGGGATTCCAGATGACTGAGGAGAAGAAGTTGTTGGAGCGAGAGTAGCTTGAGATGCTGTAGTACTTGTTCCCTGATGTGCAACAATGTGTAACGGAGGAGTGGATGATTGACTTCGCAGAGGAGGAATTGAGATGGAAGATATGGAAGAAAGATCTTCACTATCAGATACTTCAGTAATCTTCTTAGCCTTTTTCCTTTTCGGTAAAGGGGACTCAGTAGGTTCGATACCGAGTTTTTCGCTCTGAAGTCTGGTAAGTGGATGGGATAAGTTTAACTGCGAGGTCACACTGCTTTGTGATACTTCAGATTTCTGAGGTGAAATCGAGAAGCTCTGAAGTTTATGGATAAGAGACTGAACTTCAGGGGATTCAAGACTTAAATGTTCTGAAATATGATGGGTATGAGCAGTGGTGGTTGATTCCTCTTTTTCTCGATTGTGTGCCGGAGAACCAGCATGTGATTGAGAAGGTGAAGAGGATTTGGAGGGAGAATTACTCTTAGAATGGTTTGCAGATTTGGACCTACTTGCCATTCACAGTCGATGGCCCTCCTTCTAGCGCCAAAAATGTTGATGCCCCGAAATTCGTTGCAACAACATCGGGGAAACCACCCGGTCCGGAACTTAGTGCAGCTCCTTTTCCGTTTGGAATAGTGGCTCCGACTGGGGATAATGGGACCAGTTTCCCAAAGATTATAAGTAAACGGGATGGATGAATGATTTACGATATGAAGTGATAACAAACAAATAACTAAACTATAAAAGAAATATAATAACTATAAGCTAATCCCGGGACTTATCAATTCAGATAATGCAGCGTTTGATAACCTATGCTTAATGGCAGGCATATAGATGTCACTAACAGTAAGCATAAATGTTTAAACCATTTAAGATTGCTCTGCATAAATAGTTATGCAGAGCGATAATAGCGAATTACTGCACTCAGTCATTTATATCATTGTTACACGCATGATTAAAAGAGATAACAAATCACAAAACATTCAATAGTGATATGAAATGCAGATTTGCTGTTATATCGCATACATGTAATCAATAATAGCAAAGTAATAACACAACAATTTATATAATAGAAAAAGAACAGATACAGATAATAGTACCATGCAAGCTGTTTGATCAATCCAATATATTAATCGCTATGTCGCAGTCCTTCCTTCTAACCAGAAAGCATCCCAAGCAAACGACAATAGTGCACAATTTACTTAAAACAGCATTCCAAGTAAAATTAAGGACCAGTGGTCGAGTTTCAAAAAAGAATATAGACTGAAGCACAATAGTGCAAACTTCAGCCTTTAAGTCTTTTACAAAATTTTACGACCCTTTCCAAAACAATGAAAGGGTCTATAAATACTATGCTAATCTAAAAATATCTAAATATCTAAAACTGAAAAACAACTAAATCGGCATTAACAAATATCATTGTGCATTTGGGTGATTCGGCAGTCGGCGGCGATGCTTCAGTCAGAGGTCTCTTTGCCTTTACTCCTTCGCTGACATATCGCCAGCATTGGCTCTACTTCTGGTGGAGTATTGAGGCGTGAAGTCAGCTGTGCATCGTATGTGGCATCTCGGAAATCGGCAATCAGGTATCGGAGAGCATCTGTTAGGCAGTTAAGAGCCGACCTTTGAGAATGTGGTTTAATCAGGAAAAGCCAGTATGCATCGGCAGTCAAGGTATTCACTCCAGCAATTAACCGCCCTTGTGTCTCCAGCTCAGGATAATTCCTGTGCTCCAGCATGTTGGCGGTTGTTATGTTTCCAGGTGTACATTGTGAAATCATGTTTGCCAGGTACAATGTATCATTGACTAGATCGATCATGTTTCTGGCAATCGTTTTGCATCTGGATGCTGCCCTTTCTGCCTTCATTACCTGTGTGTTCCATTCCATGAAAAGTATGTCTTTGTATGTTACACAGATTCGGGAAAAATTTGCCGCTTTCCCTTCTGGAGTGTCTTGCCATTCAATATACTCTGTTATATCTTCTTCGGCCTGATCCAAGTTACCCCTGGCTTTCTCGATTTGCTCACATACTGCTGTAGATGTGTCACAAAGTATCTCAGCTTCAACTAGTTGTTGGCACAAGAGTCTGGTCTGAGATATCAATGCGCCGTTTATGAGAGTTGCCTCTGTTCTGAAATCATCAATACTCTTGGCACCTTTGATACTTTCAAGCTGTGTTGACAGCTGAATTATTTGCTCCTCTTTAGATTTCAACAACAGCTCATTCGATGCCTCCAACTGGGATAATGCTTCTGACAATTCTTGTGCTTTTTGAATGTCACTTTGGTCTATCCTCAGTTTTTCAATTTGCTGGGTTAACAAATGATTCTCTTGTTGTTGGGCCAGCAATTGTTCTTCTGCCTGTGCTGCCTTATTCCTTGCTTCTATCACTTCTGCTTGCAATGCATATGCCTCATGCTCTTTAGTCTTCAAAAGAAGACTTACCTCGGATGCTTTGTCAATGGTTGCCGCTGAATAAGCTCCCGCAAATTGCGACAGCTTTGTCAAATCTTCAGAGGGATCTAATTCTCCCTTCCAGACGACATTGCCCGTGACTGTTTGCTCAGTTGAAACAGAAAGTTGATCAATCCTTCGTCTCTTCCTTGAGCGCCTTACAACGGCTTTATGCTTAGGGCTGTAGAAAATGTCTAGGGGAGGAATTTCCTCTACCTGAAGATCAATTTGATCAGATGATTCTTGAGTAATTTCCTCAACATTCTGTACCATGGGTGGGCCGCTGGTTCCTTCAAGAACCGGAGAAAACATAGTATCGGGAGTCTTTGAGGCATCTGAGTCTTTGGAGGCTTCCTTACCACTTATAATGGAATCGAATTGGTTCCATTCTTTAATCAATTCAGTATCAGCAGAGATTTGCTTACTCTGTTCTTTCTCTTTTTCAATCCTCTGCTGCTCCTCGAATGCCTCCCGCTGTTGCTCCTCTTGTGCTCTTCGTTGCTGTTCCTCCAATTCCTTTTTCTGCCTATCTTCCAGTTCTTTCTTTGCTTTTTCTTCTTCCTCTCTTTTCCTCTGTTCTTCTAGCTCCCTTTGTCTTCTTTGCTCTTCTAATTCCCTTTGCCTTCTTTGCTCTTGTTCAATTTGAGCTTTTTGCTGCCTTTCTGCCTGCAGCTTGTTTTGCCTTTCCTCCTGTTCTCTAGTTGTAACAGGAGGTGAATTTATTTCCAGCTGATCAGGCTCGCTTGAGGATGAAGCTGGGGTTGTGGATAATAAATCTAGAGGCAAAGTTTGCAACCTTTGCTTTCTAAGTTTATTAAATTCAGTTAATTCCACATCTTCATATCTCATTGCAGCAAGTTGTTTGACTTGGCTTATTGAATCGGCGCCCATGAACAGGTCGTCAAACTGGTCTTCTTGATGAACAACCTTTGTCAGCTTAGCCTGTTCCAAGGCAATGAAAGCAGTCTTTTTCGGGTCATAGAGTCTGTTGGGAATAGAAGCTAGAGATACCATTTGGAGTTTTGCTGCTTCCTTTTCTGCATGCTTATAATTTAGCAGCGTGTAAACTCCAATTCTCAAAGGAAAAGCTGGCCATCCTCTCTTCTTCTCTTCTTTGAGAGTTTGTGTGACACCCTCAGACATGATCTGATAGGAGATTTCTCGGGCTAACAATTTGTCTGGGATGTACAAGGGAAGAACATGTGGCCTAGCCTTGCTTCCAAAAACTCTGACATAGGAAAAATATTCTTCGCCGAACCAATGGGCTACGGCTGGTAGGTCAAAAGAGGCTTCATAGGAAATTCTAGGGATAGGTCTGTCAAAAATAGAATAGTGAACGGGAACCATAAAACCATTGCAAATTTGATACAAATGGTCTTTGTGAGAGGGTTTCCACAATTTACGATGATACAAATGAATAGGTGTTGGGTCATGGGTTGTCCATCTCCAACCAAGGACAGGAAACTCAGAATTAAAACAAAGGGTATCCATAATGTAGGCAGAGTAATAGAAGGGTGGGATTTTTCTCTCGGTGACTCTGGTTTTGGCCCTAAACTCACGAATAGCTAAGACCAACTTATCAGACAGAATAGTGGCCCAATCCATGATTATACTATTGACGGCCGCTTCCATTAAGGGAACCATATCAACATGGATATTTGCAGAATCATGAAATCCCCACAATCTACACATCATAATTCCAGCATAACAGTAAGGTGAAGCCAAAGAAGCATTGGAGTACTTACCCGACATATCCTGCTTGTGTTTTGCTGGATTTTGCCTCCAATCTCGGAGAGGTTCGGCTGGTGATTCATTCTCTCTGGCGAATTTCTCCACAAAGGCTCTGTTATAGACTTGCTCGGGATTGGGCAAATGATACATCCGTCTCAAGTCGTCAGGCTTGAAGGAACCGAAAATCCTTCCATCCTTAGTATGGAAGGTTCTATTAGTGAGAGTAATTTCTTCAATTGCCCAACGTACCACATCAGTATAAGGCAAGACTTGTTCTCTGGCTGCTATTCTGTGCAGAAAGGAGTCAGCCAAATCTTTAAGAGTTGCCTCAGACTTTCTTAGTTCATCTACACTTGCCTCCGTTACTGTCGTTTCTGGTTGTTCTGCTTCTAGCAAATTGTATGTCCCTTGCCATGTAGTACCAGTAAGACCAGTGCATGTAGTATCTGAGATTAAGCCTTTCTTTGAAACTGTAGCAGCTTGGCCTGAGGCAGGTGTCGCAGTAGAACCTGCCACCTTCTTGAACTTCTTTCCCATCATATTCAGACTTCTCTCGACAGTTGAATTCTACACAAATGCAAGAGAAATCGTAATAAAGAAATAACAATGACAATCCATAACGGGATAGATATATTATTTGAAGCGTGGTGAGATTATTTCTAAAAGAGGCTGCGGATCTAATGATTTGAGAAGGCACCGTAGACGTAATGATGGTGATTTTACGGCCTGCAGTTCCATAAATGACCATTACTTAAGTTATTAAACCGAATGACCCCTTAAAGCGTGCAATAGATTTTTTCAAAGGTCTAATCGTAATTGCTCGTTAATTCGAAGGGGCAAAGCTTTAAATACGCATGCATTACCTTATCCCTTTAATTAACGGCATTTTGAAATCTGAGCTTTTGTCACATCGGATTTAAATATAACTTTAATGCTTTGAAATAATCACCTTTTGGAAACTGAGGTCATCATTAAGCGTCATCGCATCGCATCGGAAGTGTGAATGACATTATCATTTGGGAAAGATCTTTAGCGAACGCCGATTGCGACATTGTATTAGCGCGCGTACATAATCCCGAAATGTATATCAATTGATTTACCGAATGCCGATAGCGATGTCGCATCGGGAAAAGATATGAATGCCTTATGAAACTGCGTAGGATTCTGCCGACTGCCGATAGCGATATCGCATCGGGTTGGAGCTTTAAAACATTTTTCACAAGAAATAGCGCCGATAGTTGATCGCCGATATCGTGTCGCATCGGGGAAAAGGTATGTGCTTTTTCTTTGTGTGCATTGGCTATCGCCGATGGCCGATAGCGATATCGCATCGGGAAGAACCAAGATGGTAACCAACTTTGCGATTAACCTCAAAAATTGCTCATTATTTGTTCAACAAGGGTTTTATGCACAAATTCATTTGATTATCATACCTTATTGGAACAAGTTTATTAATGCCAATTAAAAATTTTAAAAGGGACCCATCTCATATGTAAATTGTTTGTGATAAAAATGTTATGAAATGGGGGGTTGTTGTAGGGCACAACAGGAGTGTAGTGGCCAATCTAGGGTGCTAGATTAGACTAGATTTATTATCAACCAAGGTAAGTAAACTTCGAGGCATGTGTCTAAAGTCTATAGATATAACGGATTCCTAACTAAGTGTTTATTGTGATAGGCTACAGTACTTCTTTACAGAAGGTTAAGATATGTTTCCTCTCACCTTAACACTCAGATCACCTAACTTATCTAACTGTCCTAAGGATAAAACATATTGCTAGACTGAGATTTTAATCCTCTTACAAGGATGCTATGCACAAAATCTCTGTCTAGTTAACACTTAAGCATTCATGAAAAATCAAAAGCACACTAAAGTTTAAATGCATGAAAACAGAGTCTATGGAGATGCTTTAAAATATAACGATGGATCAAATCTCTTACAAGATATGGTTCAATGATCTAACGATAAAATCTTCAAGCTATCACCATAAATACCATTTGTGAGAATTTCCAATCAAATCGACAAATTCATAAACATGGAAATAACACTAAACACTATGCGTTCTATTCAAATTCAAAAACTGCTAAGGAAATGAAATTAACAGTATACCAATCCACGCATGGCCCGTCCACGTTTCACTGGTACACTGAAGTAAACTCAAGCAACGAGAGTATTAACGCATAAAAACTGTTGTAGTAAAACTGTGACTATATTTAAGTGTTGAAGATTGCAATCACATACAAGTGTTCTGTTCTCAAACGATGCACAAAGATAATAATCGTAATTGTTCTTGAAAACAAAATAATACGCAGTCTTTATCTGCCTGTCCCTATCTGAATCGAATGTACATTCATTAAGCAGATGTTTCTGCTTTTACAATGGAATAATTTTTGGTCATTTCTAATCTAAACCGATTTCCAAAAAAACAAAATGAAACCGGTTTGGGAAACCATGGCTTTTACTGCCTTTGTAACCAAAAGGCAAGGGTTTGACCAGCATGGACCGCATAACCAAGAGCTTTTGATTTGCTGTAGAATTGATTTTTCACCATGCATGTATATTCCAGGTCTTGTTCCTATCCATTGCTTTGGCTTGCCTGTCATGCCACGTGTCAGATGATAAATCATTTACAGGATTTTATGACTTCCTGTAATATTTTTATTGAAAATTCCTAATTTCTAACATAAAAAATCATAAATTAACTTTAATGCAAACTAAAACTATAATGCTATTAATTAATCAATTTCGATGGATATAAGGCGTCTATGCAGGAAAAATTTAGACAAATGATGGTGTTTCTAGAAGAAAAAGATGGTAATGGAATGGTACCAATAGGGAGCATCGGAGTGCTTGACATACGAAACATTGCCATCCAATGAGGAAGAGGCAAAGAAAGACAACTGATCGATAGTGACAATTTTCCCTTGATGTGGAAAACTATTCATGCGGAACAAGGAGGAGGCCACGCCATGCATGGCATGAGTCCAACTTCAGCTGAGTAGAAGATTATAATTGAGATTGATGTCAACAATTTCTACTTCAACCTGCACTGTCTTTCCTTCCAAGGTGATGGCAAGATTAGGTATGACACCGAAGGGTCGCGAATCGCGCCCATCGAAAGCTTCCAAAGTGTTTGGAGACTAGTTCAGTGTAGGGTAACCAATAGCCTTCCAACATGCAGTTGACAGATGCAGGTGGAAGCACCTTCATCGAAGACAGTGCCGTGGATGGTCTTCTCATTGATGATTACCTGAATAAGAAAGGAAATCTGAAGAGGGAGCTGTGGAACATGGTTCTCCAGATCGAAACATATCAAATTAGAATTGGTGGGATCGATGCCCCCGATAGCTGACAGAAAGGATTTCCATTGTGATGGGCAGCTTTGGAGTACCTCGAGAGCTGAGATGGCTGATGGTGCCTAAGCTAAATCCTAAACAATATTATAGTGCTGAGCAGCTCTGGCGTTGGGATTACGAGGATTTCAACAACACGCCTCGAGAGGGTGGCCGTGTAGCAGAATCAGGGTTAGGGCGCTCAATTTTCATAGGTCTAGAACTCGGGGTAGAAGAAGAAGGTGCAACTTCTTTTTCTTTCCTAGCTGCCGGAGCTGGAGTTTGATAATCTTCCATCAGATGGGCACAAGCTCACAATCAGTACCATAAGGAGAAATGTAGGCTTTCAAAGCACAGTAGATGAGAGGGCATGGAAATTAGGGCGTGGAGTCCTAAATCCAAGAAAGATAAAGACGTGGAGTCTTCTATATTTAGGGTGCAAAGTCCTGAATATTTAAAAAGATCAAGTTGTGGAATCTTGGATATTTGGAGTAGATCAGGGCGAGGAGTCCTCAATCTACTAAGGTACGGAAATGCCTGAAATAGGGGTGCAGAATCCCTATTCTCCAGAAGAAAAATACCACTCATGGATGAATTTCCTTAAATAAAATTTCATTCTCACAATTCTAGAAAGACTTTCTAAAAATAGAAAGTCATGTCCAACATCTCAAGCACAACTTTCCAAAAATAGTAAATTGCCTTGCATAAATTGGTAATCAAGCATAGTTGAAGAAAAACCACTTAAATGATCATTAATCAATCCTAATAGTTCAACCTTGACTGAATCCTCGATATTATTAATATTATTATAATCTTTTATGAGACTATGATATTACTATTAAAATGGAATTACAAGTCAACTTCATCTCCTCAATCAATTCACACCTCTCCTTCATGACTCTCATGGCTCTATGTTACTCTCTATCTCTTTTAAATAATACATTACACTCTATTTTATGCACTCATCAAAGAATGACATATTCCTTTTCACTCATTAAAAATATGTCATAAAATATTCCTCTTACGTTCTCTTCAATGCATATGTTACACTCTCCTTAACTAAGGCTTGCATACCTCTCCTTAATGGCATAAGTTGCACTCCTCTAAATGGAATCCAATGCATGCACATTACTCCTCCTTTATGACAAGAATTTGTTGCTCCTCCTATATATGAGTCTCATGTATTCTCACTTGGGTGTGGATTATGATGCCAAGAGTGGAAGAGACTTGAGGAAAATGGTGAGAGGGAGAGATATGGAGAGTAGCCAATTGCTTCCAAAATAAATATGAGATTCTTACTAAAATACTAAGATCTTGTTGACAGTGTTGGACTTGCCAACATGTCAGGGGATCTCCCCGGTAAGAATTCCCAATTCCTCAGACTGTTTGGTGTAGGAGTCCTAGCAGTGGGTCATACGATAATGCCTTGACCACAATTTCGCACAGAGGCAAGTAAGATAACTCTGTTGGTAGCAAGGGTGTGATAGCTGCAGCGAGCAAAGGAAGGTGCATGAGAGGTTCTTGTTGGGGTCCGAGTGTGAATGTTATGATTCAACCATTTTACCACATTAATATGTCAATCCGAGGTCATTTGTTATTGCAAGGATATCATGCACTATATATGCAGGGGAAAATTCATAATCCAGCAATTTATTATGATTTCAATTAATTAATTAAACATGCAATCTTAAATAATAAATAAACTGTAGTAGCATAACGATTCACAACATCAACTGTAACAACAATACATTTCATAGCAGCACACTAAATCTCACATCAAAAGGGAAACAAAATGCATAACTAAACCAATACGCACATAAGAACATGCACAACACCTGATTAGGAGAGCAGGCCCAAATCCCTAGTCAGGGTTGTGCTTAACACATAGATTCGCGAAGGAGATCAGAATGGTGGAGATTGCATTAATATCAAAAGTAGCTGTTACAAAACTCAGATATTTCTTGCTAACCCGACTCCTAGCTACAAATCCCCTTTTATACAATTACATCTAAACACCATGGTGGTTGTTTGCCTAAAATTACATGATAGTTGTAACAACAAAACTGAATCAAAAGATAGACAAAAGGAGATCTGCGACAATTGCACTGTAACAATTATGGGTTAACAACATTATCGCCATCTTTGGTAATGATTCTTGATCCCGTGGTTCCAAATCTGCACAATTAACGAGATTAGCATCCAATTGGTGATGATTCCTTAGACTTAAACATAAATGACTAAATAACTTGTGAAACATGACAAGGGTTATACCTGTAGGGCTTTTAGGCACAAAATAGCTAGTATGGAAGTATAATTAGAAAGAAAACAAGGTAAAGAGATAAACAAAACAAGGCAATTTTGGCCCCCAACATCTCCCCCCAACTGACTTTTCTACATGTCCTCATGCTATCCATCACCGTCGCAAGTCTGGGTTTACTTGAATGTGTTTGGCATGCAGCTGGGCAAGGTCGTACTTTTTAGCCATCTCAGTACCAGCTAATTTGTATCCTCGGGTTGTTAAAACATCCTTCCACTAGTCGTTGCTCACCTCATAGGCTGGGGTGTATGTGTGAGCCGACAACCAAAGAAGTAGGAATTGAAACCTGATACCTATCCAGTGAACCCCAGAGGTTTGTAGACAAGCCATATAGCGTGACATCCTTTCTAATTCCTTGGCATAATTGTGGGTTCCAAAAGGCTCTCTGAGTCTCACCGCAGAGGAAGATAGCATCCACCTCCTTTGATAGGCATCCTTAGCCTCTTCCTGACAAGAAACTATTTGAGTAGTGCATAGTTGTATGCACCATTTCTGCATTGCAAGCATTTTTTCCTTCTTCCCTTCAATGTTATAAAATTCCCATGCTTATTAAGGATACTATCAAATGGGCAGTATTTTCTTCCAACAAATAACGATTGAGTGGCTTAGTTGTCCTCAAAAGTATCAAAAGCCTTTTTCCACCTAACTTGATTGAAAATATAAGGGGTGAATGCTCTGATTTGAATGTCTCCCACATAAGGAACATGATTAAAAGTTTGATCATCCTTCAAGTAATAGTCATACAAATAAATTTCACAAAGAAGATGATCGTCTAGAATTTCATGCACTCTCATGATCCAGAGGAATTGCATTGAGTCTTCGATCTTATGACTAATTTCATGGAATATACTCTTCAGAAAAAATAAAAGATATTGTTCATGCAAGAACAATGCGTAGCTGTGAGCTGGAGGGAGGCAAGCAAGTACCTACTATGCAAGATCAAACATTTCTTCCTTATCTGTCTTCAAGATGCACACTTCTTCTTCCAGCTACACAATTCTTTTCTGTTGTTTCTCATGCTTCCTCCTCTCTCTATATTCCCTGTCAATATAACCAGTGACTACCCTTGCTACTTGTTCTCTAACTATTTGAATTCCCTTTTGGTGATCTTCTACCGAAATAGATCCTTGTTGTAAGCGTGTGGCAATTTCCTACCATTTTTGAACTTCAGCAGTCAAGAAGAACTCCCTGCTTTCAAATAACCATTCTATTGGCTCAGTCTGTGTCACAATAGAAGTGGTAGGAGGGTCTTCGGCCTAGGCTGCTACAGGTTCTTCTGCTCAATTTGCAAGTCCATCTTTGAGGATTGCAATCTTTCTCCTATATCTTCATGCTTCCCTCTTTAATCGACAAACCCTCTTTTTTAGCCGAATATTGTCAATCTTCAACTGCATGTTTTCATTGAATTGGGACTGGTATCTCTCCTTGAAGGAGGACTTTCACTGCGTGCTCTAGTCAATGAATTCTTGTTTAATGGGGATTTCTCCCACCGGTTCTGTGGCCGATGTGGGGCCTAGTGGATCCTCAACATCTATGTCGACCCGTTCTTCCTTAACCCTTACTTCCTCAGACTGTCCATCAACTCGAATTTCATCTTGCGGTTCCAAAATTATTACATCCGGAGGCTCCATATTCACGACTTCTATTTCTATCATCTTCTTATCAATTCCAACAACATCTGTCTCGACCCCTCTAAATTGTTTTGTGACTGTCATAGTCAAAATTTCAACATTCACAACATCTTCCCCCACTGTCTGTATATCCTCTTGTGCTAGAACTGTCTTTTTGTCTTGAAATTCAGCTTCAATCGGTGGGTCCTTTTTCTGAGTTCCTATGTCATTCGACAGGATGTCGCCCTCAATACTTTGTTCTTGTACTTGATGATTTATTGCTGGACCTTGAGCTGCCTCATATTCTCATGACTCATTCTCAACACAAGTCTCTTCACCACTAATTCTGCAGGACTGCCCATATTCGTGGCTTCTGCCACTGACGTGTCGGCTAGCACTGGTTCTTGTGGAGCAGTGCTGGCCTCCACACCTTCGACCATATTTTCCTGTTCTTCGATGAGAGTTTTTACTTGAGTCACAACTTCCACCAGAGTATCCAGTTTCCTCTTATTGACCTTCAGAATAGGCGGCACCGCCTTCTCAACCTTTGAACGACGGGGTGTTCAAAATTTTCTAGCCCCCCTAGTAGACTTGCGGTGAAAGGTGAATGAAATAAATTTTCCTTGGCCTTAGATGTACATGGAGAATCAACCTATTTTCCTTTTCATTTCGCTAACTGAGTGACTCTAAATTTTCTGCTGGTTCTTGAGAAGCACTGCTAACCACAACTTCTGCCACTTGTACTGGTTCCGGTATGATTTGTGCGGGTGGTGCTGGTTCTTGTGGGGCAGCACCACCTGCACCCCCTTGTTCGGCCCTTGGAATTTCTGTGGCAAGTGTTTCTTGTGCATCATCAACAGCATTATCGACATCATCGATTTCCATTCTGTCTACTTCCATGGCCTCTGTGGTCGATGTTGGTTCTTGTGGGACAACATTGACTACAATATTTCTCCCTTCTGCATCCTGTTCATTGATTTCGCCCTCCACCGGTATTAATCTTTCTAGTTCTTCCTTTGCTGATTCAACAAACTGTGGCCATGACACCGGAGTTTGGGCTAGTGCCTGGATAACCAACAGTCAGACTAAACCGTGGTTGGTAAGGACTCCCAGCACTTGCTGAGAATGACGAGCAAAATGTGCCATCAACTATAAACTTTTCATTAAGAAAAATGGCATATCTATCGAGTAAACTAGGACATGTTGATATTAGAGGGATGCCAGAGTCTTAAAATGATGTTTGAATAGAATAGAAAAATGTCCTTCATAAGTAATGTACCTTGATACGAAATAGGCGACTTCTCCCCAAGGATAGAGTAGTGATTTTCGATCACATCCCTTTCCCCTTTGAGTTACTTTCTTGTCGGCTTGCAAAAATACCTTTGGATATTCCAGCAATGGGGCCTTTCGAGAAAACCATTTCTGGCCCCCCTTGTGGCAATCCGCTGACAATTTCAATGGCCTCCTCTGTAATTGGAACTCTCAGCCCTCGAACCTTGGAGTATTCACCTTCTAATTTAAGGTAAATTCTACTATGATTGTTTCATCAAATCCCTGTAGTCTTTGTAAGTACCTGTCCTGACCTGCATTTAGGAAAACTTGCCATACATCCCGGTTACTACAAACTTGCACCATCGTCACTGGTTCATGTTGCACAATAGACCCCCCCCCCTTCCTACTCGGGCTCCAGTAACAGCGTTCAGACTAGCATCGAAACCGTTAGAGGGAGTGTCAGTCGGCTAGTTTCTTGCAGGAAAGGTCATGAAATAATATCATGGAAAGGGGTGTCAAATGGTAATACATAGGTATATAAAGGGAAATATCCATAACCAATCATAGAAAAGACATAGAGAGCAAGTGGATTTTGGGAAGAATGGGAAAAATCCGTGACTGGGTTATAATAATAATGGGATATTATGATAATAACTTTGCATGACAATCCGATTTAATTGGACAATCATTTGCATGATGTTTCAAATCCATATGGTTATCAATTAATTATGCAGGATGTAATGGTGCCATTATGGGTTATACATACTAGTGCAATGTTTTTCAGAAGTGATGGGATGGCTTATTATGAAAATTTAATTGTTTTCTATATGCCGTCATGGTTGTACCCCCCCATTAAGAAATGGTCGTCCACAGTCATTCCCAAGTCATCTCACAAAATTATTAATCATTATGTTAAGTCTAATTAGGATCATACCTGGTGCTTAAAAGGCAGAGTAGCAACATGCATGGTATAATGGCATTGGAGGATTCACAATGTTAGGTACTTAGAAGATATTTCTTACTGTAACAACGTCGGGAGTAACAACACTGAATACTTAGAAATTTTTTAGCTTCGAAGGAGTAACAACATTGGGAGTAACAACACCGAACACTCAGAAAAATTTTCAGCTTTAGAGGACTAACAACATCAAGAGTAACAACACCGAAGGAGTAACAAAACTGAACACTTAGAAAATTTTTCTCCTCAGCAGCATAAGTTAGAAAAATCTTCGTGCACCTGTGGAAGTACCTACAAAAAAAATGAGTAGTAATAACACACACACACATATAGATATATAACCGAGGATGCAGAGGAGGTATTATCTACACCAACAACCTTCAATCTAGAATTTTCAGAGAGATGTTTGATGAAGGCTTCTCTAGAGGGTGGTGGTAGAGTCTAAGTCGATGTCCATTTACAATAAAAGAAACATGTGAATACACAATTGTGACCAATCTAACAGTCTCGTTTTCAAATACCACATCAACCTCATACGGTCCCAACCGTCACGAGCGAAGCTTCCCTTTAAAATCCTTAAAATGGGACTCATATGGTAATGCCCCATCCCCTTTATAAAGCACCTTATTTTTAATAAATTTACCATGCCATTTTTCTCTCTGCTGCTATATGGCAACAGTCCTCTGGACAACCATTAATCGAATTTCATCAAGCTCATTTAGTTGTTCCAGCCAGTGTTTTTGGGCTTCTGAGAGGTCCAATCCTACTTCCAGAGCTGTTCTGAGCGTACTGATTTCAAATTCCACTGGGAACAATGGGGATTTGCCATAGACAAGTTCAAATGGTGAAAAACTTGTTGTGTCCACCATGTTGTTATGTATGCCCAAAGAGCTTCAGGAATTTTTTTAGCCCAATCCTGCTGATGATTTGCCATGATCTTGGTGAGAATGTTTTCCAATACTTTGTTTGTGCTTTCCACTTGACCGTTCGACTGAGGCTGATATGGGGTTGTTATCCTATGCTTGATCCCATGTTTATTCATAAGCTTTGCCATCATGTGTGATGTGAACTGTGCTCCTCCATCTCAAACTATCTCTCCAGGAGCACCATATCTAGCAAAAATTTCTTCAAACAAAAGGTCCAAGACAACCTGCTCTGTTGCTTTCGCTACAGCCTTGGCTTCTACCCACTTCGTTACATAATCTGTGCAGAATAAAATATGGAATTTTTGATGTGAAGGTGGGTTAAATGGACCTACAAAATTAGTATCCCATCTCTCGAAAGGCTCAATAACTACTTGTGGCTGTAATGGCATTTCATCTGAGTGACCACGCTGACCCATCTGTTGGAAGCTATCACATCTTCGAACATAATTTCATGCATCGCTAAAGATAGAGGGAAACATTCCCTCCACAAGGGGCATCATGAGCAACTCTAAAGATCTCATAGATGTCATTTTCTGCTACATAACGACGAATTTGCTGATCATCCCCTGTATAAAAGAGGTATCTGCTATCCATGAATAATGGGCACTATGATGAATGATACTCCATTGTTCCCTGTATGAAAAATGTTGTGATACTTTTACTGTAGCCAAATAGTTAGCAATGTCTGCATACCAAGGGGTATTAGTAGGAATTGTAAATAGATGTTCATCCGGAAAGCTATCTTCTATAGGTTCTCCTTCATTATCCACATTTAATCTAGACAGAAAATCAACAACTACATTATATTTTCTTGGTTGATCTATAATGGTGATATCAAATTCTTGAAGTAATAGCAACCACCTTGTTATAAGCCCAGGAGTTACAGGTTTATTCATCAAATACCTGATTGCTGTGTGATTAGTGTGTAAAAAAGTAGGATACCCAGTAATGTAATGTCAAAATTTATTAACATCATAGATAACGACCAGGAACTCCTTCTTCGTTACCGTATAGTTTAGTTCAAAATATGTTAGATTCTTGCTAATATAATAGACTGTGTACGACTTCTTATCTATTGGAAATAATACTGTGAGGGGGGGGGTGAATCAGTATTATCAAATCAATATAACTTTTCCATTTCCATATTCTGATTCATATATGCTACTTCCACAACTATGATTAATGCAACCAGAGTATATCCAGTAAACCTATGATTCGGTTAGATGTTCCTTTAATTTAGAACATTATTAACCATACGAACAGTAAACAGGAGCAGTAACACAGAATAGATCATCACACGAAGCACACATGAACACCATGATGTAAGGTGGAAACCCAATGTGGGTGAAAACCACCTGCTGCAAGTCGTCTCAATCTTCTTTCAATTAGAAACTTCTTTTTACAATGATTCTGTACTGGTGCAGTCCTTTACCAGTACGCAGGCTGCAACCTGCAGAGAGCTACAACCCTCTCTCGTTTTCCAGACTCTCCTGGAAGGGAGCTACAACCCCCTTAGTTCTTGTACTAGCCGATCCATTTACTAGTACGCAGGCTGCTACCTGCAGAAATGCTCCAACATTTACTCGTTTTCCAACTGCTACTAGAAGGGAGTTACCACCCCCTTTCGCTCTTGTACTAGCTAAGATACTAGTACATAGGCACCGACCTACAATTTTCTCTCATCCGGGTACCACGTTTCATACATTTTCATACTGGATACTCATGGAACACAACATCATAATCTGAAGGCCACATTTCATCCAATTTTCATACTGGACCCATCAATATCATTGAAGCACATAATCAACCAACATCAATCTTTACATCACTTAAAACTGAATTAATGAAACCCCAATATATAGAATCAATCAAACTCTTCTCAGAATGTTATAACCAGAAAACAGTAACAGTAACCAGACATTGATTCAGAACCCTGAACACAGCAGTAAAATCAGCTAAAACATATTTTCTGAGAAGTCTGCAACTTGACCAATAGGAAGCCTGCGGGTATCCGCACTTTCTCCGTGTCTGACCTGCGGATCACCGCACCTGCATCTCTGACTTGCCTGCGCACCTCCGCACCTGCACCTGTGTCTCTCCTACGCACCTCCGCACCTGCTGCTGTGTCTTTCCTACGCACCTTCGTACCTGCTGCTGAGAATCACCTGCGCACCTCTGCACCTGCTGCTGTGTCTTTCCTGCGCACCTCTGCACTGCGGCTGAGAATCACCTGCGCACCTATGCACCTGCTGCTGCAAATCACCTGCGCACCTCCGCACCTGCGCCTGTGTCTCTCCTATGCACCTCCGCACCTGCTGCTGTGTCTTTCCTACGCACCTTCGTACCTGCTGCTGAGAATCACCTGCGCACCTCTGCACCTGCTGCTGTGTCTTTCCTGCGCACCTCCGTACCTGCTGCTGAGAATCGCCTGCGCACCTCTGCACTGCTGCTGAGAATCACCTGCGCACCTACGCACCTGCTGCTGCAAATCACCTGCGCACCTCCGCACCTGAGCTGTGTCTGGACTACAGTCCTCCGCACCTGGAGCTGTGTCGCACCTACGATCCTGCATGTATAGATCAATTTTTCAGATTTTACTCATACCCCAGACTATCAAATCTACAGATCTGATCATGCGCCAAGGAGATCTCAATCCATCAGTAGATCCGCCTTATAAAGCTCAGGTTCCTCCTTGATTCAGATCCAGCTATCACTCACCAACCGATCACCAGAATTTTAGATCTTGCTCTCCTTAAGATATTCAACTCATGAGTGCTCAATCCAAATGATCTCCTTCCCCTTTTATAGTCTAGGCCTTTCTCAAACCATGGACCAAAACCATAGAGATCCAATACTAGGGATCCAAAACTGGGGTTCAAACCTTTAGATGCAAAACCACGGACCAAACCATAGGTTCAAAAGCGTTGGACTAAATACCATGGACCGCCTGTAAGATTTCCCACGTGCGCGCGATTTTCTCTGCATGAAAGTGTGTGAACTGGGGTTCGCACCTTTTGAACTGTGAACCTGCGAACATGTCCGCACCTTCTAAATGATACGCCTGCGGAACCTGCCGATGACCTCACCTTTTGATCGACACACCTACGAACTTCTTATTTTCTTCATTCTTTGTAGGCTGATCATCGATCTTTGCTATTGACTTGTTGCACTATGATCTGTCATTTGTATGAGTTGCCATCAAGGACAACACTTGAGCCATAATGCCAACAATCTCCCCCTTTGGACTTGATGGCAAAGCTAACTTGTCTACTTGAACTGATTTCTTTTAGATGACCTGCATCTCAAGTATTCTGTCACATCTGATCTCACTTCTGTAGATTCATATAAGTTATATATAAGTGAGTTGTTCTTCTACGAGTGGCTTGCCATCAAGTACAACACATGCATCATAATGCCAACAATCTCCCCTTTGGACTTGATGGCAACAATACCAACTCACTCTCCCCCTTTGACATCAAGGGCAAAGGGCAGACCAAGATATTCTCTTTCCTTGATAACCATTCCGCTGTCCATACTCCCCCTGAGTATCTGCTGAAATCTCTGAATGAGCTCCCCCTTTGTATATGCAAAGGTGTACCAATCTGACTATGCTCCCTCTGAGTACTGCTGAAGTCTCTGCTTTGTTGAAGAGTGTTGTTCATGCTCCCCCTCACTGTAAGAAAGGTCTGCAAAAATATTCTACAAGAAGAACATGACTCTATACATCATAAGTGACCTTCCTATCACCAAAGACTCATCCATCTCCCACCAAAATGAGGATATACCAAACTTGACTCATCCACCCAATCAAGTGGGGATACATCAAGGTTTACACATGATAGCACAAGAGTATAACATCATCCATCCCAGGCATAGTGGGGAAACTAACGTAGGTCGTTACATGACCTTGATAACGATTGACATATTTCAACATCATATGACCAGAAGAGATTAGAGACACACTATTACATCATGAGACTTGATATGACCTCTACATCGAATGATATACATGACATTTATAATAGAGACCAAACATCTAAATAAGACCATGAAAGTCATCAGCAACTATCATACATGGTGAATGATCAGCTCCATAAGCATTTGCCAATAGCATCTAGACCATCAATCCTGTATATGCCCATTAGTGTAGATAACATCATCCTGTGACAAGATATGCCTGCATATAGATATTAATTCATTCTCTTGATCTTGAGCATTATAAGATCATTATCATATGCGAAAGACACCATAGCCATCTCATCAACATCAACATCAACATCTGCATGATCCAAGTATCATCACTTGGGAACATCATAATGCCAACAATACATTATTAAAGGCATATGCTCCCCCTCAACTTGTGCCATCTGTTTACTGATAGATCTGATCATGCATATTCAACAACAAGCATCAAGATATCATCATCATCAAGTTAGGATCAAAACACTTCTAAACATATTGCAAGTATCAATACATTTCCACACATCATCAGCAGACTGTAACCATTATTAAACAGAGCAAGTAAGGGACTGAATCATATCAGACCCCTTTTCTTGAGTTTATCCCACTGCTTTTCCTCAAATTAACATATACGCGACTGAGCAGTAACCAACTCGCGTATATACGCGACTTCCCTTTATGAAACTTGCATATGAGATTTAGGACATTGAAGTTTTACACTTTCAGCTCCCCGTGAGTCCGTTATGACTGTATATGGTGTTGTGCCACATCTTCCTGACTGTACTTCCTTCTTCTTCCATATCTTCAAGTGTGATGAAGTTTTCTCCTTTTGGCGTGATGCCCGTACCTTGATCCTGCATTACTTTGCTATATGTCCAAGCTTGTTACATACATAACATCTTACATGTTTCATATTCCTCTTGTAGCAATCAGCAGCTTTGTGACCAAACATATTGTAAGAAAAGCAATAACCATTAAAGTACCTGGAATGTGATGATATTTCTGCATGATGGTCTTCAACCACTCTTCTTCTGCATCTCGCTGCAACATGTCCAAGATTATGACAAACATAACATTCAACCTTATTCATTGGAGGAGTAAAAGATTTTCCTTGAAGAATTTCTTTCCTTGGCTATTGATGGGGTTGACCTCTCATTTCCTTGTTGAGCATTTCAAATTTTGTATTAGAGTTCCTTGTCTTACTTTGTGAACTAGATTCTCCTTCAACAAATTCATGAAAACCAAGACCTGTTTTGATAGCAGGAGACCTTTGACTACTAAGAATATCATCCAAGATCTTAGTACTATCTTGAAATCGTAAGAGCTTATCCTTTTCTTCTAAGTTGTCTTTTAGGATATTTACCTCAGTCTGATGTTGCTCTTCCTTTTCACGATAGTGCTTCTTCATGTCTTCTTCAGCTTTCCTTCCTTCTTCCAACTGATGTCTTAGTTGACGAACTTCTTTTTCTTGTTTTTCAAGAGATTGGAGTAGTTCTTTATTCTGCTTCTTTGATTCTTCAAGATCTTCCTTTAGCGAGAGGATCGTAGCTTCAAGACTTTCATAGTAACTAGATCTATCTCTAAGTTTCTTGATTGTTGTGCTCTTTTCATTGACTTCATCTCTTAGTGATGTTACTTCATCCTGCAACTATTGATATTTGTCCTTGAATAACTTCCTTACCTTGTTTCCTTCCTCTAGTTGAGATTTTAGTTTGGTAGCTTCTTCTTTGAAGGCACATTCCCTTTTGTTCAATAGATCTTGTTGATCTCTAATTTTGTCTGTAAGCCTTTTAAATTCTGCCTCTATTTGATATCTTTCTTGCTCACCCATAAGAGCAAATTCAGTTGTTTCGCTATCACTTTCATCATTTCCAAATGGATAGATACCTGTATCACCAGAGGATAACAAATTCATACTTGATAGATCATTTTATTGTTCATCATGAAGTGGTTATGAATCTGAAGTGCTTCTTCCACATATTCCCCAATCGATACTCCCACTGTCATAGTTCTTCTGAGATGTATTCTTCTTCTTAGGCGCTTTCTTCTTAAGCTTCTTTCCCATTGTTCTACGGATCTCCTTCAAGCAATCAAGCTTCTACCAAAGGACCTGCTCCGATACCAATTGTTGGAAATAATATTGAGAGCGGGGGGGGGGGTGAATCAGTATTATCAAATCAATATAACTTTTTCATTTCCATATTCTGATTCATATATGCTAATTCCACAACTATGATTAATGCAACCAGAGTATATCCAGTAAACCTATGATTTGGTTAGATGTTCCTTTAATGAGAGCATTAGAACATTATTAACCATAAGAACAGTAAATAGGAGTAGTAACATAGAATAGATCATCACACGAAGCACACATGAACACCATGATGTAAGGTGGAAGCCCAATGTGGGTGAAAACCACCTGCTGCAAGTCGTCTCAATTTTCTTTCAATTAGAAACTTCTTTACAATGATTCTGTACTGGTGTAGTCCTTTACCAGTATGCAGGCTGCAACCTGCAGAGAGCTACAACCCTCTCTCGTTTTCCAGACTCTCCTGGAAGGGAGCTACAACCCCCTTAGTTCTTGTACTAGCTGATCCATTTACTAGTACGTAGGCTGCTACCTACAGAAATGCTCCAACCTTTACTCGTTTTCCAACTGCTACTGGAAGGGAGCTACCACCCCCTTTCACTCTTGTACTAGCTGAGATACTAGTACGTAGGCGCCGACCTACAATATTCTCTCATCCGGGTACCACGTTTCATACATTTTCATACTGGATACTCATGGAACACAACATCATAATCTGAAGGCCACATTTCATCCAATTTTCATACTGGACCCATGAATATCATTGAAGCACATAATCAACCAACATCAATCTTTACATCACTTAAAACTGAATCAATGAAACTCCAATATATAGAATCAATCAAACTCTTCTCAGAATGTTATAACCAGAAAACAGTAACAGTAACCAGACATTATTCAGAACCCTGAACACAACAGTAAAATCAGCTAAAACATATTTTCTGAGAAGTCCACAACTTGACAAATAGGAAGCCTGCGGGTATCCGCACTTTCTCCGTGTCTGACCTGAGGATCACCGCACCTGCGTCTCCGGCTTGCCTGCGCACCTCCGCACCTGCTGTTGTGTCTTTCCTGCGCACCTCCGCACCTGTTGCTAAGAATCCCCTGTGCACCTCTGCACTGCTGCTGAGAATCGCATGCGCACATGCGCACTTGCTGCTGTGAATCGCCTGTGCACCTCCGCACCTGAGTTGTGTCTGGACTGTGGTCCTCCGCACCTCCAGCCGTGTCGCACCTACGATCCTGTAGGTATAGATCAATTTTTCAGATTTTACTCATACCCCAGACTATCAGATCTAGAGATCTGATCATGCGCTAAGGAGATCTCGAACCATCAGTAGATCCACCTTATAAAGCTCAGGTTCCTCCTTGATTCAAATCTAGCTATCACTCACCAATCGATCACCAGAATTTCGGATCTTCCTCTCCTTAAGATATTCAACTCATGAGTGCTCAATCCAAATGATCTCCTTCCCCTTTTTATAGTCTAGGCCTTTCTCAAACCATGGACCAAAACCATAGAGATCCAATACTAGGGATCCAAAACCGGGGTTCAAACATTTAGATGCAAAACCACAGACCAAACCATAGGTTCAAAAGCGTCGAAATAAATACCATGGACCGCCCGTAATATTTCCCATGTGCGCGCGATTTTCTCTGCATGAAAGTGTGTGAATTGGGGTCCGCACCTTTTGAACCGTGAACTTGTGAACATGTCCGCACCTTCTAAATGATGCGCCTGCGGAACCTGCCGATGACCGCACCTTTTGATCGGCGCACCTACAAACTTCTTATTTTCTTCATTCTTTGTAGGCTGATCATCAATCTTTGCTACTGACTTGTTGCACTATGATCTGTCATCTGTATGAGTTTCCATCAAGGACAACACTTGAGCCATAATGCCAACAATCTCCCCCTTTGGACTTGATGGCAAAGCTAACTTGTCTACTTGAACTGATTCCTTTTAGCTGACCTGCATCTCATGTATTCTGTCACATCTGATCTCACTTCTGTAGATTCATATAAGTTATATATAAGTGAGTTGTTCTTCTACGAGTGGGTTGCCATCAAGTACAACACATACATCATAATGCCAAGATTATCTTCTTGTTATCCCAGCACCGCCCCTACAGCTATTTGAGAGGCATCTGTATGGATATGAAACGGATGTTCCCAGTTAGGACCACACAAGATTGGAGCTCGGCAGACCAGTTCTTTGATTTTCTCAAAAGCTACTCCACAATCATTTTTCCATAAAAATTCAGCATCCTTAGTTAACAGCTGAAAAAGTGGGAATGTTATCTTGGAAATTTTTTTCTATAAAACACCTATAGTAACCAACGCAACCAATGAAACTACGTACCTGATTCGGTGTCTTGGGTACAGGAAAATGCAAAATTACCTTTACCTTGGTAGGATCAACTTGTATTCTAGCAACTGAAATAAAATGTACCAGAACTACTCCCTCTTCTCCCATCATGTGACATTTTGTTATGCTCAAAGAAACATGCATTTGTTTACACCTTTTAAGAAATTTCTCCAAGTTTTCCAACCCTTCTTCAAGTGACCCTGTGTATGGCGTGAAATCATCCATATAGATTTCAACATTATCATCGACTAAATCGGAAAAAATACCTAGTATTGCCCTCTGAAAGGTAGCAGGTGCATTACAAAGACCAAACAGAAGGACTCGGTAAGTGAATGTTCCCCAAGGGCATGTAAAGGTGGTTTTGTCCTGATACTCGAGAGCTATTTGGATTTGGTTATACCCGCTAAACCCATCCAGGAAAGAGAAAAAATTCTTCCTGACCAAGTTATCAAGGACTTGGTCAATAAATGGTAGAGGGAAATGATATTTCAAGATTGCTTTATTCAACTCCCTATAGTCTACACAAATCTGCCATTTACCATTCTTTTTAGGAATGATGACTAACTAGGATACCCACTGACTGTCCGAGATTGGGTAAATGAATCCTGCATCCAATAACTTTTGAAGCTCTTCTTTGACAATGTTTTTCAAGGTAGGGTTCATTCTTCTTTGAGGCTCTCTCATGGGTCAACAATCTTATTAATATAAATATGATGAGTACACAAATCGGCAGGGATACCTTTCATATCGATATAATCCCAAGCGAAAGCTTCTTTCTGTTCCCGAAGGATTTTTAGGAGTTGTTCAGTCTCATCTGTTGAAAGATTTAGGTTGATATTCAGTGTCTTACTTGGCTCGATCTCCATTGGTATGCTGCCATAGAATGCTATTACAGGAATATATTCATTTCTGATTTCTGATATGATAGTTTCCCGTGTTTCGCAGCTCATGATAGATTCCAAAAACTGTCAAGTTAGATCTAGAACAACATGAGGGTTGCTAATAAAAGTGTTGATATTGTCATCCTTTATATTATTCTTAAAGAAAAGGGCTTGCCCCATGGTAAGGACTGGCTGGAGTTCCTAATGTTTAGTTTCAATCCCATCCAAAGACAAAGATTTTTGTTTTAGCTTTCTCTGTGAACTTGGTTCTGCAGGGGGATAGAGAATAAGATTTTTCATATTTTCCTCGTTAGAAATTATCATGTTTCTTGACCGACACCCAATATAGGCATTAGTGGCTGCAAGCCAAGGCCATCCTAAAATAAGGGGGTGACCACCATATGGGGACTACGTATGTAGGACTAGGCAATCAACTGAATAGCACTAAGAATCCACTGACATTGTTATGTCCTCCAGTTTCCCTATTGGTCTAATTGTAGATCTGTCAGCTAGCTCCAACACTGTAGGGGTAGGCTTAAGATCACGCAATCCCAACGTAAGCATGGTCTAAGAGGTAATTACATTAATTTCCATGCCCAAATCTACTAGTACATTTGGAATATCTACCCCATTAATCTGGGCTATTAGAATCGAGTTCCCAGGATCCCCATATTTTACAGGCATATCTTTCCCCAACATAATGTCATATAATCCCCCCATAACATGAATTGTAAGTGGATCCTTCATTTTCTTCCCAAGTCTCTTGGAACAATATTCTCTGATAGTTTTAGCATAAATAGGTACATATTTCATGGCTTGAAGCAGGGGGATTTTGACAAATAGATTCTGCAATTCTCCTAAAAGATCGAATTCCGGTTGAGGGACCTATTTACTTAGGGCTAATCATTCTGGATAAGGAGGATTAGTTTGACAGGCCTGAGTAACAGTCAAATGAGAAGGAGAATGTTCCACAGAAGATTGGGTTGTCTCACCCTTGACTGCTTAAGATTCTAGATTTTCATCGTCAAGATGTTCAACAATAACAGGCGATGTTGGAGCATTTACTACCCGGCTAGATCACAAATTCATCTTATTAAATCCTATGGTAGAAATTCTATATGAAGGAAGGTTGAGGGTGTCCGTTTGTTGAGCACCCTTATTGTTTGGATTTGGGTTTGGTTGAATGGGAAGTTGAGGTCGAAGAGGAGGATTATTGGAGGGAACATTAGAGGACAGCTGTAACGGCTGCTGCTGTGTAGGTTGAGGAAATTGAGCACTAGGGGGAGCAGGGCTACGCCAATTTTGAGAACATTAAGAACTTGATTTAGGGTGAGGGTACCATGGTTTCCAAGGTGGATAACAATAATGTTGAGGCAAAAAAGGAATTGACTGAGGATTCATATTATAATATTGAAAGGATCCTAAGACGTACCTAGATTTAAGCCTGATGACCGTGGCTGCCATGGTTTCTTAGACCCCATAAAGCGCAGTTGATCTGGTTCCTCATTTGTCCCTTGAAACACCGCCTTTAGTGCTAGAAGAGATGGACATTCATCGATGGAGTGACTCTGTTCAAAAATAGCACATGTCTCTATAGTGTGTAGTGGACACTCCTTCAGTGGATGTTTCTTCCTACACCGAGGGCAGAAAATAGACATGGTTCTTTCCAACTCCGTCTGTTTCTGTTTTTCCTGCAATGTATCCATTTGGGAAGATAATGTACTTAGGATATCAGTTTTCAAACTATCCAGCAGGTTTCCAATTTCTGCTTTTGTGATTCCCTCGCTTGATGTTTCGAAGGTCCAGACTCCCTGTCTATTCCTTGCAACTCCCCTTGAGCATTGAATGTAGAGCTCACAGATGGTGTCAGAATGTTCTTTATATATATCCCATTTACCTACTATGTTTAATAGTTCCAAAGATTCTTCCCTCAGGACCCGGAGAAAAATATTTTTCAGGATATCCTTATCTAGGTCATTGTGGCCAGACCTCTAGAGAGTGTACTTAAAACACTCCACACAGTCCTCCATATTTTCATCCTCCTTCTGCATTAATTTAAAGATTTATTCCTTAATATCCCGAGATTTACAGTAATCTTGATATTTTTCCAGGAAGGCCTTCTTCATGTCATCCCAAGTAGAGATGGATTTTCCTCCTAGACCCATAAACCATCGCAACGCTGTCCCTTTTAATGTAGTAGGAAAAAAATTCAGGTTTTTGAGCATCATTGATGTAATTATATCCTCTGCAAACGATATCAAACTCAAATAGGAAAGTTTCTGGATATTCCATGGAAAGCCCATGGAATTTTTGCAGTGTGGTCAGTGGGATAGGCTTCATTGGTGCATAACCCCTGATATCCCCAATTGGGAATTCGATTAAAGATGTTGGGGGTGCTGTGAATACTTTCCAATACTCATTTGGAATTTCAACAGGTTCTTGTTGTGTAACAACTGATGGTTGTGGAAGTTTAACAACACTCCCTTGATCGCGAGGTGAAGAAAATCCTCTAAAGTCTCCTTCTTCAATCCTTGGGTGGATCTCTTCTTCTGACCCTCTGCTGGCCACTTCCTCCCTGTTTGATACTAAGGGAGGTGTTTTTGATCCCTCTGATGCCCTACTTCCTACTTCTTCTTTAGTTGTTGAAAGGTATACTTCCACTTTTGGGGGCTGTATAGTTGTTCCACAGAATGCCCCTCGGATTTTGTGTGAACTTTCACCCAAGAAATAGCTCGTGAAGAGGCTTCTGATGAAGCTTTTGCAATAATCTCCTAGATATAGGTATTCCTTCCCAAATCATTCCTTCCTTTCCTTTGGGGTCCTCCTCTACCCCTTTTATTTGAACTCTTGTTCATACATTTATTGGAAAGAAAAAATTAAAACTTACATGGCTCAAGACCTGGAGCAGGGTAAAAGAAAAAAAAAATTCTTTCCCTCCCCAGGACAAGAGAGAGGATCTTTCAAAATAAAAATAAAAACAAAATGCAGGAAAATTCTAAGCTCAGGACTTGGAGAAGGGTGAAATATTATTTCCCTCCCCAGGATGAGAGAGTGGACCTTATAAAATGAAAAAGAGCGAGAAAAAAAAAGCTTCAGGGAACAAAACAAAATAAAAAATAACTACGCTCAAGACCTGGAGCAGAGTAGAAAACCCTTTCTCTCCTCGGGACGAGAGATTAATTCCAAGATCAATGCCAGTTATGTTCTTGCACCTTGATAGCCTCCCCGACAACAGTGCCAAAATGTTGGGGTCCAGGTGTGAATGTTATGGTTCAACCCTTTTACCACATTAATATGTCAATCCAGGTTCATTTGTTATTGCAAGGATATCATGCACTATATATGCAGGGGAAAATTCATAATCCAGCAATTGATCAGGAGTTCAATTATTTAATTAAACATGAAATCCGAAATTACAAATAAACTATAGCAGCATAACGATTCACAACATCAACTATAACAGTAATAAATTTAACCATAGAGCACTAACTCTCACAACAAAAGGGACATAAAATGCATTACTAAACCAATACACACATAAGAACATAAGCACAACACTTGATCAGGAGAGCGGGCCCAACTCCCTGGTCAGGGTTGTGCTTAACTCACATATTCGTGAAGGAGATCAGAAAGCTGGAAATTGCATTAATATCAAAAGTAACTGTTACAAAACTCATAGATTTCTCACTAACTCGACTCCCAACTACAAATCCCCTTTTATACAATTACATCCAGACACCATGGTAGTTGTTTGCCTAAAATTACATGATAGTTGTAACAACAAAACTAAATCAAAAGATAGACAAAAGGAGATCTACGATAGTTGCACTGTAACAACTGTGGGTTAACAATAGTGCCGCCAGCTTTGGTAATGAATCTTGACCCTGTGGCTCCAAATATGCGCAATTAACGAGATTAGCATCCAATTGGTGATGATTCCTCAGACTTAAAAATAAATGACTAAATAACTTGTGAAACATGACAAGGGTTATACCTGTAGGGCTTTTAGGCACAAAATATTTGGTATGGAAGTATAATTAGTGAGAAAACAAGGTAAAGAGATCAACAAAACAAGGAAATTTTGGCCCCCAAGAGTTCTAAGACACGGGGGTTGAGATGAGTGTGCCCCATGGAAACCTATAATAGTACTCATCTTGGAAGGTAACACATGAGTGAAGATGCATCACAAGTTGGAAAGCAAGTTAACGAGCAATAAAAAGTGATGGTTAAACCAAAAACACATTTCAGAAAGATTCATACATACTTATACAGAATAGTCCATACATGCATGCATAAGCAAACAATACATATATCATTTAGAGTAAACCAGATAGCATATAATAGAATACAACATATGCATGAAACATGTTGGCTCTGTTATATTAAAAAGTGTAAGTTCTAGTCATACAATACATCCATGTCCACCCACTAGTTCCAATAGTGGAACATTACAGCTACAACCACCTGCTCCTCCAAAGAGATGTACTAGCTCTGTGCAGTGGAGAAGACAAGGCTCATTACAATGTTGTCCATGCTTTCTCTAAGATAGTCCTATCGAAGCTTGGTTGACCAAAAGCCTCTACAATGAGTTATAAGGGACTATTTATAGCATAGGGTGGGGTGACCCTTGACATTCCCCTTTGTGACAGTTCAACTAGCCTCATGACTCTTCATCTACTCTATGATTGCTACATCCCACTATCGACACTTGACTTACACTTAACAAGACATTCCATTACAATGCACATGTACTCATGTGAGACAACATGGCTTGAGCAAGCCATGTAGGACATCACTGACACTCAGTCCGTTGTGATGATAACAACTCTTTGACATGCTTGTGATGGTGAAGGTGGTGAGTTGATGCTAATCTTGGTCGCCCATGATGGTGTGCATGCACCCCATGGTGACATCCTGCTGAAGCGAACTCTTTCCTTTGTTGCATCCCGGTGCATTGGTATGGCTTCCCCATCCAACTCATCTGCTAACATGTGCATGGTCTTCTTGGGTGCGGACAAACCAACATCACACTGATGCATAGTGTCCATGTTGATACTCCAGTGTGTGCTGGTGGTCATGCGCATCAACTGTCAACTACATGTTCAGCTCCAATTGGACTTGCTTCTTGTCTTCACCTTGGTGAGTGTGCTGAATGGGTTGGATCACATGCGTGCACACAATGACATGCATGCTACTGAATCCCTTGCATGAAATTAACAATGCTGCTCACCATGTCTACTCTGTTCCAGATGCTGGGATGGATCTATAACTTGTACGGGCACAGTTTCATCCGTGAGTGCATGTTGCACCCCCTGTTGTTCCTATTCCTGCTACAACTCATTCACTTGTCTGTGCATCTCATGTTCTTCCTTGAGTTGCTGCTTCAGCACATGAACTCCTTCATTGTTCCATTCTTTGTCTTCACGCGATCTTCATGTTGCGTTTTCACCTCATCGCTTGAGTCTCCAAAGTTTCTTTCATCATTAGTGGATCTGCTTGAGCTTGCAACTTTGTTTCGCCTCCGTGTCATCAATAACCTTCCTCTTCCATTCGTTATATCCGGCATGCTACTTTCAGCTATTGTTCATGATGTTGCTCGATATGATGCTTCTGCTATCATATCTTTGTGTCCTTGTCTACAAACAACTTGATGTCTTGATGAGTATGCAAGCTCATAGACACTTCATCGACTGCATCCCCAAGTGTGCTCTTAACGGCGTCTTCAGCTTTGCTCTCTTGGAAACCATTTCACCTGTGCTGCTGAGAGGAATATGAACACCTGCGATACCTGGAACATGGAAACACTCATGGCAAGCAATGTGTTAGTCGAAAACCAAAATGAACTTGAGAACTGACTTGAAACATACATGTGTGACTGATCATGAAGGTCATGCAATTTCGGCCGGGGAGTTAGGAGACTGAGTGTCAAAACTGTTCAAGTCATAGTCTGGGATGCTGGGAGGCTGACTGACTACTGGAAATTGCCAATGCATAGTCCAGTCCGACTGCTGACTGCTGGAATGGTAGAATGCTCAATCTCAGCTGGCAATGGTTGCAGGCTAAGTGATTGCATTACACAATTCTCTGGGCCAATAGTCACTGTCCCTCAGATTTGCGCAAAGCAAGACTAGAGACCATCTCCTGGGCAGAAATAGACATTTTGGGAGAGGAAGACAGAGCGTTCCCTCCCAGGATTATGCCATGCTATCTTAGTGAGGCAGAGTCTAGGTTGAGGCTGCTCAGATTCGCCGATGGGAAATTGAACGTGAATGTGAAAGCGAATGCATGGTGATACTGAGTGTAAGCATAAGTGAATGATCGTGCATGCAAATAGTGGATGACAAATTCAAAAAATGGAACAACATGCATGTGGGTGAGGTGAGTCGCCGAATCGACGACCATTTGTGAAAAACAGTTTCATGCATGCGACAACAGTGAGATGTTAATGAAAACTGGAACGGTGCTAGTACAAGCTAGTATGTATGAAAATGACAACAAGTTCTCATGGAAATCAAGAAGATAACGTTCATAAGAAGCGAAACACAAAAAGTGCCAGAAATGCAACACAAAAAATGGAAAGCGATATTAAAGAAAAATAACTGAGCTGAATGTGCCGACAACTCTAAGATGCGATGTGGGATGTTAGAGCTGCAAGGTTGATGTGATGAATGATCTCTACAGTGTCTGGTTGATGAGTTTTGATAAGATCGAGGTTGTGACGCGGATGCCACAAATTTAGGGAAAGCGACACTTGGTGGGAGGTTTATGAAATAATCCTTGCATGTAATCTCCAACTGCCAAAAATAGATCCCCAAAACAAGGGATGCCTTTGCATGTTGCCTTGGGAGAAGTAGCCCATGCATGCAAGTCCATTTTGCTCAATCCCGGAGGGAACTGGTCAACTCAGCTGCACATGCAAGAGGCTGCTCAACTGTTGGGAGAAAATGAACATTTCTGACTGGGAGTTGGGCTGGCTGCTCAGAAGATTTTCCCAATTTCTAGGCAAAGCAGCTAACTGCTACCCATATTTACGCAAATTCTGGGTTGAGCAGCCCAGTTGGGAAGGATTGCACAATTTTCTGGGTGAAGCTTGCTCAGCAGAATTGCGCAATTCTGGGGCCCAGCATGCTGCCAGTCAGGATTGCATAATTTTTGGATGGAAGGCTGGTTTCCCTCCATTTTTGTGAAAATTCTTGAAGGAGTTGCTCAACTTGCTGCTGGACCAAGTCCGGATGAACAACCTGTGAGGGGAATGCATCAAGGTTTGATCGACATGCTGTCTTTTTGCAAGAAAATCATTGGAGCTTGTGTAGTTGACGAAGAAAGACATGCTGCTGTGAAGGTTGGTAGGGAGGCTCCAAAATGAAGCTAAGGAAAAATTTTGGAGGGTGGTTGTAGCCACTACAATAGATCTCTAGCTATTGAGGTTGGTCATGAGTGGTATTGAGAGGAAGTGAAAATTTGCTTCCTTAGTTTGCCTTACAAATCTCTCTATTGTTGTCTTTTGGTATGGCTTGGGAGCTTTTGCAGCTCGAGGGTTCTAGGGGGAGAAGTTCTTCCTAGATATGGTTGGGAGGAAAATCGGGTGGTTCACAATGTGTTGGTAAGGATATTGGAGCTGGATCATACTCTCATTGGAGTTGGAGCATACTCCCACCTTTTTGACTTGTATAAATTCATTGCCAAGTATGTTGACAACATTATATTGTGTTTTTTTGTTGTTGTTCATTACATGGTTTTTTCTTATTTGGTTGTTGACTGAAACTTAGATGTATATCAAATGTTGCACACTAAATTTTGAAGGAATTTTTCAATAACTGTAGTTTATTTTAGGTAAGTTTTTTTTTGTACAATTTCATTGCAAGTTGATTGACATCATGTCTTCATGGCTGAAGCATTCAGGATGCCATGAGTTATATAAAAACATATTAATATCATAAATTTGGTTTTTCCTACTCTTTTTACAGCTATAGATAAGTTTGCACATTATATGTTGGACAAAAGTGATAAATGAAATAGTAGGAATTTGTTTTTGGTTGTGGTTTTAAAGAATTGTGTTTTTGGGCATTTATGTTTTGATGCATTTTAACTTCATTGGGAATCTGTGCCTTATGGCCATGTCACCCCAACTTTGATTTCAAAAAACAGATTTTCAGAATCTGGTTCTTTAAGATGGTATAGTTTACAGATTTGTTGTTGCTGCGTGGTGGTTTGTGTTAGCACTTGAAATTTCACCTCAGGCTGAAAAGGAAAATCTCAAAGCTACATCAAACCATTCAGCCTCGTAGCTAGCCCTACGGGGCAGGAGAAGGCTCTCTCTGGTCGATCTCGGTAGATTTTCAATAGGATGAGATGACCAAACAAGGTAACACTGATATTAGGCTAGTAAACTGATTTGAAGGTTGATTTGGGGGGTTTTTTTGGGTTTTTGGTGGCAAATTGAGGAATTGCAATTTTTGGTGCGGGGATTTGACACAGTTTCTGCAGGGGGGTCTTTGGGGCAAGGTAGGAGCTTGTGTAGATGTCTTTAGCTGAAGTGGATGATCAGGAAGAGAGATAAGAAGGCTAAAGAGAGCAAACAATGGATTTGAATTCTCTTTAGACAATAGAAAACATAGAAATTAAACAAATTTGAAAGCAGAGCATGGCAAGCATGAATTCTAACTTTATCACTTCATTTGTTTAATATGCAGCAGTATAGAAAGGAAATGAATCACATAACAAAGCTTACAATAACATGAAGAGACACACCATCAACACAATGAGTCCACAAGAATCCCAAAGATGACTGCAAAACCCTGGTCTTCCTTAGCCAAAAATTGCAGAGATACAAGTGAATAATACAGTGTTAGCTTCTCCCTCAAGAGTCCAACCATGAAAATGAGCATGAAAGTACATAATATAGATGATCTAACCTCTTTCCCTGCCTCCATTGGTCGAGCTCACTATCCTAGGAGCTGTTTGAACAACTTCTAAACTAAGCACTACAAAATAGGCAGTCAAAACAACTTGCCTCTAAAAACTTGGAAACCAGTTCATACAGTCAATTTTACCCTTTTACATGAGAGAAACTTCTATAAGAGTAAAACAAGGGTAAAAGTATCTAAAAAGTGCCACAAGTACAGTCAAAAGGACCACCATCGACCTCAGAAATTCAAACTGGAGCTAAACTGCAAATTCTGGGCTGAACTGGTCAAATCTGGCACAAATTCCTCAACGGGTCGCGCACATCATCCTCAACGGGTCGCGCACTTTTGAGCCCTGTTTGGAGGCCTTCCCAGTGTCAGAATGAGGTGCATGATAGCTCGTTGGAAAGGTCTCTGAGTCTAATTTCCAACCCAACCCAAATTTTTGGATTTGGAGGTCATTTTCCTAGTCAAAAGTCAATTCTCCCAAGACTACTTCTGCAGCTCAAAAAAGGGGCAGAAAGTCAAAATTTGGTTGTATTTTGACCTTTTGGAGGCCCAAAACTCCATGAAAACTCAAGGTAATGCATAGGCATGTGTAAATTTGCATGAAAAATCTAGAAATGTTGAGTTTTCGCAAAACGGAGCTACGATGACAAAGGGTCTCACCGGGGGTGAGACCCGTTGAGAAGCCAAAACCTGTAAATTTCCCAAAAATGCCAAAAATGAGCCAAAACTTCCAAAAAATTTTGTGCTTGGTGCTGTGAAGAGGCTAGTGGGTGTCATGATGAATGAGAGAAGCCTCGGCCAAGATGCGGAGTGGGTTGGTCTTCTTCTTCCTCTTAAGAGCCTCGGTCAACCTTCTTTGGAACATTTTCATCTTTGCTTTACAAACGTGCATCCTAGCCCAATAGTGGTTTTTCATATTCCTCAGCAGCCTCTTGTCTTGGTTGACCTTCGCTAACAGCTTCTCCAAGTGTGCATTCACCCGGATGAGCATTGAATCTCTCTCCTTGGGCAATAGGTCACCGGGCCTCCTACGGTTTATGACTCGGTCGCTGCGTATCCTCCATAGCTCATCAAGTTCCTTTTCCTCCTCTAATTGCTTGTTGCGCTGCTCAAGATAGTTGATAGTCCATTGAGCCATGTCAAGCTTCTGCTGCAACAAGCGGTTCTCCGCCTCTCTCTGCCTGATAATCTCATGAAGATCTGAATGTATATATGCAGGGATATGGGAAATAAGGGAAATAAGGGAAATACATGTGTGGACAAAGGGAAAATCATGGGGATTGTTTTGGGAAGTTTGTCCACAATTTCATCAACTTTTCTTGTTTACAATATGCTTATAGTGAGGCCAGCTAGGTTTTACAGTTTTGCTGTTTTAGGAGGGGGTAGGGTTTTTGATTTTTTGGTGGCTAGGGACAAGGGATGGCCTGCACTTTTATTTTCAACATGGCATGGGAAAATAGGGGCAAATGAACATGTGAGTGATAAGGGAAGGGAAAAACAATGTGCAAAGGGAAATCTCTCGAAACCACATAAAACCCTAGCAAATTTCAAACATTAACAAGCAGTCACTGAATGATTTTTTCACTTGCATCTTTGGAGGCTTTAAAACAAGTATGGAGGTCAATCATTCATCATCAACCAACAAAACAATGTGTAGAGAGCCTACCTCAACCCATTTTGCAAATTTGAAGAAGATTTGAGTGAGTTTGAAGTGAATTTGTAGCTTACAGCTCAACGGGTCGCGCCAGTTCAAAATTTGAACTGCAGAAGAGTTCTCAACGGGTCGCGCACCTCTCAACGGGTCGCGCTTTTGCAGGAGGCTTTTGGAGGCCTTCCTGGTGTCGGAATTGGGCTCAGGATGGCTCGTTGGAGAGGTATTTGAGCCTACTTTATAACCAAAGTGGAATTTTTCAATTTGGAGTTGATTTGACCTGTCAAAAATCAAATCTCCCAAGACTGGTCAAAAAGTGCCAAATGAGGCTGCCTGAAGGAAGAGTGCTGTTGCAGTCAACTTTTGAATGCCTTCCTCAACCCCAAAGTGAGCTCATGATAGCTCATTGGAAAGATATTTGTGTCTAGTTATCATTTTACCCATCAAGAAAATCATTTGAGTGAAACTTGTCTCGATGTGTGAAACAAGGAATTTTGTCGAAATGGAGCGAAATGAAGGGGATAGAGGGCTTCTAAATTCTTGGGGAAATTTTTGGAAGTAGGGAGGGATGTTAGGAAGCAGGGGAAAGTGGAATCTCAGTGATTGAGCGAGGGGAAGGGGTCCAAAAGGGTAAAACACAGGCCAAACCTAGAAAATTGCCAGGTTGTAGCTAGAAACTAGGGTTTGTGAAAAAATGAGGAATTTGGGGGATCTGAGTGTTGGGAAGTGTTTGATAAGGTATTTTAAGGATAGGGGAAGGTGTATGAACATCAGGAAACAAGTTTTGCCGATGATTTGACCGTCCAAGAGAAATTGGCTTTCAAAACCCTAGGAGAGGGAAATGAGCTTGCCTAGGCACAACTGAAGCATGAATAAGTTGTAAAAAGACTCATTAGACACTGACATGATAATGACAACCCTCTGAATAATGATAGGCTCCACTGAATGATGACATGGAATGACATTTGGGTAAAGCCTAGACCTAATGCCTAGTGACCAAATTTTGCTTGAAGACTCACTGAAATGACAAAATTTGACCTTGACACTCTGAGACCACTGTGTAAGAGCATATTTGATCACTGTAGGAAGGCTGGAAAGACTGACACTAACAATTTGTTTCACTGTTTTTTTTTTTTGCTGTGATTTACATGGTAATCTTTATTTATGAAACAAGTCTGTTATATGAACTTGGAATTATTGTTTTAAAGTCTCAATGGTTAATATATTGATAGTTTAAATAACTTGTGGCTGCTTGTTTGATAGTTTAATAGTTAGCAGATTGTTTTGTAACTACTAACCATTGTTCAAAATTCTCCAATGGCTGTAGCTACATCGTTGCGAGCTATTTGTAAAATTTCTTATATGTTTATAGTCATTTATGTGCCTAAATTTTTGTATATGTAACCATGAGGGTGGATGATAGTCCTACTTATGTATTAGGTTCACTTATTGGCATTATTGACAATGAAAAATAAGCTATGTAATCTTAAATTCTTGTTAGTTAATTGTGGTGAAATCGCCTTAAGGGTTATGATTGTAAGTGTTTGAAAAAAATCCTCAATGGCTGTACATTTCATGCTTGCAAATTGTTTGACATAATTCTTCAATGGTTGTGTTGTAGTGGCTACAACTACCCTCCAAAATTTTGCCTAAGCCTTGTTTTGGAGCCTCCCTACCAACCTTTCATAGAAGCATGTCTTGCTTCGTCAAGTACACAAGCTTCAGTGTTTTTCTTGCAGAAAGACGACCTGTCTATCAAAGCTTGTTGCATTCCCCTCACAGGTTGTCTCTCCAGACTTGGTCCAGCTGTAGGTTGAGTAGCTCCCTCAAGAAATTGCGCAATTTTGGAGGGTAACCAGCCTTCCCTCCAGAAATTGCACAATTTTGTTTGGCAGCTCGCTGAGTTATAGAATTGTGCAATTCTACCAGTCAACCTTCATCCAAAAAATTGCACAATTCCTCCCAGCAGGGCTGCTTAGCCCAGGAATTGTGCAATCCTGGGCAGCAATCAACTGCTCTCCCTAGAAACTGTGTAAATCTCTTGGGAAGCCAGCCCAACTCCCTTCCGAAAATGCGCACATTTTCTACCACCAGTTGAGCAGTCTCTTGCATGTGCAGTTGCTTTCACCAGTTCCACCCGAGACCAAGGAAACTTGACTTGCATGCATGGCTTGCTCTTTCCTAGAATAGAAAAAGCAACATAAAAAAGCATCCCTATATTTTAGGGAGCTATTTTTAGCAGTTGGAGGTTACATGCAAATATCATTTTAGAATCTTTCCTCCAAGTGTTTCTTTTTCCTAGATTTGTGGCTTGCACGTCATGAGCTTCAAACTTATTTATTTGATGCTTTAGAGCTCATTTCTTCACATCGATCTTGGAGCTCTGACATCCCACAACACATCCAGAACTCTTTGACACATCCAACTCAGCTATTAATGGGTAAGTGGTCTCAACTTGTCTTTCACAACATTCTTGTCGCTTTTTGTGTTTTCTCTTGTGTGAGTGTTGTTTTCTTGACTTGTTTGAATGCTTGCTATCTTTACATGCATACTAGCTTGTACTAGCAACGTTTCAGTTTTCATTACTACCTCACTGCTGTTGCATGCATGAATGGTCACCGATTCGGTGACTCGCTTCACCCACATGCATGTTCTTCCGTTTTTTGAATATTTCATTCACTGTTTGCATGCACGATCATTTTGTTCTACTTACACTCAGTATCGCCATGCATTCACTTTCACATTTTTTTTCAGTTTCCCTTCGGCGAGTCTTAGCAGCCTTGGCCCGCACTATGCCTCACCAAGACAACATTGCTCAATACTAAGAGGGAAAGCTCTATTTTCCCCTTAGAAAATGCGCATTTCTGCCTAGCAGCTGTTCCCTAGGCCTGCCTTGTACAATTCTGAGGGACAGTGACTGTTGGACTAGAAAATTGTGCAATGTAGTCATTGAGCCTGCAACCATTGCTAGCTGAAATTGCACATTATGAAATTCCAATAGTCAACAGTCAGCCTGGGTTGCGCATTGCGCAATTCCAGCAGCCATTCATGCCTTTTAGACAACCCAAACTACATTTTGCGTAGTTCTGGCAACTAGTCATCCGACCTCCCAGAAGAAATTGCACAATCCTTTCCTATCAATCCCCAGGTATGTGTTATGTCATTCCCGAATTTTCTTTAGTTTTCGTTGACAGATTTCTTGCCATGTATGTCACTTTGTCTCTAGATCTAGCAGGTGTTGTCCACCTCTTAGCATATTTTAGGACCAATGGCCTCTAAGAGAGCAAGATCAAAGGACACTGACGGAAGTGCAACTGGAGCAGCAGTTGAGCAAGTTTTCGCAATTCTACCGATCTATGAAGATACTAAGATGATTCTAGACAAGGACATCAAGTTGAAATGGCGAGAGGTCAATGATGCATTTACAGGCACATTTGGGGAAGACCTCAAATACCGTCAGATATACGTGAACATTCACAAGTCTGGATTGTACCGGATTTCATGCAGATACCCCATGTCCATGCGCAGACATGATATACTAGATCATATCGCACATTAATCCTGAGATGATGACCTTCAGCAGTGTTAGCGGGACGAAGATGCAACCTTCAGGGCATAAGATTATGATGAGATGTATCATATGTTGGAGCTTGTGACTATCATGGAGACTCCCTTTAGCTTACCCAATAGTAATGCCAATTCCAAAGACATTTTGAAAAACTAGGTAAAGGAGCCGGCTAGATTTAGGATGACACCCAACCAGATCTACAAGACGAAGATACTACGGAAGGCGTATCGATACTTGGTCATTTTTGCGTGTCGACTGTATGGCCAAGAAAGCACGGAAACCTTCCCACAAAGTTGGGTGATCGCACTGGACCAACTGGCCAGAGAGGGAAAACCATGCAACTGGTCCGACATGTTGGCTCATCAGCTGAAGGAATAGGTAACGAGGGCTTGACAACCGCCCAAAGGTATGCAAGTAGAAATCTGCATGTCCACCTACATCTTGGATGTAGTTTGTGCCCGATAAGAGTTCCTAGGCTTGAAGTGGGCATGGTCACCGACGGAGACTGTTGTGAACACTTATTGTAAGATTTTGTCTGAATGCAGCTTCGGAGGAGTTATCACATGGTTGTCCGATCATTTTGTCACCCCGGTTGACAAGATCATATTCAAACATGATCCACCCTGCATGTCGACAGAAGCAATGGAGGCACTGATAGACATAGATGGTTGGTATGCCTCACCATCTGACACCTTCATACGGATGTACAGCACAAAGAAGTCTCTGCATGTGCTACTGAAGTTTTCCTTGGACATACTCGTCATGCAGGAAGTAGCATATCACATCTCGGCATGATTAACAACTAGGATGCACTAGAAGAAGAAGGCAACATGGCCCGCTCTTCCGCTGCGCATTGGGTTATACGAGATCTAGAATTTAAAGCACGTGGATGTTGAAGTAGAGTAGATGAAGAAGTATCCATTTGACCTCTGAAGTTATAATCCATATGACCCGCATTGTCTTGTGAAAGATCACTGCACGAGAGTACAGTTCAACTCGATCCATAAGGCATTTCATTGGGCAGAAGATGACCCATAGAGATATTTCTATAGTTTCTCCAGGCCCAATGAATAGGTTGGCTTTATTGTGGAATGGTTAGCGAAGTAAAATGAAGTAGCATCCTGGACAACACCAAGAGCAGCAAAAACAGTAGAGATGAACATACCAATTCGTGACAAGGGAAAGAGGAAGATTGTCGATTGCATGGAGGAAGAGAAAAGATGCAAGTTCCGAGCAGATCCACTTGTTGAGAAAGCAGTTATGGCCATAGAGGCAAAGAGGAAATAGCATGACAAGTGAAATGAGCAAAGGCAAAGAGAGAAACAGAGAATGGAGGTAACAAAGAAGGAGTTGCATGAGTTGAGGGAGCAACTCTGAAAGGAACAGGAGCTGTGCAAATAGGAGAGGGAAGCGCAATAACAACAAGTACAGAAGGGGGTGCAACATGTGAAAACGAATGAAACAACGCCTGTACAGGTAGTGGAGTCATCAGAGCAACTGGCATCAAGCGAACAGGGTGAACCATTGCAGGAGCAGGACTTCGGTAAGGAGATAGAGCAAGAACTTGAACACATGGATACAAACATGGAGTAGTAGGAGTTAGACTAGGACATCAACCTCATGCCTCACCACCAAGAGGTTGACCCACTAGCTTCACCACATCTAGAAGATGAGCAAGTCCCAAGTGACCAAGGAGACACTGAGATCCTTGGAGATCAGCTGGAAGGAGAGATGCACAACATCTCATTTGACGAGTCTCAACATAGAGTTGTGCAATCTCGCAGAGTGTCAACTCCAAAATATCATACATCTCCTGCACAGTATGAGGAATGAGTGATTCTTTCTGATGTGCACAAACATCCAGCAGCCTTGCCCGATGCCACTGGAGCATATGCTGGAGCCACTAGCTCAAGTGTTCACTTTTTGATAGTTGAGAATGAGCAAATGGCTAAGGAGCTACAGACGACCAAGAAAGGAGGAGAGTTGGTGACAACATCCGCCCGAGCAGAATTGAAGAAGGCAATACTAGATGAAGTATTGTCCCTTGACATAGTTATGTGGCCATTGTATTCCAAGTTTGGTACCATGCACAAGGCAGTCGTCCATCTCAACGGATGGAAGAAGCGATGTGCTAGAAGAGCATGCCTCTTTTCAAACGTATATGCTATTGTTGATTACGTGCAAATGTGGACGATGAGATACAAGGGAGCCCCGATTCACTTGCCTAATATGATGAAGCCCATAACAGTTGAGCTAAAGGCATGCATCTGGAGTCAGATCCAGAACTATGAAAAGCTCCTGTAGCTCATAACTAGTCTACATGCTTCCCATGCATGTGTATTCAAGAGTATAGATTTTGTAGTGCATGCACATGCGATCCCATCTATTAGGACTCTCACCCACAAAAAGAAAAAGGCATAGGTTCGACTAGAGCTTGACTTGTACTTTGACGAGTAGATGCACATTTCCACCAGCCCAAACTTGGTGATCAGTGCAGACACCATGCACAAGTATGTTTCTTGTCTGGCCACATTGAAGACAATGATGCACATGCTTTCAGATGAGTTAGAAAGAGGAGCTCGAGCATTGTACCCAAATGCTATGGAGGCAAGAGTCAGGTTCCAGAAATATGTCACCTTGGAGTACACAGACACCATTGCGAACTACCAATCTTGGCATCAGTACACTACTGTTTATCATCGCGAGGATGTTGAAGAGTTGGACTTCCCATGGTTGTTCGAGTCATAGTGATGCCTTGCATGGGTTGCTCAGGCCATTTTGTCTCACATGGGTACATGTGCATTGTAATGTAACATCTTGTCAAGTGTAAGTTCAAGTGTCGATAGTTGGATGTAATAGTCATAGAGTAGATGAAGAGTCATGAGGGTAGATGAACTGTCATAAAGGGGAATGTCAAGGGTCACCCCACCCTTTGCTATAAATAGTCCCTTATAACCCATTGTAAAGGATTTTCATCAACCAAGCTTCCGATAGGACTATCTTACAAAGATCTTGGACAATATTGTAACGAGCATTGGCTTCTCCATTGCGCAAAGCTAGTACATCTCTTTGGAGGAACAAGCAATTGTGGCTGTAACGTTTCGTTGTCAGAACTAGTGGTTGGACATGGATGTATTGTATGACTGGAACTTACACTTCTTAATATAACAAGAGCCAACACATTTCATGCATATGTTGTATTATATTTCAACTATCTGTTTACTCTAAATGATATATGTATTTGTTTTCTTACGCATGCATGTATTTTATTTGTTTTCTTGCACTTGTGTGTGTATGTATGAATCTTTCTGAAATGTGTTGTTGGTTTAACCATCACTTTGGATTGCTAGCTAACTTGCCTTCCATGTTGTGATGCATCTTTTCTCGTGTGTTCCCTTCTTAACTCTGTGCTATCACAGGTTTCCAAGGGGCACACTCATCTCAACCCCTGTGTGTTAGAACCTCTCATGCACCTTCCTTGGCTCACTGCATATGTTACACCCTTGCTACCAACAAAGTTATCTTACTGGCCTCTGTGCGAAATCGGGATCAAGGAATTACATACGACCCACTGTTGGGACTCCTACACCAAACGGTCTGAGGTCTAATTGGGAATTCTTGCCAGGGAGATCCCCTGACATGTTGGTGGGTCCAACACCGTCCACAGGTTGTAGCTAATTACATATATGAATTGTCTATAAATATGACTAAGTGAATTTAGGATTTGCAACCAAGGTATTTTTGGAAATATCTCAATGAATAAGCATGATGATTCCATTGAATTAAAAATCCATGGAAGTCAAATTGGGTAGGTGAATTGTTGTTAGCTCACATATGAATTCATAATCATTGGAAACCACTCCTTTAGAAGTTGAATTACCTTGTTTTTCTTTCCTTTGTTTTACCAAAGAATTCATAGGCATATTATTTAGAACAAAATCAAATTGGTCACTCTTAAACACATTTAATTGCAATAGCATGAACAATTAGCTTATTGGAAATTGTTGTTTGTAAAGTTTGATATTATTTATCCCACTAAAGACTCTATCATTTAAATGTAATTTTAAGACTTATGGTTGTAAGTTTTGGATCTTGACGAATCATGACCCTGTAGCTTTGATGAGAAGATTAAAATTACCATGGGTTAGTTAGTTAGTAGAAATTAGTGTGTAGTGTAAAGAATACCAAGAAAAAATAAAAAATAAAAAATTATAGATATATGACCTTGCATTAACTTTTACGTCTTAAAATAAAATAAAATAAAATAAAATAATATCACATTTTGAGTCATCTGTAGTATAATATTGATGGTTGGCAAGGTGGGAGCTTACATATGGTATCACAGCCAAGTTAAAACTCTAGGACCTAGGGCTTGCTTGCTAATATTAAATTTACCTACTTGAAATTTTCCTTGGTCATGTTAAGTAACCATGGAGAGAACATCGAGGAGGAGGAAGGAAGTCTCATCTCCACCTCCCCAAGTTAAAGAATCTGAGCAAATATCGATCAGGGAAGTAAGGGATATGATGTTATCTTTCAAAAAGATTACTCAAGTCTTGATAAGTAGGGTTGGGGGAAATCCTTAAGTGTTTGGTTCTTCATCTCAAGTAGAAAGGCAATAAATACCATCTGATGGAGATGTACATAGAGAGTTGGAAAAAGTTAAGCTTCCTATCTTTAAGGGTACCACAAAAGGGGAGGTAGCAGAAGCTTGGTTGGAAAACATGCGCCTATGTTTTGAGTTGTGGAACTATTCTAGCAACCAAAAGGCAAAGTTCGCTATATACCAACTTAAGGAGAGTGCACTATTATGGTGGAGGAACTTAGAATCCCAATTGGGATACTCCATGTCTACCTTGACATGGGAATGATTTGAAGAGGAATTTCGAGCAAAGTACCTTTCTACTGAATACTTGGAGAGGAAATTGAATGAGTTCCATGATCTTAAGAAAGGAACTAAGACAATCCTTGAATATGAAGCACGATTCATGGAGTTGCTTAGATATGCTACCCATCTAAATACTGAAGCCCTCAAGGTAAACAAGTTTTTGTATGGGTTGAATCCTATTATAAAGGAAAAGGTGTGCATTTTGAGGCCTACTATGTTGCAAGAGGTAGTGCAACAAGAAATTATAGCCAAGGAAGAATTATTGGAGAACAAAGGTGGGGATAAAACTCCAAATCTATCATTCCAAGGGAAAACTCCTCGAAGGGGAGGCCAATATGTATGACATAAGTCAGGTGGTTCACATCATCATGGATTTCAAAAGAGTCATACTTTTAAGAACCAAAGAAATAACCCAAGGCAACATCTTCAACAAAGTAATGCCCGCACTCAAGAATCACCTAATAAAAGGGTCAAATTTATGAAAGCTGCTCCCACTAATGGATGTTGGACTTGTGGAGGACCTCATTATGAGCGATATTTCCCTAAAAAGAATACTACAGCAAAATCAGAGTAGGAACAAGCCACTGTTAGAGATATGGGTATAGCCCATAGTATTCATACAGTTGTGAAAAATTGCCAGGTCGAGCATCAGTCTATAGTGCTTGAAGCATCTGGTAAGCTCAATGGTATGGTTGTTACTATTTTGATTGATCCTATTGCAACTGAAAGTTTTATTTCTCCTAATGCTTTATTGAAATTTAAATTGGTGGCAATAGAGAAAAATGATTTTGATCAGGTTGAGATGGCCTCAGGGCAATCTCAAAAGGTTGAATACTTAGTGCAAGAGTGTCCTTTAGACTTGGGAGTGTGTGTCACAAATGTGAATCTTTATGTGACTCCACTTTGTCACTATGATGTGATAATTGGGATGGACTACCTCGAAGCCCACTGGGCTGTGCTTAATTGTTGAAGCAAAACCCTTCATTTTTTTAGTGATGAGAGCCAATCTATGGTTCTCCATGGGGAAAGGAGACTTGTTTCTTTAAGACTTATCTCATTCTTGCAGATGAAGAGAAGTCTTAGGAAAATATGTCAAATGTATGCTATAATGACTTTAAATGAGGAAGATATTTCATCCTTTGAACAATATCCTTTCCTTTTAGAATTCTTCGATGTCTTTCTAGAGGAGTTGCCTGGTTTACCTCCAAAGTGAGAGATTGACTTCTCCATAGAGCTAAAGCCTGGTACCAAACCTATATCCAAAGCTCCCTACCGAATGTCTATTGTTGAACTTCATGAGTTGCAAGTGCAACTTCAAGAGTTATTGGACAGAGGTATGATTAGACCTAGTGTTTCACCTTGGGGAGCTCCTGTGATATTTGTAAAGAAGAAGGATGGATCCCTTCGGCTTTGTGTTGACTACAGGCAATTGAATCGAGAAACTATTCAAAATTAATATCATTTGCCTCGCATTGATGATCTATTTGATCAAGTGAAGGGATCCATTGTATTCTCCAAGATCGATCTTCGATCTGGATATCATCAGCTCAGAGTTAAAGAAGAGGATATTTCCAAAAATACTTTTCAAACTTGTTTTGGTCATTATGAGTTAGTGGTTGTTCCTTTTGGGTTATCTAATGCCCTAGGAGTGTTTATGAGTCTGATGAATGGTGTATTTCGAAATTACTTGGACAAATTTGTACTAGTGTTCCTCGATGACATCCTAATCTATTCAAAGTCCCCATAAGAGCATGAGAAACACCTGAGATTGGTGTTACAATGCTTAAGAGAAAATAGACTTTATGCAAAAATGTCCAAATGTTCTTTTTTCCAATCAAAATCCCATTATCTTGGACACATTATCTCCAGTGAAGGCATTGTTTTTGACCCAACAAAGATCAATGCAGTTTCATAATGGCCAACACCCTCTAATATGCATGAAGTGCGTAGCTTCATGGGTATGGCAGGATACTATTGAAGATTTGTGGAGGGGTTTTCAAAAATAGCCAGCCCAAACACTTCATTGCTTAGGAAGGGAGTGTGATTTAATTGAACAAATGAGTGTGAGCAAGCATTTTCCAAGATCAAACAATATTTGGCTACAACTCCGATACTTAAGGTTCTAGATATGGATAGAACATTTATAGTATGTACCAATGTGCCAAAAGATGGATTGGGTTCCTATTATCACAAGATAGTAAGGTGATTGCATATGCCTCTAGGAAGTTAAGGCCTCATGAGGAAAACTATGCAACCCATGATCTAGAACTAGCAGTTATAATTCATGCCTAATGACTTTGGCAACATTATCTGGTGGGTAAGAAATTTGAATTGAAAACAGATCACAGAGGTTTGCAACATATATTTACTCAAAGTGATCTAAATGCTAGATAAAGAAGGTGGTCAAAACTCCTAAGTGAATATGATTTTGACATAACTTACATCAATGGTACATTGAACAAAGTAGTTGATGGACTCAGTCAAAGACCACGAATGCTTTCAGTAATTCCACTAAAGATTGATTTACGGGAGCCATCTTGAGGGCACAAGATGTATATGAATGGTGCAAGGAAGTTAAAGTTTCTCTTTTTGGGGAGGGGGCTAAGAAAAGCAAGGTAAAAGGGTATTCTTGTGATGACGACTGTTATCGGGAAAACTAGTGTCCATTCAGAGATGCTAGTCCCACTAAGACGGGTAGCTATCTTAGAAACAAACAAACTAAAGTTAGTTGTGTTTTCCTTTATGAGAGATAGATGAGAGAGAAGCAGAGAGTACTAACTTCAATGTTTCGCTTGGCTCCTTGCTTGTTTCCTCCCTCCTTTGACAGAGCTTCGCCACTCCTTCCTTACTTGTCCCGCTTCAAAGAACACCTGTAGAGTCAAAGAAACATAATACCATCAAAGCATAGAGATCTATAACCATAAACAATATAGGGTCAGATATATATTAACCATACAAATGCATATATCAATACAAGATTCAGAAATACACAAGAATATGGAGGAAAACTCAAATAGCTTTATTTATAGAAGTAGTAGAAGAGAGGATTACAACCCATTGGTATGACCCAACACCATCCTCCCAGCATGAAAGCCCTCTTCACCTCATGAAAAGCTTAGATCACCCAACAATACAATGTTGCATAGAGAAACCAACAATACTTCCTTACAAAATTCAAAATTCGAACCTCTGGATCTCTGGGATGAGGGATCGATATGTAGATATTTGCAGGTGGGTGAGTCAGCTTCTAGGATTTTGATTAGTGCCATTCCACTAATAGGTGTCATTCCACTGATAGTTCTTGGTTCCACTTGGAGATTTCATGATATCTTACTCATCCCTGGGCGAATTCAGAGAGGCAAGTGTCAAATGAGCAGTTTCTGGAAGATTCTCTAAGTTTCCACCTAGCAAACTATCTCTTCCATTTGTTTGCTCTCACTCATCGCACCCTACAGAAGGGCCTTCCAGTATGCATCACACTTTTAACATGTAGCAGGTGAGATGCATCGCTCCCTTAGCATTGAGCAGTCTGTATGGTCCAACTTTGACCAGTTCTAAGTAGTTTTTTAGGGAGAACTTCTGGGAGATGATGTAATCAGCTGACCTTGTTCCTTTGGGTATGAAACAAAACTTTTAGGGGCTTAGAAGCCCTTGGTTTATGGACATATGAGATTGGGGTTGTAGTTTCCAAATATGTCAATAACAGTTGCCCCCTAAAGCATGAGGTTGTAAATCTTCTGATGTCAGGTGAAATGCTTTATCATGAGGATCCGAGGTTTTTCGAATTGGAAGGTGACCTGTAATAAGATACAATACAATAAATTTCTTCATAACATTTTTCATGATCTAGCTGAGGCGGACATTCCCATTCTCAACTTTATAAATTCATTTTCATGTACATAGAACAGACAACCGTCTGTGTGGCAGACTGATGATTTTGGTAGATCCATCATCCCTTAGCTTGGATGATTGTCTATGTAGCTATGACGTACATTTGATGTCTTTATTTTCTTGAATATATCGCAGCTCGGATGGATGAAACTAGATCCGGGGTCTTCAAACTCGTTCAATCTTCGCCCGAAGTACAAGTCGATTCATCTAAAAAGATGTTCTGAAGTCAAACATGGAAAGACATCACCTGATTAGATATCATTTTGGGATTCAACTGCGTTAAGTAAGTCATTTACGTATGACCATTTCCATGAGAGGTAGTCATAACTGACTAATTTCTCATGATTTTTTGAATAGTTCACTTAGCACTCATTGCATCGGGTGATGCTCACAGGGGTGAAGAAATGGGATTGAAACTAGTGAAATGAATCACATAGCATCAATCATCACTTCCGGGGCTTGCACCCGATAACCAGGACTTCCCAGGAGGTCACCCATCCCAGATCTCCTCTGGCTCAAGCGCGCTTAACTGTGGAGTTTTCCCCACAATCAAGCCCACTTAGCTTGCTACCCCATTTGCAAAACCTTAGCAAGTATTGTGCCTCATGAACCATTCAAGTAGAGATCCCTTCACTCTTTTTGAATTTAAGTATGGGGGTTTATGCAGTGCATTATATTAGATATCATTTTGGGATTCAACTGCGTTAAGTAAGTCATTCACATATGACCATTTCCATGAGAGGTAGTCATAACTGACTAATTTCTCATGATTTTTTGAATAGTTCACTTAGCACTCATTGCATCGGGTGATGCTCACAGGGGTGAAGAAGTGGGATTGAAACTAGTGAAATGAATCACATAGCATCAATCATCACTTCAGGGGCTTGCACCCGGTAACCAGGACTTCCCAGGAGGTCACCCATCCCAGATCTCCTCTGGTTCAAGCGCGCTTAACTGTGGAGTTTTCCCCACAATCAAGCCCACTTAACTTGCTACCCCATTTGCAAAACCTTAGCAAGTATTGTGCCTCGTGAACCATTCAAGTAGAGATCCCTTCACTCTTTTTGAATTTATGTATGGGGGTTTACGCAGTGCATTATATTAGATATCATTTTGGGATTCAGCTGCGTTAAGCTTTTAACAAGCACGAGAGGAATCATTGATAATGATAATGACCCTCAGGGTACTGTAGTACAATTCACGTGGTGTGAATACATGAGTTGATGTCGAACAGCACACAAAATCTTGCGGTTGAAGGCCATTGATGTAAACCTATCTCCGGAAGTGAGAAACTTGCCATTGAGGCATGCAAGCTTCAAAGTACTGAAAGGGTTGTTACTAAGTCGACTTCTTGGATAATGAGCTGATGTTGACACAAAGTGACCTATCATAGGAGGGCCTTAATGAATCCCACATCTACGACACGAAATAGAGCAAATGATTTTGTGGAGGTGAAAAAGATCTGATGATACAAGGTTCAGGGTGGCAGTCATGAAAGAATGAAGCGTGAAGGTATTGCAGCAGATGAGACATAAGATGGGTTGGTGAATTCTCTAAGCGACTTCTCTTGAACATATCAGCGACACTAAAATGGATTGGTAGCATTAACCCTAAAAATGGATGGTACGGAGGACCAATGGTGATATGACCGGTGAATGGAATAACCTAACCCAACTCAATCATGGTGATGAGTGAAAGTGTCATGTTTAAGAGCGATCTGCTACCATTAAAGTTTCTTCAAGTGTTCTTCCCAATTTTTCCCCAGTCATTGCTGATCAGTACCTCTTTACTTTTGTCAAGCTTGAGGAGGATAACATATGCTTGTTCTATAATTTTCCCTTTGAGTGAACCTGTCGCTATGTTTTAACGAGCCTAGTGACAGTGAAACTCGCTCTTGTCTGCATGGACAAGTTTGTCGCTATTGTTTTAATGAGTTCAACAACAAAGATAACTCAATCCTTTTCAATTTTAGAGTGTCTAAAAAGAGACGGAAAGACAACTCTAGTAATCCTTTTTCGTAGTATAATCCCTTAAGTCTGAAAAAGTATAAAATAATACGAAAGGGATAACTTTCCGATAGTTTTAACGAGCCGAACAAGACAAACTCTCGATATTTTTGTGTAATGATCCCTTAGGTCCAAAAAGATTAAAATATAGAGGAGGGATGGCACTTCCAATGACTTTAACGAGCTGGAGAGGCCAATTTCTCGGCAATCTTTTCATATTTTACGAGTCAGATGAAAAGAGCTTAAAGGAGACTTGCTTTTTGAGGAACGAGTGATGTTTTCAGATAGTAGCGAGTTCCAGGTAAGGTTTGGAACTTTTTCAATCACGGCAGTGTAAAGAAGGTGGCTAATAGAATCACTCGTCGTAGTTGTTCCTCAAAAGGGGTAAACAATCAAATGGAGACATATGATCAGCTAAAAAAGAGTGGAGGCGATGGTAAGAACACGGCCAAGGTTCAAAAGCTGATAATTATGCGATTGCAATGGTTATTTACCAGAGGTGGGTTCATTTTTTTAATGAGCTTGAACTCTGGGGAAACATATGCTCATCGCTAGGTTTATTTTTTAATGAGCTTGAACTTCGCGTAAACTTGTTCATGCCAGTCGTATAATAAGGATATTTCTCATCAATAGGTTCATTTTTTAGGGAGCTTGCCCCATGTGCAACTTTTCTCCGAAGCCTTTTGTTATTCAAGCTAGGAATGAGCAACCTACGAGTCTAAAGGGTTGAGAGCCTACAAACTAAGAAAATAAATGGTCACTTTTCACTTGCATGCAAAAAGGTTTTCATGCCCCCAGGTATAACGAAGTAGAGTTTCCAAGTTACCATACGGAAGTTCTTGCATTAGAAAGATTGTTCCATCCGCGTAGCAAACAAAACACTTCCTTGGCGATGTCCATCGAAATGGACAAAGGTGACTGTTGTCAATGGCAATCACATAACCTTTGACGGGGGAATCCTTTTCCAGTATGATCCATTTTCCTAAACGGACAGGATAGTCGTACTAGTCATATTCCTACGTGGAAACCTACCTTATATCTGGGGTTTTTTCGCCGCAGCATACCAAGGCGCATGCCTCATGGGTTTCAGTCACAATCACCGAATCACTCACGATCATTAGGTGGAAGGATTGGAGATTGATGAGACATTCATTACCTAGAAAGACCAGTTAGGGATGGAATTTGACTAGTAGTTGTGTTTGAACCAGGGAATGAAAGCTGGTCAACTAGGTGGACCACTCGACCTTCATGTGGAAAACACATCACTCGAAAGAGTGAGGAACCAATGGCTCCCATGCTATAAATATAGTCACGTCCAAGGAGTAGATTGTAATCTAAAGGTCCTTGGACTACCATCACGTTTAGATGAACGGTTTTCCTTCTCAAAGTTATAGGAAAATTTGGAAGGATCCCTAACGGTCGACTGGTTCCTTTGTTGAAGCCTGTCAGATTTCGAATCTCAGGCAAAAGCGATGGCGAACCAAGCGCTTTCCAAGCAGTTGAGGAAAGGATACTCATAGAAGCCCCTTCATCTATGATAGTACCAACCATGATCATTCTGTAAGCTTGTACTATGATTCAGAATAGTATGTTAGATGGTAGGCGGGGTCTACCTAGTAGATTCCAATCGAAGGAAATGACTAGATTGCTTGGAGGAGGGACCGAATAAATGGCCAGGTAAATCTCTAACGAACTTCATTCCTGTGGTAAAGGAATGGGTAGATTGCCCCCATGTTCATCGGATTCTGTGTTAACGAAAAGAAGTGGAATGGTGTCGTCCTCATCCTCTTTGGTGACAGTATCAACTGAAGGTGGACCTTCTGAAGACAAGACTGGGTCGACTGTTGTCTCGACCTGTTGACTTTGGTCCAGCATGGAATCAGAGGGTTTATCTTCAATGATAGGTGCTTCGACCGATAATAAAGGTGTGTCAATCGTATTTTCAACTAGCGATGGACTCGGCAAGAGTTTCTTGTATCCAGGAGGAAGTTGTTGTGGTGATGTATGATGGTTATCCAAGACTCTTTTAGCTTCGTCTAGGAAGGGACAACAATAGTGGGAATGATCGTCTTCACACATTATACAAGGAAATTTAGATCTTCCTTTTTGTCCATTGACTTCGCTTTCACTAGTTGATGGTGTTCTCTCAACATGATCATTAGAGGTTGGAGACACCGGATTGTGTAAGCAGGGAGACCAGTCCCTCAAGATCTGTGGGATGCAGGGGCAATCTCGATGATAGTGGTCTCCTTTGCAAATGACACATGGAGATTTAGGTTTGGATGGTGCAGTGTGTGGATTTTCGCTAGACGATGCATGGTTGCCCCCTTTTGTCGTTGGCTTCTTCTTCTTCTTCTCCTTCCCTTTCTTTTTCTTCTCAGTTACTTGGTTGTTAGATTTACTATCTTCACCAAGCAAAGAGGAAGAAGGAGAGGGAGAAATAAACGAACTAGAAGGTTGGGGGGTAACTCTAGTATCATCTGGTTGCTGATTTGGTTGCTCAGGAATTACGGTGTTTTGAACGACAGAGGTCAAGAAAAGCCATACTGGCAAGCCGATTGTAAGTCCTGGAAGGGACAAAGTAGCCATATGAGGTGCACCAACATCTCCCCAAGAGGAGAAAAGACTAGGATTCCCCCCAAGGGGAATCCTTGGTTGGTGGACTCCATTTTTTCAACCTAAGACCAATGAGGGAATAGTGACGTTATTCCGATTAAAATAAATTTTATGAAGCTTTGACACAACTTGCTTTTTCAATTTTTAAGAGTCGAGAAAAAGCTAAAGATGACTCTAGTCGCCTTCAATTTTTAATAAGCCTGAAGTGACAAGTGCTCAGATGGACCTTTTCTTTTAAGGAGTCTGAAAAGGAACGAAAGTGACTACTCTGGAAATCTAGACAGAGGGATTACCAAACCAATCGCAAAACTGTAGAATACTTTTTATGGTACGGCAGTCAATCTTCCCGAATGCTGTGTTCAGTGCATTGCGATCGATAGGGCGGCAGACACGGCTTCTTAAGGATAAAGGATATAGCCTATTGTGGTCTCCCAATATATACTCGACGGTACGTGGGAGAACAAGTCCGTACTGGCACTTGTCATCTCAAAGAGGAGGAATCACCCAACCTACGATGAAAGCGATAGTTACTAGGCTTTATGATGCCAGAATATGTCTCTAGCCTAGACTTCTAAATGTTGTGCATTAGGTTCCAAAGTGTTTTTATGTTCATTGAGGTTTATTTTACAGTTGATCTTTCTTAAGAAGTTTTCCCTTTAAGGGTCACTGCGTGATGTAGATATACAATTCCTAAACATGCAATCTAAGATGATAAATAGTTGTTTACTTTCTTTTTGCAATGAAAATCCTAGCTACTAAGGAAAGAGAAATAGAAATCTTTCACCATAGAGCAGAGAGCACACACTAGATTCACTGTTCCTAAATCAATTCCAGCATGCAGTCTAAATGAAAATGCACATGCATGTATTGTTTTCAGTTTCCTTAATGTGAGAATGACAAAAAGAAAACTAAGTACAGATCTGAATTATTTTCTTTCAAAGCGACAGTACTAACAATTTTCTCCTCAAAAAACAAAAGGAAGACTACAACGACACTTTGCGATTTTGAATTAAAACTGCTTTTGACACTTGAAATAATAATAATTTCAAATCAAATACAATGGCAAAAGTGTAATCGACTATCTAAATGAGGAATTCTTTGCGGCACTCTTTTTCTTGACTGAAAACGACACTTGTGACACTTTCAAATCAAAAGACGATAGTTCAATTAAGCTACTGTTTGCAAAGGAGAATTGTAAATGACGAAAAATACATTAAAAAAAATTCACAATTCTTTATCAATGGAGGCTGAATAATGCAAAGGAAGGGAGTTTCAACAGTGATATACTGATCACAGACAGCAAAACTACTGAATAAAGCTAAAGACAATGAAGAGAAAACCAAAATCTGGAGGCAGAAACAGTCTTACCTAATCATCGCACCTGTAACACAGGGAAACAAGGATGCATCTCACCTTCAGCACATGGGAGGTGCGATGCATCCAGACTGCCAATGAGAGATAGTGCGATGGTCTAGGGACGAGACTGAGCTTGGTTTTTGCTCACAGTTTGCAGCTTAGTTCAGGGATTTAGGCTGAGCTAATGATAGACAGTAAACACAAAGTATAGGGGCTGATCTAATGAGGTTACTTGAGCTACCACCAGGGCTCTTAGGATGTTTGCAAGTCAGTTGTTCAGTTCATAAACAAACCTGGAGATTGACTGAAGCAGCGTTGATCTACTTTGCACTTGCATAGCAAATGCAGTTCGAAGGCTAGTTGGCTTAACTTCAGGCTCTGTCTGTAATTTATAAAGAAAACAAATAGAAACAAACAAACATACTATTCATTCCCCAGTGGAGTCACCATTTTGTTATCGGGAAAACTAGTGTCCATTCAGAGCTGTTAGTCCCACTACGACGGGTAGATATCTTAGAAACAAACAAACTAAAGTTACTCGTGTTTTCCTTTATGAGAGATAGATGAGAGAGAAGCAGAGAGTACCAACCTCAGTCTTTTGCTTGGCTCCTTGCTTGTTTCCTCCCTCCTTTGAGAGATCTTCGCCACTCCTTCCTTACTTGTCCCGCTTCAAAGAAAACCTGTAGAGTCAAAGCAACATAATACCATCAAAGCATAGAGATCTATAACCATAAACAATATAGGATCAGATGTATATTAACCATACAAATGCATATATCAATACAAGATTCAAAAATATACAAGAATATGGAGGAAAACTCAAATAGCTTTATTTGTAGAAGTAGTAGAAGAGAGGATTACAACCCATTGGTTTGACCTAGCGCCATCCTCCCAGCATGAAAGCCCTCTTCACCTCATGAAAAGCTTAGATCACCCAACAATACAATGTTGCACAGAAAAACCAACAACACTTCCTTACAAAATACAAAATTCCAGCCTCTGGATCTCTGGGATGAGGGATCCATATATAGATATTTGCAGGTGGGTGAGTCAACTTCTGGGATTTTGATTAGTGTCATTCCACTGATAGTTCTTGGTTCCACTTGGAGATTTCATGATCTCTTACTCATCCCTGGGCAAATTCAGAGAGGCAAGTGTCAAATGAGCAGTTTATAGAAGATTCTATGGGTTTCCACATAGAAAACTGCCTCTGCCATTTGTCTACTCTCGCTCATCGCACCCTACAGAAGGGCCTTCTAGTATGCATCACACCCTTAGCATTGAGCAGTCTGTATGGTCCAATTTTGACCAGTTCTGAGTAGTTTTTCAGGGAGAACTTTTTGGAGATGATGTAATCTGCTGACCTTGTTCCTTTAGGGTATGAAACAACACTTTTAGGGGCTTAGAAGCCCTTGGTTTATGGACATATGAGATTGGGGTTGTAGTGCCCAAATATGTCTATAACAACGAAAGTGTGGTGAGATTCATGCAAAAGATTGTAGTTCCAGATCAAGATGGTCTTCATGAGTTCATTTTGAAAGAAGTTCACCATGAAACATACATGGCTCACCCAAGAGTCCAAAAGATGTATGCTGATTTGAAGCAAAATTTCTTTTGGGCAGGCATAAAGAAGGATGTAGAAAATTTTGTGGCAAAATGTTTGGAATGTCAACTAGTTAAACCAGAACATGGTCATCCAACAGGATTGTTGCATCCGCATAACATTCCTGAGTCCAAATGGGAAGAAATATCTATGGAATTTATTGGTGAATTACCTGAAACAACCAAAAGGCATAACTCCATTTTGGTGGTGGTAGATAAACTTACTAAGAGTGCCCATTTTATAGCTGTTAGAGATACTTACAAAGCATTTGAAATGGCACAAGTATTTATCAAGGACGTTGTTAGAATTCATGGTTTATCTAAGAAAATCATATCAGATAGGGCCTTTATATTTATAAGAATATTTTGGACTAGTTTCTAGGGAGCCCTTTAGACGCAATTAAATTTCAGTACAACTTATCATCCAGAGACTGATGGCCAAAATGAAAGAGTAAATCAAGTGTTAGAAGACATTCTTAGAATTTATGTAATGGATCAACAATCTAAGTGGGAAGATTATCTTCCTCTAGTGGAGTTTTCTTACAATAACAGTTATCAGTACTCCCATGGTATGGCACCTTATGAGTTATTGTATGGAAGACCATGCAGAACACCTTTAAGTTAGGATAGATTAGAGGATAGAATCTTGGTAGGTCCTGAAATGCTTCAAGAAAGGGAAGAACGAGTGTGTCATATAAGGAAAAGATTAAAGGAGGCACAGGATAGACAGAAGATTTATGTTGATATGCATAGAGTGGATCGTAGTTTTAAAGAAGGGGAATTTGTTTTTCTTCGAGTAAAACCTTGGGAAAGCTTTATTAGGTTTGGGAAAGGATTTAAGCTCTCTCCTTGATTTGTTGGGCCTTTTGAGATCATCGAAAGGGTTGGACCTATGGCATATCGTCTTGCTTTACCACCAGTTTTTCATCATATGCATGATGTATTTCATATTTTGGTACTACGTAAGTATGTTCACGATCCTTATCACATTTTAGATTAGCATTAATTACAGGTAACAGATGAAAGGACTCTGAAGGCAAAGCCAATTTTCATTTTGGACCATCACACTCGACAGCTCAGATGTTGCATGGTAGACCAAGTAAACGTCTAATGGGACCCGTACAGTCCTAGTTCCACCACTTGGGAAGATGCATCTTCTATGCGTCTTGAGTTTCCATTTTTGTTTAGTTAAAATTCAGGCCAAGTTTAGTCCAAGAGGGGGAGTATGTAGTGTCCTATTTTTTTTCCTAGTATAGTCTTTTTCACTCCCATCAAGGGTGATTTTTGATGAGTTATATATATGACAAATTGATCACTTAATTGAGGAATAATGTTTTATTTACATAGTTATATTTCCTTTTATGTTTATGTATGGCAAATTGATCACTAGATTGGGGAAAAATGTTTTATATAGTTATATTTCCTCTTATGTGTGGTATCTTTGATTATCTATATTAGATGGTTTTGATTAAGTAAATGTTTTACATATGTTTCTCTTTTTGCATTTGATTTATGAAGCAGGTGTATGACATGGATGGTGATCCAATATTGAGACACATAGACCCATGGATGCTCATGGTTATGTGGAATAGATGGTTAATTATGATTTATTAATGATACATGATTTGTGTGATTATATATGTCTAATATTGTACTAAGCATGATGTGGTAGGTGTTTGGTCAATTTAGTGTATTCTAAATTGCTATTTAAAATGTCAATCTGGGATTCGTAAACTGACGAAGTGAAGTGTACTATATGTACTAGATAACCATTTCCTTAGTCTTTTGTCATTTTTGAGTTTTCTGGTTTGTTTTTGGATTTACCTTTTCCTAATGTGTGATGGCGAAAATGAAAGTTAAGTGTGGATGGTGGTGGTGATTTCTACAGTGATTTCCCCAAACTTAAAAGTGATCAAAGAGAAAGCTTTAAAACAACTGTAATGAAATCAATCCTTAAGAGGAAGTAAATGTATCAAACAGTGAACTAATGACAATGGCCCACTATCCTTGTTGCTGAATGAAAAGAAAGTAAAAATTGAACTTAAAGCAACTCAAATTAAAAGCAAAGCAGTTAATTCACACTACTTCAACTCTTCAGATCCTTTACCCTTCAGCTCAATCTACCTTGTGGGAAGCAATCATGAACAAGTTTAAGCAATATGATAACTAAATCACACTACAATAAGTAATATTATGATTCCTTACTAATAGAGTCACTTGACTATAGAAAGAAACCATAAACAAATGAGTAGTATGATGTCTAAGTAGCAGAAAAAGAAATAAGCAAATCACAACTTGAAAAAGGACAGTGCTGGAATTAAACTTCAGAAAATGGAAATTAGCAGGAAGGACAAGATGATCTCATATGTCAATAGTTATCAAAAAGATGAAAATTTTCCCGGGCTGCCTAAGAAAACCTGCAGAAAAATGTTGATCAGCTGATAGCTATAAGAAAACAAAAGTGAAAATATAAACAGCAGTGAATTAAAAACATCAAAACAACATGTTATATACAAGCTAGTAATTATAAAAATAGAAACATAATAAAATCAAATGACAACTATACAGGGTTTTAGTGCGCAGGGGCCCTCTGCCACTTCAGCCAGTCAACGAACAGTCACGAGAACGAGCTCAAGAAAGTAGTCTTCTCATGTATTAAAGCAGCAGCAACATATAAAACAGAGTACAGTGGGGTGACAATAGAAAACAGTTCAAAAATTACATTCCAAAAAGCTTCTTTACAACATTCATCAACGCGTTATTTATAATGAAAAAGTGTTGAACTGACTAACTGAATCCTATGCTATTAACTACGTTGCCAAAGACACGTAGATCTCCTCAGCAGAGATCTAGCGTAACTGTCATCATGCCTATTAAATCTTCGGAGTGGTAGCTGTTGGATTCAGGTTACGGGGATGATCTCTAGGTGTGCCGATGTCTTCGTGGGCTGAGGACTGGGCCACGTAAACTCTCACGTGCTCCAAACAGAGACGTGCCACCGCTAAATACCTTGGTTGGCTTTGCCTTTGACCCTCGTTGACCGTGACCTTCTATGGATGATTTGGCAGATTTGAAGGGACACGTTCCATGTACCCGTCACCTGTAGCTTGCCCATGTGGCTCGTTTCTTCATAGGACACCTGTAGCATAGCTTTTAACAAAATAGCTGCGGAATCCTGTGCTGGCTGCGGAAACTGACAAGTTTCCGCAGCTGCCTGAACAAAAATCTAAACCAAACAACAGTCATAAGCATAGTTAGAAAACCATGTCAGAAGCTCTTTTTAGACTATAATGCAATGATTTAACAGCTTGATGGATGAAGTAAGTGGGAAAAAGAAGGTTGAGAGGGTGTATAGGAAGATGCAGGTTTGAGGCTCAACATACCCCCACTGTGAAGGTGTTGCATGTCCTCATGCAACCAAAATTTAGTTATTTCCCTCTAATCCATATGCTCTGAGGCTTCTACTAGGACATCTAGCCCTCTTTTCTTCTTCTTTGATGCTAACATCATCCTTGGTTTCCTGACTAGACATTTGAACTTGAGATTAATCAATGCTCTGCTTAACTTTTTTCACTTCTTCTTCAGTTTCCTGTTTTTCTTTTGCCACAGTCCTAAATGGAGCATAGCGTTATCATGGACAATCTTGTCTACTTTACTCTGCTCTTTGAGTGCTTCATTTCCCTGTTTGATATGCCTATTTAGGACTTCTAGTTCAAATACTTCCTGTTTCAAAGACTGAACTTGTGCATCTAGTGGCAGAGTGGTACTTGGTCCTGCAGTTGATTGTTCTAAGGACTCCAGGTAGTTATATGCCTCTTGCTGATTAGGATCTACCTCAGGTGTCTTTCTCGGACTAGGCTCAAAATCTGGTGGAGGAGGAGGATTGTTCTCTCTTTCCGGCCGAAAAGGGCTTACATCATGTGGAGGACTTGATTCAATGCTTGGCTGGGTTGGAGATTTCTCAATTGTCTCTTCACCTAAATCAATAAAGTGAGACTATTTTTCTTGGGTTTTATTCACTTTTCCTTTTAGCCTAGTGCTCCTCCTTAAGTATGGACTAGTACTCTTCTCTTGTGCACTCTGTTTTCCTTTTTGCTTTTTCTTTGCTATAGCAGCAGCTTGAAGATGTACTAATCTTTCTGACAGAGGTTGATAATCCTCCTCTATGGATTGCTCAGGGGATGGATAGACTTCTTGAATGGTTCTTTTGCCTTTTTCTTTCTTCTGTTTCTTATTTTTAGCTCTATCTTCTTCTTCTTTTTGGACAGTTTCTTGAATTTCTATTGTAGGGGAGTCTTGGACTGTAATGTTCTTTTCTTTCCTCCTACTTTCCTTGGAATCTTTGGTGGACTACTTCCAGAGGCCTCAGACGGCTCTTGGAAGTAGTTTCTTGTCAAAAATTGCTCCCAAGTATCCTTAGTTTTCTTTAACTGGTCCTCAATAAGAATTTTTATGAATCCATGATGGTAGAGATGAGATTCAATGTTGCCTATGTGTTTTTGAACTGTAAAACTCATCTTTTTCAAACTCAATAACAGAAAATGAGGCAAATTAAGAGTGTGACCCTCTAAGAAATTCATCATAAGTCTAGCATGATACATATACATAGAACCAAAACGACCTTCACATGTGATAAATTTCTGGATGACTAACAGTAGACTAGACCATTATTCTTTTAGTGCATGAACATGGATGCCTCTTGTAAATACGGTGGTATCCATACCTTGTTTTTGTAGCATGATTCTCCATATTTGATCGTCCACACTTCTATTTTTCAACCACCTTTCACCTTCTTGAGGTAGGCCTGTGGCAGCTGCTACTGTGGCCTCAGTCACTGTAAACTTTAAGTCGCCAATCTCCACTGTTTGTCCATCAAAAGACCACGTAAAAGCTTTGGTCACCTCCTTCTTATGCCCTTTAAACTTTTAGATAAATCGTAGCCATCTGGCTTTCTTCAGCAATTCCTTAGTTTGAGGATAACCCTCCAAGTATTTCGGTCCTTTTGGCTCGGCTCTCAGTAATTTTCCCATCTGCTGTTTTAAATTCCAACTGAGAGTTCTTTTGCATGTGAGGATTCAGAAAAAAAACGGCTCTGTTACAGGGTTTAGGATAAACTGTAGTGACTGCAATCGGGGTTTTAGGATGACTGTAGTGACTGCAGTCGGAAATGGAGAACAAACTGTAGTGGTTGTACCTGAATTACTGGAGGAACAGAGGGTGAGCAACAGTGAGCAAGTTCAAAATAAAATGTGGATGCATGCGAGAGGTATGGTATTAGTGGAGTCGTAAACGAATGGAATCGGATTGATGACTGTGTATGAAATTTTTACACGTCTCAATAGACGGCTGCGGAAATTACGGCTAAGAAGAACCATAACACAATAGGTCACGTCTCAAGAGTACGGGTAATAAATAGAAGTGCAGTCAGTCTTGAGTTTAAACTTTGAATAATCATGAGACCGTTGGAGAAATGAATGCAAGGTGTGTGGAGTGATATCGTGGAATAGGAGTGGTAGTGGAGCTATCGTATCAAATCATTGCACATAGTAGAACTTGTTATGGTTTGATAACTATGCGTAATTATGACTTGAATTGTTATTTGATAAAGATTTTTGATCATACCTTTGGAAACTTTGTCAATTTTTCTTCAAGGCTTCTAACCAATTGCTCTTCCTTGATGTCTTGGAGATGCCCCATGTCTTTAGCTCAATTACACCTGCATTTCATGATTATGGCACTAACAGTTGATTGTAAATTTGAAAACAGAGTGATGCTGGCTGCGGAAATCGTTTCTGGCTGCGGAAACTGCTTCTGGCTGCGGAAACGGTGTCCAGTTGCGGAAACTGAGACAGCGCCCCCTTAACTGCATAAAGATAGTTAGAGAAGAACTAACTGAATGAAAATAGTCCTGGACTTTTATTGATGAAGTGAAATGGAATGTGGAATGAAATGAAAATGAAGTGGAGTGAAGTGAAATGGTAATGAGAGTGAGATGGAGGTGAAGTGAGATGGAAAATGAAATGGAGTGAAGATGGAAAGAGAAGGAGAGGAGATTTTTTTTTTTTTTTTTGGAAAATATAGAGTGTCAGGTGTCCCTGATTTTCACTCTACATTTTCTGTATAAGACTGCCAATCTATGATTGGTTTTCAAGCTTATACGATTTTTTTTCTCTCTCTTTTTTTTTTTTACTAAAAGAAACAAAGACTAGGCTGATGGGGGAGAAGGATTCTTCTCCACCAGCCTTATTGCAGAATTCTCCTGGAACATTTTGACAAATTCCTCTTTTGAGAGTGGCTTATGATAAATTTTCAGTTGGTGGCCATTCACAATGAGAGGAGTTTGAAATTCATCAATAGTCTTGATTCTTACCGCTCCATTGTTAAAGACTTTTTCAATCTCATATGGCCCAAGCCAATGAGTCTGAAATTTTCCTTTGAAGTCTTTAAACTTGGAATCAAACAGTAACGCCCAATCTCCTTCTTGAAACTTTCTCTCTTTGATGTATCTGTCATGCCACTTAGCTCTTTGATGTTGAACTAGATCAGTCCTTAAAATTGCATCTTGTCTGATCTCATCTAGCTCATTCAGTTGCTCCATTTTGTGCTTCTGATAGATTCATCCCCAACTGGACTGCCATCTTGAAAGTTTTGATTTGAAACTCAATGGGGAGCAGGACCTCCTTCCCATAAACAAGTTCATAGGGAGAATGCCCTGTTGTATTCCTCCATGTAGTTCTATAGGCCCATAAGGCTTCAGGAAGCCTTTCTGCCCAATCTTTTCTGTGTAGATGAACAGTTTTGGTGATGATGCTTTCAAGAACTTTAAATGTAGATTCCACTTGGCCATTTGCTTGCGGATGGTAAGGAGTAGATTTTCTATGCTTGATTTTATATTCTTCCATCAGCTTCTCCATCAAGTTAGATGTAAATTGACTTCCCTGATCTGTCACAATTTCTCTTGGGACACCAAAACGAGTAAAAATATCCTCAAAAAGAAATTGAACAACTGAATTTTCAGTGGCAGAAGGTAATGCTTTGGCTTCTACCCATTTAGTGACATAATTAGTGCATACCAATATATACTTCTTTTGTTTAGATGGTGGATTAATGTGTCCAATGAAATCTAAAGCCCATTTTTCAAAGGGTTCGATGAGTACCTGTGGTTGTAATGGCATTTCATTTGAAAGAGTCGGTCTCCCAACTCTTTGGCGGCTGTCACACCTTCTGACATATTGTTTTGAATCTTTGAAAAGGGAAGGCCAATAATATCCTAAAGAAAGTATTTTATAGGCCGTCCTTTTGTCAGCAAAGTGTCCACCGCATGGTTCATCATGACATGCCTTGAGGATGTCAGGAATTTCATCTTCCTGAACACATCTGATGATCACACAATCTAGCCCTGTTTTAAACAATTCATTAGAAATCCATGAATAACTTGAGCTCTCCTGAATAAATTTTCTTTTTTTACCAGGAAATAGATGTGGAGGTAGCTTCCCTGTAACCAAGTAGTTAGCAACATCTGCATACCAAGGAGTCTTAGTAGTTACTGCAAACAAATATTCATCTGGAAACTTATCCTCTACAGGAGAATCTTCGTTAGTATTTTGGATTCTAGACAAGAAATCAGCTACTGTATTTTGTTTCCCTGGTCTATCCAACACAGTAATATTGAATTCTTGTAAAAGTAAGAGCCATCTTGTAACTCTGCCATTAGTAACAGGTTTATTCATAAGATATCTAATTGCAGAATGATCAGTATGGACAAAAGTTTCATAGCCGATTATATAGTGTCTAAACTTATTGATTGCATGAACAACAGCTAAGAACTCTTTCTCAGTCACAGTATAGTTTTACTCAGTGGGAGTCAAATTTTTACTGGTGTAGTAAATGGCATAAGGAACTAAATCCTTTTGTCCTAACACAGCTCCTAGAGCTGTATCTGAAGCATCTGTGGAAATATGGAAAGGAAGTTTCTAATTTGGACCTCTCAAAATGGGTGCTTCAGATATTCTTGTTTTCAAAGTTTCAAATGCAGATTGACAATCAGGATCCCATTTGAATTCACAATCTTTTGTAAGTAATTTGAAGAGTGGAGATGCTATTTTGGTGAAGTTTTCAATAAATCTTCTATAGTATCCAGTAAATCCAAGAAAAATTCTAACATCTTTTTGACAATTTGGAATAGGCAACTTGGAGATGACTTCAACTTTTGATCTATCAACTTTAATCCCATCTCCTGAAATATGATGTCCTAAAACAATCCCTTCAGTAAAAATCATAAAGCATTTTTCATGACTTAATGATAGGTTTGTTTCTTTACATCTTATAAGGACTTTTTCCAAATTCTCTAATGCCTCTTCAAACAAATTGCCATAAACTGTAAAATCATCCATATACACCTCTACACAATCATGGATTAGATCAGAAAATATTCCTAGTACTGCCCTTTGAAATGTTGCGGGTGCATTGCATAATCCAAAAGGAAGTACTCGATAAGCAAAAGTTCCCCATGGACAGGTAAATTTGGTCTTGTCCTGATCTTCAGGTGCTACCTGAATCTGATTGTAACCACTAAAACCATCCAAAAATGAAAAATACTTTTTGCCTGCTACAGTATCTAATACCTGATCGATAAAGGGTAAAGGAAAGTGATCCTTCAAAGTTGCTTTGTTCAATTCCCTGTAATCAATGCATACTCTCCATTTACCATTCTTTTTAGGTACTATAACCAAAGGAGAAACCCATCGGCTATCTGAAATTGGATAAATGAAGTTCACATTAAGTAACTTTTGGAGCTCTTCTTTCACTATCTCCCTAAGGTTTGGATTCATCCTTCTCTGAGGTTGTTTGATTGGTCTACTGTTTTCCTCAATATAGATGTGATGAATGCAAGTCTTAGGGTCAATACCTTTCATATCGGTATACTCCCATGCAAATGCAGTAGAATGTTTTTGCAAGATTTTGGTTAGTTCTTCCTATTGTGATCTTTCCAAATTTTTGTTGATATTCAATGTTTTTCCTGGAAAGATCTCAATGGTGGAACTACCAAATTCTTCCATAGAGAAAAGAGACATTTGTCTAGATGATAGATACTCAATGTCAGAATCTAACTGAAAATGTGTGTGGTCATATTCTGAAGATGTTTCAAAATTTTCTAATGTGTTCAGAATTTGACTATCTTCACTAACTTCAGAGATGGTAAAGACCGGTTGTATAGTATCTTCATCATCAATCCATTCATTATCTCCTATTTCTATGATAGCTTTTGCTGGAGGATAGAGATTGAATTTCTTTGTCGAATTACCATCAGAAATATACATATCCCCAGACCTACAACTTATGAAAGCATCGACTGCGTCTAGCCAAGGTCTTCCTAAAATGAGAGGATGTCCTCCTATTGAAGCCCCGAAATTCGGGTCGACAACAAGGGGGATACCCACCCGGTCCGGACCTTGGTTGGCAGCTCCTTATCCGTTTGGTATAGTGGGTCCGACTGGGGATAATGGGACCAGTTTCCCAATTTAAGGGTGTGTGTGTGTGTAGAGTTGGATGATGCTGATCTAAGAGTACTTAAAGCTAATTTAATTCAAACTTCTAAACTAACTCTATGCGATTGTAATCTAATGAGAAACAACACATCTAATCTACGCTAACCCGAGGTGTATTTCTTCTATTATGCGATCTAAAGAGATTTCAAACAATAACTAGTAATAAATATCATTCAGCTATCATAAGAATAGAAATCAATTAAGATAAACCACTTTGCATAAAAAGTTAGGCAAAACAGTTGTGAACAGCATATCGCATAATAAGTTATTCATATATCAAACATAAATAAATGACTCCACCGTACAAAAGTGCCAAATGGTAACTCATACATTCATGCAGTAACATATAAACAACTAAAAACTGTATATCACTTTAAGAATATAAACAGAAACAGTCAAGAGATAAAAGTACCATTTATGACTGGTTCTACTCATAAGCTTCAAGCAACAATGATTTATCTCTCCTTGCTCTAACATCTACTAAGAGTACAGAAGTGCAACATCAGTAGCAGATATCAAATGCAAACATTAATAAACCTTGATCCATCCATTCATCAAAACCCCCTCCGAGGGTGCAAAAGTGCATGTTCTGAGGACAAGTTTTTGACAAATTTCTGGACCCTTCTCTAAATGCATGAGAAGGGTTTGAATACTACTAACTAATTAACTTAATTACATAAATTTAGGATACGGTTTTAAATGACCGCCCTTCTGCTAAAGCAAAACTATTTCTAAAAATTGAATCTAATTCCTAACCATTTCTGTATTTGCTCCTTAGTGCTGCAAGCATGGAACATTTTCCTAGGAAGAGTCGGCTGGTCGCATTCTGCTTTCGTTTGAGCTATGAAAATAGAAATAACAAGTGCTGGCACCACTTTCTGGTAAACTAGAAGATATTTTCGAGAATCTTCCTCTGGCTGGGTGTATTCACTGCGTGTATACTTGGTAATAACCCAAATTTCTCTCAAACTGATTCTGCTTTTGCTATTTCGGTTTCCGGCCTTGCGAATGACTGAATAAGTTAGGGACTTTGCTCTCTGAACAATTTTCTGCATCGAAAACTGCCTCCGTTCTTTGTTCCGGGCTTTTCTGGTGCATTTTCCTTCTTTAGCGCCTTTTTTCTTTTTGCTTTACCCAACATAAGCTTCAGGATCTTTTGTAAACATGCTGCTTTTGTGCGCTTTTGACTCTAGGCGTTGGATGGCCTATTGAAATCAGCATCTGTTGAGTGATACTCTGGAATCTGTGGTCCTGTTGCATGCGGCATCCGTTTCTGAAGGGATCTCTTCTCTGTTCTCCGAGCATTGACGCTTTCCCCTTTTCCTTAGATGTTTCCTGCACATTGCTTCATGTTATTTCTTGTCTTACAGTTTACACAAAGGAAGAGAGTAATGATAATAAAGATTGACATGAAAGATTTAAGCTCTTATGAATGCATAATCATGTCCTTCTTGAATAATTTGGCGTACAATCATTAATTTCTTTTAAGGCGCGTGCCAAATTTTGGTTTACGGACAGCTTTCCTTGAATACTGCGCCGAGGAAAATTTGCGATGGGAGATTTCTGCGACTCGCATCGCAGCATCGCGGATCGCGTCGTCAAGATGTGTCATCGCAGAAATTCATGATCGCATTTATTGCAGATCGCATTCATCGCAAATCGCAGAGTCATTCAATCATTGTGTGCTGCTTACGCGATGTTGCGATATGCGACGTCACATATCGGCCGTCGGAGATTTCTTAAGATTTTTCATTTAAGAGCGCTTCATAATGTATGCGATGCGATGAATTTCGCGTCGCTTCTTCGCAGTTTATTATGCTCATAGAAAAGCGTTTTATTCTCTTCTCGCGATGCGATACATCTTTGAAGGAGTTGAATACAAAAATTTTCATAAAATGTTTTTTGGATTTTTTTATAAAGGGTACCCATTTGCTTGGTGTTATTGCTAATACCAAACAAAGAGGGGGGTTGTTGGTGGCCACAAAACCTCCTAAATTACTCTTGGGAGTTAAAATCATGAAATCCACTGGATATTCCCAAGAGTCTAAGGAGACTGAAATATCTTCTAATACACCATTTGGTTTAATAATTGATCGATCTGCAAGTTGCAGTAAAGTAGGTGTAAAGAGAAGATTAGGAAGTTTCAGCTGTTCCATAGTCTGTCTACTCATAATGTTGATAGCAGCCCCTAAATCAATCAAAGTGTTTGGAATTTCAACCACATTGATATGTGTTTTGACAATTGTACTACCAGGATCTACATACTTCTGCATAGTAATTTTTCCCATCATGATGTCTGCAATTTTCCCTACCAGGTGGATTCTTCTTGTGTCTCTAGGTTTCCTTCCTGGTCTTTTAAGACTCAACTCCTTTATTGTTTTTGCTAGAATAGGAATCTCTTTAATGGCTTGTAACAAGGGAATCTTGATACAGACATTCTTCAATTCATCTAGAAAATCATAGTCATGCAATAAGATTTGTTTTTCCACCCCTTTGTCAATTTGTAATCTTTCAGGAAAAGGAGGTGTAGATGAAGATACAGGTTGCTCAACTATAGGAGTTGTAGGGGTTAGTTCTTCTTTTTCTTTCTGAGTGTTTGTGTTTTGAAGAGATGCTTCAGAACCCTTATTGGCTTCAAGAGATTCTTCCTCATAAATGCTTTGATTTTGGGCATCTATAGAAGGTTTATCTAGAACTCTACCAGATCTGAGTTGTACATCATTGAGAGGAACAATCATATAGGCAGGAAATTGTTGACCTTCTATCATGTAAGCATTTTGAGGGTTTTTATTATTAGGGTTTGGAAATGGCTGAGAAGGAAGTTGATTTGACTTATGTTGGAATGGAAGCAAGAGTTGAGAATTTGGATTTTGTTGAGAAGGTTGTTGTTGTTGAAATGGCAATGGTAGTTGTGGGTTTTGATTTGGAAGTTGTGGAGCTTGTTGATTTTGAAAAGATGGAGGATATTGATAAAATTGAGCAAATCTCCCATAAGGATTTTGCATACCTTGTACCCATGATTGAAAAGAATTTTGAGGTTGGGACCAAGGTTTTTGCCAAGGATTCCAATTTGGTGAGGGTTGAAAGTTCATAGAGTTGTTAAACCCTTGATTTTGTTGCCCCTGCCAAGGTCTCCTTGCAACAAAACAGAGAGCTCAATTGTATTTGGATCTTCTTGAAAGACAGCTTTGAGCCCAGGAATTGAAGGACAATCCTTGGTCTCATGATTCTTTGAACAGATCACACATGTTTCTACAACTTTTGCATCCAAGGGACATTCCCTAAGAGCATGTTTTTTTCTACATTTTGGGCAAAAGATGGCTAAAGCTTCAGCTTCTGCTTTCTGCTTATTGTGGATCTTAAGAGTGTCTAGTTGCTCACTAAGACTCCCTAAGATATCATTTTTGAATTCATCAAGCATATTGCCAATCTCAGCCCTACTTACTGATCCAGTTGCAGATTTGTTTGCTCTGATGAGAGAAGGATCTCTAGGCCCTTTTCAAGTTTTAGATTTTCCTCTTGAGAGATGGACACATAGTTCTGCTATGTCATGAAGTGGAAGTTGAGATATGTCTCCTTTTCCCATCATGTTCAAAATATCTATCCATTCATCTATAATGGATTTTAATAGAAGGGCTTTCAAGGTTTCCTCATCTAAATTACTCATCTTTGCTCTTTTCAGATTGTATTGGAATCTTTCAAGTAAATCCTCCAAGTTTTCATCTTCTTTTTGTACCATTTTAAATACTTCATCCTTGTGGTTGGTAGGCATACAATAATCCATGTATCTATCCAAGAATGTTTGTTTCATATCATTCCAAGTCCTAATGGATTGAGTGAGTAATCCCATGAACCATTTCAAAGCAGCTCCTTTCAACGTTGAAGGAAACAATTTGAGTTTTTGAGAGTCTTCCAGATAATCATAGGTTCGACACACGACCTCAAACTCAAATAGAAATGTTTGAGGATCTTCATTTCTTAACCCATGAAAGTTTGGGAGGACAGATGGTGAAATATTTTTCATTGTTGCTCGAGAATCCTCATCAACTATAGGGAATCCAAATGAGTTATCTCCATCTCTATTTCCCCGATTGTTACCTCTACCTCCTCCATTATTTCCTCCTCCTCCTCCTCTACCTCTACCTCTACCAAATCCGTTAACTCCCTCTTCTATCATGGTAGTTTTCTCAGATATTTCAGAGTCCTCTGGTTCTTCTACTAATGGCGAATGAGGAGGAATTTTTCCCTCTTCTTCCTCAGGTGATTCTACTTCTTCAATTACAATGTGTCTCCCTGTAGAAGAAAAGAAAGAATCTTTTCCTAATTCAGATTCAATGGATGGTGAGGAAGAGTCTCCTAACTCAACTACTGTCTCTTGAATTCCAGGAATCCTAGGGCTAGGAGTGTAGGTTGGAGATGATGGAGGTGTCTCTTGTCTATTCCTTGAGGTAGAAGGAGTTGTAAAAATCGAACTCTTGGCTCTAGCTAAAAACCTTCCCCTGGAATCTCTTGCTCTATGCATGTCATTTTTATTTTTCTTCAAGTCGGGCTAACAATTCTCTTTTTGATCTTCCAAGTCACTCTAGGTGCAAGAAGAGAGCATACTCAAGAAACTATTAAACCAATAACTTTCTCTTTTCTGATCCTCCAGATCACACTAAGTGCAAGAGGAGAGCATACTTTGAGAGGTTATCAATTTCACTTTCCCGGCAATGGCGCCAAAATGTTTGGTCAATTTAGTGTATTCTAAATTGCTATTTAAAATGTCAATCTGGGATTCTGTTGTGGTCACCAACAACCCCCCTCTTTGTTTGGTATTAGCAATAACATCAAGCAAAGGGGGACACTTAACAAAAAATCCCAAAAATATTTTTATCAAAATTTTTGTATTTAACTCCCTAAAAGCTATATCGCATCGCAAAGAGAGAGTGAAGCGTTTTCCTATGCGCATAAATAAGCTGCAAAGAAGCGATGCGAAATTCATCGCATGGCATATTTTGAAAGCGTCCTTAAAAGAAAACCTAAGGAATCGCCGACGGCCAATATGCGACGTCGCATATCGCAACGTCGCATAAGCAGCGCACAGTGATCAAATGAAAAATGCGATCTTGCGATTTGCGATCTGCGATCTTACAAACTGCGATCTTGCGATTTGCGATTTGCGATGAATAAGACTATTAATTGTTGCGATGTGAATCGCAGAAACCACTCATCGCAGAAACCACTCATCGCAAAGTTTCTTCGGCATGATCTGTAAACCCAAAATTGAGCGCGCACCTTAAGGAAAATTAATGATTGCATGCCTGAGTATTCAAGGATGATTGTGTTGCGTTTTTCGAAGAGTCAAGTCATTATGAGTGTCATGATTATGCATTCATTAGAACTTAAAGCTTTCATGTCAATCTTTTCGTCATTTCTCTTTTCCTTTGCGTAAACTGTAAGGCAGCAACTAATATAAATCTATATGCAGGAAACATCTAAGGAAAAGGGGAAAGTGCCAATACTAGAAGAACAGAGAGGAGATGCCTTCGCAACTGGATGCCGCATGCAGCAGGACCGCGGATTCCAGAGTATCACTCAACAGATACTGATGAAAATAGACTATCCAAGACTCAGAGTCAAAGGCGCACAAAAGCAGCATGTTTGCAAAAGATCCTGAAGCTCAGACTGGGTAAAGCAAAAAGAAAAACGCTAAAGAGGGAGGACGCTCCAGAAAAGCCTGGAACAAAGAACAGAAGCAATTTTCAATACGGAAGATTGTTCAGGCAATGAAATCCCTAACTCATTGAGTCATTCGCACGGCCGGAAACCGAAATAGCAACAACATAATCAGTTTGAAAGAAATCTGGGTTATACTAAGTATACACACAACAAATACACCCAGCCAGAGGAAGATTTTCGAAAATCTCTTCTAGTTTGTCAGAAAGAGGTGCCAGCTTTTGTTATTTCTACTTTTATCGCTCGAACAAAAGAAAAAGACAACCAGCCGACTCTTTCCAGGCGAACCTTGCATTGCTTACAACACTAAGGAGCAGATACAGAAACGGTTAGAAATTAGATTCAATTTTTAGAAATAAATTTGTTTTAGTAAAAGGGCGGTCATTTGAAGCCGTTTCCTAAATTTGTGTAATTAAGATTAGTTAGTTAGTAGTATTTAACCCTTCTCATGGAATTTGGAGAAGGGTCCGGAAATTTGTCAAAAAACTTGTCCTCAGAACATGCACTTTTGCACCCTCGGAGGGGGTTTTTGATGAATGGATGGATCGAGATTTATTTATCTTTGCATTTTAATGTCTGCTACTGATGTTGCACTTTTGTACTCTTAGTAGATGTTAGAAGTAAGTAGAGATAAATCGTTATTGCTTGAAGTTTGTGAGTGAAATCAGTCATAAATGGTACTTTTATCTCTTGATTAATTTCTGCTTATATTCTTAGAGTGATATACAACTGAGTTGTTTATATGTTAATGTATGAATGTGTGGGTTACCATTTGGCACTTTTGTACAGTGGAGTCATTTATTTGTGCTTGACATATGAATAACTTATTATGCGATATGCTGTTCACAACTGTTTTGCCTAACTTCTTATGCAGAATGGTTTATCTTAATTGATTTATATTCTTATGATAGCTGAATGATCTTTATTACCAATTATTGTATGAAATCTTTTTAGATCGCATGATGAAAGAATTCTACCCCGGGTTAGTATAGATTAGATGTGTTGTTTTTGTTAGATTACAGTAGCATAGAGTCAGTTTAGAGTTTAGAATTAAATTAGCTTAAAATTACCTCTAGATTAGCATCATCAAAATCTACACACACACACATCCTTTAGATTGGGAAGCTGGTCCCATTATCCCCAGTTGGACCCGCTACACCAAACGGGCAAGGAGCCGCCAACCAGGTTCTGGACCGGATGGGTATCCCCCTTGTTGTTGACCCGATTTTAGGGCCCTCAACAGATTCGTAAACTGACGAAGTGAAGTGTACTATATGTACTAGATAACCATTTCCTTAGTCTTTTGTCATTTTTGAGTTTTCTAGTTTGTTTTTGGATTTATCTTTTCCTAATGTGTGATGGCGAAAATGAAAGTTAAGTGTGGATGGTGGTGGTGATTTCTGCAGTGATTTCCCCAAACTTAAAAGTGATCAAAGAGAAAGCTTTAAAACAACTGTATTGAAATCTATTCTTAAGAGGAAGTAAATGTATCAAACAGTGAACTAATGACAATGGCCCAGTATCCTTGCTGCTGAATGAAAAGAAAGTAAAAACTGAACTTAAAGCAACTCAAATTAAAAGCAAAGCAGCTAATTCACACTACTTCAACTCTTCAGATCCTTTACCCTTCAGCTCAATCTACCTTGTGGGAAGCAATCATGAACAAGTCAAGTAATATGATATCTAAATGGCAAGAAATTAAATTGCATAAAAGAAACTAATCACACTACTTCAACTCTTCAGATCCTTTACCCTTCAGCTCAATCTACCTTATGGGAAGCAATCATGAATAAGTCTAAGCAATATGATAACTAAGTGGCAAGAAATTAAACTGCATAAAGGAAACTAATCACACTACTTCAACCCTTCAGATCCTTTACCCTTCAACTCAATCTACCTTGTGGGAAGCAATCATGAACAAGTTTAAGCAATATGATAACTAAATCACACTACAATAAGTAATATTCTGATTCCTTACTAATAGAGTCACTTGACTATAGAAAGAAACCATAAAAAATGAGTAGTATGATGTATAAGTAGCAGAAAAAGAAATAAGCAAATCACAACTTGAAAAAGGATAGTGCTGGAATTAAACTTCAGAAAATGGAAATTAGCAGGAAGGACAAGATGATCTCATATGTCAATAGTTATCAAAAAGATGAAAATTTGCCCGGGCTGCCTAAGAAAACCTGCAGAAAAACGTTGATCAGCTGACAGCTATAAGAAAACAAAAGTGAAAATATAAACAGTAGTGAATTAAAAACATCAAAACAACATGTTATATACAAGCTAGTAATTATAAAAACAGAAACATAATAAAATCAAATGACAACTATACAGGGCTTTAGTGCGCAAGGGCCCTCTGCCACTTCAGCCAGTCAACGAACAGTCACGAGAACGAGCTCAAGAAAGTAGTCTTCTCATGTATTAAAGCAGCAGTAACATATAAAACAGAGTACAGTGGGGTGACAATAGAAAACAGTTCAAAAATTACATTCCAAAAAGCTTCTTTACAGCGTTCATCAATGCGTTATTTATAATGAAAAAGTGCTGAACTGACTAACTGAATCCTATGCTATTAACAGCGTTGCCAAAGACACGTAGATCTCCTCAGCCGAGATCTAGTGTAACTGTCATCATGCCTATTAAATCTTCGGAGTGGTAGCTGTTGGATTCAGGTTACGGGGATGATCTCCAGGTGTGCCGATGTCTCCGTGGGCTGAGGACTGGGCCACGTAAACTCTCACGTGCTCCAAACAGAGATGTGCCACCGCTAAATACCTTGGTTGGCTTTGCCTTTGACCCTCGTTGACCGTGACCTTCTATGGATGATTTAGCAAATTTGAAGGGACACGTTCCATGTACCCGTCACCTGTAGCTTGCCCATGTGGCTCGTTTCTTCATAGGACACCTGTAGCATAGCTTTTAACAAAATAGCTGCGGAATTCTATGCTGGCTGCGGAAACCTGTGCTGGTTGCGGAAATTGACAAGTTTCTGTAGCTGCCTGAACAAAAATCTAAACCAAACAACAGTCATAAGCATAGTTAGAAAACCATGTCAGAAGCTCTTTTTAGACTATAATGCAATGATTTAACAGCTTGATGGATGAAGTAAGTGGGAAAAAGAAGGCTGAGAGGGTGTATAGGAAAATGCAGGTTTGAGGCTCAACAGTAGGGTACTTAGTCATTTTCCAACAAGGATGTTCAATTATGAATGACTGTGGATGTCATTTCTTCAAAACCAAAATGACTATGGAAGTCATGCATCATTCTCAGTAAAATGTGATTAAGTTAATTTCATTATGAAATTCATTTGATTCCTTTGATCTATGAGATTGTAATGTGTGCAGGTCTTTGAACAATACCTTACTAGCGAACCATCAGATGGGTAAAAGCTCACAATCAGTACTATAAGGAGAAATGCAGGGTTTCAAAGCATAGTAGATGAGAGGGCATGGAAATTAAGGCGTGGAGTCCTAAATCCAAGAAATATAAAGACGTGGAGTCTTGTATATTTAGGGCGCGGAGTCCTGAATATTTAAAAAGACCAAGTTGTGGAATCTTGGATCTTTGGAGTAGATCAGGGCACGAAGTCCTCAATCTACTAAGGCACGGATATGCATGAAATAGGGGTGTGGAATCCCTATTCTCCAGAAGAAAAATACCACTCATGGATGAATTTCCTTAAATAAAATTTCATTCTCACAATTCTGGAATGACTCTCTAAAAAAAGAAATTCATGTCCAGCATCTCAAGCACGAATTTCCAAAAATAGTAAATTGCCTTGCATAAATTGGTAATCAAGCGTAGTTGAAGAAAAACCACGTAACTTTATTAATCAATCATAATAGTTCAATCTTGATTGAATCTTCATTATTATTATTATTATTATTATCTTTTATGAGACTATGATATTATTATTAAAATGGAATTACAAATCAACTTCATCTCCTCAATCAATTCACACCACTCCTTCATGACTCTCATGGCTCTGTCTAATTCTCTCTCTCTTTTAAATAATACATTACACTCTATTTTATGCACTCATCAAAGAATGGCATATTCCTTTTCACTCATTAAAAATATGTCATAAAATATTCCTCTTACCCTCTCTTTAATGCATATGTTACACTCTCCTTAACTAAGGCATGAATACCTCTCCTTAATGGCATAAGTTACACTCCTCTAAATGGAATCCAATGCATGCACATTACTCCTCCTTTATGAAAAGAATTGGTTGCTCCTCCTATATATGAGTCTCATGTATTCTCACTTGGGTGTGGATTATGATGCCAATAGTGGAAGAGACTTGAGGAAAATGGTGAGGTGGAGAGATATGGAGAGTAGCCAATTGCTTCCAAAATAGATCTGAAATTATTACTAAAATCCGTAGATCTCTAGCTATTGAGGTTGGTCATGATTGGTATTGAGAGGAAGCGAAAATTTGCTTCCTTAGTTTTCCTTGCAAATCTATCTACTGTTGTCTTTGGTACTACTTGGGAGCTTTTGCAGCTCAGGGGTTCCAGGGGGGAATTTCTTCCTCGATATGGTTGGGAGGAAAACCGGGTGGTTCACAATGAGTTGGTAGGGATATTGGAGCTAGAGCATACTCCCACCTCTTTGAGTTGTATAAATTCACTTCCAGGTATGTTGACAACATTATATTGTGTTTTTTTTTGTAGTTCATTACATGGTTTTTAGATATCATTTTGGGATTCAACTACGTTAAATAAGTCATTCACGTATGACCATTTCCATGAGAGGTAGTCGTAACTGACTAATTTCTCATGATTTTTGAATAGTTCACTTAGCACTCATTGCATCGGGTGATGCTCACAGGGGTGAAGAAGTGGGATTGAAACTAGTGAAATGAATCACATAGCATCAATCATCACTTACGAGGCTTGCACCCGGTAACCAGGACTTCCCAGGAGGTCACCCATCCCAGATCTCCTCTGGTTCAAGCGCGCTTAACTGTGGAGTTTTCCCCACAATCAAGCCCACTTAGCTTGCTACCCCATTTGCAAAACCTTAGCAAGTATTGTGCCTCATGAACCATTCAAGTAGATATCCCTTCACTCTTTTTGAATTTAAGTATGGGGGTTTACGCAGTGCATTATATTAGATATCATTTTGGGATTCAACTGCGTTAAGTAAGTCATTCACGTATGACCATTTCCATGAGAGGTAGTCGTAACTGACTAATTTCTCATGATTTTTGAATAGTTCACTTAGCACTCATTGCATCGGGGGATGCTCACAGGGGTGAAGAAGTGGGATTGAAACTAGTGAAATGAATCACATAGCATCAATCATCACTTCCGGGGCTTGCACTCGGTAACTAGGACTTCCCAGGAGGTCACCCATCCCAGATCACCTCTAGCTCAAGCGCGCTTAACTGTGGAGTTTTCCCCACAATCAAGCCCACTTAGCTTGCTACCCCATTTGCAAAACCTTAGCAAGTATTGTGCCTCATGAACCATTCAAGTAGAGATCCCTTCACTCTTTTTGAATTTAAGTATGGGGGTTTACGCAGTGCATTATATTAGATATCATTTTTGGATTCAACTGCGTTAAGTAAGTCATTCACGTATGACTATTTCCATGAGAGGTAGTCGTAACTGACTAATTTCTCATGATTTTTGAATAGTTCACTTAGCACTCATTGCATCGGGTGATGCTCACAGGGGTGAAGAAGTGGGATTGAAACTAGTGAAATGAATCACATAGCATCAATTATCACTTCCGGGGCTTGCACCCGGTAACTAGGACTTCCCAGGAGGTCACCCATCCCATATCTCCTCTGGCTCAAGCGCGCTTAACTGTGGAGTTTTCCCTACAATCAAGCCCACTTAGCTTGCTACTCCATTTGCAAAACCTTAGCAAGTATTGTGCCTCATGAACCATTCAAGTAGAGATCCCTTCACTCTTTTTGAATTTAAGTATGGGGGTTTACGCAGTGCATTATATTAGATATCATTTTGGGATTCAACTGCGTTAAGTAAGTCATTCATGTATGACCATTTCCATGAGAGGTAGTCGTAACTGACTAATTTCTCATGATTTTTGAATAGTTCACTTAGCACTCATTGCATCGGGTGATGCTCACAGGGGTGAAGAAGTGGGATTGAAACTAGTGAAATGAATCACATAGCATCAATCATCACTTCCGAGGCTTGCACCCGGTAACCAGGACTTCCCAGGAGGTCACCCATCCCAGATCTCCTATGGCTCAAGTGTGCTTAACTGTGGAGTTCTCCCCACAATCAAGCCCACTTAGCTTGCTACCCCATTTGCAAAACCTTAGCAAGTATTGTGCCTCATGAACCATTCAAGTAGAGATCCCTTCACTCTTTTTGAATTTAAGTATGGGGGTTTACGCAGTGCATTATATTATATATCATTTTGGGATTCAACTACGTTAAGTAAGTCATTCACGTATGACCATTTCCATGAGAGGTAGTCGTAACTGACTAATTTCTCATGATTTTTGAATAGTTCACTTAGCACTCATTGCATCGGGTGATGCTCACAGGGGTGAAGAAGTGGGATTGAAACCAGTGAAATGAATCACATAGCATCAATCATCACTTCCGGGGCTTGCACCCGGTAACCGGGACTTCTCAGGAGGTCACCCATCCCAGATCTCCTCTGGCTCAAGGGCGCTTAACTGTGGATTTTTCCCCACAATCAAGCCCACTTAGCTTGCTACCCCATTTGCAAAACCTTAGCAAGTATTGTACATGGCTTTTGCTTATTTGGTTGTTGACTAAAACTTAGATGCATAGCAAATGTTGCACACTAAATGTTGAAGGAAATTTGCAATAACTGTAGTTTACTTTATGTAAGTTTTTTTTTGTATAGTTTCGTTGCAACTTGATTGACATCATGTCTTAATGGTTGAAGCATTCAGGATGCCATGAGTTATATGAAAACATATTAATAGCATAAATTTGGTTTTTCCTTCTATTTTTACAGTTGTAGATAAGTTTGCACATTATATGTTTGAAAAAATTGATAAATGAAATAGTAGGAATTTGTTTTTGGTTGTGATTTTAAAGAATCGCGTTTCCGAGCAGTTATGTTTAGATTCATTTCAACTTCAGGGAGTATATGTGCCTTTTGTCCATGTCACCCTAACTTTGATTTCACAAAACAGAGTTTCAGAATCTGGTTCTTTAAGCTGGTATATTTTACAGATTTGTTGTTGGTGCCTCATGGTTGGTTTCATTGTTTTTGTTTTCGCTGTGATTTCCCTGGTAATCTCTATTTATGAAACCAACTTGTTATATAAACTTGGAATTATTGTTCTAAAGTCTCAATGGTTAATACATTGATAGTTTAAATAACTTGTGATTGCTTGTTTGATAGTTTAATAGTTAGCAGCTTGTTTTGTGACTGCTAACCATTGTTCATAATTCTCCAATGGATGTAGCTACATCGCTGCAAGCTATTTGTAAAATTTCTTAAATGTTTATAGTCATTTATGTGCCTAAATTTTTGTATATGCAAAATGAAGGTGGATGATAGTTCTACTTATGTATTAGGTTCACTTATTGGCATTACTAACAATGAAAATTAAGTTATGTAATCTTATATTCATGTTAGTTAATTATGGTGAAATCGCCTTAAGGGTTATGGTTGTAAGTGTTTGACAAAATGCCTCAATCGCTGTACATTGCATGCTTGCAAACTATTTGACATAATGCTTCAATGGTTGTAACTAATTACATCTATGAATTGTCTATAAATATGACTAAGTGAATTTAGGATTTGAAACCAAGTTGTTTTTGGAAATATCTTAATGAATAAGCATGATGATTCCATTGAATTAAAAATCCACGGAATTCAAATTGGGTAGGTAAATTGTTGTAATTGTCAGCTCACATATGAATTCATAATCACTGGAAACCACTCCTTTAGAAGTTGAATTACCTTGTTTTTTCTTTCCTTTGTTTTACCAAAGAATTCATAGGCATATTATTTAGAACAAAATGAAATTAGTCACTCTTAAACACATATAATTGCAATAGAATGAACAATTAGCTTATTGGAAATCGTGGTTTGTAAAGATTGATATTATTTATCCCACTAAAAACTATCATTTAATGCGATTTTAAGACTTGTGGTTGTAAGTTTTGGATCTTGACGAATCATGACCCTGTAGCTTTGATGAGAAGATTAAAATTACCATAGGTTAGTTAGTTAGTAGAAATTTGCGGGTAGTGTAAAGAATACCAATAAAATAAAAAATAAAAAATTATAGATATATGACCTTGCATTAACTTTTACGTCTTAAAAAAAAATAAAATAATACTAATACTAATAATATCACATTTTGAGTCAGCCTTAGTATAACACTGATGGTTGGCAAGGTGGGACCTTACACACAGGCACTTGTTTCATTTTTCTCATGGACCACATGGCATTATAGAAAAATATAAATATTTCTCTATTTTGTGTCTTTTAGTTGATATTCTGAGAACATATGATACTTTGACAATAAGATATTTGCAGGGCAATGCCTGATGGTTATTTTTTTTATCTTGAAACTCACTTTTTGAACTAGAATATTGTTATATTAGGACATTTAAAATGAATACTTGCTTTTTTTCTTGGCATATATATATATATATATATATATATATATATATATATATATATATATATATATATATATATATATATATATATATATATATATATATATATCACTTGAAATTTTTTCAAAAATGAGGTAGAAGGAGGACTTGTTTGCGCCTATAGAGTCAGATATGTGGCTACAAAGTTTTTTATTTAGACGACAGCGAGGGTTTTTCATCAAACCAATGGGTTTTCAGAGTACTCTATTGTTGATGTTTGATGACTGGACACAAGTAGGTAACAAGTCATTGTCTGCAGAACGAAAAACCTTAGCAATCGGTGGAAAATTGAACACGGGAAGTGGGAGAAAGGAAGATGTTGTTGACTATGGATATTTTCAATATATTTGGTCAGAAACACCACATTATGGAGTTTAAGTGGAGGATTGGGAAACAACTAGCCCTATGGATAGGGGAAACATCCCTATAATCCAACCTTGGGAGATGGTTGCGTATGAAGAAGTGTGGAAAAATGTCATGGTATCCTTGTCAAGCAGGGTTGGTTTTTTCCTTCGGTAAATGGGTCTAAAAAAACGCTAGGGATGAAACCATAATACAAAATCAAGGTGGAGATTTGAATGAACAAACCTATAGATATCCTTATGGTGTAACACACGATCGAGAACTACTATTTGGGAAGGCAGTATGGGAAGATATTGATTTTTTAGAGGTGGGATTTTTTCTCTCTAGGTTATTCAGTGAAGGGTTTGAATGATGACTCAAGAATATTCTGAACCCTGTATCACTTAAAAATCCCTCCCAAGGGTCTAGGGAGGATCTTCTAAGGGGACTTATCAAAATTCCACCACTTTCAGCTACAGAAAAGAGCCAATCTAGAGGGCATGAAAATGGAAAATATCTTTCAATAGGAAACCCTAGGGTTTAAGGAAGGTTCAAACTAGAAACATCGCCCTAGTAATAAGAGGAAAATTGGTAGGTTCCCTAAACTTAAAACAAACACCAAAATCAGGTAGTTGGGTAGGATGTTAAGCTAGTGGAAGTGATGGAAATAGCGAAGAAAGTATTGGTGAGGTGGGTAAGGGAAGAGACTTTTCAATAGAAATCTTGTGTATTTGGGTCAAGAAGGAATGGGGGGAAATTCCAAAGGATCTCCCTAGGGTAAGTACTCTCATGCGTGTTTGGTTCATGCTTAAGTTTAACCCAACAAAAGCGAATAGGTGGGCCCTAGGAAATACTTGGTGTGTAGACTCTGTGTTGGTTCTAATGAACCGATGAAATCCATTGTTTAATGCTTACCATGAAAGGTTGGATGACACACCTATATAGGTTAAGCTCCCAGGACTATCTCCCTAGCTCTGGTCCAAGGAATTTTTTTAAGTCATTGGGAACAAACTAGGATCCTTCTTGGAGATCGACATGTCGTATGAGACTAGAGGAAAGATGGAAATAGCAAGGGTTCGTAAATTTGGATCCTCGAGATGTTTTTTTCATGGAATTGAACATTTGTTATTGGGGTTATGAGCACATAAAACTACTATAATAATAAGGAATACCCTTTAGATGCCACAAGTGTCACAAATATGGACACATCCTGAAGAATTTGCCTCTTCCTTTTGTGGTAAAGAAAGAGAAAAAATTATCCTTTACTAGAGGATTTGATAAGGGTGAAAATATGGAAAAAGTTTGTCAAGCCAAGGATATTCTTGAATAGGTGCAACAAAATAGCTCTCTAAAACCTAATCATATGAACAAGGATTGTGTTGCAGTGAAGGAGGCATCATCATATCCTGGGATATGAGTTTCTCATGTTCATACTCCCTCCACCTCGGGTCCTCCATCTTCAGGCATTTATTCTTCCTCCCCTCTTAATTCATGTTTAGTAAGATATTTTTTCTTAATCGACATGAATTCAAGTTTATTCTCTCCCTTATTGTCCTACCTGTTTGATAGACCTTCATTGGCTCTAGTTTCCTATTTCATTCGCCCTCCCTGCCCCAATGGCCCCTCCACTTTGTCTATACCTTCCCATGCTATGGATTCATCCTTTGATACTAGCCCTAGGTATAACCTTTGATCATCCATTCAGAAAGGGGATGTCATCTCTTGTGTGGGGGGTCTTGGGCCCTCCTCCTAGGTACATCCCGAAGGGAGTCAAAGGGGCATAAAACTACACATTTCTAGGGAAAAATTCAAGGTGAGCTTGGATATTATTGTGGCTAGAAAAAATTACATTGTTGGGGAACTTAGAGAAGCATGAGCCATTGTCATGTCTCCAAAATAATCTTCTTCTCTTTCAATTGTCAAGGTTTAGCTATCCCTCAAAAAGATTAACTCTAAATAATTTGATTTATATCTCAACATTTGGATATTATTTTTCTACAAGAGACTTTGGGTGTGGGGGAAAAGGTTATTGTGGTATTGGAATATTCATTTCTTGGATAGAATTTCATTGCATCTTATGCTAAAGGAACATCTAAGGTATTAGTTATTAGATTTAATAAAAATTCTGCAATACTTATTGGCTCCTGAGTTGCTGAGATGTTTCTAGGGGCCAATATTTTTTCTATGGATCTGGGGAAGGATCTTAGGATTATCAATATTTATGGACCATGTCATGAAAATAATACTTTCTGGGAACTATTGATGATTATATGCTTTATGATATCAAATTATCTGGTGGTTGGGTGTGATCTTAATTTTTCTATTGGAATTTTGGAAATCTGGGGTCCTCATGCCCATGTAGACTCATTATCTGATTATTTCAACCACATTCTGATGGATCACAAATTATGTTATGTATATCTGATCAAATCTAAACCCACATGGAGGAATCAAATATCAAGGGAAGCTATTTTTGCAAGGCATATTGATTATTTTCCTATGGCAGACTCTATGATGGAAAGAACCCCTTTTTTCGTCAATGGATGGGAGTGGGAGGCGAACCTGATCACCACCCAATCTACCTCGAATTGATAGGGAACTCAAACAAGCCTGGAATCCCTTTTAAATTCAATTCATCATGGCTTAAGGATGCATGTTTTCTCAAATGTGTATCTAAAACTTAGGTCCCTTTCAATCTGGATAGGGGGAGACTATTGTGATCCATTTAAAAGGGTTAAACAATAAATGATACAATGAATAATCCAAAAAAGAAAATGAGATGAGGAGGGGCTTAAAGCAGTGAAGGAAGAATTAGAGAGATTGAAAGATCTTGAGGGGGGGGGGGTTCATTTGGAAGCTACAAAAAGGATAATTTTGGGAGGAAAAGAGGAAACATGGAGACAAAAGATCAGAGCTACTTGGTTAAAAGCAAAACTTTGCAAAGGGGTGGAAAGTTCAAAACATTATTTGGGCTTTGGATACCCTAGACAGGCACATAGCCACTTTCTTCGAAGAGCTTGCTAGTTTAGGGAAAAATCATTTCTGCAACCTTTTTAAGGCTCCCCCTGAAAAATCAATAGTAGAAGTAATACGGTTGGATCAATACTTCCCAAGATTATATGATTGTGAGTATATCATAGCCTAATTAATACTATTTATGAGTAAGAATTACAAAAGGTTCTACATAGTTTTAAGAAGGATAATATTTTGGGTCTTGATGGTTGGTTGGTGGAATTCTTCCTTGGGATGTATGATATCCTAGAGGTATACATTTTAACATTGGTGGAGGACTCTCGAACTACAAGTCGAATGCTTGACTCTTTTAATTCGACCTTTATTGCTTTCATTCCAAAATATAAATTCCCTGAGTCCTTTGATGACTTCAAGCCTATTTCATTATGCAATTTTAGCAAAAATCATAGCAAATGGGCTCAAGCCGATTATCTCTAAAAATATTTTAAAGGAACACTTCACCTTTCTAGAGCGAAAACAGACCCATGAAGCTATTGGGGTTGCTTAGGAAGGGATCCATAGTCTAAATTCCAAAAATATTAAAGGGCTGGTGCTCAAAATTGACCTCTCAAAAGCATATGATAGAGTGAACTGAGATTACCTCTGTATGCTCCTCACTCATATGGGATTTGAAGTCCCTCTCATAAATTGGGTGACAAGTTGTATTACATCGGTGTCCTTCGTTGTCCTCATAAATGGAGTAGCCTCGTATTTATTTCATGCACAATGGGGCCCTCAACAGGGATGCCCCCTATCTCCACTTTTTTTCCTATTAGTCGGGGAAGGTATGAGTAGGCTTTTAATAGATGTAAAAATAAGCGGTGATCTAAGAGGTGCCTTGGTGGTTGAAGATCTGACCATCACTCTTTTATTTTTTGTTGATGACATTTTAATATTTTGCAATGGCTCAAGACATGATATTCCTGTAATTAAAGATGCATTGAAGCTGCTTTAGAAGGCTACATATTTTCAAATAAATGCTCTCAAGTTAACTATCTCTCCTCTCGACATATCCATGAATGAATTTGTCAATGTTTAGAATTTATTTCCTTTCCACTCATATAAATTTAATGACAATTTAAAGTATTTGGGTTTCCATCTAAAACCCAATGATTATAAAAATGATGAATGACATTGGATCATTGCAAAGATTGAGAGAAGATTGAAGGTTTGGAGTCTCAAGTGGCTTTATAGAGCTGGTAGATTTGTTCTTATAAAATATGTTCTTGAGGTGATTCCTATTTTTTGGATGTCATTATCCTTGATCCCTAAAGGAGTCTTGAATTACATAAAAAAAATTGTTGTCATTGCTTATGGTTAGGATCCAAAGAAGGTCGTATTTTATCCTAGTTAAAATGGGATAGGATCTCTTTGCCAAAGATCTGGGGTGGTCTTAAAAAACCTTCCATGATTGGCAGTGAAAGTAGGCTAGAGATTGATTTCAACTAATAGTTTGTGAACGATAGTGGTGTAAAGAAAATATATTTCCCCCTTTTCTCTATAAGAATAAATTCAATTGCTAGACATGAAGAGGCCAAAAATATCTTTCATATGGAAAGTTGTTTTATCTTCTTTTTCTATAATTGAGGAGGGCCTGGCATGGAAGGTTGGCAATGGGGCAAAGGTAAAGATAGGCATTGACCCCTAGGTGGGATATGGGGAGCATTATCGCCTACCTCATGAGTTGATATGTTTGCTAAATTTCCAAGGGGGAAATCACTTTAACTTAGGTGGTTGATGACACATGCACATCTATTTGGGCACAGGGATGGACGAAAACTCATTAGCTAAATTTAAAAGATAACTTTGAAAACATTTGGTAGAATTATATTGCAACATTAAACACATCTCATGTCTACATCCACAAAAGGAAATATGCTCTTTGTTGGGTCCATTCATTATTTGGAGAATACATGCCCAAAATAGGGTACCTACACCATTGAAAATCAGAAACTTGTGGTGTTGGAAAAAAATATGGAGCTCAATTATATGGAAAAAGCACACCTATTTCAATGGTGTGCCTTGCATAATAAGATCCCTACAGGGGACAATTTAAAAAATAGGATTCTAGCAGGTCCCAATTGGTGCACGTTATGCAATAATGATGAGGAAATGGTGGACCATCTTTTCCTCTCATGTCCCTGTGCAACAAAGGTATGAAATTACATTAAAATACATCTGGGGTTTTCTCTAAAATGGCAAGGAGAGTCTTTTAATGAAGCATAGAGGCTATGCTGGGAAGGGGTTTACCCTAAGGAAATTAGAAGGTTTCCTCCTCTCATAAACTAGGGCATTTGGCTCTCTCAAAACAAGGATATCTTTTAAGAAAAGCCATACTCCTAAAAATGTGGCTACCGAGTGTTAAAAATATGTAACCGCAGTAAAATTCCACTTTGGACAGCTCACCTGATAGAGATAATTATTGCATTGAATTCCTATTTTTGAGAGGACCAAAATCGACCTAAATATCACTCAAATCGGATAAGGGAAAGTGTACTTATGAAGAAAATCCCACATGTGCACATTTGATAAAGTCAGCCCTAAAGAAAAGTGGACCACCTTGAAAGGATATAAATACAATTGCCCTCTACCTCATTTGGTGATCCAAATCTAGATTAGGGGCAAAAATTTGCTCAAAAATCAAAGTGCTCGGAATTTCTAGGCAAAAATTAGGGGTGATACGATCCCAACGCAACTCATTTCACTCAAGACAAAGTTCGTATGAGAAAGTTAGAGCCTGCTGTCCATTTTGTCAAACAGGTAAATTTTGGGTACAGGGATGACTAGGATGCTTACTAGGCATCCATATAGACCAGTCAACAAAAATAATATTCTACGGAATATTCCTTAGAAAATTCCTAGAATATTTCTATAGGTGGCTCCATCAGATTTTGACATTTGTCAGCACATGATTGGTCTACGGAATTTTGGGTGGACCAATGAGAGGATGACACATGGCAAGCCCGAAGGTAGCCACGTTCCCTCTCAAAGGTCATGTAAAAGTTTATGGGCAAGCCAGTGAGTCGAACTTGTGACCTTGCCCACACAAGCCCTACGCTCCACCGATATGCCACACTATGTTTCTTAAAAAACATGGGGCACCATTTCTATCTAATGTGATAGCGTCGACGGTTTGGAGATAATGCTAGCATTAACCTCCACATGTGACCACACATCAAAAACCACAAGCCATCGCTTATGCTAATCGTGCCATTAAACACGCTAAGTGGGAGAATTAGTGCTAATTAAATTGTTTTTATCCCTAATTAAGTGCGGATTAGGTTGGCGGTAGTTTTGGTTGGTTTGCTAAATCCATACTACTCCAAATTTGGCAGAGTTAACTGGAGTTTCTCCAGATTTGGTGGAGTTTTCCTAGGGAAAACTAAAGAGAACATAACTTCTTCAAATTTCGACCAATTTTGTCTTAGAAAGAGTCATTCCTAGATGATTTGGATGCTTTGGACATAATGGAATAGGTTTCAGAGGAAAAAAGGAACTTTTGTATGTGATTTTTCTACGTTGAAGTTTAAGAAAGCCTAGGGCCACCAGGAGAGGAGGTCAAGCCTAGATCAACTGAAGTCCAATTGCAGAGCTTGGAAAGTCATTTTTGTTGTTTTTGGGTCTTCTGAATCCAATGGAGTAGGATTCAAAGCCATTGGAGCACTTTAGGTGCATGTAATCAAAGAATTTACCATTAATCCAAAGAGGGCCTAGCCATCAAAGCAGGTCTAAGGAGATGTAGCCCAGGAGGGGTGAAGTCCTTTATCAGCTTTGTGTTTATGAGTTTGTGGTATTTTAATTCTCTACATTTTACTTGATGTGTATATGTTTTAAATAGCTAATTAATCTCATGAATTTCTCATAAAAGACACTCAACACTTGACACAAAATTCCTCACATTTTGGTTAATTTGAGACGATCCTAAACACATTTTAAATTACTGATGAGGGAGCTTGCATAACATTAACAAGTTTTCCCAACATTTCAGATAAAGTTGGTATTAGAGGATTGCTAGCTCATTTTAACCCTGGGATGGTATGTCAAGGTTAGCTAGAAAATTAGATATTGGTTTTGTATTTGTGCAAGGAGAATTTAACTGTGTGCAAGTTTATGTGTGTAAGCTTTGTGAATCTTTTTGATGCATTACAAGTGTGATGGCAGCTTCAACAAGTGATGTTTCTAATCCATCTTCCTTAGCGAGACTCTTTGATTTAAATATGTTGCAATAGATTACCATCATGAGAGATATGGTGCAAGAGATGAATGAAGATAGGAAGGAGAACACTATCCTTCAAGAGGAGTTGATGGCCATGAAGGAGGAGAAGAAAGAGCTTCTTGAAAAGATGCATGAGATGGAAATTCAACTCCATGATGCCAAGGAAACCCTAGCCATGTATGTGCATGAAAATGAGGTATGCAATTCAAGGTTATCTTCAATTTCCTCTCAAAATGAAAGTTTTGGTGCTTTTGAAAGATACATTAGAGGAATAGTTCCAAATTATTGATGAAGATCGGTTATGAAGGTAAAGGGTTAGGAAAACATGCACAAGGCATAGTTGAGCCAATTTTTGTTGAGGAAAGGCCTAGGTATTTGGGTCCTGGTTATGGACAACATGATGGAGAATGCTCCAAAGCCAAGGAGGCACATGAAGGTGTTCCAAGAAGGACTTTCATTACATGTTCCTTACCTCAAGCTTGTGAAGTTTGTGTTCATAAGGAATGAAAATTTTTATACCCACTTTGCAAGAAGATGTTCATAAGCATGCAACTGGTGGAAATGAAAAACAAGAGGTTGTTGAAAGCTCTAAGGTCATTGAGACCATTGTTGTTATTCCGAAGAGAGCCACTACCTCATCAAATTCACCTCCTCAAGAAGGCGACAAAGGTGAATGTGAAAGGTATAAATATGCCTTTAATCAAGTTTCTATTGATTATGATAAACATGGTAAATATTCACATAAGATTTGGAGAAAATTTACATGTTCCTTTTGTGGTTTGAATAACCATACTCTTTAGATGTGTTGGAAGAGGATAGCCATACACATGAAACTTTCAAAACAAAAGAGACAGAAAGCCAAAGGTCCATTGGATAATGGAAACCATGTTGAAAAGAAGATGCAATTATTTTTCACTCATTGCCATAAGCAGGGTCATCTTGTAGACAAGTGTTGGACTTTGCATCCAACAAGTCATCCATGACATTTGAAGAAGGTGGAGAGAGATTTTGGCAAGAATGGAAAAGAGGATTCCATAATTGATGTGGGTCAGGATGATACACATGATGAAGTGCAATTGAAAGAAGCACCATTGAAATGGTTTGTAAAGAGATGGTTAGATTTATTAACCAATTAAGGCCTTGCATTTCTTTTGATAATTGATGCAAATCTTGCCTTATTGATGCATTTCCTTGTTATTTGGATGCATTTCTTTTCTCCTGAAAGTATGTTGCATATTGCATGAAGCAAGATGTTGGAAAAGTAGAGTTATGTTGACTCACTTAGATGCAAAAAAGATGGAAATTTGCAACTACAAATTTGCATGCATGTTGCATTCTTGAACTTGCATGTTTACGCCAGGAAGGTGTTCGAAAGTGCAATATGTTGACTCACTTTATTGCAGAAAATTTGGTCATTTCAGCTCTTTAAGTACTCATACATACCAGTGGGATTCTTGTACTTGTGATTGTACTTGTGAGAGAGTTGAGAATTGTTACACATGCATGGGAGTTTGTGTGTGTGAACAATGGAATTTTTAATAGTTTCATTGTGCATGAACATGCATGAGTGATTGTCTTGTGTTGGTTGATTGCTTTGTTAACATGTATGTTTTCAACTTGAGAATTTTGATCATTTGCACATGCATGAGTCGGCTTTTGCAGTTGATTGATTGCTACATGTATGTTATATCAAATTGGAAGAATTGATTTTGTCTCCAGAGATGAGAGGGAGATGTGACAAATTGTTTCATGAGAATGTGGAATTCCTGTTGTAAATCATCAAGTTGTTGTACATGCTTTTTCTTGATTTGAAAGTAAGTTGTTTGAAGAAGCATGTTTTGTTGACTTGTGTTTAGTTGATGGTTTATACACCAAGATGTAAGAGTACATGGCAATGTTCACATGATGTGACATTTGTTTCTTTGAAGAAGCAAAAGGAAGAGGTTGTCAAGTTATATTCTTGCATGAGTGTTTTTCAAGGTTAATGGTGTTTCTTGTGACAAGATGTCGCGGGATTTTGGAAGGTCCACGCTTGAGCAAGAGGCTCATGATTAGCCTTCATTCTCAAATCATGACATGAGCAGCATGTTAATATTGGAGGATGATGGAATCAAGAAGAAAAAGTGGACAAAAATGCCAAAAAAAATTGCAGCCCTTGTAAAACATCAAATGGTCTACAATGTGATTTGATGTGTTGACACCAAGAAGCGAAAGAGATGGCGAATGCATTCTTCCAGATGTGGAATTTGGAACCATGGAGGTAAAAGAATGGTCATTTATTTTCTTGTTATTACTAATATTGGAACTCATTGTTGTAGTTCACTCATATGGGCTTAACTTGGAAAAGTGGTTTCCAAGGAGAAGCTTGCATCAAATGCATGTGTTGCAAAGGAGGAACATGATTCTCAGTGGGAAGGCCATCAGTTAGCTTTCCAAGCACCGAGGGATCACTTTGGTACAACAGGGTGTTTAATCAGCAAGCAACTAGCAAGTGTTGGATTGGGTCAGCAGCAAAAGGAGAACATTGGTTGAAGTGCCAAGCCATTTGCAAGGCAAGGCATGTCAGTGAACCCAAGTGGTTTTCATGGATATTTTTCCAAGTAGAATCAATTGATAGAACTTGGGAAGGAGAAGAGTATTCAACTCTCATCAGATAACTATCTTTTGTGGGTCCAAAATCCTGTCAGTGGGAAGGAGTGATCGGAATTTGGATTAGGGGCAAAAATTTGCTCAAAAATAAAAGTGTTTGGAATCGCTCAAAACCTGAACAACCACGTCTATCTCGACGATATGATCCCAACGCAACTTGTTTCACTCAAAATAGAGTTCGTGTGAGAAAGTTAGAGCTTGTTGTCTGTTTTGTCAAACAGGAAAATTTTGGGTACAAGGCTGACTAGGATGCTGACTAGGCACCCATACAACCCAATCAGCAAAAAGAATATTCCAAGGAATATTCTCGAAATATTCCCTCAGTTGGCTCAATCAGATTTTGAAATTTTTCGGCACGTGATTGATCTATGGCATTTTGGGTGGACCAATGTGAGGATGACACATGGCAAGCCCGGATGCTGCCACGTGTCCTCTCAAAGGTCATGTAAAAGTTTATTGGCAGGTCGAGGAGTCGAACCCGTGACCTCGCTTGCACAAGCCCTGCGCTCCATCGCTATGCAACACTATGTTTCTTAAGAAACATGGGGTGCCATTTCTATTTAATGTAATAGCATTGACGGTTTGGAGATAACACTAGCATTAACCTCCACATGTGACCACACACCAAAAACCACAATCCAACGCTTATGCTAACCGCGCCATTAAATGCGCTAAGTGGGATTATTAGTGCTAATTAAATTGTGTTTATCCCTAATTAAGTGCGTACTAGATTGTCGGTAGTTTTGGCGGGTCCACTAAATTCGACACTACTCCAAACTTGGCGGGGTTAACTAGAGTTTCTCCAGATTTGGTGGACCTAGGGAAAACTGAAGAGACCATAACTTCTTCAATTTTCGACCAATTTTGGCTAAAAAAAGTCATTCCTAGATGATTTGGATGCTTTGAACACAATGGAACAGGTTGCAAAGGCAGAAAGGTACTTCTGTAGATGATTTTGCTATGTTGAAGTTTAAGGAAGCCTAGGGCCACCAGGAGAAGAGGTCAAGCTTATATCAGCTGAGGTCCAATTACAGAGCTTGGAAAGTCATTTTTGGGGTTTTTGGGTCTTCTAAATCCAATGGAGCAGGTTCCAAAGCCATTGGAGCACTGAAAATGCATTTAATCAGAGAATTGACCATTAATCCAAAGAGGGTATAGCCATTGAAGCCGGTCTAAGGAGTTGTAGCCCAGGAGGGGCGAACTCCTTTATCAACTTTGTGTTTTAATTCTTTGCATTTTACTTTTTGTATATGTGTTTTAAACTACTAATTAATCTCATTAATTTCTCATAAAAGGCACTCAACACTTGACACAAAATTCCTCACATTTTGGTTAATTTGAGACTATCCATACACATTTTAAATTATTGATGAGGGAGCTTGCATAGCATTAACAAGTTTGCCCAACATTTCAGATCATTTGGACACAATGATGAGACACTCTTCTATCTTGGTTTTTGGCTCACACAGGTTTGAGGATCGTCTGCGGAGGATCAGGTTCACTCTGAGGTGAAATTGCTGGGTCCGAAGCTCACATCTCTGATTTAGGGTTTTGGGCCCTAGTTACATACACAAAATAGGAAGGATTCGACTATAGTCACACACACAAAATATCATCTGTGTGACTAGAACCTTCCACTCGCACATACAACTCTCCATCAATGTGAATAGGGAGTTAGGGTTTTTGCAGTCTAGATTTTACCCTAGTCGCTCACATGTTGGGCTTAAGGGAGCGACTAAAACAACTATAGTCACTCGAATGTGACCTCCTTCGTGCGATTGAGATCTAAAATATGAAAAATCAGTATTTCAAGGATTTTGCACAGCGACTGCAAGGTTCAATAGTTGACTGCAGACAATAAAAACTCATTACAGTCTTCAGAATCAACGTTTTGAGCACATACATTGTTGGGTTCATTTCATGGATGTTGTAGTTATTTTGCTGGTTAGTTGAATAGATGAAGGTATGGATCATTGTACTCTCTTTTGCTAAATCATTTGATGACAATATAAAAAGAAGAATTTGCAAGGGTTTTCCCCATAGTGGATTTTGCCCTGGTATCTGACCAATCCTAGTGTCTCTATGTGTGAATGCTTTTATTCTATTATTCCTTTATGTTCTGCTAGATTGATGATGATATTTTTCTTTCTACATAGTTACATATGATGATGAATAATGATGTAAATCTGAATAATGTTATGATGTTTTGGGCTGAACTTAATGTGTTCATGAAGAAATGCAATTATCAAAGCAAAGAACAATATAGCCCTAAGAAAAATGAACACCCAAGTTTTGGAAATTTTGTCTCTTCTCCTTGAGATGATATTTTAAAAAAACCTGAGAAATATTACTATTGAAGAGATTAACCGATCAATCCCTTGGGCTTACTTTGATGGGGTCTCTTTACAAGGGGGCTAATGTTGGGGGGAGGGGGGGGGGGGGGGCGCGGGGGGGTGGGTGGGGGGTTGGGTGGGGGGTTGGGGTGGGGTTCTTTATCTTTAAGAAAATCATTACTTCAACCTTCAGAATGGATTGTGCAAAGGATCAAATAAATATGTTGAAATTCTTAGTCTTAAGCTCCTACTCCTATTTTTTATTGAGAAAAATGTCCAACGTATTTAATTTTTTGGTGAATTTATGATTATCATAAATTGGTTCAATAATGTAAATATATTTCATGTGCACATAGTGACTCCTATTTTAGAAGAAAATTTTCAACTTAAACATGCTTTTGACAAAATTTCACGTCATCACATCTATAAGGAAAGAAGCTCAACAAATGACTCCCTTTCTAAAGCAGGTGCTCGATAAACTCTGGGTACTTGGAAGTATATACAAAATATAGGGGGCACATCTTTATATTACTACCATAGGCCTTTCATAGAGGGTCTGCAGGTGAAGCATCCTATGAACTGAATCCCATGCTTTATTTTCTTCTTCTTCTTTTTTTCCTTATATATATATATATATATATCTTCTGATGGACAATGTACAATGTCATATTTATGTAAATTTTGATAGCAACTTAACAACAAATTTGATAGGCCTATAAACATATGTACGATTTTAGGTTTCTAGTATCATGAGGGATATTGAATGATCATATATGAATGCATGGATGCGGCATTCAGGTTACTTTTATTTTTTTTTCTTTTTGGGGGATGACCTACTAGGTTTTTTGAATGCACATAGGTGAATATGTATAATATAATTTCCATTTTGAGTAATGAAAATTATGTTTTTTTCTTTGGAAAAAAATATAAACACCCCTTCAATATAATAAATACAAAACATAATTTTTAGGTCTTCATACAATAGTAGGGATCTCTTCTACCATGTTTGATACTCATCCAATGCATGTTAGGCCAATCTTTATCTTAAACATACATATCAAATATCCCCAAAATATATCTTCCTTAAATATATATCGCTAAAGAAACATACATGGAATTCTACTCACAACATTGGTACAAACATTTCATTATCCATTCAATTCCACCCCACTGCTAGATAAAACACACAACATCCTAATTCATCTTACAATATTAGAACAAAAACCTAATAACCCCAAAATATCCCTTGCAATTCTATTCAAATAATATTTCAAGATGATTAAAAAAATATCTAATAATACTCATATTGCATGTATGAGAGATCATTGAAAAAAAACAAAACAAAAACAAAATTTCATAATGAATCACACATGCCTACATAAAATTTATAACATACACATACACATGCACATACACATGCACATACCCATTTATAAATGATGTATAACTAACACATACCCATTTATAATGATGTGAACCAGTTATATCTTGATCTCTTTAATAGTCCCGAGATGGAATGGAATTTCTTGGGTCTCTCCCTAAACCAAACTACATGGGTTTCGTACTATATAAAGAAATGCAAGCGTTGATGAAGTCTGCATGAATAAATGCATAAAGTAGCTCAATAATAAATACGTTGTAGCTAAATAAAGCATAACAATAGACATCATAACTACAATGGAGAAAACCCCTCAATGGGGTAAACATATTCACTATGAAGGCTACTTATTCATAAATTATACATAATGCCATATTTGTGATGTTTGTCTAAAATGGATAGTCATTCTTGTTTGGAGTGGATCCTCAACGGCCAAATACCTTTAACAAACATATATGTAACTCCTCCACAAACATATATGTAACTCCTCCACATTGTATCACATGTACAAGATAAGTAGGTGTTAAATTTTCAGCATTTTATCATTTCCTTGGGAAAAATTTAAGGATCTATATTTAGAATTTTTTTACAATTCTTAATAAGAGTTAAAATGTCAACCATAAAATGTTTCATGATATATTTTTTAAAATATTCCATTTTTAGTCTCTATATAATTTTTAAAAAGTTTTTGACTATTTTTATAATAAAACAAATTTATTCTATATAATTTAAGTAAATTATTTTTGGAAATTTGAAAATTATTAACTTTTATCTCTCAAAAATGATTTGAAAATTTAGCCCCGAAAAAGTTTATCCCTCAAAATTTCCTTGGGAGCCCCTCCTTCCACACAATCTTCATCTAAAACTTATCCATAACTAATATGTTAAGGATGCCACTAATTAGAAAGCAAACTACCTAGGCTCATGTGGGAAACCTCATGCCGGTGAGGCTGGGAATTTCATCGAAGTTAGAATCTAAGTACAATACAGACATTGTGCATAATTGTGTTTATCCATCTACTTTGGTTGAATATTTAGATAAAGGAAAAACATCAATTTGCATTGAGGATTCAAAAATAGTAATTAAGGTTGACAATTATTAAAAAAAATCCTATAATTAAGAAGTGGTGAAATAATATCAATAAAGATGATGATTAAAAGATAAGCAAACATTGGATCTTGACTTTATATACTGATTAAATTTTAAGATCAAATTTTATTATAATACTTTTATGTTTATTCCTCGATCTTATTAGTCCCTGCCCTCAGGCATGGACTATTGTAATCGTTCGCGAGCTATTTAGCATTAATTGACCTGCTTCTGATGCCCGGTCATCAACTATATACCAAGTTTTTTGAGGACATATTTATAAATCACCTTATTTGGCCTCCTCCCGAGGACCTAACGTAATCCGAAGCTAATCCCAACCTAAACCATATGTTAAAGCAATTAAGTGCGGTGCATTTTCAGCTAACCGTCACGGGTGTATGGTTTTAATGCTAGCATTACTTCTGGCGGTTATGCAAAGGTGGTGTTCCCTATTACAATGTACGCGCTCTGTGGAGAGGTCCTGCCCTACACCCGTGTCTTTGTGCATGCCCTGCACCCGTGTCTTTGTGCATGCCCTGCACCCGTGTCTTTGTGACGTCGGCCCACTGCATCTCATTAAATACACTGCTACCCTCCTGGTTTTGGATTGCTCCAAGGCAGAGCGTTCGCAGACCCTCTAATGCTCTCTGCAACAGCAGACGGTTCCTGCAGCGAGAAGCAATGAACAAGGTGAGATTTCTAATGTGAACCTGATCATTCCTACTGTGCAGTTAATTATTCGAAATTTCGAGGCGCTGAAATGGGGAATCAATAAATTTTGTTGAGTGAACAAATGTTCAGATATTCTCGACATACCGATTGCCAAGAAGGCGATGCATCCGAATAATGAGATCCTCCTCGTCCGCGGAAATCCGTCCGCGTTTAATGTCAGGACGCAGGTAATTCTTCCAACGTAATCTACAACTCTTTCTGCACCGGTTAAGACCTGCAACAAAAATTCTTTCCGCTCTTTCTGCACCGGTTAAGACCTGCAACAAAAATTCTTTCCGCTTGTTAGCCTCTGAATAAATATTTATGTCTGCATAAATAATATCTATACCATAACTGACAACTAACTGACTTGCTGTCGCTAAGGGATAAGTAGAAAAGCAGTAGGAACTGCAAGGAACAGTAGAACAGCAATAAATGCAATGGTATTTACTTCCATGATCTCCTTATTTTAACTTTGTTAAAAAATAGCTCGAGATTTGATCTCATTTTGATCTCATTTTGATCTCATAGATGGGTTTGGAAACAATTACCTTGAAGGACTCGAGGAACTGAGGCCTTGAAGGACTCGAGGAGCTGGGCTTTCTCACGATTAGAGGCCGTGGATTCTCTGACCAGAACAATTGTGGGATGGCCACTAGCAATACTAGCTTTAGCAATATAGCGACTTTTTTGCTGGTATTTCCTGCAGTTCAAAGCCGTCAATGACTGTTATCCTTTCTATGAATTCCCAATATGTTTATTCTGTTATTAGAAGTATGATCAAATTTATGTTGTTGAAGATCACTTTTAAATATAGCTTTTTTTTAACAGTGCTTTAGAGTCTAGACACCTACGCTTAGAGCCTTCTCGAACTTTGTTTTTCCTTTCTAAGAATTTACACTTGTCGGACACCTCTGCTAAAGAGCCTTTTTCAAAATTGTTTTTTCTCTTCCAAGAATTTACACCTGTCAGCCTTTTTCTTGAATAGCATTGATCTGCTAGCCTGTTAACTTGCTTTGCCTGGTGACCAGAGAACAAGATCAAGAGTTAGATGCGCTTAGTGCGAGTGTTGAGAGACTTGGCAGTGTTGGTCTCACAATACATGAGGAGCTCATGGGACAGGTGAATTTTCTTGGGCATATTTGTTCCTTTGGTTATTAAACTGCTAGTACTATGATCTAATGCATTCAAGTGATCGAGTTCATCAGTGTTTGCCTATCAATTCTTTAAAGAAGTGAATCATGTCGACTGATGCGTACCACAAATCTGCCTTTGCCTGCAGGAAAGAATTTTGGAGGACCTTGACCAAGACATGGACAAAACATCAAATAACATCAAATAGACTGGATTTTGTTCAAGTTAGTTCTATGTGAACACCATCGATTTGTTTCCACTCGATTCTTTATCTAAACACTGATTTTCGTAAAATGAATCCTCGCATTCTCAATGTATACTACGTAATATATAAAGTGGATTCTCCTCTCTTTATATTTTTTGTTTGTCCAGAAGAATTAAAAGACATCAAAATTAATGAAACTGAGCCTATAGGAATGTACTATCTGATTTATCTGTTCAGATATATATAGAGGGACATCAGAATCGGAGGCTACTCTAGGTACTGCTCTAAATTCAACCTGAAAGCATTACTTATCAAAATTCCTAATTCAAAACATTCTTCTGTGCAGAAAAAAATCGCTTTGGTGATGAAGAAGGCCGGAGCTCGTACCTTTTTTATCCTTAGTAGGCACTGGAGCTGGAACTTGCACATACATCATGAAACAGTAATGAGCTACAAATATAAAATAAGACTTCCAAGAGCCAAACTACATGGTCGTTACCTGAACAAATACCATCATCAGAAGACATATGAGAAAGAGTTTGCTTGCAGAAGCCATGGGAGCTGCTGACACACGAATACAAGAAAAGAGAACCTTCGTTCTCTGCATGGACACTGTGCCTCTCCTTCCAGCACCTGTCGTTGGAAACACTCAGTTAAGAGAAGCCTTCGTTCTTTGCATGGGCACTGTGCCTCTCCTTCCAACACCTGTCGTTGGAAACACTCGACCAAAGCAACTTACCGGCCGGGAATCACTTTCCAATGACGGGACCTGTGTACCCAATTATAAATGAATTCACCTTCCCAGAATCATTAAATTGTTTAGTGACTAGTTAAACACAAACGCTACAGTAAAATTCAAAATATTTGCAAATTCTTTTCGAATTTGAATTGAAAAGACAAGTGCCAAAGTCTTCTACTCTTTATTCTAAAGATTTAGGGATTTTTTTGTAGTTCAAAATACTTTTTTAACCAATAAATATAGTTATGAATGTTATTCTGTTATGTATGTAATTGTAGAAGTATGTAATTGTAATTGAAGCCGTCATCTTCGAAACAAATAAAAAATAAAAAATAGTGATAATTTAAACAGAAAATTTCTCAGGAACGTTGTAACATTAAAGAACGATATCCTGTTGCAAAGGAAATTTCCCCGAATTCACTAAATGTAATACAGTTTAAATTACAGACAAAAATATTCAATAGATCTAACAGGATGACTCCAATTTGCTGTAGAATTAACTATTACCCATAATAATTCGTGTAGATTATTACACCTAATTGTAAAGCTCTATTCAAATGTTCTTCTTGAAAACAAAAAATGGTGTTGCATTCAATTGCAAATGAATATTATAAAAGTAACCAGTGCTCTATTTAGCTAAATTACAAGAAAAATTGCTCTTCAAATAATAAATAATAAATTTAAAAGTAAATTTCTCTAAAGATCCAAAATCTGAGATAAGAAGATAATTAAAATGTCCCTATGTTTTCTTCCAAATAATTATGGAGACCCGGACCTTCGATGATTACAGTGAAGAGGTTTCAAAAACACAAATTGGGAGAGAGACATACCATATTAACGATGACTTTACACCTCACGGACTCAGTTGAAGGTGGTTCTCCAATGTTCTTGCTTCTTGAAAATTCCTGTTGCGAGCTGCTACCGTTCTTCCTTACCTTACAATTCACTGAAACTACTGCCAAACTGAAAAGCTATCAAAAGTATTGGTAGCATAGTGGTTCGTAAGTTGAAGCCACAGGACGTGCGTTTAGTTTGTTACCGATATGCAGGCTTTGCGTTTAGTTGAATAGAGATATGTAGCACGTGCATTTAGTTGATTTAGCGGTAATTCACTAAAATTAATTCAATTAGCACACCTCAACTAACTAAAATTCAATTAGTACACCTGGATTATAAGTTATGGCAGTAGCATGTAGTTGGAATTAGTTTCTCAACCTATATTCTCTAAATTGTTTAGTGCTCCATGGAGCGCACTGTTAAGCCGAAATTGGTCTAGCCGAAATTGGTCTAACTAAAGGTGACTAACGCTTTTGTCGTCTCGCTGCACCGCATTTAATCTTCAAAAAAAAATCAACGCAGAGTTCGCAGCAACCTTTGTCTTTGTCTCACAGCTGCTCCACTTCGCTACAATTTCTGTAGTGAGTCAGTGCTTTTTTGTTGTACTAATCAATCCTCATCTGCCTGCCGGTATCTGTTTTCGCATATATAATCCATTCCTACACTTGGTGGACTAGAGCACAGCACTACATCTGATCGACCTTTGTTTGGTTGGCTTCTCTTTCCCTAACCTAGTGAGCTACGGGACCGGGCACTGCACTATAAATCCCTTTGTCAAGTCACCTACCTTCTTTATATCGCGGGCAAGTTCCATATCGCAGACAGGAAGGCAGGGCGAAGGCAATTCCTGCCTGAGCAACTTTCTATGTAACAGGCGGTAACGAGAAGGCAGGCCCGAACGAAGACAGGCAAGTCTTTTTATTGCTATGAAGAGAACAAACTTACTCAACGAGCAAGGCAAATCCTGAGATCTATGAGAACCCATGACTATGCAGATTGAAGTTCTGATCCTGTCGCCTGTACAGATTCTCTGTTAACCTGAATTCAGTTCTCCACCAAACAAACAATATTGAGCTGCTTGCCGAGCAATATTGAATTGTTTCATAGCCGGGCTGATATGCTTCCATCTGTAATGCACACATGCCTGTAGTGCGTAATAGACAGGCTCAACTTCACGCAGGGACTCGCTGCGTCGCAGCTCCCCTTGTTTCTCTCTTTCTCCCTTTGTTCAAATTATAATATTATTATAGTTTAATAATTTTTTTATTTTTTAAAATAATTATGATATGATTTTTTACATATATATATATATAATTTTCTAGTGTGTTTATGATTTGTTGGACTAACTTATGGTCTAAGGAACCATGATCTAGGGGAATCTAAGTTGTCAAAATTACCCAAGGATTGTAGTTGGTATGGACCTCACCAAGAATTAACATGATTGGATTTTTTTTGGTGTCTCCTCCCAACTATTGTGAGTTTTGAACCTTAGCCACCTCATAAAATAAAATCCTCAAAATTCAATGACCCTAATAAGATTTCATGATATCTTTTTTTCATATATATATAAAATAAAAATTTAATATTTATAATACAATATTTAATTTATTTTGGCCTCTAGGCTAGCCCACAATTACACTCACTTAAAAGCGTTTTTCTCAAGCTTGAAGATATTACTACAATATTCATCAAGGCATCAAAGTTCATGTCATTAATGAGAATTTGAATTTGGGTGGAGAGGATAATAATTGTTTTGTCCAAACATACTAATAACCCTAATTAACAATTATTTTTTAATTATATTAATAAAATATTACTCCATTCTTATATTATTTTATTCATTCTCTTTATATATAAAATAAATATCTATATATATATATATATATATAAATTTTTGCTTTATCCTTCTTTATCATTTTTCCTTAGTTTTTTGTATTTTTTTGTTACCATTTATTTATTTATATTTTCTTATTCAGATATTTATTTTCTTTATATAAACTTATTAGACTTATATATGACTTTATTACATAAAGTTGTCGAGCTTTATCTACTTTTATGATGTACTTAGAAATATGCTGTTTATTTTTATTTGTATCTACTTTTGTTAGCTACTTTTTTTTTAACTGCAACAATGTCTTACTGTTTGAAAAAATATATTACATATCTAGTGACATCCATATCCAAGCATACTTCAGAGCCCATATAAAAAAATACAGAGGAACTTAGGTAATTTCTAGATGCGAAGAGAACCAAACTCCACATTACAAACCAAGTCTAAGTACGAAGCTCCTAGGACCCTAGTGAAGCAAAGCCATATGAATGAAAACCAAACTCGAGGTGTCACATAGTCCCAGGTAGCTAAATAATAGTAATTAAAATGACAATTTAACCAACAACAAAAGAGCTATTTTGGAAAGGTAACAAAATAAAATGATACTTTTCCATAGGTACAACACACATATAACCTCTTGCAAAATGAGTCATCCACCAAAGATTGACCTTGTAAATTTCACCAACCATAAACCTCTTGTTCCATATAGTAAGAGGTCAACCATTCTTACCAAATGATGCTAAAAACAAACATATTTCAATTATAGAAGGACACAACTTCCAATGTTGGAATGAAGCAAAGGGATGCCAAGGAGACTTGAAGTGTAGAACTTTGAGCCAGTGAAGAAAAAGAGAGAGGCACTGCAAGACCCTGCACATATCAAAACAAGATCTAAAAGAAGAGAACCACAAATACATCTTCGTATCATGAGTCATCCCCATTTTTGAGAGCCAGAGAAACATCATCAACATTAAAGTGTGATCAACCATATAAACCAAAATTGATAAAAAAAATTCCTAATCCTGGTTTGAAGAAATAATAGTAAGGTCAAGATCACTGTTAACTAGTGGGTCAAAAGGGTCTCTAGAAGGATCAGATAGATCCCCCAAGGCAAGGTCTAACACCATATAGTTCTCCACGCGATTCAAGTGAGCGTTATTGTCATTAAGATTGAACCTATGCTTACGTAAAATGCGCTTAATATCCTCCAACCCAGAAACGACATTATAATTGTCAACTTGTTTGTCCTTGAGAATTTGCCGTAATAGAGTGTCCATTTGTTAATGCAAAGAGAGAGAATATATGGAATGAAAATGCCTCTTCCAAAATCTACCTAGGTTTGGAACCCATTTTAGAACATTACCCACCACTTCCAAATCCAAATGGTGTGGGCTATCTCCAAACTCTTTAGCCTCCAGCAATAAAATTTCTTTACACACCTCAAAGGGAACAACATCAAAAAAGGTTGATACTATGTAAAAAGAAAAAGTTTGACCATGTTTTACACCAACATTACCACCAGGACCTCTTCTACTCACATTCTTTAGCGAGGAGACATGATAGAGGAGGTAAGAGAACAATGTAGATAGATAGTTAGAGTACCCCGTCCAACAAAAATAAGCAAACAAATGTGTCACTTCTCCTTCAACACCAGGCCAAAAAACAACCAGGTCGTCCCCCAAATTCCATCGAAGAGGCCCAAATTCAAGGAGGGTTTGAAATTTACCACACTCAATTGACATAATAAACCAATAACTCCACCTCCATGCCCAAAATTGAGCACTGAGAGTACCCACACATACCACAATACCAGACCCTACCCCAAAGACAAGTGTAACCATAAAGAAGGTGAAGTCAAACCAAAGGAAATGCATTTAAGCCATAATTGACTTGACACTTACCCAATTCACCAGCCTAGAGAACTTCAAAGCAATAGACGAGATAAATTGACACAAAACCCAAATTAAAAGCCAACCCTTTACTGATAAAGCTCTAAAACCCTTTGCTTCAAAACCATACTAGGAAATGGCCTAGATACCAACATCCACAACCATAATAGGATAGGGAGAAGAAATACCTCTAAACTTTATATCCAAAAGTGGAAAATTAGAGTATATAACCGCTAATTTGAAAACAAGCCCAAGCTCTGTATAATGCATATAGAGAATGAAAAACATCTACACCATGTTTGAACTGGTATAAAAAAATACCAAATAGGGTGCCCTCCTCACAGACAAAGTCCAAAACCTCGACAAATAAACATAGCATGAAGATACTATTGTAAAACCAACTGTAGAAGATTGAGGATTGAACCTCAACTTCGCTCCTTTGTATAATGTATCTCTGCCACCCTATATCACCTAATATGCATTTATAATGAATAAACATTGAGCGTAAAACTCCAAGTCCCATTACCTATCGCGTGCTACACCATGACCAAATAAAAACAACTATAAACCTAACATTACATCCAAAGAAAACACCATTCCCTCCATCATTCGCACCCATTGGAGACTTTATTAGGTACTTTAAAATATATAGTTTATTTTTATTTTAATATAGATGGATTATATTTAACTTTAACTTTTATTATTTTTTCTTCTTTTCATTTTGTAATTCATATTAAAATATTTTAATTGAATTATAATTTTGCCTATTATTTATTTCGTAATAAATCATAATAATTTACTATAAAATAGAGTATAAATTTGGTTTAAATTGAATTATAATTTTGCCTATTATTTATTTCGTAATAAATCATAATAATTTACTATAAAATAGAGTATAAATTTGGTTTTAAATAATAATAAAAATTATAAAACTTTAAAATTTAAAATAAATAATTACAAAAATTTAAAACTCGTTTATTATATTTAAATAAAATGGTTTTACTTAATTCACTCAATTAGGATTTACAATACTAACAAAATTGCGCTTCGAATACGTGGTTTACCCACTCACCACTTAATTATTAAATAAAATGTGCTCTTTTCCTATTTTTTTTTTCCATATTTTGTTTTTTATGTTCGTTTTTTTTTTTTTTTTTTTTTTTTAATTTTTTCTTTTCTTCGTTAGTCTTATTTTTAAAACTACTTTCAAGAAGTGGATGACATTATATGCTTTGGATATAAAAAACTACAGGGGTTTTATCAAAATCATATCAAAGGGTTGCCTAATATTCCGATCTATCAAATTATCTACTTTATTTATTTATTTAATCTCACACATTATGTTTTAGTTAATCACATCCAAATCATATCTTTATGTATTTAAGAAAAAGCGACCTGTATATCAATTAGGAAAATAAATATAATCATAATATTAATTAAAAAAATCATATATCATCATTACTTTATATTTTAATAAATGGAATAATTAACTAAAATAAATATGATTTTATATGTTAAATAGATATGCACATAAAATAAATATGAATTTACATATTAAATAGATATTTATATAATATTAAATTAATTAATTTTTATTTTTATAAACTAAAATATATATTAAAATGAGATATAATCATATAAAATTTTTAAAAATGTTTCACATCAAAAAAATGGGAAGAAAGACGATCGAGAGTGACTTTGAGATAGACGGCTAAGGTTTTGAAAGTGGTGGTAAGGAAACATGAAGCATAGAGTGTAGTTCTTTTGGGAGGAAGGGGGTTGACTCCTTCTTATAGAAACATAGTAGTAGGTTTAGGATTTGAGGTAAATGGATCCTCTCATAGCTTCAATAATATAGGCAAAGGAAAAAAACTAGGATCAAGGTCCTTCAAATCATTAAGAAGAGAACAACAAAGGATCAAAGGTAGAATAGGAAGGATCGACAAATGAAAAAATAGGTGGGCAATAAGCAAAACTAGGATAATGTATTCTACAAGTGAAAAAATACCCAAATCTAAGATTAGCTCACCAAAAATTGACGGAAAAAGTACAATACATGTAGGACCATGCATTGATTGGAAAAATTATGGGTTTATGGCCAACTAATAGAGTCTATTGGAAGAAATCGTAGTCAAAAGGGGGAGTGGAACTAAAACTAGGTTCCAAAGGCTTATTTGCAACTATATTCAACAATTTGGAAGAGAAAAATCTAAATTTTCAAAATGATTCATACTTTTCTCAACTCATCTCGATTATATCTATGATTTTGGAAGGAGTGTTTTTGTCCACACAAAGAGGAATTTTCAACAACCTTTCTATGGGTAAGGTTATACTCCTTGCCATCAGAATTTTGGGATCCATAACATTGGAAGGCATAGAAAATGCCTTGGGGTCATCTGTAATGAGCTCAAAAACCACAAAGCATGGAAAATACACATTGTATTCCTCAATTTGTGTTTACATGAATATTTATCAACCATTTATAGCTAATATATGCAAATCTCTTATCAAGATAACACATGGTACCAACCCATCAACTATGAATGCATTCCCTTCATATGCAGGAAATGCCATGAGCATGGGAATTTATTCTAGTAATTTCCTTTAAACTCAACACATCAAGTCACAAAACCCCAACCAATGAAAGATCACGAGAGTATTGAGAAGGTTCCGTTAAAAAAAAGTACAATAAAAGAACCGATGGAAATGCATCAAAGGAAAATGCAAAGAATGAAAATAGATATGAATCTTTAGTTACATTAGAAGAAAAACAACAAAACGTTGAACTCAAAAACATAAGGGATAGGTAGGACGAAGGGATCAAAACAACACCTAAATAGGAGGAACCAATTCAAAACAATGAAGAAAAGAAGAAAACCAAAGAAAATGACCAGGAGGATTCATAAATGCAGGAAGCACAAGAGGAATTGCTATAAACAGAAGAAGCAAAGGATACAGAGCTAGAGTAACTAGACATACAAACCATAACAACAACTTTGGAAGACCAGGACCCTCTAAATATTATGGAGTGGGAAGTAGAACTCATATCCATAACATGTATCCAAGCATACAGAATATAACACCATCAAATGAAAGGTAAATATAATGTTAGTTCCTCTTTGTTAGGAGTTTGCAAAATTAGTAGCAAAGAAATTTCAAAAAACAATAAAGATGAGAAAAAAGGGAACACAAATAAAATAATAAATTTCTTCAGGAAATGGGAGAAAGACTTATGCAATTTTGGTAGGATAAGCCTAATGATAGACACCTACCATCTCATGTCTTCTACTCAATCATGAAACTCAACTCATGGAATACGAGGGGTCTGAATGGAAAGTCTAAATATAGACTCCTCAAGGAAAAAATCGAAATAGAAAATCATGTAGTAGTTATGATGCAATAAACGAAATGTAGAGAGAACCATATCACCAATATAGCCCAAAAAAATCGAAGAGGTTGAAAACATATCACCATTGATGCTAGAGGGGCATCAAGAGGCTTGACAATATTATGGAATCCAAGAGATATTTATATTTTATATTTTATTGCTACATCCAAATCAATCTCAGGAAAATTCCAAAAACCATGATCAAAACTCAAAGGATATATAACCAATGTGTATGGTCCCATGTTTTTGGGAAACAAACTAGCATTTCTCATCAGCATAAAAAACTAAAAACACAATTAGAAGCAAGAAATTGGATAATCAGAGGAGATTTTAACCTAATAAATTATCTCACGGAGAAAAAGAGGGAATACCTAGCCTAAAGGAGGGATCTTAGCACTTTAGAGAAATGATTAAAGAGTTAAAATTAGTGGACATGGAAACTACCAATGCGAGTTACAATTGGAAAAACAAAATATGAGGTACTTCTCAAATATCCTTCTGATTGGATAGATTTGTGGTATCAAAATAGTTAGTAGTCTAAGGTCTCCACATGGAAGCATCCATACTACCAAGCTATGGGTTAGACCATTGACCAATAAGCTTGATAGTAGACTAGCAAGGGAGCCCCAAAAAAAACCTTTCAAATTTGAAGCCTTTTGGCTAAGGCACCACTCTTTTAAATACAATGTCACAAAATGGTGGATTTAGGCACCAATTATCAAAGATACTACAATGAATAACTTCCAACAATGTTTAAAATATGTTAAAAATTAGTTGAGATACTGGAATAAGAAAGAATTTAGAAATATTCATGAAGGAAAAGGACAACTTAATCAGGAAAGTGTAGAGACAATAACATAAAAATAATCCAAGAAGGGAAAACAACAAACCCGAAATAAAATGAAGCTTAACCATATGCATAGTTGGAGGAAAGATATCAGTAAAAGTAAATCCTATGGAAACCAAAATAAAGGATTCAATGGCTTAAAGAAGGAGAAAAGAACACAATTTCTTTTCACAAATAAATGATTATATACAATGATTTAAAAAAATCTCTTGTATCAATAATTCCCATGGAACCATATTAGAAAATAAAAAAGAGTTCATCTCTTTCTACAAACAAATTTAACTAAGCTAGCTATTGACAACAAGCCCACAATAAAAAATATCACTTAAAAAATTCTAGCACTTGTAACACTAAAGAAAAACACATTTATACTTAATGAAATCTCAAAAATGGAAGTGGCACAAACTATGATGAAAATGAGCAGAGGAAAATCACTATGGCCAAATGGATTTACAACAGACTTATTTCAAGAATGCTAGTCTATTATTTTATAAGACATATGGGAACTGGTGGAGAATTCAAGAAGAAAAGCCTTCATGCATTCTGCATTGGATGTCTCATTTATTGCATTGGTACCAAAAGACAAGAATGGTGATACACCTTCCTCTTTCAGATACATAGCACTCTGTAATGTCATTTATAAAATTGTCTCAAAATTTATTATCAATAGACTAAACCTAATTCTTTCAAAAATTATCTCCCTTAAACAAATAGGATACATGGAAGGACAATAAATTCTAGACAACTTTCTTCTTGCTAATGTAATAATACATTCTTTAAATCATATTAAGAAACCTGGAATTCTCATAAAATTGGACCTTTCTAAGGTATTTGAAAGGTTAAGTTGGAAATATACGTTTCATCTTCTTAGAGCTTTTATACTTTTAGAAAAATGGGTACATTGGGTCCTAACCCTTTTATGGAAAGTTTTCATTGTTATTGTTATAATGGGACTCCCTCAGATACCTTCATGCCAACATGAGGCATAAGACAAGGGGTTCGTATTTCCTTATTTATATTTCACTTAATGGTGGAAGGTATTGGATATGATATCAAAGTGGCTGTTCAAAAATGGAAAATAAAATGTCTCAAATTATATAATGAAAAATAGTCCATAACTCATCAATAATTTGTGAATGATACAATGTTTTCAAGTCACCGCTTAGCTAGAGAATCTAGAAACTTTAAGAAAAATTTGGAGGAATTCCAAGCTACTTTTGGAATGGAAAAAAAATGGGTAAATCCCAAATCTTCTTTTTCAATACACCACCTGCAATGCAATCACACATATCTAGAACCCTTGAAATCCAAGGGAGTCCCCTTCCATCCAAATATTTTGGAGCACCTCTTCTAGAAAACTCATTGAGATAAATCTATTGGGAGGAAATTCTAAGTAAAGTTGAAACAAAATTTTCAATTTTGGTTTTGAGATCGCTCAATTCTGTTGGAAGAAAAATATTACTCAAGTCCATGCTCCTGGCAAGGCTAATTTACATGTTCCCAGCTTTGGCAGCCCAAAAATCATCCTAAAAAAAGGAAACCTTTAATGGCTCAAGCTAACGTTGAATCCTCTAATGAGGAAATGAGGTCTTTTATATTTCCCTAAATGGATCTCAAATAGGCTTCACTCCATTTTTTCCCAAGGGTGGATGATTGCATTAAAATTGCTTCCACGAATACATCTTCTAAATTTGGACTCTTCCATGTTGATAACATAATTCCAACAAGAAAATTTATCATGGTAAGCCACTAGCATATACACATTAAATTTATTGCATATGTCATTACTTGGAATTTATAGAATATGAACAACAATCCAATGTTGAGTTTTGTTTTGTTTTTGTTCTTTTTTTTTGGCTAACACTTGAAAATACACCGCGAACCATAATGTACAAAGGCCCGCACATTATGTGGTCCAAATGCTAGTGCATTAATTCTCTGCCATGTATTCCTATACTTTGAGAGGACTTCATTCTCCCCTAATGTTTTCTCCTAGAGAAGGAGGTTAGGGGCTTCTCCTTGTTTTTCAAACTTATAACTTCAGAGATTTTCATATCACTACCTAACCCTTTACATTTCCAAGATATTGTCTTCATCATTTACTTAAGGATTTAGGATTTCAACTTTGCACAAGGGTTGGCCCACTTCTCTTCCTTGTGTTTCTTTATCTTCCAAATAATGCAACCTCTATGGTAGTTTGTGTCCCAATCTTATTATCCTTGTCTAACTTATCATTATGGATTTCCCTATTTGCTTTATGTCCTACCTTTTTTGTGATCTTGATGTGACCTATATATTTCACCATTTCCCCTTCAAAATTTTCATTCAGTGAATCCAAAAGGGAAGAGCACTGAGCATTTTTCAGAAACTTAGGAGAAAGCAAAACCTCCTCCTCCTTTGATTCCTTGAATTCCTTTTGAATCGATATGTATTCTAATTGAGGGACATCATCCGATCTCTCCTTTTTTTCTTGATTTGTGTTTATTAGTTGTTGATCCCCTTGATTTTCCATATTTTGATTCTCATCGCCCTCTTCAAGTTTTTCTAATTTTTCATAATGGTTTCCCTAAGAAAATATCCCTTTAATTTTACTAAAATATGAGGCTTACCCTTCTATTATTTTCTTTGGAGAGAAAAGGGCCTTAGGACCCTCAATATTTGACCTAGGTTCTTTCTCTATTGTAGCCTAGTTATTCCTCTTCTTCATTTATCTTGTTTCCATTGTTCACCCTCCTTGAGTTCTTTTTGTTGATCCCCCACTTTTGGTAATTTTTTTGTAAATTTCCCATACTCATGGCATAATTTACACTTGAATGGTAGCTGATCATAATCCACTTGTTGCAAAAATGTATATTTGTCTAGGGTTAGTTGGATTGCTCCTAGTAAGAGTTTCTCTAAATAGACTTCAGAACCAATCCAATATTAGGAAAGCATTCCTTCTCATGGCTCGTCATAACAAATGTGTCTCCCAAGGGCATTTCCAATATTGAAAAATGTATCCTCATTCTAGTAGTGCAACGAGAAATGAAGGAGTTTGATCCACATCAAAATTGTAGACATAATATTGTTTTTAGGTTGAAATCAGGTTTCCACCTATCTAGGTACAATCCTTGAGACCCCATGAAATACAGTCCACTATGAGAGATCAGATCCCAAATTTATTTTTCCTTGAACAATAAAGTGAAAAACCCTCTCCCACATAAAGAGGTTGAGATTTTCCCCTTAATAAGATGGCACAAATTCTTTTCGACCTAGGATTTTAACAAATAGGGGGAGGGAAAAATCCTAATAAATTTCCCAATCAACTCTTTTTCAGTTAAACATGGAGCCATGGAACATGATGGGTTTGCAATTACAGATATATTAAAGATATCAACAATATTTTTCATGAATTGAGAGGGTCAAGCTTTCTAGACTCTCAGAAAACAATAATTCGACAACGTTGGGAGCTGGGGGAGTTGGAGGCAACATTGGTCCTCCTAAGTCCAATGTTATCATTATTGATAGATCCATGGATAGGGTTTTAGACAATTAGTGAAAATAGTTCCTAAAGCTTTGAATCAAAACAAATTACTCTAATATAGTCATTAAAATTCTTGCAAATACTATTTTGGTTCAAACAATCTTTGTCTATACATTCACCTCCCTAACTTTATCCATTGTATCTTTTCTCCATTTTTATCCTTTTAACATTTACCATTTATCATTTTACCTTCTCCATTTACCATCAAACATTATCTATTTTCCATTATTTTTTTGTTTTCCATTATTAAAATATTTCCATACTATTCAATATTTTCCCCTGGATCTAACATCCTTATGACACCTCATTATTTTATTATTACTTTCCATATCAGTTTTTTATCCCAAGGTGGCATGGGGGTATCGATCCTCATGACTCCTTATTATTCTACTATTATTTCCCATGTCATTTTTTTTATCCTAAGATGGCATGGGGTATTGTTTGGACACTCATGACTAGGAAATGAGTTGGTGGATAATGTACAAACGTTTACATTATCCAGAAACTACTCAAAGTCCCATGAATCTCTATTGTTAATACATGAACACGATGGGGGATTCTATAGTCATAAATATGTTGAATTATATTAACGCTATGTATGTGGTATTAAAAAATGGATTTATAAATCAAAGTCTAATATTCATGTGGAGCAGATCAATGAGATCTGAGTCACTATCTTTTAGAGGCCATAACTTGAGTTCCCAATGTATGAATTGGGAAAATGAGAGCTTATTGGAAAGATAGAAGCATGAAAAACACAATAGGAGTGGTTTCCTTGGATAAAAGTATATATATCATTTCATCAAATTAAAATAAATACCATAACCATTTTGGGTCTGTCCCCAAATTATTTTTGAAAATTATTTATAAGAAAAAAAAATATAATATCTGAAATGGGACCCAATTTGAAGAATGAATTCCTATCTTCATATTTTCAAAAGTGATGTTCATTCAGTTAAAATAAAGAGGAAAAACCTAGCCATCAAGTAGTTGCAAAGATGAATAGAATATAATAATCTTAAATGGGGCACAATTTGGAGAATGAATTCCTAACTTCATATTTTCAAAATTGATCTTCATTCAATTAAAATAAAGAGGAAAAACCTAACCATCAAGTAGTTTCAAAGAGAATAGAAGATATTGTAAATCAACTTTCTCAACTTTCACTCTCATCTATTCTTATATATTTTCGTTTCCATTAGGTTTTCCATGTGTGCTCAACAATAGGAAGAACTATTTTTGATTAGGTCTTCCCATCTCTTCCAAGAACTTCATATTGTATTTTAGATCCAAGGTAGTGAGATATTTGCTTCTACTAAAACAAATGTAGTTCAATTATATGTTATTTGTTTTCCATTTAATAGGCTACTCTAGTTTTTAGACAATGTTAAACTTTTCATATTGGGATATTATTATCAATTTCTCCCATAAATCACTATTCAAGTTTCATGTTGTACGTGTATATTTTTGCTATGTAGATTCAACAACTCATGTGATATGCTAAAACAAAAGACAAGAATATGCCCTACTCTTCATAAAAAACCAAAATTGATCGATGAAAACAATAAGTAGAAAATGAAGAATATCAATCGCACATAACCCAATATTTCTCTGGGGAAAGTAACTACTAAAAACACTGACTACCTATATTGCATTAACCAAAAGATCTGAGAAGAAAATGCGATGCTTGTTCAACCCCAAAAACTTCCTGCATAAGTATAATCTAACTCTCTCCCCCACAAGCCAGCCCAACCAACACTTAGCCAAATCTATTTTCTACCAAGGTCTTATTTCCTTGCACTGTCCCTATGGGAATTAGTCCATATTTAATTAGGAAATCCTCATCCAAAACTGCGGAATCCGTCCACAGGCCTTCAACTGATAGTACACTGTCCCTGAACTCTAATCTCAACTGGATCTTCCTCTGAACTGACATGCACGAGTTATTTATGAATGAATCTTGAGTTAACTAGTGTGGTACCGAGGATGCATTGGTGCCTGTCCCCACTACTAGACCTCCTAGTAGTTCCTCCAACAGTTAGAACTATTTTAACTGACTATAACTTGGTTAGACTGAGTTATCTAATTACAACTCAAAAGAACTCAACCTACGCCCCTATAATTTAGATATCACTCTACATGACTCTAGATAAACTTACAACTTGAATTTCCTAAGTCAATTAAATCAATTTAACTTAATTAAATATTACAAGTTGCTATGAAAATAGAATTTTGATTTAATTCACAATTTGGTTCAAGGACTAATTAAATTGAAGTTTCTTGTTGCTTTTTTTAACACTCCCTCTCAACAAGAAAGGGATTATCTGGTACCCCAATCTTGCCTTTGTGAAACTTGAATTTTCATCTTGACAAGGCCTTTGTCAAAATATATGCATCCTGCTCCTTAGTGGGAATGTACTCCAACAACATAATTCTCCTCTGCACACAATCTCGAGGATGAAGATACCATATATCAATATGCTTGGACTGATCATGAGAAAAATGATTTTTAGAGAGTTTGATACAACTTTGATTGTCACAGTAAATCACAGTTGGATCCATCTGCTGACCAAATAATCCAACAAGAATCTTCATCATCCAGATAGCCTTGCATAATGCTTGACTAGCAGCCATGTATTCTGCTTTTGCTAAACTGAGTGCAATTGATCTCTATTTCCTACTGTACCAAGAAACCACTGTTGACCCAATTGTTATGAAACCAGCTCAAGAAAAGATAGAAAAGAAAGATCAACGCCTTAGAATTCAGCCTCTTCGAGGGGGCAACCTCCTTTACATTACATAAATGAACAATTCTTGGATGATACAAATGAAAAGGCCTCCTTTCTATATATAGGAGTATAAGGGGTCATAACATAATCAGAGCCGACATAACAATAATAATGTAAGGGCACAATAATAACAATAGTGGGCTTCTGTGGGGCACAATAGTAACAATATGGGCACTACATGGGTACATCAATATAATAAGTGGGTTATACTAATAACAATAAGGGGTTACACTAGTAGTATAGGGGCCTGACATGCCCCTCTCCTTCAAAAAGCGTTGTCCTCAACGCTTGAGTAGTTCTTGATGCTTCTGTATAAAATTATTGTCCTCCCATGTGGAATATTCAGCGGGTAAGTTCTTCCGCTTGATGAGATATTCTGAAATTGATCGATTTCGTAGCTGTTGGGTTCTTTTTTCTGTGACTGCTCCAGGTTCCAATATGATTTTTCCTTCCTCTTTAATTTCTGGCAATATTGTTTGAATTGGGATCTTTTGAAACTTTTGAATAAGTGGCCATACTTCTTCGTCCTTCTTCCATTCATCCCTTGCTTCGTTTATCCAATCTGGTTGGATAATATAAATAGCACAAAACAATGCTTCCAGATCCTCATCCTTGAAGAGTCTTCCCATTCGGTAAGGTCGCCATTTTTTAAGTGCCTGTTGTTTCGTTTGATTTTGCACCGAAGTGGCATTATCCTTTAAAAGTTGGAGAACTTGTTGTTGATGCTCAATGTGATCTTTCACTGCTTGAACCTTTTCTTCTTGATATGTCCTTCTATCTCTAGAGTTTGAGGAGTGGTAATTTCTTTCAATCCTTTACAAGATATGGTCGGATTTATTTCTTGATGCTCGATGTGATCTTTCACTTCTTGAACATTTTTCTTCTTTATATGTCCTTCTATCTTGATAGTTTGAGGAGTGGTAATTTCGAACAATGAATTACAAGATATGGTTGGATTCATTTCTTCTTTCTTGATGTGATCTTTCACTTCTTGCACCTTTTTCTTCTTGATATGTCCTTCTATCTTGAGAGTTTGAGGAGTGGTAATTCTTGCCAATGTTTTACAAGATATGGTCTGATTCATTTCTTCTTTCTCTGGGGTGGGGTCTTGGCATATATCTTCTTCTTTTGTTGTTTCTTGATCCTTTTCTTCCTCCTCTTCATATTCTATGTAAAATAGTTTCTTCTTAGCACACTTATGCCCTTTAGTGCATTTGCTATCACAATTGTAACAAAGCCCTTTTTCTCTTTTTTCTTCCAATTGTTGTGGTGTAACCCTTGTAGGTTGTAGAAGGCTAGGAGAAACAACACTTCCATATTTATAGTTGTGAGGGGTACACTTCCTGGTTTCCATAATTTTTCTTTCCACTATGTCACAAAGCCCTTTTACTCTTTCCAATTGTTGTGGTGTTGCTCTAAAGAAGGTGTTTGCTCTTTGTATCCTCATAATGTGCTATCATTTCCTCTGTGAAAATTGACCACGTAACAAGTTTTTTACGAGAACAAAGCCCTTTGTACCATAAAAATTGATCTGGTTCTAAATATGAAGATGCAATACATACCTTTTGTAACAGTTGTACACCATGTATATCAAAATATTGCTCCATCTGAAGTATCCAATTTACTGGATCCTTGCCATCAAACTTCCTCATCTTGCTTTTTCTTGATTTTAGAAGCTCTACCTTAAAATGACTGTAACTCTGTACTTTCAGATCTTTAAGTTCTGAAATTGTGACCTATATTATCCCTCTATGTCCTCTTTGCAATGCCACCAGTCTGATCCAAATTGGATTCTCCAAGAAAGAGTTATGCACAATCTCCCAAGATAACTTGATTATAGACTAGTTCAGTAGAGCGAACTTGTACGATGTGCCACGAGTCACTGTTTCAACCTTTGGATCTAAAAAATGCATACAAGAAACTACAGTCCGTCCTCTTTCTGTACCTTCTTACAAAATTTCAATCCGATCCTTAGAGAGAAAGTTATGACGATTTTCCCCAGGTCACCTATTTTGAATGTAATTCAGGAGTCTGGAAAAGGACCAACTTCCTCAGATCATATCTCTGCAAATATCATGCGCAAAGCTCTGAAATTCGGACCCACGGTTTAGCGCAATTTCTTCTCAAATGGGTTTTTTTTTCGACTTCTGAAACGTCACAGAAAAAAGGTTATAGCGAAAATTCCACGATGACCTGTTTGGAGCAGCGAAACCCTAGAATCCAAAGCTTTGATACCAAATGTTATGAAACCAGCTCAAGAAAAGATAGAAAAGAAAGATCAACACCTTAGAATTCAGCCTCTTCGAGGGGGCAACCTCCTTTACATTACATAAATGAACAATTCTTGGATGATACAAATGAAAAGGCCTCCTTTCTACATATAGGAGTATAAGGGGTCATAACATAATCAGAGCCGACATAACAATAATAATGTAAGGGCACAATAATAACAATAGTGGGCTTTTATGGGGCACAATAGTAACAATATGGGCACTACATGGGTACATCAATATAATAAGTGGGTTATACTAATAACAATAAGGGGTTACACTAGTAGTATAGGGGCCTAACACCAATACTGAATATCCCACCTAATGTGCTCTTCCTATCAGATGGACTCCCTGCCCAATCTTCATTGGTTAAGCCTTGAAGCTTTATTCCCTCTATCCCTATGTACCATAAACCATACTAAGTAGTGCATATGAGGTATCTCAACACATGTTTGGCTACCTTCCAATACAACTTGGTTGGCTTAACCATCGCTTGAATAAGTTGGTTAAATACATAACACATGTCTAGTTGTGTGTTCACCAAATACATGACTAAACCCACAACTGGATGTAAATAGTAGATTCCACTCCACCAGAAGTATCATCATCCTTCCTCCAGTTACCTGCTAGAGGAGTCTCCATGGGTTTACTTATTTCCATGTGGAACCTCCTAAGTATATCGTTGGCATACTTTCCTTTAGAGACAAATAGTTCCTTATCACCTTGTCATGCTTCCATCCCAAGAAAGTAGTCCATGAGCCCCAAGTCCTTCATTTCGAACTCTCTTGCAAGATCCTCTTTGTAAGACTTGATCAGCTTATCATCACATGTCAGAATCAAATCATCGACATATAAAACTGATCTAGGTGGCTCCAGGGACACACACCGGACAAAGAGGGCTGATGGAAACTCGAAAATCAAAGTGATTAGAATTCTTTTGAACCAGGACCAAAACGTAGATCTCGTTGTCCTAATTGTAGCGGTGTGAACGGTTCATGATTTCGAGCTCGTATGAGGGAGAACGAGCCAGTCAAAGTTTTGGTTGACATTTGCTGACTTGGTAGGCTTAATGGAGACATAATTTGGAAGTTTTCTGGCGGATGGAATCCAGCCAACTCCGGCCAGATTCTGGGCGAATTTGTGGCCTAGTTAATTTGACTCCTTCGGTCAAATTTTGAAATTTTCAAAAAGGCCTCCTTCCTTATTATTAAAAATTAAAAAAATATAAAAAGGAGGTGGTGGGCCACCACCCCCACCACCCCACGCCTCTCCCTTAAAAAAATAACGTATATGCCATACGTTAATGAGGAGGCTGACGGGAATTGAACCTGCCTGGCCCACGCGGGCCAGCCCTCACCAGGTGGCCCCATGAATGAACCACCAAACAACGGTTCCAAAATTAATGCAACCAACCCCAAAAGAATTAACGTGACAACAACCAAACAACAAACACGCCCATGTTAATTCAATGCACGCAACCTCACCAAACCATTTTTAATTAACTGCCAAAACTATATGCTAATTTTGCAAGGCGGGGGATTTGAACCCTGATCTTCGTCGGGCTAGGGATCTCTGCCACCATTGAGCCACAAGGCTTGACCTTGTTAACTCCACCAGAAAAGTTTTATAAAAACCTTCATTTTCTTAGTGTGGGAGGAGGAAGAAGCGCGACATGGATTTTGAGACAGGGGAGGCAGAACCTTGACACTCATTTCGAGGCAAAATATTCCTTGGTGCCCAAAGATTCTCTAGGGAGGTAAAAATTCTTTTTATCAGAATGTAACCAAGTTTACAGTCAATTTTTCATAGATTTTTGTAGGGAACACCATGGTGAGGTCAGGTTCGCCTTTTGAGCAGCAGATTTGTAGATTCCCAGCAGAGGGAATCTTTGAGGAATCTTGAGGGAATCTTCCAGATTCCTGGGACGCTGAAATTCGCCAGAGTCAAAATGCAGCCAACTTCATACTCATTTTTCTTAGAATTCCACAAGGAATCCGATGGCATAGTCAGTTTCCTGATCAGAGTAGCAGATTTGCAGAGGAACCGGAGGAGGGAATCTTGGAGGAAACTAGGGGGAATCTAAAAGATTCCTTGAGCCCCAGATTTCCATTTTCTCAGAATTCAGAAATTTGACAGTCGATTTTTCACTATTCGACACCATAAATCTGATGGTGCATCTAGATTTTTCATTTGCTCATTTCATTTTCCAGCCACTTTTCTAAGTGAAGTGTAGGTGTCAACATTCATGTGCGAGCAACCATTTCCATGAGATTCGACGCCGCAAGATTTGACATGCGACCAACTTTAGCAGTTTGACATCCTTCTTCAGATTGCCCCTAGATGTGAGGTATATGTAGTGTGTTCATGTACTTCTTTTGCTATGCATTGTGTTGCACAGATCCCTGTTTGATGCTTGATGTAGGATCTTGTTTCTTACTCGATTTCATGATTCCTGCTTGATGTGATGCGAAATCATCTGTGTGATGTACTTGTTGTCATGATTCGTCATGTTGTGTTTTGAGATCCCTTTGTTGTATGTTGACAGGATACTCATGTTGTCGCCATGTATGCTTTCATTGAGATCCCTTTTATGCCGTGTTGGTGGGATGATCATCATGCATGAGTTTTGTGTCATACTGATAGGAGTCTTTTGACTGAGACTTCCTGTAGTGGAACATCTCTTGGAGCCATTCCTACGTGAGGGCATTGTCCTTGTATGATAGTGACATCATCTTTTATGTACATCATCACTATTGACAACAATTAATGTAGCAGCCTACACCATCTTGACACCGAGGCCTAGAGACGTAGTCACTTCTGGACGAACTCCATTATCAACGTCTTGTTATTTTATGTGGCTGATGATTGTCATGTTCCTCTTCTTTACAGCATGCACATGTATTCATTTATGATCTTTTAAAAATGCAATTTAACACATCACGAAAGTAAAAGGTCTTGGAAGGGTCCTTTGTCACACCCGTACCTGGATCAAGTGGTATCAGAGCGGTTTTTGCGTGCATGTGAATTGCAAGTGTGAACACTGGAACGTGCAATGTGTTAGGTTCCTATACTAATAGGAGTCATAATTTTGAATGACTAAGGTTAAGCCTTACATACCTTTTCTTTCTGCAAATGTTTTCCATGTTAAAAAATTAAAAAATATAAAGAGGGTATGTCCTAAGAGAAAAATCAAAGGACAAAAAGAATAAGAGAAGGCAAAAAAAATGAAAATATATGAACCCCCCCCAAAAAAAGAGACCATGAAAGTGTGCAAGTCTAAATGCCACTACTATTTACTTTTATGCATAATAATGATTGTGTGCAGCTTGTTATTCATGCCTAATCCATGGTAATCAAACTATTTAATCTTGGTTATTTCATGCTTTGAATTTTATGTTTTCAATTAGAGACTAAAATCTGACCAAACAGTTTAATCTTGGCAAATCATTAGATAGGTAGAGAAAATAAAAGGAGCTCATCAATTTAGTCAGAGCCCTTGGATGATATAGGGTTAGAATTAGATATATTACTTTTCAAAAGAAAAATGGATGATAAGGGTTTGCTAGTCAAAATGCACCCAAATAAAATGAAGAAAAAGTGTTAGGGTAAGTAGAAGAAAGGTTGCTGAAGTATAAAGTTGATTGGATCAAAACACATTCATCATGCTTAGACATATGTGCTAATATGTATGATCAATTATGAAGGCAAAAGAAAAGGTTTACAAGTTAATTTAATTAACTCCCCCTTAGTCATTTTTTCCCCTATACTTACTAATTTCCTACCCACAAGCATGTTCTAGTACTTTTAATCCTTCAAGTCAAAGAGGCTCAGAGAATTTCTCTGACTTTTGGTGGGACCGGACCCTCGACTTAATGACTTATGGACATCAAGTGTTAGAATCCCCTTCATAAAAGTCACCCCCCTTCATTTCCCTAATAAAACCCCTTTTCCTAAGGTTAAACTCCATTTGCCTATGAAAAGTAAACAACTCCATGTTAAATTCCATTTCATTCAAAATACCCACAAAAAGGCTTTATCCTAAGTAGAAGTGTTAAATGATTATGTGGGGCATCACAATGAACAAATCGTGCCTAAAAATCTTATTTTACACTATGCCTAGTGTATTTTACATTCCCGCACATTCATTTCATATTAACATGCTAACCTAATGTATTACCTCCCCGATATACTTTTTTCCCGTATTAAATAAATCCTCCATATATAATATCCCAACCCATAGTTTAATTATAAACTATAGTTTTACACTCTATTTCATACTTCCTCGATGAACCCCTCTTAAGTCACCAAACCTTGGTAAAGTTAATAAAATCCCTTAATTTAAACCCATGGTCCCACTTCATTAAAACCCTTCTGATCAATTTAATTCTGTATCTAACCTATAATTAATCACAAACCACTTGTGATTAAAGCCTCGCCCCCCCTAAACTTTTTTCCCATCCCATCCGTGCTATTTCACCACCCGACTTCCATTTTATTGTCAGCACCCAAATCTGACGATCCACAGTCGTATTGGTCGCACCCGATGGCTGATTGTTACCCACCCGATAAAGCGGATTTCCCCTGAACCCCAAATACTATGTGTCAGGTGCGAAGGTATATCGGGTGACCCATCCCAAATACCATCTTCACCACAAAAGCGGTGTGATGGTTTGGAAAACCGCCTCCCCGCATAAGACAAAGCCATCACTGTTCACTTAACTAATCCTGCGCCAAATTTACAAAGTTGCCCGTTAAAACCCTGAAAACCCTCGTTTTCATTCCTTTTGCCCCGTTTCACAGTAAAACCTATCAAACCCTTCTAGCGCCACCCTGAACCTCTGTAACAAAATTTGTCCTCTGATTACTTTCAAAAACGTTGCCATGACTCCTTCCCCAGACATCCCTGTGCAATAAAGCCATCAATTGCCTTTCCTGCCAACCTATGTTTTCTTAATGATTGCTGTATTTTGCAGGTAATTAGTAGAAGACCAACACTTGGATAAACAGTTTTGATACTAGTCAGAAAACTTGTTTACTCCAAGACTCGAAAGGAAATCTATTTAAAAATCTTCATTCAGAATAAGAAAACAGTGATATACAGAACAGAGAAAGAAATCATTCACACAGGTACATTGACTATTAAAACAAAGGAACCAACATATCATACAATTAAAAGACAAATAGATCAAACATACAGAAATTTGATCAATATCCATTACCATATGTTGATACATATAAAAGACTAAATGATTTACTGTTGAAATACACAGTAAAAAGTTAAAATGTACAGTAAAAGTAAAATCAAAGTAAAGGATATTGACAGGTCATCATTTTTAAAAGTGTATCAGATGAAAGAGTATCAGTGAAAGTGTATCAGATTGAAAAATCAAAGTGAAGATAGATGAAAAAACAGAGCAGAAATGGTACATTTTCCAGAAATTCCCGATTTGAGTCATAATTTTTCAGAAACTATTGTGGCCAATCCAAGATGCATTTTGAGAAACTGGAGGAGGTTTGTGTTCCCGAAAGGAAAATATACAAAAACCTATCTCATTTTTACACATGTATTACAAAACAGGAGATAAATGCATATCTTTAGAGCCTATTTTTTAGACCGTGTAAAGTCCTGTTTTTGACATCTTTTTGTAGAGAATATTGTGAATAGCTGGTGCTTAATTTTGGAAAATTGAAAGAGGTTTATCTGAATAGCATACTTATCTAAAATAAAATCTTTCATGTTTTACATATCTATCTCGTATTGGGATATAAAAAGGTATCACTGGACCCTAATTCTGCAGAATTTCTGGCGCAGGATACACAAAGGAAGGACTTAGTTAGTGACTTGGAAGCCTCATCATCAATTAAGAGTTGCTATCAAATTCGAATTTCTCTTCTTTGTCACCATAAATCCATAGATAAGTTCCAAATAGATTTATTAGCTTTGAGTGTCCTTTATTTAAGTTCTAATAATGTAAAACAATGTGAGATATTTGTAAAACCAATCTTGATATTTTTTCAAGATATTTTTTAAAATTTGTATAAATACTTCTTCATTTGAAGTATTGTGGGTGGATTCTTAGACATTTTTATAGACTTCTTGATCAAAAGAATGTAAAGCTATTATATCACTGACTGAGCCAACAAGTTGGGTTTATGAATAAAGGCAAGATATTTCAGAGGATTCATGTGTGAAGCGAAGTGCAGACAAGTATTTTCTCATGTTGTTGTTATCTTTCTTAAATTTTTTCCACAATCTTTAATGTATTTCTGAATCTGAATGCTATAACTGGAACAATATCTCAAAATTTGTTTAATTACACTTTGTTTAAACAATTAGGCATTTAAATGTTTTTAACTGATATCTAAGTCAAGGAATTCTTAATTACTCCTTAGTTTAGGTTGTTTCTTGCTAATCCATATCAAAGGATTCTTAATTGCCATTTGTTTCGATTACCCTCTATTCCTCCTTTATATCTCCATCTTAGAATTCTTAATTTCTCTATCACCCTGATTAAAACCATTTCACCCTCCTGTTCCAAAGACCTACACTTTAATCTGCTAGCTTGCCCTTTGAACATTCCCTTTAGTAAGTTGATCCAGTTCTGCTGCCCTTCTGTTGACTCCATAGCCCAATGGTCTGAAGACATCATTCTATCCATATGTTTCAAGGATTCCACCATTCAATCTTCAATACAAGTCAAAAACCCCCTTGAACATTCATAACTAGACTGAAATCCCAGCAAACAAAGCTAAATCACATAGAGAGAGCCCTCTCTAAGCGATAGGTTGGCTAGAGCCTATGCTCCAAAGTTGGTTTGTGGTTACCTCATAAATATCTTTCTTTAACCTTGAGAAATTTCTGAGTGATAACATAGTGACATAGGATGAAAAAGCGATGTACGAGACCATGCTCAAAATTTCCAAGAGGTTGGAAATCATGTATGAAACTCTACAGAAAGAGACAGAGGAAAAGGAGCGATTGCAGCTTCAGTTGCAAGCCACAGAAGAGGCCCTGGAAGAACTGAAGCACAACAAACATTATCTTCAAACAGATAAAACTGAATTGAAGAAGCGTTTACATGAAGAGAAAGAGGAAAAGCAGAGTTTTCTACAACAACTGAAAGCTAAGGATGAGGCCTTGAAAGAGCTGTAGCGTGACCCATTTGACGTAAAAAGTAGTTCTCTTAATTCATGTATATGTCCTGAAGATGATTTCGTTGTTTTTGAAAATCATACCACAGGAATTGGCTTCAAAATGTTGAAGAAAATGGGATATGAAGGAAAAGGCTTGGGAATTAATGGCCAAGGCATTGTCAACCCCATCAAAGTAGAAGAATTTCCCCATTGAATAGGACTTGGGTATGTCAGAAAAGAAGTTGGGGAATGCGCTGAGATAGCTAGTGAACCACCAACAACAGATGATGAGAATGCCTCATTAGTTCATTCGAAATTGAAAGAGGATGTAAAAGATGTTGATTTCCTTTCAATTTTGTCTTCACATAGTATGATTTTTGTTGGAGATGTGGAGATCCCAATTACAGGGACAAACATGAGGCTCCTTACTAGGACGAGGCACAAAGAGGAAAAAGAACTTGGTGTTAATAACCAAGGCATAACTCAACCCTTGGAGGTTGTGCAGAGACCTCAAATTTCAGGTTTGAGATACATCGAGGGAGAATGTTCAAAGATGTCAGATGCTTCCAAGACATCATCAAAATCGTTGAGGAAAGAGAATGATGGGAACACATCCCCATCATCCCATGGCAGTTTCCATTGCAGGGAAAGAGCTGAGGCAAGCTCTCATTGCCATACTTACACCAAAGACAACAAGGAAAGGTATAACCAGTTTCGATATTCAAATGTTCATTTCGATTGTAATCATGTTTTTAATTGTGAACGTAAAACATGGCATCGAAAAACATGTACCTTTTGCAGATTACATAACCATACATTTTCTAAGTGTTGGAAAAGAATAGAAGCACACAAAAGGATGAGGCGTGAAAGACCCTCTCAACAGTAGGTAAAGAAACATGTTAAGCGAATATGGAGAAAGAAGACCTATTGCAGTCATTGCGATAGAAATGGCCATCAAAGAGCCACTTGTTGGAGGCTCCATCCAGAGCAACGCCTTAAAGACAAAGTGTGGGTGCATGAACCAGGTGAAGCAGTTGTTCTACCATCGAATGTGCCATAGGAGGATGACCCATTCACAATGACAAGTGAAAAATGGTTTCTACATAAGTTAGCAGCTCATGGTCGTGCCTTTTTAAAACATTTGTTGCATTTTAAAATGTAAAAGTGATGATGTGTTTTCCATCACTTGTTCAGCAACAATGATGTCTGGTCTTATTTTGTGCTGCATGATAAATTGTGAAAGTGATATCGTGTTTCCATCACTTGTCAGAGCAAATAGTGTTTGGACTTATTGTTGTAAATCATGTGTTGTGATGATGAAGTGTTTTCCATCACTTGTTGAAGCAACAATGATACGTTGGCCTTCTTTTCGTAGCTGGAGTATTGTGTCCATCTTGTTGTAAACTTGACCACCGAGTATGTGTTATAAACTTGTGGCAAGTGTGGGATGCTTGGGTCATTAGTTGGTCATGAAAGTCAAGCATGTAATTTGCAAAAAAAATGTACTACAGGCTATAGAGGTTGCAGGTGTCGGCTCATCGCTTAAGACTCCGAAGAACAAAGGTGAAGGAGATGGAAGCAAGACCTTTTAGGATGCTGGTCATGCAAACAAGGTACAAAAAAGTTGCAGATTGTTTTTCATGCTTTTGGAGGACCAAAAGCTCCTCAGTGGGGAGGATTGATCCAGATGGCTCCAGGGACACACACAGGACAAAGTGTGCTGATGGAAGCTCGAAAACCAAAGTTATCCAAATTCTTTCGAATTAGGACCAAAACATAGATCTCATCGTCTTGATTGCAGCGGTGCGAACGGTTCGTCAATCTGAGCTCGTATGAGGGAGAACGAGCCAGTCAAAGTTTTGGTTGAATTTTGTTGATTGGGAAGGCTTAATGGAGACACAATTTGGAAGTTTTCCAGTGGAAAGAATCCAGCCAACTCCGGCTAGACTCCGAGTGAATTTGTGGCCTGGTTAATTTGAATCCTTCGGTCAAATTTTGAAATTTTCGAAAAGGCCTCCTTCCTTATTATTAAAAATTAAAAAAATATAAAAAGGAGGTGGTAGGCCACCACCCCATGCATCTCCCTTAACAAACTAACATATATGTCATACGTTAATGAGGAGGCCAACGAGGATTGAACCCACTTGGCCCACGTGGGCCAGCCCCCACTGGGCGGCCCCATGAATGAACCACTAAACAACGGTTCCAAAATTAATGCAACCAACAACCACCCCCAAAAAATTAACGCTCTAACAACCAAACAACAAACACACCCATGTTAATTCAATTCATGCAACCTCACCAAACCATTTTTAATTAACCGCCAAAACTATATGCTAATTTTGCAAGGCGGGGGATTTGAACCCTGATCTCCGCCGAGCTAGGGATCTCCGCCACCATTAGGCCACAAGGCTTGACCTTTTTAACTCCGCCATAATTTTTTATAAAAACCTTCATTTTCTTAGTGCAGGAGGAGGAAGAAGCATGTCATGGATTTCGAGATAGTGGAGGCAGAACCTTAACATGCATTTCAAGGCAGAATATTCCTTGATGCCCAAAGATTCTCTAGGGAGGTAAAAATTCTTTTTATCAGAATGTAACCAAGTTTATAGTCAATTTTTCATAGATTTTCGCAGGGAACACCATGGTGAGGTTAGATTCTCCTTTTGAGTAGAGTATTTGCAGATTCCCAGTGGAGGGAATCTTGAGGGAATCTTCCAGATTCCTAGGAGGCTAAAATTCACTAGAGTTAGAATGCAGCCAACTTCATACTAATTTTTCTCAGAATTCTGTAAGGAATCCGGTGGCACAATCAGTTTCCTAATTTGAGCAGCAAATTTGCAAAGCACTTAGAGGAGGGAATCTTTGAGGAATTTAGGAGGAATCTAAAAGATTCCTTGAGCCCCAGATTGCCATTTTCCAGAATTCAAAAATTTGATAATTGATTTTGCATTATTCGACGCCACAAATCTGATGGTGCATCTGGATTTTTCATTTGCTCATTTCTTTTTCTAGCCACTTTTCTAAGTGGAGTGCAGGTGTTAGCATTCATGTGTGAGCAGCCATTTCCATGAGATTTGACGCCGCGACATTCGACATGCGACCAACTTCAGCAGTTTGACATCCTTCTTCAAATGGCCCTTGGATGTGAGGTATATGCAGTGTGTTCATGTACTTCTTTTGCTATGCATTGTGCTGCATAGATCCTTGTTTGATGCTTGATGTGGGATCTTGTTTCTTACTCGATTTCATGATTCCTGCTTGATGTGATGCGAAAACATTTGTGTGATGTACTTATTGTTATGATTGATGATGTTTTGTTTTGAGATCCCTTTGTTGTATGTTGATGAAATACTCATGTTGTCGCCATGTATGCTTTCATTGAGATCCCTTTTATGCCATGTTGGCGGGATGATCATCATGCATGAGTTTTTTGTCATACTGATAGGAGTCTTTTGACTGAGAGTTCCTGTAGTGGAACATCTCTTGGAGCCACTCCTGCGTGAGGGCATTGTCCTTGTATGATAGAGACATCATCTCTTATGTACATCATCACTATTGACAACACTTGATGTAGCGGACTACACCATCTTGACATCGGGGCCCAAAGACGTAATCCCTCGTAGACGAACTCCGTTATCAACGTCTTGTTATTTTTTGTTGCTGATGATTGTCATGTTCCTCTTCTTTACAACATGCAAATGTCTTCATTTATGATCTTTTAAAAATGTAATTTAACACATCACGAAAGTAAAAGGTCTTGGAAGGGTCCTTTGTCACACCCGGACCTGGATCAAAAACAATAATCAACAATTTACCTTGAACCACAATATGGTAAAGGTTCTCATCTGCTTCACTTTTGGTGAAGCCCAACCTGATTAGGTATCTATCGATCCTAGTGTACCAAGCACGGGGTGCTTGTTTCAAACCATACAACACTTGCTTGAGTCAGCACACATGTGACTCTCGGTTGAAGGTCTCAAATCCTTCAAGCTGCTCAATATACACCTCTTCCTCAATCATGTCATTGAGGAATGTTGTCTTTACATCCATTTGATGTATCTTCCATCCCATTTGTGCTAATAGTGCTAAAATTGACCTAATTGATGAGTACCTTGCAACAGGAGCAACAATCTCATCATAATCAATCCCCTCCACCTAAGAAAAACCTCTGCTCACAAACCTAGCCTTGTGTTTCTCCACACTACCATCCACTACTTGCTTTACCTTGTAAATCCATCAGGAACTCACCACTGACTTGGCCACCAGTCTTGGGACCACATCCCAAACATTGTTCCTGATAATGGAGTCATACTCCTCAACCATGGCATCAACCCAAACTGGTTGTTTCACTACTTATTCAAAATTGGATGGCTTAGTATCTACACATCTGCTCATTAGAGCCATGTATCCAGTGTACCTCTCATGTGTCCTCCTCTACCTGCGCTATGAAGTGGGTGCTCCCACATTCTCTCTAGCATCATGCAATAACATGTTAGCCTCTCTAGTGCACTTTCTCCCATCTCTGGAAGGCTCTGCAAGTGTGGGTGTATCCACTCTCAGATCTTTTGCATGTGGCTACTTGTGGTCTAACCCAAATCCTCTGTAGAAATTCTGACTGTAGATTAATCTAATAGTGCAATATAACTGAAGGAAAATACTTTAATCTACTTCTACAATCAATTAGCGGAAGCTTAAAAGATTTGAGAAGAATCAAAGCACTTGAAACACATAAGAATACTCAGGCGAAAGCCTCAGCTGAAAACCCCACTATCTATATTATCATTACAAGTTGGAAATATCTCAGAATTACACAAAGGCCTTCTCCTCTTCCCTTCTGATCTCCTATTTCCTTGCGATGTTTCTCCCAGGTGATCCTACTATTACCAAGTGTAACACTGATCACTCACACTAATCTCACACCCCGTAAAACTACGCAATACTCAAGGAATGAATTCCTTCTGCATGCATGAGTTTTGTTTATGGAAAAACACATGAAATTGATAGTACATTGTCTCTATCTTTAATCTCAACCAGGTCTTTCTCAAAATAGACATGCATGAGTTACTGATGAGAGAATCTTCAGTTATCGGAGTACACTAGTTGGATGCATGCATGCATTAACTGAGTAAACTTACAATTAGTTCCTCAAATAGTTTGGAACTAATTTAACTGGACTTAACTCAGTAAACTGAGCTAACTAATTAATAAAATACCACTCAATCTTATCTCCTTAATTAAGGGATAATCTCATTAATTTAAGGGATAATTGTTGCATGACTTTAGAAAGACTTCTAACTTGAATTTCTCCAACTAATTAACTCAAGATGAATTAATTAATTATTTTTCAAGCAGTTGGTGAGACTAAATTCAAATTTTAATTCAAGGACAAATTAAAATTGGAATATTATTTTTGCCACATTTCAACACTCCCTCTCAACAAGAAAGGGATTATCTGCCACCCCAATCCTATCTCTATGGAACTCGAATTTACACTTTGACAATTCCTTTGTCAAAATGTCAGCATCTTGCTCCTCGGTTGAAATATACTACAACAACATGATCCTCCTCGCTACACAGTCTCTGAGATGATGATACCGGATATCGATGTGCTTGGACCTATCATGAAATACTGGATTATCAGAGAGTTTGATACAACTCTAATTATCACAATAGATCATAGTTGGATCCATCCTCTGATCAAACAAACCAACTAATATTTTCCGCATCTAGATGGCCTCACACGCTGCCTGACTTGCAGCCATGTATTCAGCCTCTGTCAAGATGAGTGCAACCAACCTCTGTTTCCTATTGTACCAAGAAACTGTAGCTGACCCAAGGTTGAAAATCCCTCCTGATGTGCTCTTCCGAACTGATGGACTCCCTGCCCAATCCGCATCAGTGAAGCCCTATAGCTTCACTCCCTCTGTCCATCTGTACCATAATCCATATTGAGATGTGCCTATAAGGTATCTCAATACATACTTTGCCACCTTCCAAAACATCTTGGTAGGCTGAACCATCGCTTGACTCAGCTGGTTCACCGCATAGCACAAATTTGGTAGTGTGTTCACTAAGTACATTAGTGAATCCACAAGCTGCCTATACACAATAGCTTCTACTACTTCACCTGAAGTAGCATCATCCTTTCTCCAGTCACCTGCTAGAGGAGTCTACATGGGTTTGCATTTCTCCATGTAGAATCTCCTGAGTATCTCGTTGGCATACTTGCCCTGAGACAGAAACATCTCCCCATCCTTCTGCCACACTTCCATGCCAAGGAAGTAATGCATGAGACCCATGTCTTTCATCTTGAATTCTCTTGCAAGATCCTCCTTGCAAGACGTGATCAACTGATAATCACCTATCAATATGAGATCATCAACATAGAGTACAATGATCAACTGCTTACCTTTCACCATTATGTGGTACAGGTTCACATTCGCTTCACTCTTTGTGAAGCCCAACCTGATGAAGTATTTTTCTATCCTAGTGTACCAAGCACGAGGTGCTTGCTTCAGCCCATACAAAGCTCTCTTGAGTCGGCACACATGCGACTCATGATCGAAGGTCTCAAAACCTTCCGGCTGCTGATGAGCCCCAATTTTTGGTACAATTTGGGCTCATATTGGCCTACTTACCTTGTTCAACCATTCATCTTTTATCACTTATGCATTCGTTTCTTAGTATATTCGTGTTGTTTGTAGGAAGAAGGGCATGCATTATATCTATGTGGCTAATACATGATGATTTCAGGTTTTTGGCATTAAAGAGAGAAAAAGACCACGCAAAAGGAGACAAGGAGACAACAATGGTGACATTGCGGGTTCATAGGGAGGTTGTCCACGGTCTTGATGACCTTCCTCATGATTTTCACCTAAACTCCGAGCTCCAACAGCTCTCCCCACCGAGCTTAAAGGCAGCCAACACGTTCTACAGGATTAGCAGTTTTACAGCAGTTTGACTTTCAGTTGGACAGCCAAGCTCCACGAATGGAGGAAGCCATCTTGATCTTCATTTTGTATAAATATGAAGGCCGTAGCCTTTGTTAGGAGCTTTTTTAACTTTTGGACTGATATTGTAATTTCTGAGCACAGCTCGGTGTTTGTTTTTGTAAGCCAGTTTTGGCATGACATTAGACTTTTGATCATGAATAAAGGCAAGCAGATTTGGATCTAATTCTGAGCTTTTAAGGGAGCTATATGTTACACTAAAAAATGTCACCATGACTATTTACAGTTAGTATGGCTCAATCAACAGTCATGCTACCCTCTTAGGCAAGTCTTATGCCTCTGCTATCCATCTCAAACTCAAAGAAGAGAGAAAGTCTTGTAAAAAATGTGTTTATCTCTGGGGACGCAGGTTCTCTCAAGCCTTACCTGCGGGGACGCTCACAATGTTCACAAAGGCTGCGTCTTTGGACGCTCTGTATGTTAAGGGACAGGTGCGTCCTTCTGTAAAAGGCAAAATGCGCGAGTTTCATCTTAAAAAAGTTACTTGTGGTTACTTCTAGAACTTTCTAGAGGTCGGTTTGATGAATTGGATACGCCTCCAGTTGGTTCATGTATCTCTATTAAGGAGGAACTTATCCCATCAATAAGGAGCTATCCCACCCAAAGAGGGGGATTATCCCATTGATGGTGGACCTGAATAACCTCTTTACAGCACTATAAATAAAGACATTGAGCCAGAGGGAGAAGAGGTTGGAGCTATACATTTTCTTTGGGTAAATGCTGCAGGAATTAGGACTCCCATTTAGAACCTTGTGAGGAGAGATTGTCTTTGCTTGATTCTACTTGGAAGTGGGTGAGCTTTGTCAAAGTAGAGGAAAACCCTTGATGGACCCTGGGAGGAACTTGCACAACACCAAGGCCAGGTTGTAAGAGTTTCTTTGTTTCGTTATTAATACAAACTGGTTTATTTTTCTCAATAGCTTGTGTTAATGAGTTATTTCATGTGTTCCTTGGTCTGCATGTTGAATATATGTTTTATTATATGAAATGCAAGTGCTTGGTAATTGTTTGATTGTTTGTGGTTGCAGGAATTGACTTGAAGGAGGAGCTCATTCGGATCGGCAAGGACGGACTACAACAACCGCGTTTTGGAATAAGGTAAGCCTAAACACTTGTAGTTTTCATGTTTTAAAAGGTATATTTAGAGAAAGATCACTCCATTTTGTCTTGTTTGTCGCTAGAGAGTTTAGACTCCTAGGGAGGTCAGTTGTGTCCGCACAAACGACTTTTTCCGCCACGACAAATTGGCGACTCCGCTGGGGAAGCCATTAATGTGAAAGTCTTTTCCTTTGTGTGAACTTTGCTCTGAGAAAATCATTTTTATTTTCTGGTTTTTGACTGTGAGAATTAGTATTTGGGTGGCTTAGCTTTAGATTTAGTTAGATTTGGTTTTTCTTAACTTTTCCAGAAGGACGCACCCTCTGAGTACTGCACAGTGCGTCTTTGGACGCGCTGTTGCCGTTTGCACAGAGCAGGCCCGCGCCTGTTCTAACGGGTTGCCTGCGTCTTCCTGTAAAAATTTAGGAAAACTCCATTTTTGCTTTAATTGCTTTTAGATTTTGGTTTTTCTTAGTGTTTTCTGCCCAGATCCTTTAGTACCCTGTCAAAAATTTTCACCTGAACTTGTTTCATTAGCATTCCTGCTTTTAGCTTTCATCAATTGGGTGTTTTGAGTCTCTTTTTTGAGAAATCGCCTTTGAGTGTTTTTATGTTTTGATCTTTGGAACTCTCACCCAATTTTATCGACTTGCACTTGATTGGTTCTTAGATTACACTAGAATCATCTTGTGTTTGAGAATTCTCTTGCATAGATCACATTTGCATAATTAGAATTCTCATTTTCAGAATATGAATGAAAAATGTGCATAGATTACATTTGCATACTTTTCAAGTGAATTGTGCTTAGATTACCATTGCATAGTTTACATTCTGAAAAATCAATTGTAGATTTAGATCAGCTTTCTTTGATTTGAATTTACACAAAAATAAAAATAAAAAAAAAAGTTTGGAATTGATTTGCATTAGTTTTTCTTGATGAAATTAGTGCATTAGAGAATTTGTTATATTTTCTCTTAGTGATCAATTTTTTGCATTGTTGGAAGTGAATGGAAACTCCCTCCTTACTTTAATTAGGATTGCATTATCATATTCGATTGCATTCAGTTGAGTCGGGTCATAACACCATTGGTTTCATCTCCATTTACCCATTTGAGTAATAACAGCCTTAATAACACAGCGCTTAATTAAAATTCATCTAGTAATTTTTACATTTCTAGGGCTCTGAAACACCAACATAGCTTAGGCTAGGGTCTTGGAGTAGGTGAGTACTTAACTCTCCAAGACTACAAAACCAAACAGATAGTTTATCTTGAGTAGAATAAATCCAATTGTTTCAATTGCACTCTGGGAAAGCTCCTCTTAAAGGAGAAGCACGAGCTCGTGTTCGAACCAGTGAGGGGATCATTCCCCCCTCGTTGGGAACGACGCCAGACAGTACGTATTACAAACGGTAAACCTCGGATTAACCATTGTCGAGGAGCCAGGGGTCACTTATCGGTAAACCTTGGATTGTTGTCAAGGAGCCGGTAAGGGGATTGAGCTTGCTACTCTGCCCTTGCGTGCTGTCGGAGTTTAGACTGTTCCCCCAGGTGTATTTGTTATTGTTGGTGACCTTAGTGACCATAATCTTTAGGGTTCTACCGAGGTGACGGTGGAGGGAAGGTCCCACTGTACCTGGAGCAGACGTCAGTTATACTCACTTGGATTTTCCGGGGGGTTCACTTCACTTCGAGACGGCTAAAGTGGAGGAACTTGTGCCGGTCTATTCATTAAGCAGGTTGCCGGGTAACTGTTCCACCCGCCATTTCTGTACTGAATTCTGCGAGGTTGGGCTTCATCACCAACTAGTGTTTTTGGTCCGGAGAGCTTACTGTTTGTGTGTGGTTTGACTCCTAGATTTGATAGCGCGTGTTAATTTGTTTGTTTTTACTTTTAGAGACCATAGGTGTGAAAATTGAATTTTAGTTGTTAAGTGTGAATTGTGAATTGTTAATTTTAGTTTTAAATTGTTAATAAAATTCACTGAAGTTGAAGATAATGGCAAATGTTCCAGAATTTATCAACCTAGGAACCCCTCCTAATGAGAATCCTAGTACTTTTCCTTACTTTGGAAATGTTGGTCCTCCTTATATGGCTACTTTGTCATTACCTGGATTTACAATAGGTTTACCAATATGGTTATTTTCAACTTCGTTGGCCCAAAATACTCCAATTGTTCCATCTCAACCGGATGCTTCACCTCAACAGAGTTCACCATCTCAACATCACCAACCTTCTGTTGACCCTTTACCTTCTTCGCCTAATTTTTCTTCTTCCTTCTCTTCCTCTTCGCCTGGTAAAAGCCTTGATGTTAGTAACCAGGAGGCTAAGAAGAAGAAGAAAGGGAAGAAGAAGAAGAAGAAGAAGAAGCAAGATAAGAAAGAAGTCAACCAACCAACCATGGCTGTAAGTGTTAGTTGTGTTGAGGAAAATTCCGACATGCATCGTAAACCCAAATACCCTTGCAGGCTGTGTAAGGGTGACCACTTCCTTGTCAATTGTCCTGGTATTCCAAAGGTCTTGGAAGTATGGTCAGAAAAATCTCATCAAATTTCCGTTGATCCATCGACCAGTGATAGTCAGGTTCCTGGGAAAAAGGGTAAAGTTAGGTTTCCTTGTAAGTTATGCAAAGGGAGTCATCAAACTCACATTTGCCCTCACATGGATGAAGCCTCAACATTGTTGGAAAACCTTACTGTTCCACAGCAAGAATTTCCAACTGGTTACCGTAAACTTTCTCCCAACCTACCGTCAACTGACGGAGTGATTGATCTAATTTCAAGTACAGTCGATCACACTCTCCCATTGGAGAGTGAAACTCATGTCACTCAGGTTGATGATCCATTAGTTGATCAAGTGGTCGATTCAATTTCACATTCGGTCGATCACACTCTCCTTTTCGAGAGTAAATTCATGTACCTCGTTTTGCGTCATTATGCTGGGGGCATGTGAACTTATAACAAGCATAGTTTTTCGTTTCAAGCTTGCGTAAACATGAAATCGAATCCGAGCATAGTTCTTTTCCTGTGTCAAGCTCGTTTAAAAAATGAAACAAATCCTCCTCTACTTGAGTCGAGAGATTGACTAGATCTCGTAAATGTTAAGTTTTTAGGTTAGTTATTTCAGTTTTTTGCATAATTTTCTTATAGTTTTAGGTCGAGTCTTTCAAACGATCTCGTTCATGAACCTTCATTTCATCCAACTGGTTGAATGAAATGAAGCAGGGGGGCATGCGCTCTAGCAGTTACGCTTAGGGGGCATCAAGCACAGTTTCTCTCTGTTTCAAGCTTGTGTAAAAATGAAACTACTTTGAAGCATAGTTTTTATCTGTTTCAAGCTTTTGTAAAAATGAAACCTATCTCGAGTCAATTTCAGTTATTTTCAAGACTCGTTAAACTCATGAAAATCCCGAAATTATTTTGCTATTTTTCATTCTCGTAAAACAAACGAAAATGTCGAGTTCTTTCCGTCTTTTCCTGCTCGTAAATTAAATTGAAAGTCGGCCATATGAGTACATTTTTATCATTTTTTCGAACTCATTAAAACTTACGAAAAAGTGAAAACCATGAGTACATTTTTATCATTTTTTCGAACTCGTTAAAACTTACGAAAAAGTGAAACCTTGGAGTTCTCTTTTAAGCCCTTTTCAGACTCTCAAAATATGAAAAGATTGCCGAGCGCTTCTTTTACACTCGTTAAAACGGAATTAAAAGACGGTCCCCTTATAGCTCTTTTCTGACCGTAAAATCAGGAAAAGATTGCCGGGTTTTTGTCGTTTCAAACTCGATACTGGAAATAAAACGACGTGTCCTTGATCGCTTTTTACTTTTCAGGTCAACGACACTATTATGAAAGTACTCCTTGGTCGCAAGATCAAGCGGTTCCCCCAGGTATTATTTTATACTTTTTCGGGCTTGAGGGACACAAATATACGAAAAAGTTCAATGTGGAGTCTCCTTTTGTTTTTTCAGACTCTCTAAAAATGAAAAACGCCGAGTTTCTCCTATACTGGGCTCGTTAAACTTTTACAGTAAAGGACCTATTCAATTACAAACAGAACGAACCACTCCTTCCTAGGGTTCGAATTTAAACTAGGTTGGACTTGTCCGAAGGATGAGCTTATAATCAAGCATATGTTATCCTCCTCAAGCTTGTTAAAAATAAATAGGTACTTGCCAGAAATGGTGGGGAAAAGAGAGAAGAATGAACCTGTTTGTTACCTTTTGTCTCAAAAGAAACTTTATTACCACTCTTGAACACGACACTTTTCATTCACCTGGGTTGGAAATCTTTTACCTCACAGTTGACCAAACCACTTTGAAAGTCTTTAACCGGGTTCCGGGGATTAACTTTGAGTTATTCGTCACCAAGCCATCTGTCGTGTCGTTATGTGTTCAAGAGGTCTGCAAGCAAAACTTTCATCTGCAAAATACTTGTCATCCATTTGACCATCCCTGAGTCAGTCCTTACAGCAACATTTCTTCAACTTGAACAATGATTTCGTGTTGCGGGCTTGCCTGCAACGGGTCGCTTTCTATCGACATCGACACATTATCTAGAAAGATGACTTAGGAATCGACAGCACCTTGAAGTCTGCATGCATCAATGGCAGGTTTCTCGCCTTTGACGTCAGTTTACATCATTGACTTTCTATCAAAGGATTCCGTGAAGTGTTCGACATCAAAACATCTATTCACATTTCACGGGTTGTGCTTGGTACTTTGAGAACCATTGACATTACTGGTGGTTTCTCTCACGCTTGTTAACAGTTTGCATAATCGACTGGTAATCAAGTGGTTTCTAACATGTTCGACATCGAATCATTTAATCACATGGCTAGAATCGTACCAATTCGGGAAGTAGAAGTGAAGACCCTGGATCTAGTTTCTACCATCCAGGCTGCGAGGAGTTTTGTATTCACTATCTATGTAGACTAATCATAAACAGATGGCTGCATCCATACTGTGTCTACAAAAGTCTATAAAAATGATGTACTGCAAGATCATTCCTGTATCAGAATAGTTAGTCCATTAGTTAAAGTTTTGAATCTGAGTATGGGAATGCCTACCTCAGTGATGATATAATCTTATACATGTATTTTGTGTTGAAAATTGCAGGTTCCAACCAGGTCATCCACAAGACAATCCTTGAAATGATAAAGCGCTTCACCCTTCCTAGAATTACAAAACCCTAATCTATTCCAGGCTTCGCACTTTAGGGGGCAATCTGTTACACTAAAAAATGTCACCATGACTATTTACAGTTAGTATGGCTCAATCAACAGTCATGCTACCCTCTTAGGCAAGTCTTATGCCTCTGCTATCCATCTCAAACTCAAAGAAGAGAGAAAGTCTTGTAAAAAATGTGTTTATCTCTGGGGACGCAGGTTCTCTCAAGCCTTACCTGCGGGGACGCTCACAATGTTCACAAAGGCTGCGTCTTTGGACGCTCTGTATGTTAAGGGACAGGTGCGTCCTTCTGTAAAAGGCAAAATGCGCGAGTTTCATCTTAAAAAAGTTACTTGTGGTTACTTCTAGAACTTTCTAGAGGTCGGTTTGATGAATTGGATACGCCTCCAGTTGGTTCATGTATCTCTATTAAGGAGGAACTTATCCCATCAATAAGGGAGCTATCCCACCCAAAGAGGGGGATTATCCCATTGATGGTGGACCTGAATAACCTCTTTACAGCACTATAAATAAAGACATTGAGCCAGAGGGAGAAGAGGTTGGAGCTATACATTTTCTTTGGGTAAATGCTGCAGGAATTAGGACTCCCATTTAGAACCTTGTGAGGAGAGATTGTCTTTGCTTGATTCTACTTGGAAGTGGGTGAGCTTTGTCAAAGTAGAGGAAAACCCTTGATGGACCCTGGGAGGAACTTGCACAACACCAAGGCCAGGTTGTAAGAGTTTCTTTGTTTCGTTATTAATACAAACTGGTTTATTTTTCTCAATAGCTTGTGTTAATGAGTTATTTCATGTGTTCCTTGGTCTGCATGTTGAATATATGTTTTATTATATGAAATGCAAGTGCTTGGTAATTGTTTGATTGTTTGTGGTTGCAGGAATTGACTTGAAGGAGGAGCTCATCCGGATCGGCAAGGACGGACTACAACAACCGCGTTTTGGAATAAGGTAAGCCTAAGCACTTGTAGTTTTCATGTTTTAAAAGGTATATTTAGAGAAAGATCACTCCATTTTGTCTTGTTTGTCGCTAGAGAGTTTAGACTCCTAGGGAGGTCAGTTGTGTCCGCACAAACGACTTTTTTCGCCACGACACTATAGCTCTCAGGTTAGGGCCCAACCTGAGAGCAATAGATCTCCTCTTCTTGTAGTGTTATTTGCCTTTCTTTCCAGCACTTTGTTTCCTTGTTTGATATGCATTGCAAGAACACAGTCTGTCGGTTTGATTTCTTTAATGGGATTGAGTAGGATTAGCTTATGGTTAAATCACTTTCAGTTGCTTAGATTAGAATAGGAGGTTTGTAATTCACTGGAGCTCCAAGAAAAGGTTGTTAGTGCCTTCACTGCCATCTCTGTTTAGGGATTGGGGTGCAGTCTATACCAACCTCCAAAAAACAAATGCAGTCTTTTTCCACTTTTATGCAAGTTGCAACACAGTCGTTTTAATCGTGGATCCTTCCATGCATTTTTCTCTTGAGCCATACTTCTTCATTACAATTCCATGCACGACTTTTCTTCATGATTTACATTGCTGTTCATTGGTTTAATAGCACAGGTAGCACAGGTTAATGGACTCTCGTTTTTGGTGCAAGACATAAGTAATTTGTTTTATTTACACTACTCAATATCATTCCACTTCCTTCTTCTTCTTCTTAACTACGCCTAAATCCACCTACTCGACCTCTGTTCAGCTCGTTCACCTTCCAACTCTTCCATTGCCCACGTAGCTTCATCTTTTTGACCTTTCGGTGTTTCCATCCTTCTATTCACCAACCAACTCCGTGCACTCTCTCTCCATCTTATTTCTCTGCCCCTGAGTCATCACAAGCTCCATCTCCACCTTACCTATCCACCCATACCGCTCCATCACCTCACCATCACCCAAAACTCCCACGGTAGAACATCCTGTAGAAGTTAGCAGATTTCCTGTAGAATTCCTTAGTTTCCTGTAGGATCCCCTGCAGACATCCTGTAGAAGCCTGCAAACTTGGTTACCGAGCACCTGAATGTTGTAGACTTCTGTGGACCAATGCTAGGGACCCTCTGGGACCTCTCCTAGCCCTCCTGCCCTTTCCCAAGCTTTCTCTCCCTTCGCACCACCTCTGCACAGCCAAACCCTAATAAGAAACAAATTCATAATCACTCCATCCACTTAAGTAAAAATACAAAAACAATGTTCTTTTTCATAGAAGTAGTTTGAGTTCATGCATTTCACATCATTAGAAGTAATGGCATCATTTTTAGACATTTGCACTCTCACTATTGCACCATAGAGGTTAAACTAGTCAGATTAGGGTTTACTAGGGTTTCCATGCTTTGGTTGGCTTTCAGTTCATTTTTGCAAAGTAGATCAATTTCCCTTGAGATAGCCTTCATCCATCATTTAGAAAGCTTCTTCTGAGAGCATATAGAAGTTGGCTTGAGCCCTAGCGGACTTGTGCCAGCTGACCAAGTGACAGCTGCGGTAAGAGCTAGTACTTGTGCATACAGCACCGTCGCTTCCAAGTTTGTACGAACTACCAGGTTCATAAAATTAGAGATAGGAAGCTCCAGGAGTTGTAGCATTATTGCTACAATACTGGAGCCCACCATCTTTTTGGCACCGTTGCCGGGGAAGCGTTAGAGTATTAGTAATTGTTGCTTTTCTTCTATTTTCTTACTCTTGCCTTCTGCTAAGTAGTTTATTTCATTTCCATTTTGCAAAAGTAGCATAGACATTTCCTTCTTTCATAGATTAGCATTTCCTGCTTTCATAGATTAGCATTTCCTGCTTTCATAGATTAACATTTCATTTCTGCAAGCGTAGACTAGCATTTCCATTCCTGCAATTTCATTTGAGCAAAGGAGATTAGTTCTTTCCTGCTTTCAGTTTAATTCTGCATCTTTATAGATTAGTTGTAGATCAATCTGTTTCAGTTTTGCAGGTACCAAGGAAAAAAAGCAAAAACAATAAAAAGGAAAGTCTTTTCCATTTCATGCCTCGTAGGAACCGAGATAAATTAGGCAAATTCCTACCCAACACCCCCACCACATCACTGAGTCACCCTTCTCTCTTCTTTGGTGACAGTGATCCAGAAGAACCTATAGGTGAACATCCCGAGATATACGAAGATCCTATAGTAGAAGAAGAGTTAGAGACCACTCCATCTGAAGCTATGGCTGACAATAGAAGAGAAGATGAGAGAATAGAAGGTGCCTTCCCCATCCGAGAGACCAATGGAGAGATGAAAATGAAGAATATTAGCCCCTCTGCCTTACCTCACTTTCATGGACTGACTACTGAAGATCCTGATACCTTCCTGTTTGAGTTTGCTGTCCTTTGTAGAACCTATGACTATACTGAAGATGAGCAAAAGCTGAAACTCTTCCCTTCAACTCTTAAGGATGCAGCATTACGCTGGTTCATGGGCTTACCTGGGAATAGTATCACAACTTGGGCTCAGATGCAGCAAGCTTTCAATACCAAGTACAGGGATTATTGTAGGTCTAAGGAAACCAAGGGAGAAATCTTTCGGATGACCATGGGAAATGATGAGTCCTTAGAGGATTATGAGGAGAGGTTCCAACTTAGCTATAAGCGGGCCAGGTGCACACTTGACCCTGAATCCCTCAAGTTGGTCCTGCTCCGAGGAGTCCCTGAAGACCTCTTAGATACCCTTCACATATTAGCTGGTGGGGACATTTACCAACTGCCTTATGAGGACATCAAGACTGTGTTTAGAAACCACTCCAGGGCAGCTCGGAAACGAGGTAGAGGAAACCTCCTCTCAACTAGTTTCCCTTTCTCCAAACATGAGCTTGCAAATCAATTAGAAGATCTCAAGAGTGAGGTGAGACAGACCATTGCCATGCAGCTGGACACATTCAGGATCCAGCAGAAGAAAGAAGAAGCTGAGAGAGCCTTGGCTGTCTTCTGCCCTAGGTGCACAAGGAGACACCCTAAGAACGAATGCCCATTGCATTCGGTTGAAGTATGTTTCATTTGTGAGGAGGACCATCCCACAAATCAGTGTCCAACCTAACCTGGGTTTAAAGCCATGTACCAAGGGACAGAAGCTCCCACTGAACCTCTCTATTACCTCAACCAAAGGAGGCCACAAGGATCTAGACCTTATCAACAGGGAATGCAAGGGGCACCTCAAGCTTATTACAGCCCCAACCAATCGACTCCTATGCCTTCCTGGGGTCCCCCTGCTCATCCTTCCTGGTCCATGCCTCCTCCATGGTCTTATCCACCCCAGTACCCTACTCAACCTACTTCTCATTCATATCATTCACATACCCAGCCACAGCCTCAGTGGAATGCACCTCAGTCGGGGTGGAGGCCCCAGTACAATACTCCTCCCGTCATTTTGCCTCCACCACCAGTTCAACCTCAGCCATTACCTCCTGCTCCTCCAAGGAAACCTCAAATGCCTGCTCAACTGAACCCAAACCCCAACAATAGACAGGCCCAGCAGGTATACACTGGGGAAACCTCATGCCCTACCTATGTTGTGGAGATCCAGGAGATCAATCTTCGATCTGGAATGACTCTACCAGATCGCCAACCTCCTCCCCCAGAGGATGAGGAAGATAAACAAGAAAGTGAACCAAAGGCTATTCCACCCTTTCCTGAGAGACTGACAGCCACCACACAACCCAACCCAGAGGAGGATGAGCTTCTGGGTGAGCTCAAGCAGTTGTGTGTAAAAATACCACTCCTCCAAGCCATCAAGGATGTGCCAATATACAACAAACTGGTTAAGGAAAAGTGTTTCAAACACCCAGGCAGGCGGAAGAAAGATGCTTCAACCATCAATGTCATAGGACAACTGTCTGACCTTATGTTAGGACAAGTCATCTGCCCAAAGTACCTAGATCCTGGAAGTTCTGTAGTAGATGTCCACATCAATGGCACCATCATACCTCACACCTTGATTGATTTGGGGGCTGCCATTAATGTGATGACCAGGGACACCATGCTCAAACTCAATCTTCAGGGTTCCTTGAGGAAGACCTCGACAGTACTGCAATTAGCAGATCGCTCCACTGTGACTCCCGAAGGGATTGTGGAGGATGTCTTGGTCTCTATCGACTCTTGGGAATACCCTGCAGATTTCTTGGTTCTGCAACCCAAGGCAAAGCTTACTGGATATCCTCTCATTTTGGGAAGGCCTTGGTTAGCCACTGCAGATGCTTACATAAGTTGCCGTGCAGGAAATATGACCATCAAAAATGGTCCTATGTCCAAACAGCTAGTCCTATACCCTCCTGCCCAACCCTCCTTAGAGCATGACTTACCACTCTAGTTAGAGGAAGGAGAGGAAGACGAGGTGTACTCAGCACCTCTGTGCACCTTAGATACCACTAGAAGAGACCCCCCAACCGAGGATGACTTGATCGAGACCTTGATCCAGAATCCACCTTCCAGTGCTCTATCCTCAGAGAAATTGGTGGAGGATGCCCAAGCTGGCGCCTTAATGGATCTCTGTACAACCAACCCTGTCACTCCGAGAGTCAAGAATGTGGAGTTCGGCCCTGAGAGAACGTTGAAGATCAGCTCCTCCCTATCTCCTTCCCAAGAAAAGGAGCTGTGTAGCCTGTTGGCCAGTCACCTAGATGCTTTTGCTTGGAGCTATAAGGAGATGAAAGGAGTCCATCCTTCGGTCTGTACCCATCACATATACATCAAAGAGGATTGTAAGCTGGTTAGGCAACCCGAGAGGAGAATGAATCCAGCTCTTAAGGACATTGTCAAGGAAGAATTGCAAAAACTGTTGGATGCTGGATTCATCTACCCCATCTCAGATAGTGAATGGGTGTCCCCTCTGGTGTTGGTTCCCAAGAAAAATGGGAAATGGAGAATCTGTGTGGACTACCGAGAACTGAACAAAGCTACCAAGAAAGACCATTTACCTCTACCTTTCATAGACCAAGTGTTGGATGGACTGGCAGGAAAGAAGTTCTTCTCTTTCTTGGATGGGTTTAGCGGGTACAACCAAATCCAAATCAGCCCGGAAGACCAAGATAAGACCACCTTCACTTGTCCTTGGGGCACCTTTGCCTACCGAGTCCTTCCCTTTGGGCTATGCAATGCTCCTGCTACCTTCCAGAGAGCTGTCTTAAGCATCTTCTCGGAGCTGGTCCATGATGCAGTGGAAATGTATATGGATGACTTCACTCCTTATGGGGCCAACTTTCAGGAAGCATTGTCCAATCTGGGAAAAGTCCTAACCAAATGCATTGAGATGAACTTGTCCCTTAGTCCTGAAAAATGTGAATTCCTAATGACTGAAGGGACCGTGCTAGGCCATACCATTTCTTGCCAAGGGTTGCAGGTGGATCCTAACAAAATTGCTCTCATCAAGAAGGTTCCACCTCCTCAAAAGGTAAGGGATGTTCGGAGTTTCTTGGGATTAGCAGGATATTACCGGAGATTCATTAAAGATTTCAGCAAGCTAGCCTCGCCATTGTTTGGCCTGTTGGCAAAAGATGTGGAGTTTAAACGGACTGACGATTGTCAGAGGGCTTTAAATGAATTGAAGGACAAGTTGGTGTCAGCCCCAATCCTGAGAGGTCCAAACTGGGCCCTACCTTTCCACATCCACACTGATGCCTCGAACAAAGCCATAGGTGCAGCTTTAGGACAAGTTGAGCAAAAACTTCCATATGCCATTTACTTTGTTAGCAAAAACTTGTCCAAAGCTGAGCTGAATTACACTGTAACCGAGAAGGAATTCTTGGCTGTGGTCCATGCACTAAACAAGTTCCGACATTATATTACTGACTATCAAACCTTTGTACATACAGACCATGCTGCAATTAGATATTTAATGAATAAACCAGATGTGAATGCTCGTATTATTAGATGGTTACTTTTATTGCAGCAGTTTGATTTGACCATTGTTGACAAACCAGGTAGAGAAAATGTTGTTGCTGACTTTTTATCTAGATTGGATTTGTCTGCAGATGAGGATGGAATGGTGGATGACCAGATGCCCGATGAACATCTGTTTGCTATTTCAGTACTCTCTCCATGGTTTGCTGATATAGCAAACTACCTTGTTTCAGCACAGTTCCCTCCGCACCTATCTTCAAGAGAGAAGAGCAGAATCATCAGAAAAAGTGCCTCATTTACTTGGATCAGGGGCAATCTGTTCAAGCTTGGCCCCGATCAGATCTTAAGGCGTTGTGTAAGGGAGGAGGAAGTCTTTGATATCCTCCTCACTTGTCATGATGGGCCTTGTGGAGGACATTTTGCAGCAAAGAGAACTGCCTTCAAAATCCTGCAGGCAGGCTACTATTGGCCCACACTTCATCAAGATGTCAGAAGATATGTCAGCCAGTGTGACCAATGCCAAAGAATGGAGAAACCGACCCAAAGGGATGAGATGCCTCTACAACCTCAGGTGACTCTTGAGCCATTTGAGAAGTGGGGTATGGACTTTGTGGGCCCAATCAACCCTCCTTCGAGGCAAAGGTCTTACATCATTGTGTGCACTGACTACCTGACAAAGTGGGCAGAGACCAAAGCAATCAAAGCAACAACAGAAGAAAAGGTGGCCGAGTTCCTAAGAGAAAACATCTTCTATAAGTTTGGCTATCCAAGAGAGCTGGTCACTGATCAAGGGAGCCATTTCACCTCCAACCTGGTTGAAGATCTACTAGCTCATCACAAGATCAAGCATAGGACTTCCACCCCCTATCACCCTCAAGCAAATGGGCAGGTGGAAGTCACCAATAGAGCATTAGAAGGGATCTTGACTAAGGTGGTGAGCAGCAGCAGAAAGGACTGGGCAGATCGCCTGGTTGAAGCCACATGGGCTTACAACACCACTTGGAAGACCACCACCGACTTCACACCTTATGGGCTGGTCTATGGGAAGAAAGCTCTGCTGTCCATTGAGTTTGAATACAACACTTTGAGGATGGCAGCTCAGCTGGACCTAGATCTCAGCCATGCACAACAAGAAAGGTTATTGCAGCTGAATGGACTGGATGAGCACCGAATGCAGGCCCTCCTTCACTCAGAAGTGGTTCAACTTCAGAGAAAGGTGTGGCATGACCAACATCTCCATGACAAGCAATTTCAGCCGGGAGATTGGGCTTTGTTGTATGACTCCAGATACAAAGATTTCAAGGGAAAGCTGAGAACCAGATGGCTAGGGCCATATTCAGTGGAAAAATGTCATGACAATGGATCTGTTCTTATTCGGACCATTGATGAGGAAGCCATCCCCATGTGTGTCAATGGGCATCGATTGAAGATCTACAGGAAGCCTCCCTCAAGACAAGAGTTCATCAAAACTATGGAGAAGGCAGTGTTGGTCATAGAGAAGGGTTCTGCCTCTGCTTTGGGCATACCCTGAAGAATCTAAAAAAAAAAAAAAGAAGAAGAAAAAAAAAAGAAATAATAAAGATCCTTGGGTGAAAACCTTTCTGAGGCGCCCAAGGCAGGTGGTAGGGGTGAAAACCTCATTGAGGCGCCCCTATTGTCTTTAAAAAAAAAAAAATAAATAAAAAAATAAATAAAAATTGGAAAAAGATCCTTGAATGAAAACCTCTTTGGGGCGCTTAAGGCAGATGGCAAGGGTGAAAACCTCAATGAGGCGCCCCTGTTATCTTTTAAAAAAAAAAGAGAGAAAAAAAAAGAAAAAAGAAGAAAAAAAAACAAGAAAAAACAAGGTCAGCAGATTCATTATGTAAAATTGCATGCAGGTGTTCTATGGAAGAGAGGAAGCCTCTCAACTCAAAGCCAAGGGTCCTCATCATGCAGTCAGGACACCTCACCAGCACCTCCTCCAAGAATACTCATTTTCTCCAAGGTATGTGCAATTTTATTACAGCTTGAGTCTTCTACAGGAAGACACATATTTTCTACAGGAAAATGCAGAGTTTCTACAGGAAGATGCAGATTTTCTACAGGAAGGTGCAGACTCTCTACAGGAACGAACCTTTCTACAGGAAGCACTGTATTTCTACAGGAAACTTCCTGTAGAAGCTCAGAATGGGCCAGAATTCATTTCATGAGGAGATCTAACGGCTAAGGATCGGTTTGGACACATGCAAGCCACTGTTGTCACCCTTGCACATTGCTGTTATCTTGTTCCACCATCCTTGTCGACATGCAACAAAGTTGCCTGCACCAGCAAAGCAGATCGATGAGTCTCGAGAAAAAGAAAATTGTAAATGGGAAAAAACGCTAGAGATCTCACACCATGTGCATCCCAGTCATCTAGAAGCTCTGGGAGCGTGATCGTGAGGCCATCCATTGTCGTGCAGCATGCACCCAAGGAGGAAGAACTGTTCCAAGACATCCCGCGGGAGTCCTGTAATAGTTAAGCCTGCTAGAGTGGATACCATTCACAGCGCAGGCCATATGCAATGAAATGTGGGCGCATGCAACTAAAGCATCCCATCCATCGTCGACAGCTCGTGAACATGGACCTCCGGGCCTGTGTAAGTTCGCCAGCAGCAGGTAAATCGACTCATCAGCGTCCAAAAGACCGAAACATCGTGTGCAGCCGCGCAGGTAAGTGTCTCGACCCTTCCTTCCATTAGATTGCATGAATGTTACTTTGATTGATTGCTAAGTGTAAAGGTGAATGGGTTGAGCGGCCGTATGGCCATTTGGCCGGCCACGTCGGCCAGTTAATGGTCTAGTGGATGTGTGGGTGGCGGCCATGACAAAAAGAATAGCAGCACGCACGTGAGAGAAATCCCGTCGAAAAAAAACGAGTTTAACCGAAGAGGCGGCGGCAGATCTACGGGAATTGATGCGACAGCAAGTGAACACGCAGTTGAATGATGGGATGACGTCACCCAACGGTCTGGCGGGGACAGCTCACCCCCGCGCCACGGATTCCGCCGAATTCAAAATCTAATCGGCTAGATTGCACTCATGCATTTATCAACCACCGTTTTGAACTCGAGCGGCTATCCTGACCCTTCTGCAGTGTGATACGCCGAGCCTTTGGTTATCAGAACGATTGAGAAGCACACCCAAGGCGCAGACCGACTGCAGTCTCTCCCGAAAATCGCGCGCTGCATTCTACAGGAACGACAGGAACGCTGTCATTCTACAGGAACGCTGTCATCCTACAGGAACGCAGTTTCTACAGGAAAGCGGGTGCCTCACGTAAAAAGGTGGCCAATTAAAAAGGTAACCCTGAACTCTTCATGCACTGGTTATTAAAGGTGGCAGGATTGTCGTCCACAGTCTAGTCATAGAAAAACGGTGAAATTGTTGTCTGCTGTGCCTATACTGTCATTCTACAGGATGTCGAGTAATTAAACTGTGTTAAGTTCCTCAGGGATAAGTTTTGTGGATTATGTGCATGACATTCTACGCTCTGTCTCAGTAAACCAAATTTCTTCCACAATCACCACCTCTGGTTAAGGAAACCGTTTTATCATGCTAGGTGGGTTTATTAGACGAGAACCCACTGATTCAACCAAGTTAAGGGAAAACCAGGAAGTGGTGGAGCTCTTCACACGGGTTCAATGGATATCTTTTTGTGACAAGTTGCAGGGTTACGATGATGAAGTGGCAGAAGAATTTTTGCAGGCTCTGAAGCCGAAATCCAAGACACTGGCCACAGTGAACTTCAGAGGTCTAAGCCTCAAGCTCACCCCGCAATATATCAGTCGAATTACTAAACTTCCAATGGGTTTGCCATGGGATAAGGAAGAAAGGAAGTTGAGTCAGCACAGCCAAGAAAGAATTCTTTCCATGAGAGAGAATTCTCGGAGGACAAAAATGGGTGCGAAGAACCAGCTTGCTGCCACCATGGAATGAAGTCAGCCTTCAAATCATGAAGTATATAACCTATGAAGGCCGTTTTAGCATCGTGTACGCATATCACTTTCGGTTGCTCACTGAATTGAGGCACCGGATTGATCTTCCTGTAGAACAGAAACTGAGCATTCCTTATTTCCTGCTATAGTCCCTAATTGAGTGTGCCACAAAGTTAAAAGAAGGCATACCAGATCAGGTAGCCCACCACGGTTGATCAAACTTCTTGTGGAGGATGTGCTTCATTCATATAAGGTTCCCCTCTCATGGGAATCATTCAGGAATTTGACAAGAATGGAGACATAAAAATGTTGATTGAAGAAACGGTTCCTCCAGCAGTGAGGAAAAAGAAGCAGTGGCCGAGGGAAAGAAAGAAAAAGGCCAAGACCCACCACAGTGCAAAAGAAAGAACAAAAGAAGAAGCATGAGGAAAAGGATGACAAAGGAAAAGGACACACACCCATCTTGTCAGCAAGAGAAAAGAGGTTGAAGAGCAGAACAGACAAAGCTGAGGTGGTCCACATCAGCCCAAGTACCTCATCAGCACCTGCAACCAAACCAAAAAGCAAAACCCATGTAGAAAAGCAAGCAAAGGTGGTGACACCCGTGTCTACAGGAAAGTAGAAACAGGCTTCTACAGGAAGCCCGAAAACAGAGACAGGGGCTTCTACAGGAAGCCCGAAAATCATTGAAAAAGAGGCTTCTACAGGAAGCCCGAAAATTACCAAAACAGGGGCTTCTACAGGAAGCCCTGAAAAGGTGAAACCCAAGGAGAAGAAGGTGGACATTCTGGCAAGGGAGGCAACAGCTGTATTAGCTGGCCTCAGAACGCCACCTAAGCCAAAAGGAAAGAGGAAGAGGGAGACCCCTCTATACTTTAAAGCTCGAAGAAGTGTTAGGATAAAGACGGGCAAGCCACAGCCTCCGTCCAGCAGCCCGATTGTCATCGAAGATACCCCTGCTTCTCCCAAGGAAAAGTCCCCCTCAAGGGTAACAGTCACCTACGAGAAGGGGAGTCCAAATAAAAATACGTGGCAAGAAAGGTTAGACCTGTTGACTGAAAAAACTCGGCTACAGGAAGCTGAAAATGTTCTACAGGACACTCTGGCCCGGTTATAGGAGACGGAAAAGAGGGAAGGAGAAGGACCCTCATCACCACCAAGGGAGGGTGAGGTAGAGCCACCTAAAGAGGCAGGAGAAGTACACATACCAGAGCCTAGCCCTCAGCCTAGTCTGAGTTCATACTACACCTTTTTAGAGGCGGGCAAAATCATACCGTAGAAATTTACTGTACCCTTATTTTTTGCATTAGAGGAAGAAAGAGTCCGTTCCCACACATGGATGCAGATCGCCAAGTCAAAGGGTGTGGCAGACATAGGCCCTTTACAAGAGCAACTCAAGGAGGTCAGGAGTGAATTCACCATGGCTAAACATGTGGCTAATTTCCAACGTGTGCTTCTACAGGAAGAAAATCAGAAGCTGAGATTGCAGTACAGGAACTAAGGGCAGGGGCAGGTACATCCTCCAAAGACACCACAAAAGAACAACAAGACAAAAAGGAGCTGACCACCGGTCTTGAAGAGCCAATGAAACTTCTACAGGAAGCAGAACAGCAGGCACAAATTGAAGTGCAAGCTCTAAAAGAACAGCTGCAGCAAAAGGAAGCACAATTGGCCTGCATGGCCAGCTGGGCCATGGAGGCAATACAGTGCAGACAACCTGCAAAATCCTATGGATTGTACTTAAAAGATCAATGGCTGCAGTTCCAAATAAATACCTTGGCACAAAGAGGTATTTCTCAGATCCAAAACCCACAACAATTTTCTGAATTGTGCAGTACTAGTTCGTCAGAAGACAAAGCCAAATTAGCAGAATTCTACCTTCACAATTTGGCTTTGCCTAATGAAGTCTCCTGGGATCCCAATATTGCCTTGGGTGATATGCAATTGATGGCGTTCGCTTCATGGTTGAACCATGAGGATCAAAGAGCAGCTGAAGCAAAATCGGTCATGAACCGGGAATTGAGCGAGCCACTGTTCATTCGAGCAGAACCAGAGGATCCGGTTGCACTCATCTCAGCACACCAACAGTTGTCTACTGATCCCACAGCTTCCTTGAGATTTATGGACCAATAGGCCCAGACCATAGCTCATTTTGAAGACATGGAAAGATTGTTAGGAGAAAGTGCTGCCCAAGCATGTACACGTTGATGGAATACCTTGGCACACAGTTTGAAAATCCGAGAGTACCATACCCCAATTCGGATGAGGGAAGCTTTGGCAAGGGTAGACCTTTACAAGAAATCCATGCAAAGCCTCCAGGCCAGCTGGATTGGCCTTAAACTCAGCCCACCACTACTGCTAGGGCTGACTGAAGGCAATACAGAGGAGGATGACAGTGAACAATGGGAAGAGGTGAACAGGAAAGCAGGGTTTCATCTCAGCAAGGAGGACACTACCACAGAGGCTTGGGATGTAAGGGAAGCAATAAAAGCAATGAAGGATGAAGATTTGGACTAAGTTGCTCAAGGATGAGCAAATATTTTAGCTGGGGGGTGATGATGAGCCCCAATTTTTGGTACAATTTGGGCTCATATTGGCCTACTTACCTTGTTCAACCATTCATCTTTTATCACTTATGCATTCATTTCTTAGTATATTCGTGTTGTTTGTAGGAAGAAGGGCAGGCATTATATCTATGTGGCTAATACATGATGATTTCAGGTTTTTGGCATTAAAGAGAGCAAAAGACCATGCAAAAGGAGACAAGGAGACAACAAAGGTGACATTACGGTTCATAGGGAGGTTGTCCACGGTCTTGATGACCTTCCTCGTGATTTTCACCTTAACTCCGAGCTCCAACAGCTCTCCCCACTGAGCTTAAAGGCAGCCAACACGTTCTACAGGATCAACAGTTTTACAGCAGTTTGACTTTCAGTTGGATAGCCAAGCTCCATGAATGGAGGAAGCCAGCTTGATCTTCATTTTGTATAAATATGAAGGCCGTAGCCTTTGTTAGGAGCTTTTTGAACTTTTGGACTGATATTGTAATTTCTGAGCACAGCTCGGTGTTTGTTTTTTGTAAGCCAGTTTTGGCATGACATTAGACTTTTGATCATGAATAAAGGCAAGCAGATTTGGATCTAATTCTGAGCTTTTAAGGGAGCTATAGCTCTCAGGTTAGGGCCCAAACTGAGAGCAATAGATCTAAAATCCTCTTCTTGTAGTGTTATTTGCCTTTCTTTCCAGCACTTTGTTTCCTTGTTTGATATGCATTGCAAGAACACAGTCTGTCGGTTTGATTTCTTTAATGAGATTGAGTAGGATTAGCTTATGGTTAAATCACTTTCAGTTGCTTAGATTAGAATAGGAGGTTTGTAATTCACTGGAGCTCCAAGAAAAGGTTGTTAGTGCCTTCACTGCCATCTCTGTTTAGGGATTGGGCTGCAGTCTATACCAACCACCAAAAAAAAAACGCAGTCTTTTTCCACTTTTATGCAAGCTGCAACACAGTCGTTTTAATCGTGGATCCTTCCATGCATTTTGCTCTTGAGCCATACTTCTTCATTACAATTCCATGCACGACTTTTCTTCATGATTTACATTGCTGTTCATTGGTTTAATAGCACAGGTAGCACAGGTTAATGGATTCTCGTTTTTGGTGCAAGACATAAGTAATTTGTTTTATTTACACTGCTCAATATCATTCCACTTCCTTCTTCTTCTTCTTAACTATGCCTAAATCCACCTACTCGACCTCTGTTCAGCTCGTTCACCTTCCAACTCTTCCATTGCCCATGTAGCTTCATCTTTTTGACCTTTCGGTGTTTCCATCCTTCTATTCACCAACCAACTCCGTGCACTCTCTCTCCATCTTATTTCTCTGCCCCTGAGTCATCACAAGCTCCATCTCCACCTTACCTATCCACCCATACCGCTCCATCACCTCACCATCACCCAAAACTCCCACGGTAGAACATCCTGTAGAAGTTAGCAGATTTCCTGTAGAATTCCTTAGTTTCCTGTAGGATCCCCTGCAAACATCCTGTAGAAGCCTGAAAACTTGGTTGTCGAGCACCTGAATGTTGTAGACTTCTGACCCAATGCTAGGGACCCTCTGGGACCTCTCCTAGCCCTCCTGCCCTTCCCAAGCTTTCTCTCCCTTCGCACCACCTCTGCACAGCCAAACCCTAATAAGAAACAAATTCATAATCACTCCATCCACTTAAGCAAAAATACAAAAACAATGTCCTTTTTCATAGAAGTAGTTTGAGTTCATGCATTTCACATCATTAGAAGTAATGGCATCATTTTTAGACATTTTCACTCTCACTATTGCACCATAGAGGTTAAACTAGTCAGATTAGGGTTTACTAGGGTTTCCATGCTTTGGTTGGCTTTCAGTTCATTTTTGCAAAGTAGATCAATTTCCCTTGAGATAGCCTTCGTCCATCATTTAGAAATCTTCTTCTGAGAGCATATAGAAGTTGGCTTGAGCCCTAGCGGACTTGTGCCAGCTAACCAAGTGACAGCTGCGACAAGAGCTAGTACTTGTGCATACAGTACCGTCGCTTCCAAGTTTGTACGAACTACCGGGTTGATAAAATTAGAGATAGGAAGCTCCAGGAGTTGTAGCATTATTGCTACAATACTGGAGCCCACCAGCTGCTCTATGTACACCTCTTCCTCAATCTTGCCATTGAGGAATGCATTCTTCACATCCATCTGATAGATATTCTAACCCATCTGTGCTGATAGTGCCAACATCGATCTGATAGATGAGTACCTTGCTACAGGAGCAAAAGTCTCATCATAGTCAATCTCCTCGACCTTTGAGAAACCAAGAGCAACAAATCTTGCCTTATGCTTCTCCAAACTACCATCAACAGCTTGCTTTACCTTGTAAAGCCAACAAGAAATCACAACTGACTCGTTCTCCAGTCTTGGAACCACATCCCAAACACTGTTACGAACTATGGAGTCATACTCCTCCACCATAGCATCAATCCAAATCAGCTGCTACAATGCTTCCTCAAAGGAAGATGGATTGGTATCAACACATTCCCCAACAAGGGCCATGTATCTAGTGTACCTCTCAGGTGATCTCCTCTATCTATGCTGAGAAGATGGTTCTCCCACATTCTCTCTTTCATCCTTAAACAATCTGTCAGCTTCTCTTGTGCACTTCCGTCCATCTCTAGAAGACTCTGCTTGAGTGGATGTCTCACTCCTGGAACCTCTGCATGCAGCTGCTCTGCATCAGTCTGAGGCTCCTCCTCCTTAGGAACCAACAGTTCCTCCATAGCCTGTAGTTGGAGCTCCCTCTCAAGGGAAATTCGCATGGCCTTCTCCTCATTAAACTTGAGATCTCTGCGAACCGTTTTCCTTTGGCTGGTAGGCAAATACACCTGATAGTTGTGGGGTGTATCAGTGTACCCCACAAGTATCCCCAACTCGGCTGTCATCTCAAGCTTCTTCCATTCATCCTTTGTCACATGGAAATATACCGATGAGCCAAAGATCCTGAAGTGACCCACATCTGGTCTCTTACCAGAGAAAGCTTCCTCTGGTGTCTTCATCCCAAGTATGCGATGCGGGCTTCTATTTTTGCAAATAGATCGCTATGTTGCATGCCTCAGCCCACAAATGAAGCGGTAGGCCTTGATCATGCAGCATCGCCTGTGCTACCCCTACAATAGTTCTATTCTTCCTCTCAGACACCCCATTCTTTTGTGGGTTATGAGGTGTCGTCAACTCTCATTTAATTCCTTCCGCTACACAGAAGTCCTTAAACTCTTGAGAGACATATTCTCTAACATTGTCACTTCTTAAGGCCTTGATCTTCCTCCCTGACTCTTTCTCGACCAAAGCTTTGAACTCACAAAAATTTGAGAAGGTTTGGTCCTTCTTTTGCATGAAATAGATCCAGCATTTACGAGAATAATCATCAATGAAAATCACATAATACCTTTGCTTCGCTGTGGATGCCATCAAGAATGGTCCACACACATCAGTATAAACTTGCTCTAAGATTGCTTCTGCTCGACTGTCTCGATCATGAAAGGAAGACTTGGCGTACTCTCCCAAGGTACAACCTTTGCATGTGTCAACTTTCTCAAGTTTACCTTTGGGAAGTCCTGTAGATATCTACTGCATTATCTTCAAGGCCCCATGATGCAAATGGCCCAACCGCCTGTGCCAAAAACTCATCAATGTCTTGGCTTTGCACCAATTCTGTTTTCGAACTCAATGTTGCACAATCATCTACCTCTAGTTTATAGAGATTCTTCACCCGAATCCCAATCCTCTTGGTCTAACATGTGGCTATGTGTCTTAGGAAGGCCTTTCCTTTACCGAAGACAACATTGTAGCCTTTGTCCTCCAACATCTCCACCAATACTAAGTTCTTCTTCAGTCGAGGCACATACTTCACATCTGTCAAGGTGAAAGGAGCTCCATGCTCCCTCTAAAAAGCAACCGTGCCCACTCATGAAACACTGTACTTTCCTTCGTCACCCATCTCTATGCACATCTTGAGGTCTTTCTCCTCCAAGGTACTGAATAAACTTTTATTTCCGATCATGTGGAATGAGTCTCCACTATCAAGATACCAAACACAACCCACCATCGATGACACCATGTATGCAATGAGGGTAAATTCCATTTCAAACTGAGAGGCTAATGCCTCAGCTTCCGGTCCTTTCAAGGATCCCTTCTTGGACTTCTTTGATGGGCAATTAGTTGCAAAATGTCCCATCTCGTGACAATTAAAGCATCTCACTTTAGACTTGTCAACCTTCTTCCCTCCATGAGAAGAATTCGATTTGGAATGGGAAGTATTACCCTTCTGTTTCCTTGCCTTACTTTCTAAGGCCAGATTTTCTTGATCATCATTCTTTGATGAAGAACCATCTCATGTGCTCCTCCTGATCTCCTCCTGCATCAGATCCGATCACAGTCGTTCCTAATCCGACAGTTTCTCCCTTCCATTCACAAAGTCCTAGTAGCTATTCTAGCTCTTAGGAAGGCCAAGGAGACCGAGGCTCACCATATTATCATTGGCAGTAGTTATTCCCACATTGATAAGCTCATCTCTGCAGGTGGTGAGCTTGTTCAGATATGTGGAAATAGTATTGCCCTTCTCCATCTGGATTCTTCAAAGCTTATCCTTGAGCACCAATTTCCTCTGGTCGCTACTATTCTGGTAGAGGTCCTTCAATGTCTTCCACATTGAAAATGGAGTATCCTTCCTATGGAGACTCGAGACAATATGGTCTAGAAATCCCTCAAGGATGATCCGTCTCACCTTCGCCACACATTTCTTCCACTCAGCCAACTCTTGTGCATTAGTTGAAGTTGGCTTTTGGATTTCTTGATCAATGAATTCCTTCAAGCCATTGTCTTCTAATACAGCCTCCATGTGATCTTTCCATGCTATGTAATTCAAGCTACCATCCAAGGCATACTCGAGTCTCAAGCCATTGAACACCATTGGCCAACCTTGAAGTATGATAAGAATTTGGTTTTTGCACTTGCAACTTTGAACTTCAAAGTTCGAATTCTCTTCTCAGTATATTGTTCACAGCTCTGTTAACCCTTTCTCTAATACCATGTAGAAATTTTGAATATAGATTAATATGATAATGCAATATAACTAAAGCAAAATACTTTAATCTACTTTTACAATCAATTAGCGGAAGCTCAAAAGATTTGAGCAAGATCAAGTAGAACACATATAACCAAAGAAGAATCAAAGCACATGAAACACAAAAGAATACTCAGGCCTCAGCTGAAAACCCCACTATCTATATTATCATTACAAGTTGGAAATATCTCAGAATTACACAAATCCCTTCTCCTGTGCCCTCATGATCTCCTATTTCCCTGCGTTGTTTCTCCTGGGTGATCCTACTATTACCAAGTGTAACACTGATCACTCACACTGATCTCACACCTTGTAAAACTGCGCAATACTCAAGGAACGAGTTCCTTCTGCATGCATGGGTTTTGTTTATAGGAAAACACATGCAAATGATAGTACATTTCCCTTGACTTTAATCTCAACTAGGTATTTCTCAGAATAGACATGCATGAGTTACTGATGAGAGAATCTTCAGTTATTTGGAGTATACTAGTTGGATGCATGCATGCATTAACTGACTGAACTCACAATTAGTTCCTCAAATAGTTTGGAACTAATTTAACTGGACTTAACTCAGTAAACTGAGCTAACTAATTACAACTCAATCTTATCTCCTTAATTAAGGGATAATCTCCTTATTTTAAGGGATAACATTTGCATGACTTCAGAAAGACTTCTAACTTGAATTTCTCGAACTAATTAACTCAATATGAATTAATTAATTATTTTTCAAGTAGCTGGTGAGACTACATTCGAATTTTAATTCAAGGACAAATTAAAATTGGAATATTCTTGTTGCCACATTTCAACATCCTCATCTTACAACTTTGATATTTTAACAATAATGATATTAAATATTTATTATCCTTTTTCAACTATATTTTCATATGTTTTCTATTTCTAGTAGCTTTTGAATCACTTCAATTTGAAATCCCAATGAAAATTTATGATATTTTTAAGTTAACATACCTTTAAAAACTCTATTCTAGAGTATATCTTTCTAGTTGACCTTTCTTCTAGTTCATCCTTGCAATTCTAGCCCTTGTGAGTGATCCGGGATCATGAAAAGTGACTTGGTTCATTAAAATGTTCAAGTGTGAATGAATTTAACTTAAACCAACATTAAGCTTAAATCAATTATGAAGAAATTTAATGAAGCTGTAATTAAAAGAAATATAGAAGATCGAGAAGTGTAGAGAATCATAAAGAGACAACTAATTGATAATGGAGTTCGACTATTGTGGTGTACATATTTGAGTCCTATCTCCAAAGGAGTGGTGTCTTTTATTATCTAGATGCTAAGCAAGATATGCTTTGTTGCATTAACAAAATGGTTTGATCTACTACAGGAACCATATAAAAGTTTTGCTAGGGTAGTGGTGTTCGTAAACCACTTTCCTCCCTTCTCACCGCCAAGACTAGGATAAACAAATATTGTTTACAAACTGTATTTAAATATAAAAAAATCCTTTAAAACCTTGCATCAAAATAGAGTTAAATGCCACCCGAAAATAGTCTCCAAAGACCACCAAATTCTCATTCTTGGTTGTTACAAAATCAAGCTCTTAAAAACATGTTTTACAAAAGGCTTGTAGGCTTCAAACTCTACATAAAAGGCTCTTGAATCTATTTAAAAATCAATACTAGACCCCCCTAGTTCATTGGTATGATTTTAATATTTAAAATTTTATGGCTCAAATGGCCCAAGATCCAATCCCCATGGGTATTATGATTGCAATGTGTTGTCGATATTATATTGTAACTGTATTATATATGACAATCATATAAATCCTTTTCACAACTGGATATCGTTGGAATTGGTTATATTCATTGGGTTTACCATCCAATATAGTGTGTACATTGTAATATCCGTTGGGGATACATATAACCATAACAAGTATTGCTCGATAGTTGTGTAATATTCGTTGTTGGCGTGGTTTTAATCCACTCAATAGACTATATGTCATGATTCAATCTTCATGCAACATTTGCTTGGTGTTAAATATTGTTGACCGTTTTGTATAGGAGGTCATAGGGTCAAAACCCATGGCCTCCCCCTTTGGAATTTACTGTTACAAATTTTGCAACAACCTTGTGTGCCCTTTTATGAATGCAGGTCACCACTTGTTCTAAACATTGTTCTACCTTTGATGCAATTTTCAAACTAAAAACATGGGAAATTACATATATAGAGAAATACTAATTGGGTTCACTATAGTGTCATAATTCTGCTCTCAGTCCTCTGCTGTTCCACAAGCTCTCTTGGCCTCACACAACAACACCCTATCTGTCATCACCATTTTGTAACAACCTTGTGTGCCCTATTGGTTAGACTGCCCATCTTGCAACTCAGAGGTGATGCATTCAAACCCCATTAGTTTTGGTTCGTTAAACCAAATTTTAGAACCCTTTGAAGCATTCTCAAGGTGTCATGTGGTGTCCTCCAATTGGACCACTTGTATACAATCATCACCACATCATGTCATCTTTGCCACATGTCCATCTTTTGATCTTTCCATGTCATTTCCAACTAAACGCCATGTATCAATTTTCCAACTTACCACATCATCACTTGATTTTTCCATGTTAGCTCATGTATGGACTACCATGTTAGTTGTATGATATGCCATGTGGAACTTCTTGGGCTCCCGCGTGCCTCCCCTATTACCCTTTTTTCCTGTTTTGTGTGAACTTCAGAACCTCGTAACTTTTGCATACAAGCTTCATTTGATGTGTTTCAAGTTGCATGGGAATCATCTCATCGATCTCTTTGACATGGTACTACTTCCATCAAGTTTTGGTAACTTTGAATTTTTTGCCTTTTCGATCCTCTAGAACAAGGATTTTGCAATTTGGGCTTGTAGAACTTTGATATGTCATCTTTAAAATTCTATAGGTTTGACCAAAATTTGATGCGCAAAGTGAAAGTTATGGTAACTTCCCCAAAAATTGTTGATTCTTAGCCCCTTCCCTAGGGAGAATTTGTACAGTGTTCCATGTGTCTGATTTCTCAAATATGATTCTAAAATTTTGACCTAAGGTATTTCTGTGTCTCCTTTTACCTTTGAAAAATTCACAATCTGAAACCTTTCTTGAAAAATGTGTAGAAATTATCACTGTAGATTAATTTGATTATGCAATGTACTAAAGCAAAATACTTAATCTACTTCTACAATAAAACTTGCAGAAGCTTAATCGATTTGAGCAAGATCAAGTATAACACATATAACAGAGAAGAAGAATCAATACACATGAAACACAAAATATACTCAGGGGAAAGCCTCAGTTAAAAACCCCGCTATCTGTATTATCATACAAGGTGGAAATACATCAAGATTACACAAACTTTAGCTCTCACAGCTAGGCAACTCTCAGTACAATCCTCTTGGATTCTCACAGGCAAACAAGGCTTCTCACAAACCTTCTCCTCTGCCCTCCAAGCCTCCTATTTCCTTGCGTTGTTTCTCCTGGGTGATCCTACTATTACCAAATGTAACACTGATCACTCACACTGATCTCACACCCTATGAAACTATGCAATCCTCAAGGAACCTTATTCCTTCTGCATGGATAAGTTTCCTTTATAGGAAAATTCTTCCAACTGATAGTACAATGTCCCTGTCTTTAATCTCAACTGGGTCTTTCTATGAATAGACATGCATGAGTTATTTATGAGAGAATCCTCATTTATCTGGAGTACACTAGTTGCATGCACGCATGCATTAACTAATTGAACTCACAATTAGTTCCTAAAACTGTTTGGAACTAATTTAACTGGACATAACTCAGTTAGCTAAGCTAACTAATTACAAATCAAATACAACTCATCCTTATCTCATTAATTAAGGGATAATCTCCTTAATTTAAGGGATAACTGTTGCATGAATTCACAAGGAATTCTAGCTTGAATTTCTCCAACTAATTAACTCAAGATGAATTAATTAATTATTTTTCAAGCAGTTGGTGAGACTAAATTCGAATTTTAATTCAAGGACAAATTAAAATTGGAATATTCTGGATTCTATTTTTAACATTTCTTGTTGCTATTTTCAACACTCCCTGTTAACAAGAAAGAAAATCAACTCGATCCCGATCCTGAACATTTGGAATGTTCTGCATGCAACACTTCTCTCTAGCGTTGTTGCTCCAGCAATCTCCAGAAACAAAAAAAATATCCAACCTGAATCAGTATGATGCATTTGTCATCAAAGTATCTGATTGCTATTACATCTGTCGACTGAAAACTCTGTGCCTCTACTGACTCAGCCTTTCTGCACTGTTGTCAATCCTTCTCTATTCTCTTCAGTATCTGACTGCTCTGGCCTCTCTCACTTTGATCTCTAACTACATCAATCCCACTGATTCCTCCCTCTACTATGTACTTTGGGCTCCTGTAGCAAAGTATGATCCATGAGATAAAACTTCTCAATGGACCCTGCCCAATTTTAGCCTTCTTGGGACTATCACTTCACATCGCCCCACCTCACACCTGGAGGTATGGCTGCATGTGATCCATTTGCTGACTTCTCCAATTGTGGCTCCTCCACAATTGTCTGAGACTTCTTCTGGCACTGCATGTTGAGAGGTAATTTAATCTCCCTCTCAACCACCAAGTCTCTAACATTGGCCTTGCTCCTCAAGGCTTTGCATGAATCTTGAACCTTAAGAGCATACAAGTTCTGTACCGTGAATTGATCTGTTTCACCTCTCCCGTGGTGATGTGTCTAAGGAAAACCTTTCCCTTAGTGAAGACAACATCATAGCCTTTTTCCTCCAACATCGCGATCGATACCAAGTTCTTCTTCAGTCTAGGCACATACTTCACATCTGTCAAGGTGATAGAAACTCCATGCTCCCTCTGAAAAGCAATCGTGCCCACTTCTGAAGCACTGTACCTTTCATCGTCACCCATCTCTATGAGTATCTTGAGGTCTTTCTCCTCCAAGGTACTGAATAAAATTTTATCGCCGGTCATGTGGAATGAGGCTCCACTGTCAAGAAACCAACCACAACCCATCATCGATGACACCATGTATGCGATGAGAGTAAAGTCCATCTCAAACTAAGAGTCCAATGCCTCACCTTCAGATCCTTTCGAGGACCCCTTCTTGGACTTCTTCGATGGGAAATTAGTTGCATAATGACCCATCTCATGACAATTAAAGCATCTCACTTTAGATTTTTCAACCTTCTTCCCTTCATGAGAAGAATTTGATTTGGGATGAGAATCCTTCTCCTTCCCTTTCCTTGCCTTACTCGCTAAGGCCAGATTCTCTTCATCCTCCTTGGATGAAGAACCATCTCGTGTGCTCCTCTTGATCTCCTCCTGCATGAGATCTGACTACAGTTGTTCCCAATCTAGTAGTTTCTCTCTTCCATTCACAGAGTCCTAGTAGCTATTCCAACTCTTTGGAAGGCCAAGGAGAGCAAGGCTCACCATATCATCATCGGCAGTAGTTATTCCCACACTTCAAAGCTCATCTCTACAAGTGGTGAGCTTGTTCAGATATGTAGAAATAGTGTCGCCTTTTTCACACTTGATTTTTCAAAGCTTGTCCTTGAGTGCCAATTTCCTCTGGTCGCTACTATTTTGATATAGGTCCTTCAATGTCTTCCACATTGAAAATGGAGTCTCCTTCCCACGGAGCCTCAAGACAATATGGTCTCGAACTCCCTCAAGGATGATCCGTCTCGCCCTCGCCACACACTTCTTCCATTCAACCAATTCTTTTGCATTAGCTGCAGCTGGCTTGGGGATTTCTTGATCAATGAAATCCTTCAAACCATTGTCTTCTAATAATGTTTCCATGCGATCCTTCCATGCTATGTAATTCGAGCTTCCATCCAAGGCATACTCGAGTCTCAAGCCATAGAACGCCATTGACCAACCTGAAGTATGAGATGAATTCGATTTGTACCTTCAATCCTAAACTTCAAACTTCGAATTTCCCTTCTCAGTATACTGTTCATAGCTCTGATCACCTTTGCTCTGATACCATGTAGAAATTCTCACTGCAGATTAATATGATTATGCAATGTACTAAAGCAAAATACTTAATCTACTTCTACAATCAAACTTGTGGAAGCTTAATCGATTTGAGCAAGATCAAGAAAAACACATATAATAGAGAAGAAGAATCAATACACATGAAACACAAAAGATACTCAGGGGAAAGGCTCAGCTAAAAATCCCGCTATCTGTATTATCATACAAGGTGGAAATACATCAATATTACACAAAGCTTTAGCTCTCACAGCTAGCGAGCGCTCAGTACAATCCTCCTGGATGATCACAGGCAAACAAGGCTTCTCACAAACCTTCTCTTCTGCCCTCCAAGCCTCCTACTTCCTTGCGTTGTTTCTCCTGGGTGGTCCTACTGTTACCAAGTGTAACACTGATCACTCACACTGATCTCACACCCTGTAAAACCGAACAATCCTCAAGGAACCTTATTCCTTCTGCATCGATAGTTTCCTTTATAGGAAAATTCTTCCAACTGATAGTACAATGTCCCTCTCTTTAATCTCAATTGGGTCTTTCTCTGAATAGACATGCATGGGTTATTTATGAGAGAATCCTCAGTTATCTGGAGTACACTAGTTTCATGCATGCATGCATTAACTGACTGAACTCACAATTAGTTCCTCAAACTGTTTGGAACTAATTTAACTGGACATAACTCAATTAACTAAGCTAACTAATTACAAATCAAATACAACTCATCCTTATCTCCTTAATTTAAGGGATAATTGTTGCATGACTTCACAAAGAATTCTAGCTTGAATTTCTCCAACTAATTAACTCAAGATGAATAAATTAATTATTTTTCAAGTAGCTGGTGAGACTAAATTCGAATTTTAATTCTCAATTTTAATTCAAGGACAAATTAAAATTGGAATATTCTGGATTCTATTTTTAACTTTTCTTGTTGCTATTTTCAACAAAATGTTACCAATATGACTTGTTTAAACCTGATTTCAGGGTAATTCACAAACCCTATTTTCCATAGGTTATATCTCCAATAGTGCAATGAACCAAAACTTCAAATTTTGACTACTTATAGCTTGATGTTTTTCCTCACTCTCTTCAAAATTTCATTGTTTAAACTCCCCTAAATAAGAATAATAATAATAATAATAATAATATCGAAAATGCCAAGATATCTTGGTTGAAGAAGCAAAATCATAGGATCATAGCCTCGATACCAAATGTTATGCTCAAAATACATAAAAGCTATAAGTACACACCATGCATACAAATGTGAGCATGGATAACAACGCCAAGATAGATAAGAAAGATAAGTTACTCTATAACTCCTTAAATAATAGGAGAAACCCCTCCAAATACCCAAATGCATCCATACATCTAAATCACATGTCCTCATAATGACTATATGATCTCTATATATGCATATACATACATTGCACATGTGGCCCCTTTCTTATTAGGCTGACCCTATTACATATAGATTTACACATTGCATGTACATTTAACCCCATATCTTCCTCCCTTTGAGATCATATTCAATTGAATTGTTTTTTTGATTCATTTTTAAAATTGTTGGGCTCTTCTTTGGTTCTCATTTATATTTGTGTTGCCATGCATAATTTCCATGAGAAATTTAAAAATAATGGGAGATTTTTGGGGGAGAGGGGTTGTCAAACACCCACCAAGTTTTACACTAGGCTCCTCCTTCCTCCTCTTGTTCATGAGAGGGTGAATTCATAGCACCAAAACTCCTCACACCTCTCCACAACCCCATATTCCCATTTTCTCTTTCATTTACCTCCCAACTCCCCATTTCTATCTTCCTATACATCCCTTACATATCATTCATAGCCTCTTCCAACCTCCACATTATTCCCTCCTCCACTCTCACAAACCCATCACCCTCCTACCCCCACTCTATAACCCTCACTTCTATTCACAATTCTAGACCCTCCAACCCCCCTTCTCAACATTGATCCTTCTCACTATTTCCCTCACACCACCCTACACCCTCCATTATAGGTTGATAAGTAAATAGTATTGGATACTCCATTGGATTAACTTGTCATAATAGATCTTGTATTATTCTAAAATAGTTTATAATGCTGATGTATTTCCTTATCTATTAGATTTATTATCACTAATTTAACCCTCAAATTTATTAAAATTTTAAATAATTGAAATATGAAAATGAAAGAATAAGAAAATGAAAATGTCATCCATAAAACACAAGATGTATCTTGGGAAACTCGATACAAGATAAAACTCAAGTAGAAGTTGAGACCTATGATTTATTGTCTTTCTTCAATTGTGAAAATTCAAATACAGAGAAAGCAGCACTCACTATGGAGTTTCATGTGACATTTTGGCCTAGATGACTTAAAGTTTCTTGATGGGACCACCCTGTTACACTTCTGTATAGATATTTAACAGTTGATTGCGTAGCTGGTTCAATTTATGGCGTTGTACCTTGTTGTTAACGCTTGGAGGACAGGTGTCCTGACCTTGGGGCTCGCTCCTTCCTGACTCCTACCAAACCCCTGAAACCCTCAGTCAATTCATTTCACTATTGTTTCACTTTGTTGTTGGTGAGGTGAGCTCTCTGGTTTGTTTTGCTCTGCAGTGATGCATAGCAAGGTTTCTGGTTCTTGTTGTTTTTACAGTGGTTTAGTTTCACTGTGCCTGGACATGCATGTCTTTGAGGGTCTCCTCCTGCATATGTGGTCAATGTTGCCTTTTCTGTGCTTGTTTGCTCGGCTGTGGATCTGGAACCCTCGGTCTCGGTCTCTGGTTTCTATTTCGCTTAGCTCTGGTTAAGTTTTCGGTTGCAGACTTTTGTTATAGGCTGTTGGTTTCAATGCACTTGTTCCTCCATTTCATCGTTTTCTTGGTTCTTGCCATAGGTTGTGGTTGCGGAGTGGCTCGGCTGTCGGCTCTCCTTCGGTGATTAATCAGAGGTAAGGTTTCTCTCCATGCTGGTATTTTTCTCTTCATTTTCTTCCGCGCTGACAGCTCTTGCTCCTTGTGGGCAGTGAGCACTCTGCGACCGTAACCTCTGTTCATGGTTTCTCTCCTCTAGTTCACACGAGTTTGACTTTCTCAGGTAAGGTCTGTTGATCCTTTCCTCTGTTTTCACCTTGCATTTATGGTTTCGTTTCTTTGTTTCTTATGGCCTACTTGTTGGCCTTGCAGGTGCACGATTGGACTCCGTTTGTGGACCTCGCACCCTGACTCCTATGCTCGAACTGGGTAGGTTCGCTCCTTGAAAGTTTCCTGCTTGACTGTTTGAGGGTTTTGTTGTTCGTAGGGTTTATGGGTCTGTTGTCGTGGTGTGGCTTCGGCCTTGTAGCTTGTTGGCCTCACTGTGCTTGTAGCTTCACTGTATATTTTTATGGCTCCGTTGTTTTTAATTTTGGTTGTAATGATGCAGTCCTGTGGTGACCTCGCTGTGGTTTTTTTTTTGGTACTATCAAATTTGTCCTTTTGCTGGGCTCCGAATATTTAACTGTAGATGTTCAGCTTTGACATATATATATATATATATATATATATATATATATATATATATATATATATATATATATATATATATATATATATATATATATATATTTATACAGTGATTCGGTTGATAAATAATTTGCAAAGGAAAATGATTATGCGTTTGGTTCTGTACCTGTAGCTTTGTTTTCTTGGGTATTCCTCTGACAGTGGTTCTCTTGTCTCTCCCGTATGCTTGCTCTGTTATGCTGCTGACTTGTTTGGGTGCTCTCCTCGCTTCGGTGCTTACTGTTCACTGTCTGTCATCATTATGCTTATAGAAAAGAAAATGAATATGATTGTATTTCGTAGAAAAGATGCTAAAACTGTAATATGAATGGATTCAGATGTGTTTGTTCTTCATAATGCTTCTGTGCATTTTCTTCATTCAGTTCTATGATGGTCAAAAGATTACAACAATTGTTTTCTTTCTTTGCTTTGTAGAGAACACTGGACAGTTATCAAACTACCAGTAGTTACATTAAGTTGTTTTTGAATAATTGTCTTTTCTTGATTTGTAAACTAAAAGCAAGTTTTAAATAAAACTAAAAATAAAAATAAAAAAGAACACGTAAGAAAACACTAACAGTGGCTGAGATAGCCATTCCTAGAAATGTAAATGAAAATGAAAACTAACGAAAACTCAAACTATTAGAAGAGACAAACTCCTAGCCATGATCTCCCTAAGCTGGATGCTCCTGCATCAGGCTCCCGAGGTAGGTGAAAATTCATGGCTCCGGTTCATGAGCTCCTTGATAGAATACCATGCACGTTGTATCTGTCCTGCATCAAGCCACGAACTGTCCTCAATAGGGCGGTTCTTCCACTTGATGAGGTACTGTAGGTACTCCTTTCTCTGGGTCCACCTGGCCACCTGTGTATTGAGGATTCCTTTGATTTCAAGTGGCTGAGCTAAGGGCATTTGTCTCATCCATGAACTACTCTCTCCCTAGGTATCCCGCTTTGGCTGTGCCAAACTGTCCTCTTCCAGACTGGTAGTGTATGGGAATAAATCTGCCACATTAAAAATGGGCGATATTCCTATACCTGGAGGCAATTGCAGCTCATAGGCATTCGCAAAAAACTTACGTAGAATTTTAAAAGGTCCATTTTTTTTGAATTTCAACTTATTGTATTCGCCCTTAGGGAATCTCTCTTTGCGCAGATGCACTAGAACCTGATCCCCTACATTGAATTGTACCTCTCGTCGTTTCAGATCTTCTTTTTGTTTGTACCTTTAACTATTGTCCTGTAATTTCATCTTCACCTGCTCATGTAGGTCGTTAATTGCTCTTGCAAAGTCTTCTCCATCAACACTTCTTCTTTCTAACTGTCCCAAATCTCGTAGCTCATGCACTCCTCGGGGATGCATTCCATAGAAAATCTGAAAAGGACTATTTCCTGTGCTTTGATTCGGTGAATCGTTGTAAGAAAATTCCGCTTGAGCAAGTACATGATCCCACATTCGTGAATTTTCTCCAACTAGACTCTGCATCAGGTTTCCTAAACTTTTGTTCACTACCTCCATCTACCCATAGTCTGTGGGTGATAAGCGGAGCTGAAATTTAACTCCGTGTCCAACTTTTTCCACAAGTTGCACCAAAAGTGTCCTGTGAATTTCACATCCGTGCCGGAAATAATGGACTTGGGTAAGACGTGCAGTCTAACGAATTCAGTGAAAAACAAGTGTGCTACATGGGTAGCGTCACTGGTTTTTCTGCAAGGGATGAAGTGTGCCATCTTCGAGAATCGGTCCACCACCACCATGATGGAATCAAAACCCCGCTGTGTTTTGGGCAGACCCAGGACAAATTCTAGACTGACTGAATCCCATGGTTTGTTTGGAATAGGCAAGGGTGTATACAACCTCGTGTTCTGACTGTGCCCTTTCACCAACTAACATATCTTACACCTGGTCACATACTGCTGCACGTCTCCTTGCATCTTCAGCCAGTAATAGAAATGACTGAGCTGATCTAAGGTCTTATCAATGCCGAAATGTCTAGCTAGACCTCCACTATGTTTTTCCTGGATGATGTTCTCCATCATCGAACATTCTAGAACACATAGCTATCCTCCCTTGAATAACATCTCCTCCTGCAAGTTATAGTCCAACCATGGACTATTGTTCCTCAACAATGGATTCTGGCAGGCTTTATAATCCTCGTTGAAATCTGCATTTGTTTGACACAAGTCCTTCAGGTGTCAAATCCCAACACTTGTATCATGCTCTCCTGTGAAAGTAGAACTCTTCTGCTTAGTGCATTTGCTACCTTGTTCACTTGACCACTGATATGCTTCAATATGAATGTAAAACTCTATAAGTGCTCCACCCATTTTGCATGTTTGTGATTTAGCTTATGTTGCTGCATAACATACTGTAATGCAAAATTATCAGAAAACAAGACAAACTCATTACCCAACAGATAATATCTCCAATGCCTAAAGGCTTGGACGACGGCATAAAACTCCTTATCATAAGACGTATACTTTTACCTGCTTTCATTTATTTTTTGCTAAAATAGGCTACTGGTTTGTCTTCCTGCTGAGTACGGCTCCAATGGTTGTACCACTGGTATCACAACGAACTTGGAAAAGTTCGTTGAAATCAGACAACCTCAAAATTGCCCTCTCAGTGATATTATTCTTCAACATCTGGAAGCTCTTCTCTGCAGCGTCAGTCCACTAAAAAGGTTGACTTGCCTTTTTGATGGTATCAAACATAGGTGCGTAGATTCCACTAAAATTATTTATAAACTTGCGATAGAAACTTGCCAACACATGAAAACTTCAAACTTCGAACAAACTCTTAAGGGATGGTTAGCTAAGTATAGCTGCAACTTTTTCTGGGTCCATTTTCAGCTCATTTTCTGCAATCACAAAACCCAAATAGACTAACTCCTTCTGAAAGAAAGTACATTTTTTCAAATTTATCAGCAACTTGTTTTGCTACAACTTCTCTAGAACATATCGAACGTGTCGAAAATGTTCTTCCTTGGTCTTGTTGAAAAACAGTATATCGTCAAGATACACAATCACAAATTTCCTAATGAACTCCTTCAACATCTCATTCATCAGGCGCATGAAAGTACTAGGCGCATTACTCAACCCAAATGGCATCACCAGCCATTCGTACAACCCTTCATTAGTTTTGAAAGCTGTTATCCATTCGTCCCCTTCTCTGATTCTAATATGGTGGTATCCACTCTTCAGATCTATCTTCAAAAGATATGCTGCCCCACTTAAGCAGTCCATCATGTCATCCATTCGTGGCAATGGAAACCTCTATCTGATCGTAACTTTGTTTATTGTTCGTGAATCTGTACACATTTGCCACTCGCCTCCTTTCTTGGGAGCTAAAACTGTCGGAACTGCATAGGGACTTAAACTTTCCCGTGTCAAGCCTTTGTCCAACAATTCCTGTACCTGCTTCCTAATCTCCTTGTCGTCTTTGGAACTCATCCGGTAAGCAGTCTTATTCAGTAAACTAGCTCCATGGATGAAATCTATGTGATGACTAATACTTCGCTTTGGTGGTAACTTATCCAGTATATCATCCACCACAATGTCGCTAAATTCCTGCAACATTTCCTGGATTTCTTCAGGTAAGTTAGAAATTTCAGTGTTCAACAGCACTGCTCTCAGTCTTCTTACAACATCATACTTTACCTCATCATCTTCAATCTGTTTTATAAGTTCTTTTCCACCCACCAGTAGTTCTTTTGTCCCACTAGTCTCTGTTGTTTCTTCTTCCTTGATGGGTACTAGCGTATGCTTAATCCCATCCTTGACAAAATTGTAACAGTTTGTTTTCCCATCATGAACAACTTTTTGGTCATACTACCACGATTACCTAGCAGAATATGACACACATCCATGGGAATGACGTCACAAAGCACTTTGTCCCTATACTTGCCAATATGGAACTCCACCTCACACTGCTCATCAACTAGTAGTTGGTGACCCTTCTGTAACCACGACACCTTATAGGGAGTTGGGTGCTTCAACCTTTTCAAACCAATTTCTCCACCATCTCTATTGCAACCAGATTATCAGTGCTTCCACTATCTATAATAAGTTTGCAACACTTTCCATGTGACTTGCACACAATCTGGAATAATGCCTTCCTTTGGGTTTGTTTAGTTGTCTCCTTTGTCGATTTCAGCAATACCTTGTTCAAGACTAAGGCCTCTCCTGTCTCTGGTACATTCTCTTTCTCTTGATGCGGTGCCTCTACTTCCTCTGTCTAAGAAACATATGCTCCTCTTTGACCAACCTGTTCTCCTTCAGGACACTAAAAGGACCTATGCTCCCACTTGTGGCACTTGTAGCACTAGTAGGCAGCTCCTCTGCCCTTGCCATTTCCCCTTCCTCTCTGGTATGGCCTTCCTCCCCTAGTGCTACCATCTTTTTCTGTTGTCCCTGAGGTCTTTGAACTACTGCCTTCTTCACTGTTGTTGGCAGTTCTTCCTCTGCCAAAGTTTTATCCTTTCCCTCTGCCAGTTCCTTGTCCTCTCCTGGCATTCTGCTTCCTTGCGATCTTTTCTTCTACCTTTAAGGCACTCTTGCTTCCTCTATGGTTTTTGGAGAAAGAATACTTATCTCATCCAATATCTCCAACCTTAGGCCATTTACAAACCTTGTTGTCTTTTCTAGGGTGTCTTCAGTTTAACCAGCTCTCAAATTCACCTGATAGAATTCTTCAATATATTCTTTCACCGTCATTCCTCTCTGCTTCAAATTCTGCACCTACTGATACAGAGCAATCTGGTAATCTTTGGGCAAAAACTTACCCTTCATCTTGGCGACCATTCTGGTCCACTTTTTAATGGGTAACTTATTCAATATTCTCCTCTCAGCTTGGACATTGTCCCACCATAAGTCCACGTGTCCTTTCAGCTTGGTGGGAGCGAATTTAACTCTCCTATATTTGCTGACCTCCTCACATTCAAAATATTTGTCTAACTCACTAATCCAGTCCAACAACACTTATGTGGAAAAACTACCATCATAGTTCGCAATTTTAAGATTTGGCTTATAGCTAGCCAACAAAACTGACCTTAACAATTTGATTTTAGGTCCTTCTTCATCTGATCCATCTGACATAACTACAGCTTCTTCATCACTGTCGTCCCCTACTTCCGGATCCCTTCTCCTTCCTACTTCTACTGCTGCCAAATGGGCATTCAGGATCCTAATCTCTTCCCTCAATCCTTCATCTACTACTCTTCGAATAGCTCTGCCACGACCTCTTCTTCCATCTTCCATTTTATAAAGAAAAATAGTTAACTGTACCTGCTCTGATACCAAAATTTGATGGGGCTAGCCTGTTACACTTCCGTATAGATATTTAACCATTAATTGTTTTTTTGTTGATTGCATAGCTGGTTGACTTTATGGCACTATACCTTGGTGTTAATGCTTGGAGGACAGGTGTCCTGGCCTTGGGGCTCGCTCCTTCCCGCCTCCTACCAAACCCCTAAAACCCTCGTCGATTCATTTCACTGTTGTTTCACTTTTCTGTTGGTGAGGTGAGGTCTCTGGTTTGTTTTGCTCTGTGGTGCTGCGTAGCAAGGGTTCTGGTTCTGGTTGTTTTATATTGGTTTAGTTTCATCGTGCCTGGACATGCATGTCTTTGAGGGTCTCCTTCTGCGTATGAGGTCAATGTTACCTTTTCTGTGCTCGTTTCCTCGGCTCTGGGTCTGGAACCCTCGGTCTTGGTCTCTAGTTTCTATTTGGCTCAGCTCTGGTTACATTTTCAGTTGCAAACTTTTGTTATATGCTGTTGGTTTCAATGCACTTGTTCCTCCATTTGATCGTTTTCTTAGTTCTTGCCACAGGTTGCAGTTGCGGAGTGGCTCGACTCTCAGCTCTCCTTCGGCGATTAATCAGACGTAAGGTTTCTCTCCATGTTGGTCTTTTTCTCTTCGTTTTCTTCTGGCACTGATAGCTCTTGCTCCTTGTGGGCAGTGAGCACTCTGCAACCATAACTTCTATTTGTGGTTTCTCTCCTCTGGTTTGCACGAGTTCGGCTTTCTCAGGTAAGGTCTGTTGATCCTTTCCTCTATTTTCACCCTACATTTATGGTTTCATTTCTTTATTTCTGATGGCCTGCTTATTGGCCTTGTAGGTGCACGAACAGGCTCCATTTTTGGACCTCGCACCCTGACTCCTACGCTTGAACTGGGTAGGGTCGCTCCTTGAAAGTTTCCTGCTTGATTGTTTTGAGGTTTTGTTGTTCATAGGGTTTATGGGTTTGTTGTCATGGTGTGGCTTCGGCCTTGTAGCTTGTTGGCCTCACTGTGCCTATAGCTTCACTGTATATTTTTATGGCTCCATTGTTTTTAATTTTGGTTGTAATGATGCGGTCCTGTGGTGACCTCGCTGTGGTTTTGTTTTGGTACTATCAACTTTTTCCTTTTTCTGGGCTCTGAATATTTAACTGTAGATGTTCGGCTTTGACATATATATATTTATACAGTGATTGAATTGATAAATAATTTGCAAAGGAAAATGATTATGCGTTTGATTCTGTACCTGTAGCTTTGTTTTCCTGGGTATTCCTCTGACAGTGGTCCTCTTGTCTCTCTCATATGCTTGCTCTGTTATGCTACTGACTTGTTTGGGTGCTCTCCTCGCTTCGGTGCTTACTGTTCACTGTCTGTCATCATTATGCTTATAGAAAAGAAAATGAATATGATTGTATTTTGTAGAAAGGATGCTAAAACTGTAATATGAATGGATTCAGATGTGTTTGTTCTTCAGAATTGTTATGTGCATTTTCTTCATTCAGTTCTATGATGGTCAAATGATTACAACAGTTGTTTTCTTTCTTTGCTTTGTAGAGAACACTGGACAGTTATCAATCTGCCAGTAGTTACATTAAGTTGTTTTTGAATAACTGTATTTTCTTGATTTGTAAAATAAAAGCAAGTTTTAAATAAAACTAAAAATAAAAATAAAAAATAACACGTAAGCAAACACTAACAGTGGCTAAGACAACCATTCCTAGAAATGTAAATGTAAATGAAAACTAATGAAAACTCAAACTGTTAGAAGAGACAAACTCCTAGCCATGACCTCCCTAAGCTGGATGCTCCTGCATCATTTCTTCCTCCTATATTATGCTCTCAAATCCCACTCCTAGATGCTTTACTTAACTATGGAACAAATACAATACTAAAGTATGGAACCCCTTCTCCTCCTAGTGGCCTAGTATTCAACATAGTTTGATAGTCATACGCAGTTAGAGTTTTTGCATACCTCACCCCTTAATTAGTATTAGGATTTTTTATCATCTAGAATCTTCTTCAAATTCCACTGGTGACGAGCCCCACTGATAGAGGATAGCATGGAATCTACTTGGAATTATGGTGGTCAACAAATTATATCAACTTGTGGGAGAGATAACTTCCACATATTAATTGTGATTGAGGTGATTTTCACACTAGTGGAAAGGTCATTGTGTGTAGAATAATTTTGAGGGGTTGGGGGTTATGTACACAAATTCTTAACATTGAATAATGCCTCAAAACAGTCCTGGAAGGTTCTAGATTCCAAATCTCTAAATTGAGACCTACCACTAAAATAGACTGTGTGAGAAAATCCCGAAACTTTTATGGATGTAATACCTCCATATCTCAAAAATTTTAATGACTTAATAAACCAAAAGATTTAACTTTTTCAAATTCTATTAAATAAGTAAAATCTAAATCTTTTTTTTTTTCATTTAGGTTAAATACAAATGGAAATTTTAAAATTATAGTGAAAATATTTGTTATAATATGTCAATGCTCGTCATATTGATGTGCCTAGCCAATATCTTTTACCTAACACATTATGTTTTGACATTATGTATTAATATTTTTTTTTTCCAAAAAGCATACATAATTTCCCTTTTATATTATAAATTCAAATTGCAAGGAAAGTAAGATAAACAACCTTTTATAAAGTGAGTAATCAAATTTTTGTGTTAAAAAATTATCTTATCTTATAAACAAAAAAATATATATCAATTTAAAGTAAACTATTTTTTCCCCATTGTGGGTGTATGCTTAGAATTTCTCACATGAAGTCGTTTCTTTCCATATAGTCATGACCACCTATAATCATTAGGATGGGACTATTGGATCCTTTAGAAATCCTATATGTTAGCATAGTCCACGCTCACCATCGTTCACTTTTACACTTGATCATTATTATATTTTGGCCCTGGTGCATTCCTCAACCATGATGGTGGAGATTCTGATTTTATAGATGTTGGATTTAAAGGATCCAAGTTTTCTTAGGGACATCCAACTCTATATGTTATTTGGATAAGTTCCCTCTATCATTCCTTCCTTCTCAATTACATTTTTCATTCCTATAGGCATCTCCCTCTAGTTAATGCTTTCAGCCAACCCTCCTACTCTGTCATCCTAGGTTCTCCTCTCCTCAACTCACTTCCTTATGCTTTGGATCTTTTCTTTTTTTGTGATTCTTGGCTTGGCCCTCTCATCTATTTTCTCTATGTTCTCCTAGTTAGTGGTTGGCATTGGTTTTAGTCACTTTGAGTCCCACTCTCCATTCAAGTTTTCTCCATTTACTTCCTATCTTTAGCTGGCATTTCACACGCATTTTATCATGTCACATCCAAATTCTTCTCAAGGTCATTGTAGATGCCATGGGATAAGGAATCCTCCTAAAGGAAAGGATCAAGCTATCGTTGAAGCATATATTATTTTGATATTGGGTACACACATATTGTGTTGCAAGGGAGGAAATTGAGTTGGCAAAGAAAGAATTTAGGGTAGAATGATGCTCCCAATCCAATGTAGAGATAAAGGAGAACATTGGTTACTCGATACTAGATTCAGGAAACAACCCCTCTAGGTAGACCCAATATATGGAAACAATCAATCTATATTGGAAAATTAATGCCACCATGGGTAAGGCCTTAGTGGAAAGAAGCTAGGCACAACAAGAAATACTACTAAGCTTTGATGCCTTGCAGTTGTAACTCACAAAACTAGACAAAAAGTACCTATTCTTGTTAACAAAGTTGCATACTTGTACTTCCTTACTAGTGATGACAAGGAAGGTGACCCTACAACCATACAAGTGGACCCCTCACTAGTTTAAATTGGTCAAGATACATGTTTTGAAGTTTTGACATCTAAGCAGGAAAGTTGGCCTAGTTAACAACTCTAATGTTAACTTAATTAATAATTTTTTAGATAGATCTAGTATTGTGTTTTATAGAATTTTTTTTTGTAGTTGGACTGATAATTTTAACAAAAAAAAGTATGTTGTGTAACTATACTGGCTTCCCAAGTAATAATAGAAAATCATAGCTTACCAAAACAAAAATGTAACTAAATTTTAATCTTAAAAAATTGTTATTATTACTACATCGTAACTCTCCATAAAATAACATTGTACAAAATATATTTATGTGAAAAATCCATTACACATTTTATTTAATAGTTAAAAACTAGAATTTAATTTATTTATTTTCTTCAAATTAAAAAGTATAGGAGTAGAATAATTGAATTGATGATAAGGATGGTGGAGATTTAATTTATGTAACAAATTAAATAACTTGCATATTATTATTATTACCATCTAGATATAACATATGAATGTATAGGTTTAATTTATGTAACAAATCAAATAATTTTCATATTATATATATATATATATATATATATATATATATAAACTCGGTTATCTTGTATGCATTCCAAAAAAGGAGATTGATAGCCTCAATACATGGCTTCTTGTTGATTGAGAAAGGAAACTAGAACTAGGTTCCTTTGTCTATAATTTCCTTCTTTTGCATAAGGCATATTGACTCCTACATATCCTACAACACTTATTTTGTAAACTCTAATAAATTTTTGCAACAAATATATTCCTTTACATTTCATAGATCACTATAATGACAGACATACCTATAGAGTACAAGAATATTTTTGATTGAAAACAAGAACCTGTGGTGACTTCTACGGAGCTGAAGCTTTCTATTCTCGTTGTTCTTGATTGATGGATCTCTCTTAATTCTAAGGATGCATGTTGCTGCGACTATTGTAGTTGGAGTTCTCTGCAAATTTATTTTCAACCATTTCACGTAGTGGGTATACTGCTTGCTTGATGTGGGAACAATGATGGCAAATCTTGTTGAATGATTCTTTGGGGGAGGTTGATTGGTGGTATAGGAATCCAAATTCTAATGAGCATCTTTCATTCCACTATTTCTACAATGCTTTGACTTGATCCAAATTTTATTTGAGAGATTTATAGCGAGGTAAAATTGGGATCGATTCCATAGGTTTGGGGCTTTGAGAGAGGAGGAAGGAAGGAATTGATCACCACGGGATGTGTGGGAGGGAGAAGGGGTAGTGGTTGGGGAAGTGAAGAAACACAATACTTAACAAAACACCACATTGAGGAGATAGATCACCACAGGGTAGGAGATGCACACTAGAGGGAGGAAATAAAAGTGTTGGTGGGAGGAAGCAACACTACACTTAGCAATTTGTTGTGAAATGGGATGTTGCAGGGTCTATTTGTAGAGGTCTGATCACAAGACTCAGACACAAGATCACTGAGGGAGGTCATGAGAATAATTTTATTGTATGTGATTTATTAAACAAGGGATTTAGCGTGGATATGTTGATCTGCATGGGGATAGGAAATTTATCCTTTAGAGATTTGTTGATGGGCTATGAGGTGATGTATATAGATTTTTTGGGATATTCAATTTGGAGTGATCATTTCTAAAGTCCTTTCTTACATGTGATTTCATAATATTTTAGGGAATATGCTTGAGATGAATGTCCTCATTGATATTGACTTCTCCTTGGGGTCTACGATAGGCTTTGTTTTCCAAATCATGGGCCTTTCCATTTTTTTCTCTGAGAATGTGAAAGAATGAGGTCTCTCTAAGGTGCTTCATCTGTTGTTGAATGCAAATCACAATTTTCCGAAGTTCTGCATTGTTGGGTCTTGATCTCTTGACCATCTATTGAATAAGAATGGATGAGTCCCCAATTATTATTAGATTTTTATAGTTGAATTGATGAAGGATTTGTGCACCTAGAAGGAGACCGTAAGCCTCTGCCCTATTATTTGTTTCATTTACCAATCCCCATTCAAAGGCCACTATTTCTATTCCTTCATGATCAAGGATTAATCCTCCTACTCCACTTCATCTAGGATTGAACTTGGATGCCCCATCAAAGAAAAGGCATGGTCATTTATGTGCTTTTAGCCAGTCCCTAAATTCCCAATCTTTTAGTTGCACCTTCCAATTGAATACGCTGAGTCGATTTCTCACGAGGAGATAGATATTGTGGGGTATTCTTTCTAGAATGAAGATGGACCATAACCTTTCTTCAATTTGAAAGGATTGAATGTTGATTTTACAGTTTCCTTTTGAAAGGATGTATTCTATGGAGAAAATCCAAGTCTTAGCCATAACTTTCTCGCTTTCTAGATCTTTATTTTTATAAAATATGTTTGTTCCTAGCTAACTAAAGTTGCTAACCTAAGAACGTTGGGAGACTAGGCCAAAATCATTTTAGCAAGTTTTTGTCTTCAAAAGGATGAGGATAACTAGATTTCCATTTCACAAAGAATTCAGAGAAGTTGAGATCACAATTTACTTGAGCTTGAAGAGGATTAACCAAGGCTTGCCAACAATTTTTTGAGAATTCACATGAGACAAATAGGTGTTGAATTCATATTTATTTGTTTATTTCTTTTTACCATCTAGATACAACATATTCCAAGAACTATTTTAATTTTGAATTGAAGAATTATTTGTGCATCAGTGGGATGATATTTGTAGGATTATGTAAGATTTGGTTGAGCTTGGATGGCCCTTGAGATAATTTATTTCACCCACAAGAGACTCCCACTCTTAGCTCATCCTTTTGAAAATTAAATTCAAAAATTAACGGAAACTAAACCTCACACAAACTAACTTATCTAGACATATTAATAAATTCATATATTATTGAAATTGTAGTAAGAAAATGATTCATTTGACTAGTGCCTTAGTAAAAAGGAGAAAATTTAATTCTTCCACATCAACAGGATGACTTGGATTGCAGTTAGCTAGAGTGATATGGCCTTTTCTACTAGTTAAGTCATTATATTCAAGTTATATGCTAGAAGTAGAGTTGTGCGTGTGTTGATTACTAAAATTTAGCAATCTAGTTGAGTTATTGTTAATTGAAATTAGTTAACTTAAGCTATAGGAATTAGTTGAGTTAGTTGAGTAGTTATAACTATTGTTAACTCACTTATATCTCAGTTAACTGGTCAATCAACTGAAAACAAACCCAGTCATGCATGGAATTCGAATTTCTCAGTTGAGTGGATTGAAAAAACACATTTGTATTTTTAATTCTATAATGTTGAGTGTATAGTGCTTTTGCACTGAGAAGGTGATCAATTCCCCTTGGATTTGTGCGAGGAAATAGGAAATTTCCCTATTATTTAGGAGCTCAATTTATCTTTAATTGTGCAAGGAAATAGGAGGAAGATAGAGGCTTGAATTGGCTAAGTGTTGGCCAAAGCAGGTCAGGAAGCAGGAGAACAATTCTACAGTGCAGGGTGTGCTTCAAAGTTGAAACAAGAAATTGCAATTGTTTCTCTTTCTCATTTGAATTAATGCAAAGTAGTGGAGGAGTTTTTCCTAGTTGGGTTCCCCTGTAAAATCATTGCGTTCCTTGTGTTTTGATGGTTGCATGTTATTGCATGTGTTTCTATCATGTTTTTTCATTTCTGCTGAATAGTAGAAGAAATTTTTGTCTCTTGATTTTAGTTCGATTTCATTAGCAATAGAAAATTTCTTGTAATTTCTACATGGTATTAGAGCATTGGAAGACTATATAGAAACCTTATTCCAAATATTCTCTCAGAGAAATTTCGATTTGTAGAGTTTTTGGTGCAGATTCTCTTTAGTGCAGGAAAATTTTCTTTCAATGGATTGAGGCTGGAGCATGCATTGGAGGACACGCCAAATTTTTGTTCTTGGAAAGACAGGATGGAAACTATCCTGGCTGATAATGGAGTATGGGAATATACACAAACTGATATTCCAAAACCAGTAACATGAGATGCACAAGCACTTTATCAGTGGAAGAAAGACACACCAAGAGCTAGGAGGATTATTCTGGAGGGTGTCAGAGATATTGTGGTTTAGAACTTACATGGAAACGAGACTCCTTTTGAAATGTGGAAAAATCTCACTGATCTATTCCTAAGCGGTAGTGATGCTCAAAAATTGGCATTGAGAGATAAACTTAGAAGAATTCACATGCAGAAGAATGAAACCATTCCTCTGTATTTATCCAGATTCACTCACGTTCTAGATGAACTTAGAGGAGGAGGAGAAAATGTGCCATCATCAAAACGTGTGAGCATAACACTCCTTGGCCTTCCAAAACCCTGGCACAAATATCATGATTTAGTTAATGGAAGAAACAAGCTACCAGATTAGGAGAGACTTTGGTCTGATTTGGTGCAGGAGAAGATAAGAAGAAACACTAGAGATGGTGTCACATCCATTGCAAATGAGGAAAAAGATTGTGCTTTTGTTGGAAAAGGGAACAGTACGAAAGGCATGAAGTCCCAAGGCGAGGCACACTACAAGGAAAAGACCTTCTAGTGGAGGTTTTTGCCGAAGTCCCTATAAAAATAGCCCAAAAATCCATTTGTAGTGGAGGTGGGCGAGAATATGTTTTAGTGGATGTTTTATTAATGGTGCATCTAAAATATAGAAATGCATTGGTGCTTTACTATCCATACACACATTGATGCTGCAAATAACATGGTGCACCATCGATAATTTATTTTTATAAAATAAAAAAACATGTTGCTCTACAAACATCACGCACCAATGCTGGAATAATCGATAGCACTAGCGTCCTTCACATAGTAAAATGTCTCAGTGCATACTAGTAAGGAGCAATGCTATAGTTTTAAATTTCATAGAAATGTGGTGCTATTTCCATGAAAACCCCAGTGCAGTATGATTAAAAAAATTCCCTAGGGAATCTTCTAAAGACCACTGCTAGGTGGTTTTTAAATTGTAAAAAAATAGCAGTGCTATAGCAAAAACACAACACCGGTGTGGTACCTTTATAGAAACGACCCGGGGAGTCTCAAGAAAAGCACCACAATATTTTTTTATTAAAAAAAGTGTTTCTTTTGGATATATCCCGCACTGGTGCATTTAGAGAAACGCACTAGAGGAGGGTTAAATAGAAAAACCCTCCCGACCATAATTTTCATTTTTATAATATATAATGTGTGAGATCTTTGAAGCACCAGTGCCACCCTTGCCACATGAAAGCACCTCGACGTTGATGATTCTCTTGCTCACCATCCTTCCTTACCATGATCATTGTTTGAGTTTTCAATTTGTTTCAAACCATCCTATTTATTTTTCTCCATTATGTGACCACAATGCCTCCCCAATGACAAAATGTTTAGATAATTTCTATGTTTCCTTTTATTTTAATTTTTTAGCAAATTAGAATTGTAAGTTAGGATAAATTTGCCACTAGTTTTTTCACTGCATGGTGAGTTTGATACATTTGACTTGCACCGATAGTGGTGTGCCCTATAAATTTACAAGGTGCACTGCAAGTCAGTTCCTGAACATAACGCACTGTCATTGTTGCAGTGAATTTTGTAAACTAAAATGCACCGAGGTTGATGCGATAGATTAAACATCGGTGAGTCACGCATGATGCATTTATATTTACCAAACACACCGAAATTTTAATATTTAAAAATATATCCGAAGCTCGGTGTGTTTGATAACCTATATGTTCAATATCGATGCGAAAAGGTTATTCATGTGCCCCAATGCACAAGTTTTCCACACCGCTATCAAAGTTTAAATTGTGACCCAACAATAATGTGTTATGCTTATGTGCACACCGATAGTAGTATGGTTATAGTTGAAAGAGCACCGATGCCAATGAATGATTGTGTTTTTAGCGCACTACTTTTTCTTTTTTAATTAAAAGTTATATTTCCATATTTATAAAAACATGTTTCATTTAATAAAAAAAATCATTTTATGTATGAGGCTGATGTATTTTATATGTCAATCATGTAGTAGAGACTTTAGTAGAGGAAGCACTAGCAGGAGAAGGAGGAACAAGAGGACCCATATAATATGGTCTGAACATGGTAGGACAAAGAGAGGGAGAGGGATTTATATCCTCTCCATATTACTCCAGGGACCCGAGCACTCTTGAGGAATGTAGTCCTCCTCAAGTACTATGAGGAGGCTACATCCCTTAAGGTGCACTCTATCCTTTTGGCACATCTGATTCATCGATGGAATGTCTAGGAGTAGGCTTTCTGTGTTGGTCCTACGACATGGTACAAGTCGACTAAGGAGGACTTATACTTTATCACTAGCCTATCCAGGAGGGGACAATATTTTCCATAGTTCCCTAATGTATCCCATGGGGTTGCAACAGGGAGTCCGCTTACGTACACTTAGAGATATGTCAGGCCTCATGCGGTCTGTCCATCATATTTTCAGGTCCGTGGTGGATAGCTAATATTCCTTCTTTTGCTACAGAGGAGGTTAACTGCCTCTCATTATTAGTCACCATGATTGCACACTCTAGTAGTGATGGGAAACACGTTATTTGCCCTCTTTTGTATTATGTTGATTCTTTGATTTAGGCACCACATTGCATCAGATGGTCTCCCATTTTTTTGAGGCAGTTTTTCATGGATTTAGATAGATTTCGTGCATTGAGACATGGGAGGGAGACCTCCCCTTTCACTTCCGAGCATTTTTGTTTATTTTTTGAGATGTTTGCAGAGACGAGGCCTACATTTGACCATCACCCTCCTAGGTCAATCATTGAGGTCCAAATGCATATGTGGGGGAAGACGATGCCCAAGAGGGGCATGCCAGAGTATCCGACCAAGATTTCTTCCAAGGCATTGGTGCTATTAGCCAACGAGGATGACCGTGCATTTGTCACATTGGCATTTCCATATGTGGGGATTGATTGGAGAGGGTGCCCCAACATCTTCTTCATAGCTCCAGATGATTGAGGTAATATTAATGTTTTCTTTAAATTAATTAGCTAGCTACATTTTCTTGTTTTAATGAATTAGAATAAGATTTATTCTAGCACATTATTTGACTTGTTTTATTAATTTGTTTAGTGACATTTTCTAATTATTTATCTGTACTATATATTTTATAGACATTGACATATTCGATGGGGACATGCCTCCTCCCCCACCGGATGTCGGAGGAGATGAGGATATGGGTGAGTTCCAAGAGGGTGAGGCACATCCGCAGTGGGGAGTGGGCCTCTAGGGCCGTAGGCCTAGTCTACAAGTTCAGATGGACTACTATGATAGATTGACTAGAGTTTTTCTTGATGTGGGAGATTTCCCTGCGAGGACTCGAGATATCATGAAGATCCTAGTTTTGTGGGTTTGTACAGGGACTGTATGCGTGAGATGATGCCTCTTATGCAACATATCATGGAGCTAGTAGGGTACTGACAACAATTAGGAATGTAGGCCAGTATCATGCAACTACATATACATCAAATGAGGGTGGTGATGATGATGATTAGGGTGATGATGATGATCATGATGATGAGGGTGGTGATCATGATGCTTCTGGTAGTACCACCCCATCAAATCATGGCCGTTAGGGTGTCGGTGATTCTTCTTGTAATACATCTCCTTGTTAGTCATCTGATGATGAGATACCAAACTAGAGGATGTGCCTCATGTTTCTCCTAACAGAGAAAACCAGTCACGTCCTCCTCCACCTCAAAGTTCGCCAGACTGCGTTCAGGGCGCAAACATAGTTGACCATCTATCGTCTTCTACTCATGAAGACTAACCACCTCCTTCTCCACCTCAGCTGAGTTCGACAGACATTGATCATACAGTAGTTGACCATCCATTGTCTTCTATTGCAGACTAGCCTAGAACTACATTTGTTTTATTGGATATTTGATTGCACTTATTTGACTTGATGTAGTTATTTGACTTCTTATATATATATATATATATATATATATATATATATATATATATATATAGATATATATATGGTGCATTTTTTTTCATGTTTATGTACTTAATTTATATGTTGGTGTTGATGTGTATATTATTAGGTCATGTTATATATGTTCATTTAATGTGCTTGCAGATAGATGTGTATGTGATAGCAGTTATTTGACATGAGATTTATATTAATTTGAGGATGTGTGTGGTGATGATGTTAGATTAGGATGTTTATATTTTGTTAGATGTGATTACGATGATGATGCCCTATTAGATTATTAGATTTGTGTGCTAGCTAATGACATTTATATGTGCTAGAGGTGTATATAATTAGATGATGGTAGTGAATTCGAATGTGTATCTTAGATGATGTTTATGATTTTTAGATGATTATCATCATGATGTTTATTTTTATGAAATAATATTTATTATAGATTATGTATTGGTGAACTTATATCAAACTTTTATATATGAAATTGCATGCAAAACTACTTACTTTAAAAAAATGCAAAGTTTTTTTTTATAAATTACAAAGTTTAGTATGGTTGAAACAATGATTGTAAAATTAGGTTGACATAATATGTTGTTATAGATTTAGGCTGGTATTATATATATGTAATTGACATTGAAATATTTTACTTATAATTCACGTTCTCCACATTAAAATGTTCAAATATGCCCACTCATAATATTTTCTTGTATGTATACATTTAATTATTTTTATTATTAATATTTTATAAAATATTACATGTCAAATCCATATTAAACATTGAAAAATTAACAAATATCCCTCATACATTGAATTAGAAAGTAACTATTAATGGAATAATAATTCTCTCAATCTTTCTTACTAAAGTGAAAATATACGAAAATTTTCAATTTAAATTACTTTTCTTTTGTCTATACAAAGTATCTATAAAATTATGCTATTTAATATGGACATTGAAATATTTTACTTATGGTTGTCAGTGAAATATTTTTTGTTATAAATATATTTTTGTTTTAAATATCACATGTAAATGGAACATAAAATGAATTACACATAATGTAATATCAATAATACTATTTCTTGACATGTGAAAAAATTACATTACTTGTAGTAAAAAATAAATTATATGTGTTTACTCATTACATTTCTTCTTCATAGTAAAAGCTAAATTATTATTTTTTAACTTTCGGTTACTTTATATCTCTATATAAAGTTATTTAAGATTAAGGTGTAAATTGAAGTATTGTAATTATGGTTGACATTAATTTCTTTTGTTATTACTATTTTTTATATTTTAATTTAAATTATTAATTTACTATTTTTAAATGTAAAACTACATGACAACATCTCTCCCATGCTGAGTTGTAGAGGGCTTCCCAGGACAATTAATTTAGGTTTAATATAACTTAAAAATTATATTTTTATAAAATTTAATTTATTGCTACTCTTACCAATTTAAATTATAAATTTCTCTCTCTAAACATGAGGATAAAGAAACGTAACATGATAAGACTTCATGTGAAGTTACTTGTAGTTGGAAATTTCCTTTATTTGAAGAGGCACATTAATTTATTTCTACTGATAAAGATATAATAATTTGATGTTATTTTGGTTCTTTATTTTCTATTGTACTACTGGTTTAAATTTTACTCTTTTTAATAATAAATATGAGTTAAATAATACAAAAATGATAATAAATTAGATTTAAACTTTTGACAAATAATATATTTGATTATTTCTCAATGAACAACTCATTAAATATTATTTTTTCCACATACTTATCATGAGATAGTCACTAAAATTCATGTTTTTCACATTTCTCCTAGCTAATATTATATCATGTTCACAATGATAAAGACATGTCTAATTTAAATAATCTATATATATATATATATATATATATATATATATATATATATATATATATATATATATAGATATCACATAATCTAAATAGGAGACAAAAATGCATCACCCAGTCTATTCGAAAGTCAAACAAATGCCTCTTAATCACCATCACAAATAATTCATGTTTTTCACATTTCTCTTTGCCAATATTACATCATGTTCACAATGATAAAGACATGTCTACTTTAAATAATTTAGTTATAAATACATAAAAATATATATATTTATTTCACATAATCTAAATAGGAGACAAAAATGCATCACAAAGTCTATTTGAAAGTCAAACAAATGCCTCTTAATCACCATCACAAATAATTCATGTTTTTCACATTTCTCCTTGCTAATATTACATCATGTTCACAATGATAAAGACATGTTTACTTTAAATAATCTAGTTATAAATAAATATATATATATATATATATATATATATTTCACATAATCTAAATAGGAGACAAAAATGCATCAACGAGTCTATTTGAAAGTCAAACAAATGCCTCTTAATCACCATCACAGATTCCAAGAGGGACCAACCTCTCCTTTAGTTTCTTGTCTTGACCTGTTATGAAACCAACTCAAGAAGAGATAGATCAACGCCTTAGAATTCAACCTCTTCGAGGGGGCAACCTCCTTTACATTACATAAATGAACAATTCTTGGATGATACAAATGAAAAGACCTCCTTTTTATATATAGGAGTCTAAGGGGTGATAACATAATCAAAGCCGACATAACAATAATAATTTAAGGGCACAATAATAACAATAGTGGGCTTCTATGGGGCACAATAATAACAATATGGGCACTACATGGGTACATCAATATAATAAGTGGGTTGTACTAATAACAATAAGGGGCTACACTAGTAGTATAGGGGCCTAACATGCCCCTCTCATTCAAAAAGCATTGTCCTCAACGCTTGAGTAGTTCTTGATGCTTTTGTATAAAATTATTGTCTTCCTATGTGGAATCTTCAGCGGGTAAGCTCTTCCACTTGATGAGATACTTTGAAATTGATCGATTTCGTAGCTGTCGGGTTCTTGTTTCTGTGACTGCTCCAGGTTCGAATAAGATTTTTCCTCATTCTTCAATTTCTGGCAATATTGTTTGAATTGGGATCTTTTGCAACTTTTGAATAAGTGGCCATACTTCTTCGTCCTTCTTCCATTCATCCCTTCATTTATCCAATCTGGTTGGATAATAGAAATAGTACAAAACAATGCTTCCACATCCTCATCCTTGAAAGGTCTTCCCACTCAGTAAGGTTGCCATTTTTTAAGTGCATGTAGTATTGCCGACGTTTCCTTCTCATAAATAACTTGCTTGAGATGTAGCAATAAAAATACCCAATCACCTACATTAAAACATTTTTCACTACGATGTTGATCTACCTGTTGTTTCGTTTGATTTTGCACTGAAGTGGTGTTATCCTTTAAAAGTTGGAGAACTTGTTGTTGATGCTCAATGTGATCTTTCACTGCTTGAACCTTTTTCTTCTTAATATGTCCTTCTATCTCTAGAGTTTGAGGAGTAGCAATTTCTTTCAATCCTTTACAAGATATGGTCGGATTCATTTCTTGATGCTTGATGTGATATTTCACTTCTTGAAAGTTTTTCTTCTTGATATGTCTTTCTATCTTGATAGTTTGAGGAGTGGTAATTTTGACCAATGAATTACAATATATGGTTGGATTTATTTCTTCTTTCTCAATGCGATCTTTCACTTCTTGCACCTTTTTCTTCTTGATATGTCCTTCTATCTTGAGAGTTTGAGGAGTGGTAATTCTTGCCAATGCTTTACAAGATATGGTCGGATTCATTTCTTCTTTATCTGGGCTTAGTTCCTGGAGTATATCCTCTTCTTTTGAAATTTATTGCTCCTTTTCTTCTTCCTCTTCACAATCTATGTAGAATAATTTCTTCTCAGCACACTTATGACCTTTAGTGTATTTGCTATCACAACTGTAACAAAGCCCTTTTGCTCTTTTTTCTTCCAATTGTTGTGGTGTCAACCTTATAGGTTGTGGAAGACTAGGGGCAACAACACTTCCATCTTTATAGTTGTGAGTGGTATGCTTCCTGGTTGCCATAATTTTGCTTTCCATTTTTCTTGCTAACCTGAATGCCTTCTCTAATGAATCAGGTTCCCAAAGGTGAACATCATGTTGGATATTATCCTTTAAAGTCCCTATGAACACATCAATCCTATGCTCCTCTGGAATATTTTTTACCCTTATGTTCAATCTTTGGAACTCCTCAATGTGCTCCATTATTGAACCCTTTTGTTTGAGACTTATCAATTGGCTAAAAAAATTGCTTCTTTTTGTATCCTCATAAGGTGCTGTCAATTCTTCTGTAAAAATTGCCCAAGTGATAAATTGTTTACGAGAGCAAAGCCATTGATACCATATAAATTGATTTGGTTCCAAATATAAAGTTGCAATTCGTACCTTTTGTGTTTTTTGCACATTATTGAGATCGAAAAATTGCTCCATTTTTAATATCCATGTTGCCGGATCCTTGCCATCAAACTTCCTCATATCGATTTTTGGAATATGGTGGGTCTTCGATCCAACATTAGAGTCTATGGAATCATGATTAACATTTCTTTTGTTCTCATCATGAGTTTCCTTTACTACTCTTTCACCATTTTTGACCATTTCTTATAGCAACTTATTCATATTTATCTTCAATTCTTCCATCTTATCATCCATGCCATCAATTTTAGCGTCCATGCCATTCATCTTAGCTTCCATGCCATCCATCTTAGCTTCTACACCTTTCTTTAAACCATCCATATTAGCTTATACATCTTTCCTTAAACCATCCATCTTAGATTCTGTTGCTTTTTGTGCAAGTGACACTTGTTGCACTTGGTCTCGTAATTTTGATATATCATGTTGCATTTCTTCCTTTTCTTCATAATTCATTCTAGAGATTTCAGTTTTCTTACTAGGTGTTTGCATTTTCTTTCCTCGAGGCATCAATTACCGATTCAAACTAATTTTTCAAACCAAGCTTATGCAAAAATTTAAAAAAAACTACACACCTTTTTTCACTTTGTAGAAGCTTGATATTGAATCTAATGTATCTCTGCAATTTTGGATCATCCAATTCTAAAATTACAGCCTGTAGTATCCCTCTATGTCCTCTTTCCAATGCCACCAGTCTGATCCAAGTTGGATTCTCCAAGGAAGAGTTATGCACAATCTCCCAAGATGTCCTGATTATAGACTAGTTTAGTAGAGCGAACTTGTACGATGTGCCACGAGTTACTATTTCAACCTTTGGATCTAAAAAAGATATAAAAGAAACTACAGTCCGTCCTCTTTCTATACCTTCTTACGAAATTTCAATCTAATGCTTAGAGAGAAAATTATGACAATTTTCCCCAGGTCACCTGTTTGGAATGTAGTTCAGGAGTCTGCAAAAAGACAAAAATTTTCAGATCATATATCCGCAAATATAGCGCAAAAAGCTCTGAAATTCGGACCCAAGATTCAGCGCGATTTCTTCTCAAATGGGTTTTTTTTTTTAGCTTCTGAAATGTCGTAGAAAAAATTTATAATGAAAATGGCACAATGACCTATTTGGAGCAGCGAAACCCTAGAATCCAAAGCTCTGATACCAAATGTTATGGAACCAGCACAAGAAAAGATAGAAAAGATAGATCAACGCCTTAGAATTCAGCCTCTTCGAGGGGGCAACCTCCTTTATATTACATAAATGAACAATTCTTGGATGATACAAATGAAAATACCTCCTTTCTATATATAGGAGTCTAAGGGGTCATAACATAATCAGAGCCGACATAACAATAATAATGTAAGGTCACAATAATAACAATAGTGGGCTTCTATGGGGCACAATAGTAAAAATATGGGCACTACATGGGTACATCAATATAATAAGTGGGTTGTACTAATAACAATAAGGGGTTACACTAGTAGTATAAGGGCCTAACATGGCCAATGTTTTTTTTAGTTTTTGAAGAGATAAGATCTATGCTAATGGTCAATGTGTCACTTTCTTTCAATGATACGCGCCTCCATAAAGAAAATGAAACATTTTTAAATATATGCATGGGATATAGTAAGTGGGAAATCTTAAGATGCTCCCAATATGGGAGCTCATAAAGGACATATTTCCTTTTCATCCCAATGGGAAATTTCTCAACATAGGTATCGAAGAATTCTAGATCATCGAACATAGGCTTCCCATTTGAATCGAATATTTATGCAAACTCCTTCTCCTTTTCTATCTCATATGCTCTAAGCTATTCATCTGGTGTCATTATTGCAGGATTTGGGTTCTCTCTGGTTTACCATTGAAAGTGGATGTTTCTCTTCTATAAGTGTGTTCTTCTGGGAGAAATACCCTAGAGTAGTCATACACTGGATTTCATAGGTGGTATAACCACCTAGCCTTTAGAGAAGCTCCACAACATTTACATCCATGATACCCTTTTGTTACAAGACTTGCAAAATTATTTCATGTAGGCTGACACATTAGTGACCATGAGTATCTAAACAATTGTAATATGTTAAACAATATTTTTACTAAACAAATAAATAAGAATGTAATTTACCATAGCAAACTCCTAAGCCTAGATAATCATGTATGGTGTAAGCACATATGCCATTCAACGTAAAAGTCCTCTATGTTGTGATGGGTCTTCATACATTATACACATGTATCCCTTCCTATAATTCCTTCAATTCATCTACCAATGGTTGTAAGTAGACATCCATATTCTTCACTTGTCTTCTACCAAGGACTATGAGAGCCAACATAAGATGTTCATTCTTCACAGACAATCATGGGGGGATATTGTTATTGATCACTATTATAGTCCAAACATAATAGTTAATGTTTTGGAGGGAATATGGGTTGAAACCATCCACGACTATGCTGAGTCATAGACTTCATACTTCACCTTTGAATTTTCACGCCATGTATCCTCTATATGCTTCATGGCTATTGAATTTGTTGGGATTCCCAAAACTCCTAACTCACTTCTGTGTGAGGTGTGCCATCCCTGCAGCATAGCTAATTCTTTGCAATGAAAGAGTCTTTGAATCCTTGAGATTATCGGCATGCGCCTCAATACATTATGAGGAGGACCATGTGATTTACCCGTCTATTTTTGCATTACACTACCTGTCATGCCCATATTTCAGACATATCTCTTTGTCCCCATATTTTCCTCTATATAGAATATAATCATTCGGACATGCATGATATGATATGTACTCAAAGACATAATATTTTCAATAACTGATTTGCCTCTTCGCAACCACTCGAAAAGACCATATCACTCAGAAGAATCTCATCTTTGAATATCCTACAGTTGGTGGGGAATATAATTGTATAATATCAATATTTAAAAATCAACCATTTTTAAATTTGATTGTGTGAAAAAATATAAGGAACTTGATTGATCATGCAAGTCAATTACCTCAATATTGCCAAGAAGCATGCATTCAACATGCTAAACTTTGATTTCACGTTGTACAACAACATCACTGTCCCCAGCTGAGTAGACTTTGACTTGCCACTGGGTCCAAAAAGAGGGGCGGTGGAAGCAGATTTCAGGATTTCAAATAAGCTATTAGTGATATGAGCATCGTCCTCTAGCTCATCATTTTGAAATGCATCTAACAACATTTCCTCCATGGCATTCATATCTTATAAGTAATCATCCATACCAACCTCCATTTGATTGCCTCCATTGCTAGCTTGTGATGAAAAACAACTATTGTTGTAGTCATTCTTAATCGGTGAATCTAAACATAGTGGGAATTGAATAGGTGGTTGATTCAACCATTTTTTATATTCTTCCTCTCTGATTCTTGGTGTTAATGCATCCTTCTCTCGAGTTGACATTGTAGTGGGGTGCTCCAGAAGATGGTAGGTGGGTTTCTCATCATCATCACTAGAATCCTAATTTCACAAAATATTGAATGTCATATTAGTACAATATCAATGATATTAGTAACCACATCAATGCAATTGGTTTGTTGAAATTACATTATACAAAACAATTATTACCATCGTTGATCCAGGATTGTGACTGGAAGATGCCATGTTCCAATTGGTAGGGTGAAGAGGTTGTCCATTTTCATCTACCAACTGCGTCCGATATCCTTCTCCTGATAAGAGCTTTCATCGTTTTTGAAAAAATGGAGTAATATTTTATGCATCTGAACTCGATTTTGACTCATGATCATACAAATTTGGATACATTTTTATTCAAATTGACATGGATTAAAAAAAAAAACTAAGTAGATAATTGAAATATAAATAAGATATAAACTTACTGGAGATGGAAAGGGAGAACTCCGTGAAGGACTTTGATCAGCAATATGGAACGATTTGGAGTTTGAAGAATTGGCCATTTGTAGATATTATTGAGATTTTATCCCTGCATTTGAGAAAAATAAAAAATAAAACCTGTGTGCATATCCAAAATTAATATCGACAACCATATAACCACAATCTGAATTTTAATATAGTTTTGAAACCATTTTTCAAGAATAAGACGACTTTAAGTGGAAAATACATACTATGAAATATTGTAATTCATGTGGATGCATTTTAAAGGATAATTTGAGATTAATATGCCATTTTATGTGAAATTAAAATTTCATATAGCTTTTAAACCAAACATCATATACAAATGCACTAATCAAATTTTAATTTATATGAATAATTTTATAAGTTATATGTCGATTTTTCGATGAATAGTGAATTTAAAAATTACAATAATTGCACTGTCATAGGTTGATATTTCCAAAAAAAGAGAAAATATCATTCAAAAAACTGGTGCGTTTATAGCATAAAAAAGCACTGGTGTGTTGTTTTATATTAAAATCATTGTGATGACATATTTTTGCATGCTTTGAGCCTTTTAAGAAAACGAGAGCATCATTATGTCTATCAGTTAAAGAACCTATCATGTTTGAGATTAATGCCCCGGTGCATTGTAATTCTTAATGCATCAATTCTTTCATATAACTAACTCCCTAGTCCTACAAAATATTATTTCTAGCCCAATGCTTTATGAAAACTAACAACACCGATACTTTTGTATAAATAACGCACTAGGGCCTTTATACTAATGATACACATTGACGCTACACATTTTATAAAAGCACTGGCACATCAGTTATTTTTTGTGTGCCTCGGTGTCATTCCTTAGAAGAACACCCCAAAATGTTTTTTATCTCTTAGCACCAGTGTCATATATATTACACATCGGTATTCTTTACATTCAATTCCTTGTTGCTTTTAGTTATCTATGTTACTTGATGCTTTTATGTATGTAGTGCACCGGTGCAATTTGTTCCATTAAGCACATCGAAAAAAAAACACCGCTAGAACCTCCGGTTGCCTAGATTTTTTTAGTTGTTTTAAGTTCTATTAAAACCTTCGCTATTCCAAACATATGTTTTAGCGGATTTTTTTTTTTCAATTTTTGCCAATTTTATAACACTAAAAACCTCCGTTATAACCTCCACTATAAGGTTTTTTCATTGTAGTGGCAAAATCCAGCCAGAAAAATGGCAAGAAGTAGGACCTCAACAAAATGAAATGTTTTCACTGCCATGAATATGGACAATATGCAACCAAGTGTTCGCACAAGAAATGCAGCAAGGATCTTGCAGCAAGAATGTGGAGCTATAAAAAGGGTCTCTTTCACCTCTAATTACCTCACATTAGTTGTCAATCCAGGAACGTTTTGTTTTTTCAAAGAGTGTCTCAGTCTGAGGCTATCATTTGTCAGAGTAATGCTAGTAGTACAGTGTTCAGAAATACGAGAGTACACGGATGCTTGTTTACAGTAAACTACTTCAAAAGATTAAACTACATATTCAGAAAACTAAGCAAGTTATCAGTCAAGGGTTCAGTAGCAGTAACTCATCCCTTTGTAAACTGATGGAACTAAGGTAAATCGGAGAACAGATCGTGGATCTGGGAGCTATGCAGTGAATGTCAGTGCTCACTACAACCCTGGATCGTTCTTCACACCAAAATAACAAAGAACAGGAAATAGAACGGCAGATAAGAAATGGAACAACGAAATAAGGAATAGAACGGCAAATCCGAAATGGAACAGAAAACCTGAAATAGAACAACAAACAGGAAACTGTAACAGCAACTAAGTCTAGCAAGTAGTAACACCTTAGTCTACAAGATCAAATGCATGAACCGTGACCTACAGGAATCAAATGGCAATCCTTCACTCTTAAGGACGAATTGAAAAACACACCAAAATGGAACAATGCTGATTAATGATGAATTATAGAACAACACTTCAAAACCATATATGCACACGACACACCTTAATAGTAACTTGATCTCAGTAAACCAGTTATCACTCTTAGTTATAAAAGATTACGACTGTGTTTCAAAATGGAACAGCAATGTCTATAGATCCAACAATCGCAAAGAACATAATCGCTAAGATGAATTCCGTAATATCAATGAATAAGTGCACAGCACAGAGGCTCTGTAATTGAACAACAACAATATTCTGTAAAGACTGACAGTATTATATCAACACTTAGAAGAACAGTGATACATTGCAGAGTCAACGCAAGAGTTCTGTCTCAGTAAAGTAAACATAACAGAGCATGTGATGTAAACTAACAAAACACATCAGATTACCAAGTAACATTGATAATCAAACCACGCATAAACCAAACGTAATAGTACAGGAGCAAGTGTCCTCCAGGGTCGGGCCCTTAGCCTCCAGGGGTACACCGCTTGAAGTTATTCCAGCCTCAGGGATGAAATAGCAACCAAGTTTGTATTAATGCATAAAATAGAATTACAGTAGATCAGTTCTCAACGAGACTCGATGACCAAAGTTCCAATCTTCAGAGAAATTACATAAAACATAATTCGACCCTGTCGAGCTAGCAGTGCTGCCCCTTTTATAATGATGAAGGCGGAGATGTCTAGGTGCAAAAATAGTTAAAGAAGCGATCCCTCAGGATCAAAGGATCCTGAGGGATTCGTCGAACCGTTAGTTCTCAGTTATCTCTTTTCCTTCTCGCGCCGAGTTGATATCTCCACTTCCTTTCCAGGGCTGAATCGCTTTGATCTGTTTTGCCTTGTTTGCATATGGTTCCCCGTCAAAGGGACAGCGGTTAACCCGACCTTGGTCTTTCCTTCAGCATGACAGTCTTTTGTTTTCCCTTCTTTCTCCATAAGAAAATGAAAATTGTCAGTTTTTCCGCTTTTCACATTAATCTCACAAGTTTCATTACAATTTCTTATCATTTTCCTAGTTCATGATGCAAAAGGTTTGTAAGTTCTAATGAAAAGATGCTGAAATAATTACTAAAAACATACCTTCTTTAGTACTCCACACACCCCCCTGCTTACCCTTTTTCATGCCCTCAAGAAAACATTGTAGTTGACATGTAAGGCAGTGAGGGAGTAGGTTGGAGATGGAATCTCATGTGGAGGTCTACAGCCATGATGCATAACTAGGTGTTCAAGGAAATGGCCTGTCTGACCCTCAGGCATCTCATATAGGGCTTGGTACCTAGGTGCAGGGTGCCAAATAATTGGACTCCGGAACCTATATCCTAACCAGGATGGCCCTGCCCTCGAACTGACTTCACCATAGAGGTGCAAGCAGTCGGCAACTAACTTAAAATTTTCATACTTAAATGGCTCCCTGAGTTGGATATTTAGATTAGAGATTTGATATCGAAATTTAGCCGCATCAATGGCAAGGTCTTTAATAGTGAGAAAGTATTCTATTCCTTGCTGATTGATTGTTGTGTGAATGGGTCCTAATGCTTCAATTACACCTAGAGTCTTCATGAGGTTCCTATGTTCTCTCCACAACTGTACTGGATTCCTAGGCTCAGCTCTTA